>CATOUR010000100.1:12448333-13672500 GCA_951848785.1 Callosobruchus maculatus
TTGCCGGCTGGATTACATCCTTGGGCTTCGGTATACCCTGCGGTGTCGCCACGCACCGGATAGCCTACTGATGTTGGGTGGCTTCCTGCGGGTGTATTATCAGCCGCCCCTAACATGGAGTCAGACGCTGTCGGAGTACCGCTCCTCACATGGAGATCCGTCGTGTCCTAATTGTTGAGGGATAGCCGATCCTCTGGATGCAGACGCTATTCCACCGTGCTAGTTTTGGTCCGCCCCGGGTATTTGATTTCCCCGGTACCACCCATATCTGGGAGGCGTTCCCCTATCCGCCACCTTGGGGAGGCGCCACTGAGGGGATCTAGCAACCCCTCGCGGTTATATTATTATTATTATTATTATTATTATTATTATTATCCAGAGTTTGTAAAGCATGTGTAAAGCGGGTGAATCCAAACCGACGGACAGTTCTCCTTATGCAATTCGGCCAAACTGTGCTTCTTGTTGTTGTGCGACTTTTAATTATACCTACATATCTTGAGGGGGAACTCAATAAAAATGTCTGTCAGCTGACGTTGCTGATTTAGCCTCAATTTAAAATATAGGTATCGCGGGTGCAAGAAAGAGACATTTTGGTGCCGTTATAGTATCGAACGTAGATATTTTTCAAATTCTGTTCGCTAGAAAAGATATCAAATATTCGACATAACTCTAAAGATTATGAATACGGCATTTGAGCCTCCAGATCTCTCAATGACGCTGAAACTGTTGACATTCACGAATACGTGTTGACTTGGACTTTTTGTGAAGCTAGTAATTTGTATTACTTGCAGATATTTTAGATTCACATTTACAATCATAAATAGCTGTAGTCAATAAGCTTCAGACTTCAAGTATTGCATGGACGCAACATATACAACAAAAATCAAATTTTTTTGTACTTTGTACGCAGCTCTATCAATAAATTAAACGTCATGCCTGTTGCACGAATTGTAATCACAAATAATTAGGAAGACAATTTTCATCTGACAGGTTTCTATGGCAGACTTCTGTTTTTATCAATAAGGAGGGTATTCCATTGTAATACTGTTTCACTGAAATTTGATTTCTTTCATTAGATTTGGACCCTGAATCTTCGATACCAAGTAAAAATGTCTTTCGACATACACTAGTCTGTTCAGCGAACCTTTGAAAAATCTTATTATTAAGAACATCTCGTATTGATTGTTGTGATAATTTCGGATTACGTAGGACCATAATATGTCCTTTTTCGAGAATGTCAGTCAATTTCCCAAGATCTTTTGTTTTTTTCCTTCTGATAATATTCCCTTTAACATCTAAAGCACACTTTCACCCTTCTAAAATGTTATTTTTCTCACTATTATTTTTACTTAGGTTTTTTTTGATAGGTGCTGATATGTCAAAATCAATCCTAAAACTTATGAAATGAAGTTAGCAGTATGTAAGCAACTATTACGATTATTTTTCATTCTTCTTTATTTTTTACTTTTTCGCCAGTGTGTATCATTTTTAGGACTATTTTAATTTAGTTTCAAAGTCATCTTTAGACCTCAATATATTCTTCTGTTCAGGAGGTGTGGGACTGCTTGATAGTCTTACAGATTCTTACAGAGTAATTGCAACAAAAAAAGCTTTATTTAAAATTATCTCTGGAGAAGGTCAGATCTTGGGTTACTAGATACTTGATTCTTGTATATATTCTGTATAAGTTTTATATATAATTACTACAAAACATTCCAGCTAAATCGATGCCAGCTTTTGTATTATGGAGAAAAATGGAGAGTAAGAATAACATTCCATGTAATTATTAATTTTATATTGGCTGAATTGCATATTGGGAAACTGGTGAGAATTTCTTGTTACTTTCATGTCTTTGCTGAATCCGTTTTCGAATACTGTTGCACTTTTAAACCATTTAATAGATACTACCTACATATACTTGTAGATTGTAGTCATGCATTTGTAGATGTACATTAATTTAACAGCAGGACATCAGAGGGTCGAAAAAAAACATAATTATCATATTTGGAAAATATTTTCCGACAATTTCCCATTTGCCAGGAAAGTAAATCCAAATGTACCATCATATATAGGCAATTATTAGGACAAAAACTTTTTTACGAATGCAACTGTACTGGTAATAGTTTGTCAAACGTACATTTCTTGAAATAGTTTAGGATCTATGCGGAAAAGGCGGATTGGGGTTTTCCCCCTCAAGCAACTTTTTCCAAAGTTAAACCGGTAGCTTTTTAATAAATAGGATACAAAATGAGAAAGTCAGTGAATGGTTCAGCTCTACCACCACTAACTAACGTGCCCTTTGCAAAAATGTATTTGCGAATGATATTGGATGAAGATGTGTAAGTTTTGCCGATGAACTGCAATTCTATACGTAATATATTCTGCAAAGTGCTAGGGAACACAAAAATCTAAGACTGAAGTAGGTCTCTAGAGTGTATTTGCTGCCAACAGCTACCATCGTAGCTTGATTTAGGAAAAGTCGAAGAAATACAAAAACCAGTGATATTGCACAGAGTGAGACCAACTTATGCTCCAAAATGCCTGTTTCCATCATATGAAATTGTGGATGCTTGCCAGAGAATTTTTCTATGGCTTGAGGTTTATCAGTATGTAAATAAACCGAGATCGAAGTGTTGTATCAAAGTCTAAGAAGAGTGCATTCTTGGGTCCAAAGCCTAATCACGGGGTAGCTTGAAAGTTTGAGAATATTAATTTTTGAAATCATTGATATAGTGTGTATATCGTTGCTAATATCACCAAATTCTACCCATACATGAAACTAAAGCCTTACAAGGCAAGAATCTAATAGGAGCATCATGGTGTCCATGAATGATCGCATAAATCCAGAATGGGCAGACGTCCGCAATTTAACATTCTTTTAAAAACCTCGCTTATAAATAATATTACGTTTGTCATTAGTCAAGAACTGCAAAAAGTGCCAAAATTCCTAGGCATTCGATGTCAACATCACTTTCAAAGTAGAAAATATTTTTTCTGAAATAAATATAACCTGGAAAAGTGTACTCTTCTTCTCGATATTAACAGGTTTGAAACCATCTCAGATGTATGATGTCATATTAATTTTAGTAAAATTACTCTAACTTGAGAAAAACTCTCAAGAAGCCTATTATAGCTTTTTTCGACCTCTTAAAAATCTATGTTTCATATGTCGTGATCTATTAAGTGGTCTTTAAAAGTGTTTACGGAAATCTTATAGTGTTATTCAAGTTTTCTTACAATTTTTGATAAGGGAAGTACTCATTAACATCTGATGATATTTTAATTTAGAATCTCATTGGAAGATTAAAATAAATTGGGACATACCTATATTTAATGTACAGTTGATAAAATGAAAAAATGGTAGTCGTACCTTTGTATAGTATCTGTAAACTGGAGAAACTGAAGTGAGATAATTAAGTAAGCAATAACTGTTAAGTAAGGTAATCATGTGGTTAAATAACTATTAGAATAAATTATCGATGCATCATAAAGTTGTTCTTGGTTGTGTTCATATAATATTACAAACTTTGTTGGATTTATATGTACAATGAACACCAAGGATGACTCAATTTTCGTATACCGAAGAATATTATATGATTCTGGTGAATTGATAAATGTATCTTTGGTATCACATTTCTTCTGATTATTTAATTATTGACAGATCTCCGTATTAGCTGTGACTAAATATATCTACAACAAATTGAATATAACTAAAATATGTTATTTATGCACCTATAAGCTCTTTATATATACTTTTCGTATCAAATCAGAAATGAGTTTTTCAAACTTTATCAGGCGACAATCCTTGTTTTTCTTTTTTATAGAGCCTTCATTTATACGTCCAAAATTGGGTGGTCTTTGGTAATAAAACCTTACCAAAACACAAAATGATCAGTGGCCCAGCACTTATTATTTTTGTATTGGTATTGGACGTTGTTGATACTAAAATATGATAGATGTTACTGAGGTGAACCTAAGATAATGTGATTTTACATACTTGTAAGTATATTTTTAAGTGAGATTCACGTCGTATGCACCGTGGTGCATCGAACAGTCTTGAACTTTATGCTACAACTCAAACAGGTGCATTCATACAAAATTTCTCTATATGATAACTCCACCACTTGTAAGGCATTCAGCTTCAATATTCTGTCATTGAGCAGTATCAAATTCTTTTAACATTAATATATAGAATAGAATATTAGTTAGTTAGTTATTAGACAAAGAACTTTCAATTTTGTGAAAAACGTCATAGGCATTAGTTACCTTACATAGAAAAGGTGCTATATTTTGTAAACACTTTCTTCCAACTTATTTTCTCATAATACAATGCATCTGTTTGAGTTGCCTATGTAGGTTGAAAATTTCGATAGTCCTCCTCATTTCATTTCAATGTCAATGTTGCTATTATCTTGAAAAATCTATAATAAGTATTTTGATACCTCCTAGTGTTAGTAGGGAATGTAGAGATAGCCTTTCTTAAAGTGATTATTTACTAAGTGCCAATAATATTTCACTATGTTTCGTTGGGTGAAACATCTAAACTAGTCAACTTTTGTGAATCTATTTGTATTAGCCAGGTAAGCTCTTTTTATTGGATTATTGATATGAGCAAAGTTTGACAAAAAAAAAACAATTATATTCTTCTACAAATTAAACACTCTAGAAAATCTCCTTGCCAATAGTCTGGTCGTGTAGTGTGGTATTCAAAATTAATTAGTATTATACAAAAACCATACGCATGTATTAGAGTGAGAGCAGCAGATGCTTGAGATTATAACGAAAGCTTGTGTTCCATAGAAGAAAAGCATCATATGTTTATAAGAAATACATTTTGTATTCTTCATTGGCATTTCTGTTGGATACGATTTTTGAATGTCATTTTGCTCAAAATGCAAGCACACCTACTCCTGTTGAACATTTCTAACAATTAAAAACAATTAAAATATCATAGTATGAAAGCTAGTGATTTCAGAAAAAAAGCAGAGAACTATATGCTAGGCTTATCATTATAATAAACAGATTAAGGCTATAACAAAAATGAAAAAAAAACCATGATCAGGCGAATCTACAGAATGAGGAATGGATAAGCCTTAATGGACTTTCAGTGTATTTCTGCATTTTTGTCAAACGCCAAAAAAACTACTGGAATATAAACTAGATTAACGTAGATTCTTCAGCATTATAATGTCGAGATATAAAGGATACACTACTGTGATTTCGAGTATGAGGACCTAGATTTAGAATGGCAATGTGGAATTTGTTTCAAAGAATAGCTATATATGAAATTTTTGCGCAGTACTTAGTAGGTACTTTAAATATAGATCAATTAGCAGCTGTTTTCTTGTAAACTGTAGGCAACTCCAGAAGATGCGTTTGCTCAAGGGTGGAAGGGCATCTTCGATGGCCAGCATGCAAGAGTGCAGGCAACTACAAAAGAAGCATTTGCTCAAGGGTGGAAGGGCGTCTTGGCCGGCCAGCCTGCAAAACTGTAGGCAACTCCAAAAGAAGCGTTTGCTCAAGGGTAGGAGGGCGTCTTCGCTGGCCAGCCTGCAAGAGTGTAGGCAACTCCAAAAGAAGCATTTGCTCAAGGGTGGAAGGGCGTCTGGGCCGGCCAGCCTGCAAAAGTGTAGGCAACTTCAAAAGAAGCATTTGCTCAAGGGTGGAAGGGCGTCCCCTATGGTCAGCCTGCAAGAGTGTAGGCAACTCGAAAAGAAGCGTTTGCTCAAGGGTGCAAGGACGTCTTCGATGGCCAGCCTGCAAGAGTGTAGGCAACTCCAAAAGAAGCGTTAGCTCAAGGGTGGGAGGGCGTCTTGGCCGGCCAGCCTGTAAGAGTATAGGCAACTCCAAAAGAAGCGTTGGCTCAAGGGTAGAAGGGCGTCTTCGATGGCCAGCCTGCAAGAGTGTAGGCAACTCCAAAAGAAGCGTTTGCTCAAGGGTGGGAGGTCGTCTTGGCCGGCCAGCCTGCAAGAATGTAAGCAACTCGAAAAGAAGCGTTAGCTCAAGGGTGGGAGGGCGTCTGGGCCGGCCAGCCTGCCAATGTGTAGGTCGACCCCAAAGGAAGCGTTTGCTCAAGGGTGGAAGGGCGTCTTCGATGGCCAGCCAGCAAGAGTGTAGGCAACTCCAAAAGAAGCGTTTGCTCAAGGGTGGGAGGTCGTCTTGGCCGGCCAGCCTGCAAGAATGTAAGCAACTCGAAAAGAAGCGTTAGCTCAAGGGTGGGAGGGCGTCTGGGCCGGCCAGCCTGCCAATGTGTAGGTCAACCCCAAAGGAAGCGTTTGCTCAAGGGTGGAAGGGCGTCTTCGATGGCCAGCCTGCGAGAGTGTAGGCAACCCCAAAAGAAGCGTTGGCTCAAGGCTGACGTCTCCACTCTGCAAATAGTGTTCATGTATTAAGTTCACATACTATGTCAAATATATTCAGTAGTGTAGTACTTTCGCGGCCATGATCCGATGAACTGTTGGTTCTTGGGCTGTTCGGCCGGCGTCGCCACGCTCCGCCGCCTTGACATCGTCGGCGCGCTTTTTAGCTTCACGTTTCGCGAACTCGTGTAAGCGAAAAGTCAGGCAGCGAAGCGCGCCTACGCTAACCAACAGTTCAAATTTCACTAACCTTTTTTAATTAAGATATTAATGTCTGTGGTTCAAGCCAGCAGACCAAAAAGACGTTACTAATTACCGCTAAATTGCTATCTTATGTAATTTTAGTAAACTGTCGGAAATTATCATCCATGACACCATATTAGGTTCTGTAAGCACGGTTTTATGCTTAGTAGTCCACAGGTAGAAGCCTAGCTTGCTTCAGTAAGTTTGTTTGTGGCATGCTTCATCCTCAGGGGCAAGTCGATGTGATAAATACAGACATATTAAAAGCGTTATATTATGTTGAATATGGCAATGTCAAATTTAAATGTTACACGGGTCCTTTGTTGTTTTTTATATTTATCTTTATCTTTGATGCTTCTTTGCACTTTTTGCCGATGATCTTAAAATATATTCTGCAATTGACTCTAACAGAGACTGCTTGTAGCTGCAAGGGATGTTAAACTAAATTCATGTTTGGCGTTAGAAAAATCAGCTCATATTGAATGTCAAAAAGTTTAAGGTTGTGACATACACTAGAAAGCATATCCTATTATTTATTGTGATTAAAATATCAGTGATGCTATCTTGGGCAAGGATTCAAACTTTAAAGGTTTGGGGATTGTATTTCAGTGAATTTTCATTGAATGATTACATTACTGAAATCAGGTTTTTCTGATGTAGAATGTATGAAAGTGTTGTACTTTGCATTTATCATATCTAAGCTGAATTATGCTCGCTGATTTGGTATCCAATTTATCAGAATTCGATATTTAAAATAAGAGTCCGTACAGCATACAGCATCGAAGTATTGGTATTTTAAGTGTAATGGCACGTTCCTAAACGAGGAATTGATTTTATTAGTTTTTTGACATTGTAACTCCTTATTGATCAAAATCAATTTCCTTGTTGCGTTGAGTGCCGTCACAGTTTTATTCCGCGTACCAATGTTATGTGTAGATCAGAGATAAATGTGATGCGTGCTATTTACAACCACCGACTTTTAAAACACAACAACAGTACATAAATATGTTGCAGATGTGATCTTTTTAATCACAAAGTTGATAAGTCAGTTCTTTTTCTGAAGGATAATTAGATTGACTAATTACGACCGTTATGCGTATACAGGGTGTCCCTGAATTTCGTTGACACGTGATATTTTCGTAGTCGTACCAAAAAAAATGTTCAAACGGAAACTGAGTGGAATATTTGAAAGTGCTGCAGGGTCTATCATACCATGCTTTCAAAACATTTTTTTTGTACTTCAACCCTTAGAACTCACCTCCAACTTTGTTTTTTCAAACAGCACCTAATAGTTTTTCCTACACAAAATAAGTATTTTATTTAAAATCTTGTAGTACCTTTGATTTTATACAGAAAGCTATTCGTTCGTAAAGTTATAAGCATAAAATAAATTAAAAAAAAGGATTTGTTTGAGGCGTAGGTAATATATTCCTAAGAAAATCAGATAAAAAAGAAAACTAAGTGAAACTTTCAAGGGTACCGAATAACCTATCATACTATGCCTTCGAAACATTTTTTTACTTCAATCCCTAAAACTTACCCCCTACTTTTTTTTCGAAATATCACCCAATAGCTTTTCCTACATTAATGAGATCATTATTTTATTTAAAATCTTGTAGTGCTTTTGACTTTATACACAAACCAATTTTTTTTCGTTGTCATTAACATAAGATAAATAAAATGAGCATCTGTTTGAGGCGTAATATTTTTGTAATAAAAAAACATAAAAACCCATTTGTTCTCGAAAGCATCAGGACCCATTCATCATTCAGTACCCTTCAACGAATTCGACCTATTCGATTTCGTTGGTACCCTTAGAAACCTAATTAATTTCATTTTTATCCGTTTTTTTGCGTCAAGCAAATTCTTATTTTATGTTATGCCAATGATTTTACAAAAAAATAAGTTTGTGTATGAAATCAAAGATTCTGCAAGATTTTAAATAATATAAGGACTTAATTTGTGTGGAAAAAGCTATTTGGTGCTATTTGAAAAATAAAAGTGGATGGTGAGTTTTAAGGGTTGAAGATCGTATAAATGTGTTAATCAATGGTTGAAGTAGAAAAAAATGTTTTAAAAGCATGGTATGATAGACCCTACAGTACCTTAAAAAATTCAACTCAGTTTTCGTTTGAACTTTTTTTTTGTTACTAGAATATCACGTGTCAAGGAAATTCAGGGACACCCTGTATATTTTTATGTGTAAGTACATTTGTAAATCTTGAGATTGGTGGTATTAAGTATCCTGATTTGGAGCTGTTTGTAGGAAACGTTTTCTGTTTCACTAAATTTCCTATGATTGGGTGTTAACCTGTTGGAAATAAATGATTTTTTTACTTCTGTGTCATCGACCTCGACTGCTCTGGTCATTAGCCTCGTGTTCTCTGTAGGCGTTGTTACTGTTTCCCGGCGTCACTCTAGGTGACAACAGTGACCGCTCAAGCCTCGCTGAGCTTTTTTGTGGGTATTTATTTGTGAGTGAAAAAACCAGGAATAAATTTTCGCCTCTAACGAGAATCGAACCCAGGACCTTCCGGTCACGAGCCCTCGATACTAACCACTGAGCCAACCCACCCTCCTAAATGATATTATTAGTTAAAATATATATTGCGATGACTATTTTATGGAGACTCAATGTAGGAGATACCCACGAAATAAGCTCTACAGACAATACTGTAGGCCCTTTGCTGAATCCGTGCCTCCCTTCTCCCCGATATTGATCAGCGGCGCAGGCTGCTAAAAATACCCCAAGAAGGGCCAACACTGTTCTGTAGGGCGCAGGATGGTTGGAGGGGCGAAGGGGTGGGGGTGGGGGTGGCCGGTATAATCGAAAGTGGTCCTAGCGCCCTTTTCCCCTCTCACCGCCTTTCGGCGCTTGATATGACGACAGGGGATCGCATGTCAGAGGCGGGTCATTAGATTGGATTTAACCACCTACGATAAATATAGGTAGGCACCTTTAATTACAAAAAAAAGAAACATTGGAGCATTATTGCTCGAATGCAATCTAGGAGGACCAAATTTGCGAGATACATTTTCACTGCTTCGAGTATTATTAGAGCTGTTGAAAAAAGCCTCGAAGTAAGAATTAGCAATAACATATTCGAAGTATAATGCTTGAGCAATGTCTCTAAATCACTGATCAACTTAACGGATAAATTACAAGAATCTAATTTGTAGTACAGCTTTGGTTAAGGGGTCTGGATACACACATTTATACATACGTATTTGCCATGTAAAACACGGACTCATAATTTCTCGCATAACTCACTCTATTTCCAAGCTACATATATAATATTTCAGAAGGCGATAGCTAAGACCTTAATGAATGACAACTATTTTCGATTTTCTCAAAAAAGTTTTTTAACGTGCAAAATCATACATTCTATAAATGCCTGTATTTTAACAACCAAATACGATATCAAAAAAAAGGCTAAATAGTTGCACAAGCGTAAGCTTTTTTCTTCATTTTGCTCTCATTGAGTCATTACTGTAAGTTTAAAGGTAATGTCAGGAGCTTAGAAATGCGAAATTCATTTTTATGGTGATCTTTGGACCTTACCTTTGGACCTTTTGACGTTACCTTTGGATTTTTGGACTTATCTCCCCTCATCTTAGACATACACACTTGAGAAAGGGAACAGGCGGCTACGACTCCTCGCTAACACGGGAATACGTCTTTTCTTGGATTCTCAATTTCGCGCGCTATACCCTAGACCCTTAACGAATGTATTCTGCAGGGTTCATAAATTATATCATTAATTAAATTAAGTTTTGTATGAGGTGCCTATAGACAAGTGGTTGAGAGGGTGGATTATTTCAATATTGATGAGTTCACTTTTTGCTGTGAATTCAGGGTGACGAAAGCTTCAGCTGTGTATATTCTAAGCCTGGTCCTAGGTTCTGAGGTAAGTTTCTGGAGCTTGTGCGTCGAAAATTTCAGTCAGCTTCTTCCATGCATTGTTTTTTATTCTCAATAACATCTTTAAAATGATTGAATGAATGAGATTTAATAATACCTAATGTTTTTTCGTTTATTGAAGAATTCGAGCCCTCTTTCGTTCTTCGAACACTAATAATGAAATAATCGTAAATTCTCATTCGAATCAAATGAAAATGTTCAAAATCGACAGAGCTGCCACCTAAGCGTAACTAAATGTTCGTAGGCGTTACCAAAAAGATCAGTAGAGTAGAAGTGGCAGCCCTGAAAATCGAAGGCGATTTGTCATTATGACCAAAAAATGACATGTGAATGGGATTCGAATCTGGGACATAGACATCATTTATCACAAAACTATAATGTTTGCGATGTCGCCAAACATTTTCCATCCTTAGATAAGCTTCAGTTACGATTGCCATGGTGCAAACCCTCTTCACCTTAAGGTGCACATTGAAATAAACCTCTCCATGACTTGGTTTCTTATTAAGAGCGACCGGTGCAAATAGCAGTGAGCAAGCTGACCTTGAAATTGGTAGCGACATAGCCAATGTATATATGCAAGTGGAGTCCTGTATCCCAGAGCATATCCCTGTTACGCCGCTGTGGTAGCTTTCCAACCCCACCCTACAGGATTTCGGCAGTTTTTTCCACGACCTGGTTTCTCGGCACATCAAAAGGGGAATGGTAGCTCTTCGTTTAGGGTTGGGGTTAGGAGATCCGGCTTGAAAACAAAGCGGTGGATCGAATATTCTACCGGAGCTGATATATTTTGTATTGTTACGAAAACTAAATTGGTTGCACTGTGCATTCCGGTCAACGCAAGGTTGTTATTTAATACTTGAAAACATTGCTTCTTGAATAAAATATGTCAAGTTCATTGACTTTATAGAATAAATACATTCTAGGTTTTTGCTGGCCACGGCGATAACTTGTTCTTTTCGCTAAAATGTCATCTTTATTAGAGGGTCCATCACAAAGAACAGACGTCTTTGAAATGGATAGTACTCTTTCCATATCAGAGAGAGAGAGAGAGAGAGAGAGAGAGAGGTGAGAGTGGTACCGTCTGGCTCTTGAGTGTCTAGCATTTTGTTGTTACCATAAACTTTATAGAGCCGTAACGATTGCCATTGAGAATATTGAGATGAACGTCATTGTTAATAAAATGAGATACTCATTTTGCTCCATAACTGCGTCCATCTCACATTCGTAGTTCATTGGTTGTGCTTGATCTGAACGCTCACTCAGGCGAAGTTCAGCAGCATATTTCCCAGCAGAACAGATTGGACTGCGACGAAGGGCTTGTCGAATGTTTTCTACATTTTCAGGGCTTCAACCGTTCGTGAAGCTTCTGGTGGTCTTTTGTTCATCAGTAAACCACGGGTGCGAAATGCTTCAACCCAATGAAGGATGGTGTTTCAAATAGGAACAGTTCGATTCCGATGAATGTTGAAGTGGCAACGAAATTCACGCTGTATAGTCGTGTTAGACTTGATACGGAGACTGTTTAAATTGGACATTGACGACATTGGCCGGCCATTAACGTTAGAAGCCAAAAATGCTGGCCAATATCGTTATTGCCCAAGCTGTAACTAGAATGTTCGTCGTCGTGGACAAGGTTGAAATTGTTTTAGTTTCTGCACCTTTGTCCAGCCATTCACGACATCGACCATCAATGCATGAGCAAAGTTGATATAACAGATTAGGGCAGCTATTTAAAAAAATATATCAAGAAAATTAAAAAATATATATTTTCATCGTTTCACAAAGTGAAGAACACTTGAAACTTGAAATATTGAAACATGTCTATAAAAACTAGCTCAAAGCATTCTCTGAGCAATTTTATTACAACATGATAATGAACCGTGACACTTTGAATTACAGATTTTGCCATTGGCACGACACGCACAATTGTTGTTTTTGCAGCCACCCTTACCTATATATAGGCAGTTAACATGGATATTCACGCTACTGCCGGTCATTATTAGGACACAAAGTATTCCAGATGAATAATCACCACTTTTATTTAAACTTGCGACGATCGTTTCGACACACAGTGTCTTTTTCAAACAATGACTCTAAACTTACAATACTAGGCTATTTATATAAAATATACATGCTTAATGGTATAACTATTATGGCTAATCGTTTGTTCTCCGAAAACCATGGGACAGATTTAGTAGGGGTGAATTATTTAAATCCGTTTGGTCGTTAAGAAGGTTACCTGAACATTTGAGCTTGTTGATTTCTAATGCTTCTAAAAAATTTAATTTGCGTCCTTTTTGTTCTACGTGTAATATTTGAAAATCTTCGTTAAAATGATGGTTTTCGGAGATCAAATGATTGGCGTAATTTGAATTACAAAGTTCGTTAACAAATGATTTCTTGTGTTCATTGATGCGGTTCTTGAAAGCTCTCCCACTTTGTCCAATATATACTTTAGGACAATCCACACATTCTAATTTGTAAACACCAGACTTTTCGTTTTTATTTGATTTCGTTTTGTTGTTTTTAATTAAGTTGCCTAGTGTCTCTTTGCATCTGAATGGTATATTGCGGTCCAATTTCTTGAGTTTAAGAGCAATGTTTTCCGATAGCTGTCCTGTGTATGTAATTGAGTTATATGCTTTATTAGATAGATTGTCCGTGATCTTAGGGTAAACTAAATTAACTGCTTTTTTGAATTGCTTCTTGCTTACTATAGAATCAATTAGAGAAGGGTTATAACCGTTGTTGGAGGCAATTTGTGTTATTATATTTAGTTCTTTATTATAATTTTCGTCATTCATGGGCACGTTAATTAGTCTATTGACATAACTGTGATATGCTGCAATTTTATGTGAGTATGGGTGGTTGGAACTGCTGTGTATTGTGGTATCTGTGTGTGAGGGTTTATGATAAATTGAATATTTATGTTTGTTTTGTTGTAATTTAATTGTTAAGTCTAAGAAGTTAATGGCATGATCTATTTCTTTTTCAAGTGTAAATTTGATTGCAGAATGTAATTTGTTAATTTCGTTCAGGAGATTATGTAGTTGTCTGTCAGTTCCGGTAAAACAGATTATTATGTCGTCTACATAACGATACCAATATATACATTTATTGAAATATGGTAATAGTTGAATCTTTTGTTCAAGGCTGTCCATAAACATTTCCGCGAGCAAAGAACTTAGTGGGTTGCCCATTATTAGTCCTTCTTTGGATATGTAGATTTTTTCGTTAAATCGAAATAATTTTGATCCAAGCAAACTATTAGTGTATCGAGGATGTCCTGTTTTATTATGGGGTTTGTGTTGTTATTTGATAAATGCTCGTCGACTATATTTATTACGTCTATTGGTGGTATACTGGGAAAAAGGTTTTGTACATCAAATGAGGCTAGGATAGCTTTATTAGGAGTTATAATATCTTTTGTTCTCTTTATAAGTTCTTGGGAGTTGTTTATGCTAAATTTTATAGGGCGATCAGGTTTGTGCAATTTGATAAGCGAATATAACTTTGGCGTTTGAGGATTCATACTGATAAGGTAGTTGTTATATGTATCTTTGAAGAGGCTATTGTCTCTTATTATTTCTTTGATTTGTTTTTGGAATATGTTTGTTGGGTTTCTGTTGATGATTTTAAATTTGTCGGTGTTTAAGAATTGTGTTGTTTTCTCTATATATTCTGTCTGTCCGTCCGTCCGTCCGTTCGTCTGTCCATATATAAAAGATAGCCAAAACTACAGGTGCTAGAGAAAAACTAAATACAGATTCGGAATCAGCATGAAAAAACTAGCCTGGAAATATCCGGTTTTGTCGCTTCCCGTTTAAAAAAAATACTTTAAATTTTTATACCAACAAATTCCACAGTGAGAGCGCCGTTTGAATTCACACAAGTAAATCCTTTCCTACTTTTTTGTAATCAACGGCGGATTTAGGGGGAGCTGTAGGGGCTATAGCTCAGGGCGGTAATTAAGATATTAAAATTTAAACCATTCAAATGCGCTAACTTCTTAATGTCGATGTAAAAACATTATTTCAATGCAAGATATGAAATAGTAGATCTCAGTATTTGCATAACTGTACTGCAAGTTGAACCTGTTGGCGGCAACATGCCCGTAATAGCGCGTGTCTACTTTTTCCTTTTTTTCTGCGAAGATGTGCTTGCAAAGTAAAGGAAAACATTTTAAATACGAAACAAAGCAAAAACTTCTTCTACTAGTCCTACTACCGTTTCCTTTTGAGCTATACGTTTTGCTTCTACCTTTACCTTTGAAGGAAATACTTCATTTTTATAAATACGGACTATTAACTGCATGCCTATATGCTCTTAAGTTCGATCCCTTGCGAAATATAAGCGTGGCAGTAGAAAGCATCTCCAAAGCCAGGTTTTGCCCTGTTTCTGGTGGAACACTGAACTCTGAGACGCCACAGCTCAGAAAACCATCAGTTTAATGTAGTTAATAAACTTACCACTCTATAGAATCCAATCAATTTTAGACCTGGCAAATCACGAAAGCTCAAGCTAGCAGTTTTGTAAATATTATACAGGGTGGGGCATAAAAACCAAGTGTTTTTAGTTTGAGTAGTACTCATATATTAGTAAAGGGAGGAGCGCGCGGTTTATTACAATCCATTTCTTGACTCAAACCATTTCACTTTCTTACTTGCCACTTGCCATCATGGAGCGGTAGACGCTAGAACAGCGCGTGGCATCATTGGCTCATAGTTTTTTGGAGAAAATGGGGTCACCACTGCAGTAACATCTGAACGTTACAGTCATATGGTAAATACCTTTTTCATACCTGAATTGCAAAGAAGAGGTGTGGATATCAAAGATTTGTGGTTCCAGCAAGATGGGGCTTTGGCACACATCGCCAGAGCATCCATGGGTGTTCTTCGCCACCTGTTTCCAAATCGGTTAATTTCGAGGTTTGGTGGCATTTCATGACCTCCTTGGTCCTCCGACTTATCAATTTGTGATTTTTTTCTATGGGGGTAACTCAAGTCACGTATTTAAAAGGCTAAGCCCCGTACGATAGACGCAGGGAAGGAAGCGATTCGCCATGAAATCTCTCAAAAATCAACAGAGACATGCTGGGAACAGTGGAGTGGAATTTTCGTGAACGACTGCATCATATGCCAGATGTAATTTTTGCACTTAGATATTTCAAAATGGTATATTATCAGCTATGTTCTACTACAAATATTTTTTTAGCGTAAAAACTAATAATTTTATGATTATTTTAAAAACACTTAATTAATATGCCCCACTTACAAGAGAAGAACTGACACCACTCCAACATAGATAAGGAAAAAAATAAGAAAACATATTTAGCGGACCATAGCACTGATAAATTGGCCTCGATACAAAGAAGAAATGGAAAGCGATGTCTTGGACCATGAAGAAAACACTACCTCGGAATATAACCTTTCTATTAGATTTGCTTAACTAAGGAACATGCCTAAATGGTTCATCATCATCATCAACGCTAAATAGGACTCGGGACTCGCTATTCAGTTGGTGCGGCCCGAACCACTCAATTTTCCGTTTAATATCCCAGACCACACGTTTACTTTGAAGCATTCTTGGAAAATGCGATGCTCCAAGCGTGGTAGCTATGGATATTGAATATTCCACATCGTTTAAAATGGGACTCGTCTGTCCACAAAACTGTGTCAAAAAGAGTTTCATTTTCGATGAATTTGTGGTTCTTGGGTTTTAAGGCAGGCGTCGTTTAGCATTAAGGCTTGATGTTTTGCCACCACGAGTGGATGGCAGCTTCAGTATTTCGGAAGTCGCTGAAGTGAAATAGCTTCTGAAGATGCCATCCACTCGTGGTGGCGAAACGTCAAGCTTTAACGCTAAACGACACCGGCATAAAAACCCACGAACTACGAATTTATTGGACGATGGCCGCGAAAGCCTTACACTGTAAGTACTACCACGGTACGGTGGTACTACATAGTTTCATTTTTGGCTTAACGTCGCAGCATTTCCTGTCAAATCGCTACCCTTCTTGGGTCATCAGGCTTAGTTACTTGCAGCTTAGTAGAACAGACTAAAAAAACATTCCCATGAATCTACGGCATTTCGTTCAAACCGGCATGTTTTCGAAAATATATCATAAATTTAATTCACAGAATAATCCGTTGATAACATTTGCAGGTTTTTAAAAACGGTATCAAAACCGCATCTGGACATTACGTAACTTTTTATGAAGTAATCAAATTTGACGACAAATGTTTGTGTGATTGCAAGAGAAACTATTCACCTAATTGAGCAAAAAAATAAAGTAGATATTGCAATAATGTCTACCTCTGTGACTCATAATTTTTCAGTCACAGATTGAGAAGAAAATGCGAAACAAATTCACAACTCGAAAACTGCAAAAAATTGCATTACATATATGGGGATGATTCAGATACATATTTTCTAAGTGTGCTCTTTTGGGATAGCAAAATATCCAGTACCGATGCCTGAGCGAACAGTTCTTCAACTTTTTAGAACCACGTCAAAGCTTGGAAGTTCCTATTACTGAACGCATCGTCGACTAGGCACGATATATTTTTAAATGGTATTTTACGTAGGAGTTTGTATATTATTCCTTGTCTCCATATAGTGTGATACGTGGCTGATAGGTCAACAAATACAGCATGGGTGTGCAGTTGTCTTTACAAACCCGCATGGTAGTGCGAAAGCTCAAATGAGCCAGGTGAAGACAATTTTATCAGTCAGCTCATCAAATATCACATTAGTAGTACAAGCATCTAGCATTAAATTTGGATACCAAACTGCGTAAAGCTGATTACATTTTATTTTTTCGCTGTAAGCTTGGTCGTAGCATGCCTTACGCTTAAAAAGGTATAATTATTAACTTGTCTCTACTACTTGTAATCATTTTTGATTTAACTAGAAGGAATCTAAATCTAAGTAGAATACTAATCATACCAGGAAAATTTTGAAATACAGCATTATTTATTTAATTTTTCCAAAGTCACCATTCAAGTCACATCTCCATCCTCTAAAATCACTCTTTAACCAGTTCTGCTAACTGTTACTAGGGGAATTAAAGTACACTCGTGATCCCAAGCCCACAGAAGGTCCTCATTAGAAAACCACTACCCTTTTAGCTTCATTTTACATGTGGTAATAGTGCAAGGTCGCAGGAAGCAAGATAGACTGTATAAGGAGAGGAAAAGAGAAGTTTCAGCCCTATCGTGATGGAGAACCCAGGTGCCCATTCTTGACTTTGGCCGCTGGCTGTTCATGAATCCAGTGACTTTAGGCGGGCTATTCATTATGCCACCAAGTGTGATACTTTCAGAATTCCACTGGATTTGAAAAATACAGCTATCATTTCCTTCTGTACGGATCAGTATTTTCTGATAGCTACCGGTGTATACTCATCATCAAATATTCAAATTTTGTTTTGAGGCTTGGTTCTCACATCGTAATAGTACAGCCAAGTCTCGTTACCTGTCATGATGTTGTCACATACCGAGATTGTTTCTCCGAATGTAGTGAGTTGGGCGATACAGTCCTCCTCACCATACAAACCACCTGGAGAGGATGGCGTAACAATTTGAATTTAACTTGGTCGAACATTAGTGCGTACGGTCCTGCATTATGTGTATATTCGACTTCGTCCCAGTCATCACAAGATATGCGTTTATTGATTTTACCCATATTTTATGTTTTGGAAGGGGAAGCAAAGGAGAGACCGCGCAGGAATAGCAGCTATAGAAGCTATTTTCGGAAGTGAAGTTATTTAATCCCCCTGCCTAAATACGTATAAATTAGGGACGATCACCAGAGACGATCGATAGCACTTGACGCTGTAGGAAACTCTTATATTACAAAATCAGAAATGGTGGTGGAACTTTTGGTTCACTGTTAGGACAAGGGCTCGTGTGCTGGGCTTTTTGAGGCACTGATTACGAATTCGACCTTTCGAAGATAAAACCATATATGTCTAGATAAAAGAATTTAATTTCGCATCCACTTATATATAAACATCATACCTTCCCATCTTCACCGTGTGGGGGCGGGTTAGAATATCTCCCATCGTATATCCTGCGTGTCATAAAAGGCGACTAAAAGGAACCGAACTACTGTCGGTATAAACAGTAACCTCTTCTCAACCAACAGCTTTGGGTGGACGAGTTGAGAAGAGTCAGGACACCTTCTCGTCCTTGGGGTGAGAAATTGCCCCTAAAGGCGGATGAACCAGTAGATACCATCTGGTCAACGGCATGAGGATGCAGAAAGCGAATGGGAAACTACTGCATTAAAGATCTTAAAGATATCCCAAGAGAAACTCGTAAAATGTGTAAATGAATTTTACGAGCTCACAACATGTCTGCTAAGACATCGTGACTATGATGATGACCATCCCATCTGAAAAAAAGTACTTTTCGAATTTGAAAATTTCTAGTCTACTTATTCAATGTGCTTTTGAAACAATGATCTCACTGAAATACAAACATGTTTCTTGCTCGTTTTAAAACCGAAAACCGCATCTTTCTGTCTTACTTAGTTTCCGAGATATTAACATTTTTTGTAAAGTACTACAAACGTCAAATTTTCTAAAGACTGCTGAATAATTTCGAAAACAGGCTTCCTAGGTTTAAACTATGGTCAACAAACTGGACCTAAAAATCGATGCTGAATTCAAAAACGTAATAATATACAGGGTGTTCCATTTAAAATAAGGAAGTTGATACCTACTTCCGGTATATCCGCCATGTTTGAAATTATTTTCTGCAAGTAGACCATTTGAAAAGAAACGTTTTTATTTTAGCCATTTTCTTCTCATTGAAACGGTAAGGCCGCTGGAGAGCACCGCGCGCTTTTTGGACCACCTGTATAATGCTACCAAATGTTTTACACTTACTTTTTGACAAGGTCAATTAATTTGGCTTTATTTTTAAGCTTCTGATCATTTCAGTGTGTACAAGTGCCGACTTAGTGCACTTATTGACTGTTTGTTTTCTATTATCACTGCCAGGTTCCTGGTCAGAGATATCATGACCTCTAACACCAGTGTGAATGGCCCTTTTCTAAACCTAAAGTAGGTGCTTTACTACATCTTCTTTTAGTCCTTCATCCTGTATCATGGAGATGCTTCCGTGGCTAGCAGTGTTCAATTAAAACTGTCCACACAACGGAGGTTCGTGAACAGGAAAGGAAGGGACAAATACCTGCTTTATGCTTCAAACCATCCAACAAGGAAGGAGTCATTCGAACCTTGGTCGATCGAGCCAAGAACATTTGTAACACACAACAGGGACTGGAAGAAGAACTACGTTAAATTAAAGATCTGTCAAAGAACGCATATCCCAAGAGGCTAGTGGAAGCAACATTACAAAGAATGGTACTAGCGGAAATAAAGGTCCTGAAGAACCTAGGAATTCACTCAGTATACTATACGTGAAAGGACTACCAGATGCAGTCAAAAGAATAGGTCAACACTATAAAATTCAAACACGATTCTCAAGAAGCATCACTCTCCGAAGTCTACTAACAAAAACAAAACCCAAGATTGAACATCAAGAAACTAAAAACTACACCTACGAAGTACCATGTGAATGCGGCAAAGTATATATTGGAGAAACGGAAAGAAGCTCTAGAAGCCAGAATTAAGGAGCACTGACTCAACACTCAGAGAGCAGAGACAGGAAAGTCCGGAATAGCAGATCACGCTTGGACCGAGCTCCACAAAATTATTTGGGAAGATGCATAGGTTATTGACAAAGACCCTCAATGGTATCGCCGGAAATTCAAGGAAGCAGCTTATATCGCCAGCAACAAAAACGTGTACAGCCAGCCTCGTGTGTAAATGAGATAAATATGGCAGCCCCTTATAAGAAACAGAAACACTAAAATTGAACAAAACAAACTTGGACACAAACGTGGGACTCAGTGACAATCGAACGACCACACATCATCATCAACAAGAAGCGACATAAAGGCGCGTTCTCACGAGCCAATTTTAGTTGACCGGCTGTAGTTGATCAACAAAAGTGGAATACGACTTGAATGAGTTTATAGTTCTCACATTTCAATAGAAACTGGCCGATTGTTTCAGTTGATCGGCAAACCAGTACGTTTTCTTTTTTGTACATTGTTCGGATAATCTTAATTTTATAAGTAATAGTAAGATCAGAGATATCCATTTCCTTGACAGTAGAGCTCAAAGAATTTTCTCGAGTATTTTTCTTTTTTAATTATCCGTTCGGTGATTCCAAAGGGAATCATGCTTATAATACAGTTCCAAAGAATTCCTTATAACACTTTCCGACCATTTGACGCTCATTATTTTATTAAACTACTTGATTTTTCAATCTTCTATAGAAAAATACACACGAGTACATGTGCCGCGGAAAGTATTAAGCCTTCTACACTGTTTACAAACGTTGAACGCCAGTTCACACGTTTCAAGACAAGCTTCAACTTGAAAGCGATCGGTGATGATTGATCAGCAAAAAATTGACTGGGTCAAACTTTATTTGATCAACAAAAAAGTTGATTAACTCGATTGAAAGGAAGGTTCTCACAACAGTTTTCATTCAACTTTTGTTGATCAACTTCAGTCGGTCAACTAAAGTTGACTCGTGAGAACGCGCCTTTACTGACGCCCTCATCAGGACGCGCTCCAGCCAATCAGAACAAGCCATGAAAAACGACACGTCAGCTAGACGAGAATAAATAGCGCAATGAAAGGAACATGTTCGACAACTTAGCTGAAGATGATTGAAGATACCAGGTCAATCAAAACGTTGTAATCTAAAAT
Organism: Callosobruchus maculatus; assembly: GCA_951848785.1. Taxonomy (NCBI): domain Eukaryota; kingdom Metazoa; phylum Arthropoda; class Insecta; order Coleoptera; family Chrysomelidae; genus Callosobruchus; species Callosobruchus maculatus. Next base: position 12,469,650 of record CATOUR010000100.1, read on the forward strand.
TATATAGACCATGGAAGTCCGAAACAGACCTTTTGAAACATCTACCTTGTCTACAAATTTCAAACAACAACAGGACGGCAAGTTGAGATGTTCTTTAGCAAGTAAGTAGCTATAGTCCAACGGGACCCTAAAAACTTTGAAACTTTGTGGATGCGCTCATTTAACAATGCTGTCATAGCCCTACAACAAATGGGTTATCAATCCAGTATTTTGGTTTTGACAGCCATTTTTGCTAACAGATCCACCATTGCTATATTTCCTTTGAACTGCGAGAGACCTTTTAGCCAGCTAACCATTTATCTTTTTTCAGGGACATTCATTCACAAGTACCTGATGACAATCCAATGCTGAGGTGTGTGAATGAGGTGTTAGAATCAATTGTCGTTTCATATGTCCGAGGCCTTGAAGAGGGTTTCTTTCAACAAGATAGGCTCCTACAGGAAGCTGAGGTCAGAGTACTCCTCTGTCCTCCACGATCACCCGATTTGCTTTGCCCCCGCCCCTGATTGCCCCTTATTAAGGTCTTAATTATAAGCTTTTAAAATTTTATGTATGTAGTTTGAAAAACAAGTGTTCTGTTCTACATACATACAACAAATCCGTGTTTTACATGGCAAATAAAATGTCTGTACCCAAGCCCGTTAATATAGTATATAGTAATTTCGTGGGCAGTGTGAGGTACTGTTGTGTAGTATATTATGGCTGAATTGCTTTTAGTAGTTTTTTCTGCTCCACTATCAGCGCCTTTGTTTCCCCTGATGTTGGTATGAGATGGTACGTATAGGACCTTTTTTCCCGTGTTGTGAGATTTTAATGTGTACATATTTTATCGATAAGTAGAAAGTCAGTTCACTTATTGACTGTTTGATTTCGATTATCAGTGCCAGGTTCCTGGTCAGAGAGAGAGAGAGCGTGACCTCTACCATGAGTGTCGACGGCCCTTTCCAACACCGAAGTACTTTCACTGAAGGGGCACCTGGCGGGCCAATGCCCGATCGGCCCCGGCTACAAACCGAACACAATCGACTTTCTGTTCGGCTGCTCGCTGGGTGCATCTGGAAGCAACACGCACGTTGTAGGTGGAGTCCCGAATGTCTCAAACAGCCACTTTCTCCACCTTCTTTTCTTCGCTGTTCTCTGCGACTGCGGTTGTTGCTGCTTCTTCCCTATGTTGGGTTTTCAAGGTGCAGAACCGTACTCAATGGATTACTGCAGTTTTTTAACAGGCTTTTATTAGCGTCACATATTTTTATTTGTTTGTGAACTTGTAACTCTACTTTATTGGATTAAGAGGTCGGACCGAACATTGAACACTCCAACTTTGCCGCAAAAACGATTTTGACGGCTTCAAATCCGTCGGATCAGTGGTCGTATCCACTGACTAGACACCTTACAGCTTGTTATTATTACACAGAGGCGTAGCTACGATATCTTAAAAGGTGTGACGTCCAACTGTTTGGGAGTTGGCATTTTTGTAAAATTTATTCAGGAAAGTTGACAGTTTTAATTACCGTTTATGCAGTAATGGTGATGAAGCTATGTATATTGATCAAAAACAATTGTTCGTCTTGATTACACAGAGTATTAATAAATATAGTTAAAAAGTAAAAATCACGCTTAAATGAAGGTTAACTAAAGAATTAAAAATTAATATAGTTTAAAAAACACACTTTTAAAGAATACCGGACTAAAATTTTAAGCATAATTTTTAAAATAAGCTTAAAACAAAAAATACTAATAATAATAATATGATGTGAGTTTTTGTAAACTATAGTTATTTTTTGTGGATATCGGTCAATAATTTAAACTTCACTCCTCCTCACGCCGGCGCCGTTTCGGTTTATTATACTTAAACCATTATCAGGTGTCTATAAATGATAAAAAAGGTTTTGTGTATATAATAATTAAGCATCGTGCTGTCACAATATATCGGTAATAAACAGCACCACAGAACAACAAAACCACGACAGAATCGACATAACAAGTAATCAACAAAAATTGCCTGAAATCACACACACGCTATAGATTTAACTTCAAACTCAAAATGTATTGATTAAACAATTTGGAACCTTTGTTCTAAAGACTTATTTCTTAAGCTTTTCTCTATTTCAGTTTCCCCTTTTTTCATGAAATTAGATTTATTTAAAGCACTTAACCATTAGATTACTCTTAGAACCTGTATTTTTTTAGGATCGGGGCGCTTTATGCAGTTTTGGTAGTTATCAAAAAACTCAAATACAATTTACTTTATTATTGTCCTTATTCATCGGAAAGAATATACAAAACATATAAGGAAGCGATTATGTCGTTGTAGTAGACCTTAACAAAAGGAAAAATAAATGAAATTCCAAAGTCCACCTTCGGCGCAGCATAATGGTAAAGCCTCTCCCATCAAAAATGTAACTTCATGAAAATTGATGTGTTCATAGAACAATTACATTTTTTTTCAAAGTAGTATTCATGCCCATACTCCTTCCTAAGGAATTGAGATATAAAAATAATTTCTAAATTGTGTATACAATACATATCATATATTTCCAAAAAGAAACAATATTTACAGTTTTGTAGTTATAGCGTCCACCTTAGGAACTTAACTTCCAGCAATTTCCAGATCTGTAAATAACCTGTAATGACCCGAATATGTACCTACTGTTTTTTGAACGGTTAGATATTGATAACAATTTGACAAAAATGACAGCAAAAATGTTTATGAGTTACTAGTTTAGCATCAAATGCCTTTATCACTGATACATGCATGCGGGTGTAGTGAGAACGCCATGCCCTTTCCTAAATCCAAATTGATAAGCTATTAGTAAGAACCATCATGCAAATAATATGTACATCTGTGTACCATACAAAACAAATAATACTGTTCCTCAGATAAATTTACTTGATGTTACTAGTCTTAAGATTGTTTTATCAGAAGTCGATTATAAAAACCTGCTCTGTCACTCAGGTCACTCGTCACTCTCGGTTCAACTGTTTATGTTTCAACCTGTCTATTCAGCTCAATATTGTATCTCGTAATTCTTTTTACACTCCAAACATACTCAGTCACCTTACAAGTCTTAGGGCCTGGCCACATCTCCACGTCACGACGTCGTCAACGTGAAACGGTGCGGTGTCGCTGCAGGGTACCGTTGGCATTTATACATTCCGTACATGTATATAGAACCTAGCACAATCCCATTGGTCAGATTTGAGTTTTGAACCAATCAAAACTTCGAGTGCCGTACGTGTGTACGAAATGTAAATCAGTGCCATACGCGCTTACGGAATGTAATATACATTTTATATAACGCCTTGCTATGGCTAAGCTGGCCTTTGGTGGTAACATCCAGCCATTAGTATTTTATGAACCTTTGGTCTCAGAACCATCAACAATTTGTGGGATTGCAGCTGAAAGCGAGGAATTCATAGCTCCACAAAATAATCTAGTGTCCACGAACTTTATTGATAATGCAGGAATACAAAACCTGTCAGACACAACTGAAATGGTTTAAGGATTCCATTAACTTTCAGAATGTTCTTGATTTAGTGATTTCCAAAAGTGTCGAATTTGACACTGTGGAATCTGCCAAGAAAAGGCCACAGAAAAAACATATTGTTTACCAAAATATTGAAACAATTAAACCCAATGCAACTAAACATGGTTCATCTCACTGATTTTATGTAACGTTTTTTGTTATATTCTTTAGTCTCTAATCTTGTAAGTAATGTAAGTTTTCTTTGCCCACTGAAACTTAAGACTTAATTAACTTAATACATTAGATGTCTGCAATTATTACATTTAACATTTCGTAAAAAAATGGAGTCAAGTTAATTGACTCAGTACTTCCCACACATAATGATGATACCATTTTATTATTTCCCATTGCACGAAGCGATAGTCTGAAATCCCCTTGATACTGAATCATCGCCCACCCGCCCGCAAAAACAACATCTAACACAAAAACCCTCGTAAATAGTTTCTTGCGTCTCCCTCCTTAGGAACTATAGAATGGCACGGTTTTTTCCGCATGCTTCAACTGGACGATGCGAAACGATCAAGAGCCTCCAATCCGTCTAAAACGAAGTTTGAGCTGATTTTATATTTTTGGTTTTTTGATTATTGCTGCGCGCCACTGACACGGTTTTTCAAAAACAGAGTCGTTTTCCATTCTCGCCGCGGTATAAATTCTGTGTCGATATTTTATTAAAAAACGTAGCGTTTAGATAATCGAGGCTTTGAAGTGTTTGATTCCATTTGCTACCTCGTACTTGTGCTAGTTGGCATTTTTATCAATCACCCAAATAAAAAGTAAACTAATGTGGAAAACGATTTAATACTTAATGTTGCCAAAAAGAGGACGTGACGGGAGAAATTGAGCAAACTCGAGCACCACCTTCACATTAAAATGAACGAGTACTCCAAAATTTTTGAGTTTGCATAAAAACATAACAAATATCGTTTTGTTAACATTTTCCTAATATGTCTACCTTTCAAAATTTATTTATTTTTCAGTTCTCTCAACCTCTCGCTACCTTCCTTCCCAGGGAGTCGCGACCTACAGATCAAAAAACACTGTTCTAGCCTATTCGAATTCGCTCATTCAGTCGGACATTATTCTTTGGCCGGCCCTGTCCTATTGGTGTCCCCCGCGTAGCTAGCGTAACAGAGGGCCGGGTGTTCCCCTCCGGAATCCGCTTTTCCTGCCCTGCCCCCCACCCGCCCGGAGTTCCCTTGACCAACGCCGCTGTAAGTAGGTCGATAGGTCGAGGACCTGCTCCTGTACACACATCAGACCCGAAACACTACTACGATGATTCGGGAATCAGTGACAGGTCGCTGTATTTTCTTCGAAGGGCAACCGATTGAAGGTGTTCACTAAATATAAATTTCACAATGTAAGTGTAGATTTGAGATGCATCTCCCTTTTTGTTTCCCACATCAATAGGGGTAGGAAATATTTTAATCGGGAAGAAAATCGAATTTTAGGCAATAGGTATGTTTTTAACGGTTTATGACATCTACATAACAAAAAAGCATTTCTCTCATTTCTGTTGCTCTATTTGTCGCCTGTCAATTTCTTACAAATATATACAGGGTGAGTTTTTAGTACCGGCTCGGTCGATAACTCCACTACTATAGAAGACAGCGAAAAAAGTTGTATATAAAAGTTATAGCCACGGACATGCTCCTTGCTCAGAAAATATTTAGACTTATACAGGGTGATCCATAACTACGAGGTGATGCAAACATGCATTTTTTTAAATGATACACCCTATATATTATTCCATATTCAGATTCTACTAATGATTTCCGTTCTTCTAATATAGGGCACTGTTACATTATACAGGGTGTTTCAAAAGTTATGACCATTTTTATATCCAAATCGCGGACAAATGAACGTACTGTATATCAAAAAGTAATGAATCAAAAATTATTTTTTTTACATGAAAAGATTAAAAATATCCTCTAGTTTTAAAATCGGCTATAAAAGAAGCCCGAGACGCATATTCGTATACAGGGTGATGTAGAATGCAAAATCCAAATTTTCTCTTTTTTTTCAAATGTAACCCCCAATATTTTATTATCACAAAGAGTTGCTTTTAATATGCTCTTTCATCTTTGTATAGCACTTGTTATACCTACGTCCATCAGTTTCCGAGATATTTCGATTTTTCGGTAAATTTATAATAAAGCCTCTATTTGTGTACTGAAATTTATTTGTTTTGAGAAAGTACTATCTGATTTGTTTTTTATTTAACGAACAACTAAATTATAACGTCTTGATAGTATTTGATGAAGTCAAAACCCTAAATCATCGAGATAATAAAGTCAAGTATGCTGAGGAAACAATTTTGTAGGCGTCATGCATAATTATCAAGTAGTTTTATCAGGTAGGCTTTGAAAAATTGAGCGTTTTCATAACCTGCTCAATAATTCCGTACTGTGTGAAAAACTAGCTTTGAAAATTAATTTTTCCATTGAGGGTATTTAGGAGAATCTTTGAGAAATTATCTACTTGCCTCTAGAATATATCAACTATGAATAGCAATATCCAGAACGGAGGTACTCTAAAACTAATGCGTTTGACAGATTGAAGAATCATTTTATTTGGACTGTGTCGTTTCATATTTCATAGCCTACCTGATACATCTGCTTGATAATTATGCATGACGTCTATAAAATTGTTTCCTCAGCACACTTGACCTATATTATCTCGTTAGTTCAGTGTTTTGACTTGATCAAGTATTATTATCGCCTTATATTTTAGTTGTTTGTTAAGCAAAAACAAAATTTGGTAGTATTTTCTCAAAATAAATAAATTTTATTAAACAAATAGGAGGTATATTTAAAATTTGTAGAAAAATCGAAATATCTCAGAAACTAATGAATGCAGCCATAATAAGTGCTATACAAAGATGAAAGAGCATATTAAAAGCAATTCTTTGGTATAATAAAATATTGGGGGTTACATTTAAAAAAAGAAAGAAAATCTAGATTTTGCATTCTACATCACCCTGTATACGAATATGCGTCGCGGGATTTTTTTATAACGTATTTTAAAACTAGAGGCTATTTCTAATCTTCTCATGTAAAAAAAAATAATTTTTGATTAATTACTTTTTGATATACAGTACGTTCATTTGACCGTGATTTGGATACAAAAATGGTCATAACTTTTGAAGCACCCTGTATAATGTAACAATACCCTATATTGGAAGAACGGAAATCATTAGTAGAATTTGAATATGGAATAATATATAGGGTGTCTCATTTAAAAAAATGCATGTTTGCATCACCACGTAGTTATGGATCACCCTGTATAAATCGAAATATTTTCTGAGTAAGGAGCATATCTGTGGCTACAATTTTTATATACAATTTTTTTCGCTATCTTCTACAGTAGTGGAGTTATCGACCGAGCCGGTACTAAAAACTCACCCTGTATATAGATGGAATCGCCAGGTCGATCGATTCCACGATATCGTTGTGCCTCTCCTTTCATTGCATACGTCTCTTGTTATAGTTTTTTATTAAATTTCGGGTCAATTCAAACAGATTCGTTGCAAGGAGAAAAATTGAGATGATCAGATTTGGTTAAGAAAAGGTAAGATTTGTATAAATATACTTTTGGAAGAGTTTTGGTTCAGCTAGAATTGTTGATCGAGATTGGTCTTATTGAAATTTGGTTTATAGAAAGTATTCGTTATTGACTGATGTTAGCTCCACGAGAAGGTTCGGTTGAACTGAGTTAGTTTTAAGTATAAACCTTTTCTTTAAATGACAAAGTACTGGTACTGTTTTTCTTTTACTCACTGTTTTTAAAGTAATGTCTACATTTTTGGTTCGATCCTATATCATGTTTTTCCATATGTCTGAATTATGTTTAATGTCCCACACCAATGGCGTATAAATGGGGGGCAGCCCCCCCCCCTCCCCCCCCCCCCCCCGAAACCAGCCACGCATTCAGTTTTGACGTCTGGAAGAGGCTGAAGTTAGGATTATAATACACCAATATTATAACGTATGAAAATTTTTCCGATGGGCCACTCCCCCGAAATCGATGTCTATATACGCCACTGTCCCACACATTTATTGCAAATCAAAACTGCCAAATACTTTACCTTAAGACTTGCACTGCTGCTATCTGATGTACGTACTGAAAAGGTACCTTTGACTAGATTTCTCAATAGCAATGGACGTGGTTTAAAAAAACACTATTTTCGCGAATAAGTATCAATTATTTGAGCTGTATACAGGGTGTCCCACGACGATTAAGACAAGCAATACTGTATATCGGAACTAGGCAGTAGTAGAGAATTATTAATTTTGGGGGTGTAAATTAGAGCAAATATAATATCTTTTCTTATTACTGTGTCACTCAAAGAGGTATTTTTTTTATCATCTGACGTCGGATTCAAAATTTTTAATGGGACACCCTGTATATTTGCGGCTTTTTGTATTCCTCCCGATAAAACAATTTCACCAAATTGCACACTTGGGGTCTAAAGTGATTAATTCAAGAGCTACAGGTACTTGAAGGATTATGCCCATACCATTGATTATAACATGTACCCCTATGCTAGTGTTCGCTTCATTTTTTGTCTTAATGGCAATGGTACAATCCTTTAAGTACCTGTAGCTCTTGAATCAATCACTTTAGACACCTAGTGTGCTAGTTTGGAATTGTGACGTCACGTTACCAAAAACAAATACCTCATTGGGTAAAGCAATAATAGGAAAACATGCAACATTTGCTCTAATTTACACCCCCAAAATTATAATTCTCTACTACTACCGAGTTTCGATATATTGCTTGTCTTAATCGTCATGGGACGCCCTGTATTTATCGTCGCTTTTGATTGATTGATGAAATACTAGATTGTAATAGTAACTTAGGTAACATGATTGGAAGGTAATCAGTTTCGCACGAGTATAGGAAATTCATTTTTCAGCGAATTATCCACATTATTTTTCCTACGGCGATAAAACTAAGTGATTGTTTATCTGCTAATTAATATTCACCAGAGATCGGAATCACATTATGTACGCGTGCTTTAGAATGAGTTAAATTCTTCTGAAAGCATGTTTAGCTGCCACAGGTTGCTTGACAAACATAGAACTGTAATATCTGAAACTTGTCACTGTGAATGTGTGTCTGATTCATCGTGCATTGCTTGCCCATAAATTAAACCATGTCTGTTGACTCTTCTTCACTCTTTCGACCACCTCTGTTAGTAATAGGAAAAATTATACTTACGTAAGGCTGTTCATCAGACTTCTTTTCGATAAGCGCTGGTGTCCTATCCGCTGCATTACATCGACCAGCGGCTGGAAATAACATCCAATCCAATCTACAGCTTCGCAGACGACAGTACATTAATATCGTGCATGGAACTAGGCAAGCCACTATCAACGTAGATATCAAAACAATTGTCGAGTGGGGATTAGAAATAAAGTACAGTTTAACGTATAGGAAACTTAAGCAATAACTCTGACAAAGATGTCTTAGTTGGCTTACCAGCTGTGGAAGTGGAGGTTCACCCAATAGTCGAGCCACCAAGCTTTTGGGGATCAACAACAACTTGTCCTAGCACCACCACGTTTTCAGTATTGCTAGAACGACATCCCGGAAGCTTGGAGTTTTGTTCCGCTGTAGGAAGCTGTATACACCAGAGCAATTACTGCTGTTCTACTCGTACAAGGCACAGATCCGACCATCATTGCAGTATTGCTCCCATGTGTGGGGATGCGCTGCGAAGTACTCTCTAAGCAAACCTCACAAACGACCATAACCTGGAACATCAAGAAGGGTGGCTAACCTGTCCCTGTTTTACAGATTCTATCGCGAAAGATGCTTGAGTGAGCTCTCCCAGATAATAACACCGAAGGCCGTCCGAACGAGGAACACTAGAGAGGCTCTGCGAGCTCATCCTTACCAGGTCGAGGTCCCTACTCCCCGAACCAGTCTCCGCTTGCCTGTTTTACAGATTCTATCACGAAATATGTTCAAGTGAGCTCTCCCAGATAATAACACGAAGGCTGTCCGAACGAGGAACACTGGAGAGGATCTGCGAGCTCATCCTTACCAGGTCGAGGTCCCTACTCCCCGAACCAGTCTCCGCTTGCCTTTCTTCTTTTGGAGAACTTCGACGCTGTGGAATGAGTTGCCGGCGAATTTGCTTCTCCACTGCTACAACCTGCAGCGTTTTAAATCTAATGTGCACAGACACTAATTCTCTCGCAACGCTTCTACAACGCCATAGCCTTTCAGACTTTGCGGGAGGCTGACCATAAAGAAAATTTGAGATGCATCCAATAATGGAAATAAACGACTCGCTCGGCAAATTTCCTCACTGTCATCTTGAGAAATGAACACTAAAACATTGAAAAACGAATTTTCTGTTTCACCAATTTTACTTCATTCCATAAATTTTGGAAAAATAATCAGAGATCTATAGAACTTTTAAAAATGAAGCTTGAGAATTTTTTATGTTCTTCTTTTATTATTTATCTACTCCCATTAAGTTACACAGGGATTACCAAATTACTTTTGAATGGCTAATACAGCCTATAAACAATTTTTCATAACTCACGCTACAGCCGTGGGTTATGAACAAAACCTAAGCCTACTAGATACCATTTCTGATATCTTGGAAATGCATATGTTTAACTACACGCTATAACTGCAGAGGTGGTTATGAGATACCAAATGACAATTAGGGTGGTGAACAATATTTATTGTAGTGACAGAACTAAAGTCAACTTGTCAATAATTCATAATTATTATATATTCACATCGTATTATTAGTTGATTCGGTCGTAGATAAAGTAAAGGACTCAACTCGCGGAAATGGTAATAACTCACTTGTTGAATTACAGATTTTCAAAAGCTATAATGTCTTTTTGATCATGTTTCGGACTCGGGACAGAGTGTAAAATGGGATCAAGTTTCTATACTACTCGACAAGAATAATAGTTACATAATTATAAGAGAAAAGTTAAGCAATTTGCTTGTATATAGTAGAATCTCGTTAGTATTTGTAATTCATCGGTGGACTGCGACTCAATATGGTTTGGATATGCTGCAGAGAAAAATGTGATAAATGTTCCTCAAATCAAACTGTGAGCCATATCCATATATGTATATTTGCAGGCACATTATTCATAAGACAGACGACAGACGACATCGTGCTCCAAAGACACAGGTACATTACAAGATTTGATTTTGGATTTATCATCAATGCACATTTCAGAAGCACCGCAAGAAGTCATTTCTTAAAAAACAAAAGCTATTTCCTGACTCAGCTGCCAAACAATTTCTTGTCAAAGCTTTTATACTTGGAGAAAGGCTACAAAGGTAGCCGAAATGGCAGTAAAAAGTTTATCTTTTAGCACATGTATGTAGGTTTATTGATGGGCCAGTAAAGCGCAATAGAACTACTTTAGTATTTTCCTAGTTATAGAGGAGTCAAAACAGTCAGTGCTGTAGCATGAAACATCCAACAAGCATACTTTCTGATATTCTAAACTTCTACAGTACTGTGTCTATTGGCGTAGAAGCAAAAAAAAAGAAATGCCCCCTTTCACCCTCACTGAAACCCGCGCTTGAGTTTCGACTATATAAAAATAGATTGGAGGGGCTTTTACTACTCACGCATTGGATTCCTGCCTACCAGAATGAATTCCATCAAGATTGATAACTACGATGTTTGGATCTATAAAAATGTTGGGCGATTCCATACATCAGCGCTCTCGATGTATTTTTATCATGTTGTGCAACTGGCTGTGGAATATAAGCCGAAAAGAAGAATCATCGCTCTCGTTGGGATCAACATCCTCTTCATCACTTCTGAAATGGTGTCATGAAGTAAGAATTTCTCCAAAACGCTTTCTGCTGTCAGATCAGCAATAAGACTATGATGAGAAAAGATTGTATGAGAATTCAGCCGTCTAGCAAAAAAGTCGTTTAAAATCAAATTCAAAGAGGTAGACTACCAGATAAAAGATAAAAACAAAAGGAATAGACATCGTCAATAAGGAGCAAGGAAAAAACCACTGTTAGAAGAATGTAAGCACCTTGGAAGGGATATCGACGAATCATAAAACTAGTACTGTTTGAAAAAGTCATGCATTTGATTTTTCATATTATTATTATCTAATACCTATTATTATTCCCATTGCTGAACAGGAAAGTGCATTCATTCTTATGCCGTTCACAAGAAAATATCAGATAAACTTAACTTAATAACAAAATAACAACATTTTCACAGTGCATGAAGAACAGGCACGAATTAACTAGATAGTGTAATGGACAACATTAGTTCCTATTTGTTCAAGCTTACTCTTGAACCCGTTGACATTATTCGCGCTTACAGTTGACTCTTGAAGGCTATTCCACCACATGTACGCTACTCTTTTAGTGATACATTTTTTTTGGGTAGTTTACTAACTTTCCATTTCACTAACTTCTTAGAGTGATCCCTGCGCTGTCGAGTTGCACTAATTCTAAAAATTTTCACACAACAGTAATACTACAATACGTTAATCAATGGTAATACCCACTAGTCCATTTGAAGGTATCAACAAAATTACGACGAACTCCTCTCTCCCGGAGTGTCTTGAAGCCTTTGAAGTCGTTCAGGATACTTTAAGTAAGGAGGAATTTTTGTGGCCCTTCTCTGAACTTTTATAAGAAGTTCAATGTCTTTAATGAAGTAGGGATTCCAAATATTGTATGCCAATTCTAGCTTAGGACGTATCTAGGTTGTATGCAGTTTTAAATTAATTCCTTCCGAGTGATCGTGAAAGGCTTTTCTTGTGAGGTAAACTTGACTATTTGTCTTCTCTATTATGTTGCTAATATGGGTTTCCCACCTCAAGTCACTGGTAATTATAACTGCAAGGTCCTACTTGGCAAGAACTGCTTTGATCTCGACTCCATCTATAAAATATCATTTATTTTTCTAAGCAGTACGCCAATTAACAATTACTTTTTAATCATTTGGCAGGTAAGTCCTGCAAAAAAATATCAGTTGTTTTTTTAAATTTCTGGATCCTAGATAGCTGGGTAAATCTCATCTATGTTTCTTTGTTAATTTATTACTCATCCCGTGACCATCAAGTAATAGTATCGAAATACTATATGAAGAAGGGTTTGTTTCTCATTTGTTGATTCAACTCCAAAACTGTCCTTCTCTCAAATATTATGTCTATCCCACAAATGATCTTATAAAAGCCCTATGTAAATGGCTTTTCGCTATTTTTTTAGACATTGCTACTCAGCTCTCTATGTATGGAACAAAACTAGCATAGTAATTTTATTTCCATCTACAGCCCCTGGGTTTTGCACCTTAGAACGTTCGACTATTTGGTAAAATATTCAAGGTACCGAAAAACGTTGTAAGTCATGGCGAGCTGGACTTTTGAAAATGTTTATTATTGTATATTATTATAGATTTCAGTCACTCCTTGAATTTCAAATAAACAAATAAATCGTACTAATAAAGTGTGCAAGCTATCTATTATTGGGTAAAACATACAAGATTTAGAGTTCTTAATACACAATCAATAAATGAATTATAAACTGCATCCAGCTGATTGCACCTAAACTTTATTGTTTAATATTAATAATGGATATCGCTGAATATAAAATTAAAAATAATCAAAAATTTGTTAGTTGTTTGCTGACAGTCTTTAGTTAGTTTAGATATAGGTGCTTGGAAAAGCAAAAAATTTCTTACAAAAATTACGAAACATTTTGTGAAGGTTTGCACTGACTTTCAATATTAAAACTAAGTTTTATTAAATCTAAGTACTGTTTATCTTACATCAATAGTTTAAAGTTTCAAAAAGATCAAATTACATTTCTAAAGCGTCAATTGTAATTTCAAATTGTCAGGTATAAATTACACCTGAAAGTTACCAAATACTGCACCCTTCCTACCACACCCTGCTATCTGTAATAAAAATAAATTAAATGACCTCGGGAAAATCTGCATGCGACTTATTATTTTCAGCATAAGACGTAGACAATGTTTTCCAAAGTTGTAATGATATTTTGATATGAACTTATAATGTATATAATAATAGTAACGTAAATGTACGTAAAGGTGATTCGCCTGAAAGGTAAATTAAGCATACACTATAGATTTTACGTCGAACTGTTATTATAAATGTACAGAGCAGCATTATTTGCAACAGTTCACGTGAGGGGTTTCTGTATACTGAAGATAACAGCACTGGAACCTTCAGATCAGTATTTTGTTTGTATAGAAATTTTCGGAAAAGGTATGTCCATTCGTCTGTAAAAAGTCTCTAAACACAAATCAGTGCGGATGACCTATATTTGACATATATTTTCTCCTCAGACGTGTGCCGTAACCTAGGCATTAGTTTTTCGGTTATAATATTATGTCGTATTAATATTATGCTATAAATATAATCTAGTTAGCATAGAAAATGCTCAGTGTCCTTTAAAACATCTAAAGATTGGAGATTTTTCTGATCAGCCCTTTGTTACTGGCACGAAACATTTTTGACTCCCGTATCATCCCTATTTGATCATTAAAAGTGAAATACTCGTATGATCATGGACATCTAAAATACCTAAAAGCAAAGTTTCTACTGTACAATATAAATAGGTATACTTCTCTTTTCATTTTAAAAACTATACTATTCTTCTTTCTTTACCGTACTAATAGTATAGTTTCAAAATTTATTACAACCAAGTTAGTAGTTTTCAAGTTTTCAAGAAATGTATGTATCAAAAAATTCCACAGCTATGTATGTCTTCAAAAGTAATATTCGTATAAGCCTTTGAAGTGTGGAACATCACCAAGGTATGTTTTAAATAATGTCCTTTATGAGTTCAAAAAATTTGAGACTTCCACCAACTATGATGTATTCTACCGGAGTAGGAGTAAAGACCTCGCATAGTCGTAGATTAGCGATCAGCCACTGACCTATATAAAAAATCTCAACGGATTAATTCAGGCCTCTATCCATTGTACAAAAACTTTCTATATAAGAACCTCAACTAACAAAGGCAGATCGGAGGACGATATATTCTACCGTAAATATAACATCAGTAAGAGAGTTCGCTGCTCTAAATATGTCCCAGTGAAAGCGTTTTTGGTGCTTTTGGTGTCGTTGAACCCCGAAATTTTCGGGGGTGTCCTGTTGTAGGATCAATAAATAGCGAAAGTGGGAAAACGCTATGGATCAGGCGAGGGTGAGGGGGTTGCTATAGTGAGAGGATGGGGTGGCCATTGCGGCGGCTCGCAGGGAGAAGGAAACGACAGGCATAAAGGGGGTGAAGCTATGCAGTGTTGGCTTTGTTCAGAATAACTATTAGGTACATAACTTTCATTGAAGTAAGCCTAAGTATTTCTATTTTTTCCAAGACTGGAATGAGTGGCTATTGAGGTTAACTTAACAATTATCTGATGAGAGTAATACAACTAAAAATATGTTAGTACAAACACCGTACATTAACAAAGTCTTTGTTAATGTACGGTGGTACAAATTAGTGAAAGAAACAATGATTAGTTATTGTTTGACAATTAAATTGACTGTGCTTTAAATTTCTTTTTCCATTTATCCGCAAGAAAATTACAAATAGTGCCACCCCTATAAGGTTGCACGTACTGCGCGGAGAAATATGATCAAGTAGACAATCAATGTAGTGGTGAATACTTTATACCACCGTTACCGTTAGTGATATCTGTCTTACGAATTCTAAATAAATATATTCCTTGTTTAACTGTTTAGCATGGGAGGAAAAGAAGAATAATAGAATTTAATTAGTCATTAATACCAGGAATTAGTTCTCTTACCAATTCTAAATAAATCTATTCCTAGTTTAGCTGTTTAGCATGGGAGGAAAGGAAGAATAATAGAATTTAACTAGTCATTAATACCAGGAATTAGTTCTCTTACCAATTCTAAATAAATCTATTCCTAGTTTAGCTGTTTAGCATGGGCGGAAAGGAAGAATAATAGCAACTAGTCATTAATACCAGGAATTAGTTCTCTACATTACTTTCAATTCCACTATCAGGTCAAAAATAAGGCACTGCTTAGATTTTGCTTAAACAGAAAATGCTCCGTAAAATTTTTAATTATACAATATACTATAAACGTTTATAGATAGTGTTATGAGCCACAAAGTAGCTTCTGTGGTCACCTTTGTTTGTCGCCTACCGTAGTACAGCCGTGAATTTCTATATGTCAATATTTTAGTCTATTTGTTATATTTGAACCTCTCTTCTTTTAAGCTATAAAAATGAGTTGAGCAAAATAAGTATAAGAAAATAGAATATGAAGTACTGGTTTTTTTTATGGTCAGCCTACCGCAAAGGCTGAAAGCCTATGGCGCTGTAGAAGTGCTGCAAGAGGATAAGTGTCTGTACACGTTATATTTGAGACGCTGTAGGTTGTATCCGTCGCGAAACAAATTCCCCGGCAGCTCATTCCACAGCGTCGAAGTTCTCCAAAAGAGGGAGTGCTGGAGGAGACTGTTTCTGGGAGTAGTGACCTCGACGTGATAAGGACGAGCTCGCAGAGCCTCTCATTGATTATCTGGGAGAGCTCACTGGAACACCTTCCGTGATAGAATCTGTAAAATAGGGACAGGTCAGCAACCCTTCTTCGATCTTCCAGACTGGGGAGGTTCTTTGTGAGGCGAGGCGTATCGATTAGACCAATTGCTTTCTTCTGGATAGTGTCTAGAAGCTTTAGAGAGTACTTCGGATGGCATCCCCACACATGGAAGCAATACTCCAACGATTCCAGTAGTTGCTCTGGTAGGTGTATACAACTTCCTACAGTGGAACAAAACTCCAAGTTTCTGGGATGATGTTTTAGCATTACTAACGAAGAACAGGTAATGTTGTTGTTCATGTTGATCAAGGTGACTCGACTATTGGGTGATCCTTCATTTCCACAGTTGATAAGCCAACGTGAGACTTCTTTGTCAGATCCCTGAGGAACACCAGCGATTACTGAAAATACATCTGATGAACAACCTTCGACTACAACAGAGATCAGTCGTTCAAGAAGCTATTCAGCCACTGGCGCAGGGAGGGTAGAAACTTCGAGGTGTCAGGTGAGCTGCCAGGTATTACCAACAATGTCCTACTGAAGGATGTCTTGGGTATCAGGAGTAGGACGTCGTTGCAAAGAGCAAAGAAAAGGTTTTGTGGCTCCTACCCGCTATGAAATAATCGAACAGGTCATGGCCTTACCTAGTGGGGACCCGTTGAGTATTCGAAATATTCAAAGCCTGTTTTCATCTACGTACCCCTCAAGCACCTGGGGGGCTTGAGCTTGACATATTTTCAAATATTCATTATACCCTACTTGGGTGTAAAAACTGCATGCAACATAATACTTGGATGTGCACATAAACTTAACTGTTTTAGAACATTCTTATTTTCATCAACACCAAAATAACGAAATTTGGCATAAACTGCAAATTGGTACATCAGCTTTTCAATGATGTATCACTAGCTAGTAGTACTATTAGAAATAATTGTTAATATTGTTTATATGTCAATTATTTTAATGAGCACCTCTTAGAACTTAGATAGTTAATACCTAGAAACCCTGAAATTTTTGTTTACTTTTGTTTCGATCCCTTGAATATTTTACTCAATAATTAATTGACCATCTCCAAACTTTATTGGGGCGGTTTCTTCTAAGCTCGTAGCCTAGTAATTGTAGCATAAATGTTTCGGCAGTTTAGAAATATACAGCTATTTTGTACCTTTTGGGGGTGGGGGGCATGCGCCACCGCCCCCCTCCCTGAAGTCGAAAGAATCGATTGAAACCAATTTACAATTTTTGCCATTCCTCCGTTACACCTGCCCTAACACAAGGCGCATCCACCATTCTTACAATATCACACATGAAAATGGCAAACGCATTCATTATTTCTGCGAACGTAATGGAACAAAGGCACGTTCACCACTTTTGTAGGCGTTTGTAAAAATTAAAAATAGGAATTAAAAATAGGCTTATGTCCTATATAGAGACATAAAAACCAATTTTTAATATCGAATACGTCGTTGGAGATAATAGAGTCTGACCTTAATAGTTCCCATCAGCAGATTTCCTGCAATCAAAGACGATGATCTTTGGCACTTTATGTCTTTCGATGGTCCTCGGGTCATAGCCTATTGCTTCCCTAGGTTGCCTTCGCAGTTCCTCAACTATCAGTCTGTTTGGGATGTACCATGGAGCAATCACCACTTCTCTCAGCGCCATGTTGTGCTGCGCTTGTAGTTTAGCTTCCGAGTTTTTGTCACGTATCACCACAGCAGTTTGTTCTCCAGCGATAACTTACTGCGTCTTCCTATCAGCGGCTTCAGCTTCGCTCTCGCTGTTCTGTCCTTTATCAGCTGGTTTTCCACGTGGTTGTTCCACGTGAGTTTTTTATCCACCTTCACTCCAAGGTAGGTGGTTGTCTCCTTCCATGGTACTTCTTTTCTTTTCCTGCTTGACGTCCCCCTTTCTGTTCGTGGTACCTCCATTTTGATGTTTCCTTCTAGCTGAGCTGTATATTTCATAAAGCAATGGCGACAGGACTGCACCTTGCGGTACACCTGCCTCTACAGCTCTGGTTTCAGAATCCGTGTTGTTGATCTTGATTCGAAATCTGCGGTGCTGCAAGTAGGATTTGACCAGTGCGATGGTTCCAGCTGTGTATCCGTAGTCCTGCATTTTGTAAATCAATCCACCCTGCCAGACAGTGTCAAAAGCTTTGAGAACATCCATGAATATTGCTCCAGTCGCTTTTCTTTCTCTGAAAGTCTTTGTTCCGTACTCTCTTAGTCTGAGTATTTGGTGTTCAGCTGAGTGTCCGCTGCGAAATCCAAACTGCTCGTCAGGCAGCACCTGGAGCTCTTCATACTTCTGACGAAGCTTTAGGGGTATTTTTTTGTTTCACAGCTTATTGTGACACCTTAAACATTTTGGGTGAAGGTATGATTTTCCAATGCAACTGCATAGAATGTAGTTCTTAATGACTATTCGACTTAACACACCTTTTTTCCTGGTATATGGACATTATCGATATCCACTTTCGAAAACCATTCTGTGTGATTCACCAACTATTCCTGCAAACTATATCATATAATTTAGTAGCATGTTTCAATATAGTTTTTGATATTTTGACTATTTCAAGAGTTATTACTACTACTATTCGCAGCCCTGGCCCTGAAACGCCTCCATGTAAGTACTTGTCTTATAGAATCACTGAGTATTGGATCAACATCATATAGTTACAATGTCTTCACAGACATGTCGTGAGCTCATAAAATGCATTAAGTCGGAGCTAGAGTATTGCCGACACGAATATTATCAATAGTTTTGAGAACTGTAGCTCGCCATCGTAGTAGTAGAGTATTGGGTATGGCCCCTAAAAATTGGAGTTTGCTTGAGCAATAGAACCACAAGTTCAACCCTACAAAATTCAGTTATTCATTTATTTATTTGTACCAGTTAAAATACAAATATTACCACCTCGAAGGTTACACCTTGGGTGTGGTATAGGCTTATAGAGTTGACATTACAATAATAATTTAGTATAATATTGCACTAACTAATTCCTTCAATTGTGACGATTATATAATAAATTAAGAACGACTTAATAAAGCCTATTTCATAAAATTTGAAATCTCCCTGCTAAAATATACGTTTGATATTTCGACATGCAATCTGATTTAGGCTACCAATGTTGATCAAAAGACAGACATTTATGGAATTTTAAATATTAACTATGATAACATAAAAGAGCTATGCATATGAAAAGCATGAGAAGCACGGGATTTAACGGGCCTATTTGTGTTTCTGTGAAAAATCTGTCGAAAATGGCGAAAATCAGAGCTGAACTGGTAAATTGAATACCACCAAAAAACAGCCAGAAAGATAGAGCGGAAAATTTTCAAAACTAGTAACGTACCTACCAATAATCAATTAAACTAGAACAAAACAGCTAAAACTAAACTAAACTAAAAACAGCCTTTCTATGTAAACTTTTCAAACTTAAATATTTCGAAAACCAGAGCTGAATTACGAGTACCTACCTGTACAAATGACTATCACTGAACCCGGCAGGTTGTTTCCTACCTACGACCCATGTATCATGAATACAATAATGATTAAATATAATGGTGAAAATGGGTGAAATACTCAAACTCCATATCAATATTAATATTATAACCTAATTAATGTCAATTTTATTTCAAAATTAGTGTTTCTCGTACTCTTGCACTTTGGGCAAAGCGCAAAGCTGGATAGCTAGACTAAACTTTGGTACGAATTGCACTCATTGTTTGAAATTGCAGTTAGTAGCTATATAAGGCTTCCAAACCATTCTAGATAACCGGTGTTTATTCAGAATCACAACAAGAGTGAGCGTATTCAAAACTCTGAAAATACTATAATACTGCGGGCGCTCTCACCATATTATGAAACCGCATATTTTACTAGAGTATCCACCATTTTCGCAAATGGCATAACGTGCAAATACATTCACCATTTTAGCACTTAGCACTTCTAAAGCGTTTTAGTAGTTACACAGGGTGAGTCAAGCTCAACGCTTTGGTTTGGTTGGTCGGTGTCTCTTTTCAAGGAAATAACTATGGGATTATAATGTATGTCGACTTTTTTTTTTGAAAAAACAATATATTACAAAAATACTTTACATTTTCAGTTAAACAGTGTTTTTAACACTGGTATTGAGAATAACATCTATCTATCTGCGCCTATTACATAATAAATAAATTATTAACAACCTAGTTATTTGGCTATTTGGAGTGAATATGTATTTTCAAATTTTTTGCAAATGCGTTTGAGCAGTTATAGCTTTTTAAGTTGTCTGGTAACCTATTATAAGTCCTAGATGCTTGCGATATAGGGTTATTCAGACCTACGGTGGTATTTACATTCATGTGATATATGTGATTTTGATTTCTGGTATTATATGCATGTATATCGTTAGTGAACAGAATTTCAGTGTTACATTTTTGTGTTTTCATTATGACTCTATGGATATATTTACATTGTTCCAATTCTAGTAGCTTATTTAAATCAAAGATACCTAGTTCCTCATAAAGATCATGTGTGTGTGTAAAAGGACTGAAATTGAATAAAATCTTTAAAGCTTTATTTTGTACTGTTTGCATTTTTGTGAAGTTTACTTTCCCACATGTACCCCACACGGGAAGAAGGTATCTGAGATGTGATTAACCATATGTGAAAAATATGATCTACTTTTATACAGGGCACCAATCATCGAGGTAATTTTGTTTCTTACATAATTAATGTGTTCATTCCAACTTAAATTCTCATCAACCATTAAACCTAAATACTTAATACAGTCAACCTGAGTTATCATTATATCATTAATTTTATTTTTTGGTACATTAATATGCTTATTTTTATGTTTAAACGCTATAAACTTGGTTTCCTCTATGTTCATTTTCAATTTATTACATAACAACCATTTATAATACAGCTCTAAGTCCTGGTTTATCACAGACTCTAACACCCGTATGCACCGTAAGTCAATTGCGCGATTAGTTACGTAAACCTGGATTAGATTACTTGTTTACTATGCGCCGCAAACTGACAATTTTGACACTGTCACCGTCAAAACAATCTTGCGAACACAACCTTGCCGTATCTCCAACCTGGATTAGTTAATCTCTTGACGGTGCATGGCTAGATGCCAAAGATTATCAAATCGCGATTAGGGAACTAGGATTAGAATCGCCAAACGGTGCATACGGGTGTGAGTCTTTTTCATTATCTCCTGACTTTGACCATATTTTGAAAATAATGACTTTTATTCATGACTATAAAAGCGTGTCATATCAAAGTTGTGTTTTTCTAAATGGAACACTCTATTGCATATTCAGATTTCCTGGTCAACTTTAGTGCGACGATATCTTATGAGACCTAAAACAAAAACAAATCGTTTAGGGAAAACACTATTTTTGGTAGATATCAGAAAAAAATTGAATATTACAGCGATTATAAAACATAGAAGGCTGTGACTTTGGCATATGGCTAAGAATAAAATTCATCAGCTTTGGTTATATAGATAAACTTGAATTGCTTTTGTACTGGGAGAAATCGGTAGATTAATTAAAGAAACTTCAGAGAATTTTTCCAGTGGGAATGTCTAATTTTTTTCATGCAATCGAAAATTTGATAGCCTTTCGGATGATATAAGGTTGTGAGTATCAGTCTCTGACAGTTTTCATTCAATTTAATCAAATTTTCAATTAAATCGGAGTTATTCAATTTTCCTACCAGTGACCTAGCGGGCCATGAGATATAAACAAAAACATGTTCAAATGGAAGAAAACAATTGACTTAGCAGAAAAATATAGACGGGCTAGAATAAAGAGACAAGATTATAAAAATGACTTACAACAAATCTACTCGACCAGAAATGACGGAAATTACTACTTTTTATATACCTACCATAAATGTGAAATTGCGTGCTGAAGTTATTAGATTGCCACCAACAACCTCTGATAGTGTTCCTTTCAAAAAAGTTTTTAATGGTTTTGGAAAATTTCAACTTCTGGTAGTTCCTCTCCGACGTTAGATGTGTCTGATTAGAGATGATTAGTTGTAAGGAATTTTCATAATCTTGTCCCTTTGTTCTAGTTCGTCTGTATCTTTCTGCTACGTTAGTTGTTTCCTTCCACCTGAACATGTTTTTGTATATATTTCATTGCCTGCTAGGTTCCTTATAGGTTGGAAAATTGAAAAACACGCTTAACACACGTTTGAAAATTTGAAATCAAATGAAATCTATCAGAGATTGATATTCACAACCTTATATATCATCATTTTCATATGACAAAATTTAGTTATATCAGATTGAAGTTTCTTTAATTAATCATGCTTAGTCATTCGGCAAAGTCACATCCTTCTAAGTTTTATAATAGCTGCGATATTCATTTTTTTCTGATATCTACTTATGCCAAAAATTATCGAACTCAAATCGACTATGTCAAGTTATAGCCTCCAACCTACGAAGTTCCTCCTAAAGAGTAGCCTTTTCTCCTCCCTTCCTTTTTTTTTCCTCCCTTACTTCTCTCTCATGACTGTCTGTAATTTATACCTATTAACTTGACTAACTTGCATTTTGATTGTAATAAGGCATATAAGCCACTCTTATCGAAGATAAAACATTATTAAAAATTGCACGAAGTGCAAAAAATATACATTCATAAAAAATAAATAAATAAAAATATAAAGGTCTATTTTTTATTCTTTCCTACTATTAGTAGTTTAGTTAGTTAGTTTTTTGAAGCGTACTATATTTTTATAGCGTTTTTATAAAATACTATATACAGAGTGTCCCACGCCGACTAAGACAAGCAATATATCGGAATTTGGCAGTAGTTGCGAATTATAATTTTGGGAGTGTATATTTGAGCAAATGTAATATCGTTTCTTATTATTGCGTCACTCAATGTGGTATTTGTTTGGCTCACTTGACGTCCGATTCAAAAATTTTAATGGGACACCCTGTATATTTGTAACTTTTTCTGTTCCTCCCGATAGAACAATTCCAACAAACTAGGAGACTTGGAGTCTAAAGTGATTAATTCAAGAGCTACAGGTACTTAAAGGACTGTACCAATACCATTATGAAACACTCTACCAAAATAATTTAACTGTATGGGTTTGGTATGTTATAATCAATGGTAGTAGTACCATCCTTTATGTACCTGTAGCTCTTGAATTAATCACTTTAGACCCCAAGTGTACTAGTTTGTTGGAATTGTTTTATCGGGAGGAATACAAAAAGTCACAAATATACAGGGTATCCCATCGAAAATTTTGAATGGGACGTCACGTGATCATAAACAAATACTTCATTTGGTGACACAATAATAAGAAAAGATACTATATTTGCTACAATTTACACCCCCATATAATTCGCTACTACTGCCCAATTCTGATATATTGCTTGTCTTAAAATCGTCGTGGGACACCCTGTATATGTGACTCGACTATTTGAATTAATTGATTCGAATCATCCAATTAGGTACTTTACTGCCTCGAATCACCTAATAGCAGGCACGTATTTAGAGGGGAAGTCCCCCCCCCCCCCCGATTCGTTATATAATGCCGTCTAAAAAATGGAGTCCACAAATTTTTGCACCCCTCCCCCCTCGACGAGAGAAAATTTAAGGTGGCAACTCTAATCTGGACCCCTTCCCCCCCCCCCCCCCCCCCCGAAAGGGACACCCATAATCTGGACCCCCCAAAACCAAATCCTGGATACGTGATGTGCCTGCCTAATACCATATGACTCGGATCAGTGATTCCTGATTCGAGCAGTAAGTCAGTATAAACATTGAAATATGGCAAAGTTCCTATTACTAGTGTCTTACGACTTTTACTAAGACTAAAAGCTGACATTGACGCCATAGGTAACATTTTTTCGAGCATTTTTCTTTGGGTGCAAGTGAACCCTTCCACCCGTGTATTCGCCGCCCCTGATGAAATCTACTCATACCAGTTTACAGGGATCCATGTAAAATTATTTAAGAAAACTGTCATCTAGCAGTTGCATACAATATTTTAAAGAGGAATATAAGTCAAATTTGCCTACTCTCATTACTTCATTTGTCTCTCTCTGAAAACTACAAAAGCTTGGTGGAGGTATATCTGTGTTAAGCTCTAAAATTTGAAAACCAGGACAAGATGCGTGAAAACCCTGGATTTTAGAGTCCAAAACCCGGTAATGTCAAGAGGTTTTTTAAAACATAGTCAGTGTAATGAAAAACGGTTGAATTATTATTATTATTTATTTTCAAACCTTAATATTAATTTTAAGTCATTTTTACTTCCCACACCGATAGGTGAGGGGAGTATTGTGATCGCGAAAATTTTCGATTTTGAGATAATACGTTTTTTGGACGTTTTATGATGTGTACATAACGAAAATCCACGTCACTCATTTCCGTCGGTCTGTCTGTCTGTCTGTCTGTCGGTCTGTCTGTCTGTCTGTCGCGTTTTTCTACCCTCGTAATCTCAGTAACCGCTGCATGGATTGTGATGAAATTTGGGCAGCGGTATGCTGTGGGGTCGTAGTAAGTAATGCTCCTATAATTTTGAAAATCGGTGCATAGGCGGCGGAGTAATTAGCAAAAAACAAAAAAAATTAAATATTGCTGAAACTTCATTTTTAGGCATTTTAGGGGTCCCTGATCATTTTCTACTTTTTTTGGGTGGGGGTGAAATTGGGGTGGTTGGGGGGTGGGGGGTTGTAAAATTGAAAAATTTGTTGCTTTCATAATAGACTGTCCACTGACCTGTGAAGGAAGACCTGGCGACATAAATAACTTTTTTAGGTCCATCCGAACATTGCCTTTGCCTATTACAGAAAGCAAAGGACTTAGAATTTTTTTTGATGTAAACATACGAGAGTATTGCGTCAGATCGTTGTAACGAGGAAACTGTTGAATTGATTTTAATGAAATTTTGAAACGGCATTACTACCATGGCGAAGATGGAAAACGCGTATGGTTTTGATAAATCGTGCCAGTGGCGGCGCAGAAATAATAAAAAACTAAAAATATAAAAACAGCTCAAACTTCGTTTTTAAGCGTTTTAGAGGTTCCTGATCATTTTCTGCGATTTTTTTTGGGGGGGGGGTGGAATTGGGGTGGTTGGGGGTTGAAAAATAAAAAAAATTCTTGTACTCATAATAGGCTGTCCACTAACCTGTGAAGGAAGATCTAGCGACACAAATCACCTTTTTATTACTATACGAGGATTTATTGGTCTAAATCGTTTTGTATTTTGTAAAACTGAGAAGTATTTGTAGTATCGATAATAGGCTGTCCATTGACCTGTGAAGGAAAGACCTAGCGGCATAAGACAATTTTAGGGGGGGGGGGGGTGGCAATTATTTGGTTGCAAGGGATCTTAGACTAAAGCTTCATGCTATGGGAAAATAATAAGCTGGTATCAGCGTAATGTGTGGGAAGTACTGAGTCAATCAACTTGACTCCATTTTTTATAATCATTCTAAATGTACACCTACCAAAACAAAATCTTATTACGAGATGTTACAATTTTTTTCAAAAATCAGTTAAATTATTTTAAGTAAAAAAAAATAAAACACATATACTTTGTTATGACGAAACAAGGGGGGAGGGGGTGGGGGAACGGTGAATACAGCCACTTATTGCTTCGTCGATTGATCGTTGATCGTAGAGAGCGCGAGCACAGTGCCTTGTGTCGCGGGCGGCCCTAGAGTCAATTTTTAAACCCGGACTAGGTACAAATGAAGTCCTCCCCGGACCCGGACGCCCTCTAAACTAGGACAAATCCGGGGAAACCCAGACGGATGGAAACTCTATATAGGTATAGAATGAATATATTGCACAATGCACAACACAAATCAAAATATTGCGCAATAATATTGAGCTGTGTATGGCCTCCGGCAAAATATTGTGCATTCTGCAACTCGCACTATTATATTGAGCGTGTAGCACTGTAGCGTGTACCTGATTGTGTGTTGCTGATGCTGAAGTCATTCACCAACGCAATCGCAGATTCTTTTTATCGTCAGTGGTTCCCTCTGTTAATCAGTGTTTAATATTATAGTTTTTTTCTATCTAAGATTACAGCTCCCTCATTAATGATCAGCACCACCTGTCTTCAACCTTCAAAAACATGTCTCGTAGAGATAACTATACCTAGGGGGCGCCATAAAAATCTACAATTTCTTATCAGTGAATATGACAATCGACGTTTGATTGTTGACGTGAACGTCAGCTTGGCAGAAAAGTTTGTTATGTCAAATTTAAAAATCTGCCAGCACCGACGATAAAAAGAGATAGACCGATCTGTTTCTATAAAATTACTTTGCCATGATAAATATTCCAGATTGCTATGTTGCCTTACCTATTTTGGAATCATTATAAATGCTACTTGCGAATCTTAGGATAGTATTTTTTACATGTTGAACAATTTAAAAGTCATTCGATCTAAATCGTTTTATTTTTATAATTATAGAAATAATTATGATATAATACTGCATTAATGTTGTAAAGAATTGTTGTGATTGTATGGCACCGCGAGGATATACGTATGACAACACTGTCTCATTCATCTGTAACGTAGTAAAAGCGTAGTAAACGCGTAGGATATTTTTTGTATTTCAGTTGGTAGTGGTGACTCAGATCATACTCAGGTGACGTGCGATCAGCTGTTTCATCGAGTTATTTGAGTTGAAGTTTTGGCGATTATTTTACGTTTTCCAGTGCTAATTGTTGTATAATAGACATTTGTTATTACAAAAAGACATGTGTACAGTATGTAGTCGTCAAGATCAAGCAGGAAATTTCAACATTTTACATGTGTGTATAAAATTATTCTGTAGCAAAGGCCATAGGCGTAGTACTGAGGAACTGAGGTTCTTCAATATTTAAATAAATAAACAGATGTAGTGAATACAATGAAATATTTTTTCAGATTACCATCTGACGCTGGAAGAAGGAAAATATGATTTTCTCTTCTTGGTGTTGAGGCGGAACACCATTTTTCAAAGCGAGTTGAAATCTGCTCAAACATTTCAAAGATAATTTTGCTATTTCAATAATGGGTGCAGATATCTGAAATAAGATGCGGTGCCTCTACCAGCCCAGCCCATGAAGTGTTTGATACTTCAGCTAGCACAAGGTAGGTAAAGAGAGTGGATTTACAAGAGTTAATAGCATGATATGATAGACTTGGAAAAAACAATTTTTATAGTTAAAAGTTGAACACAAACTATCATGTTAGTTACACGAGATTGTTAATTATTGGTGACTGATATAATTATGTTTCTCACAAGCATTTATTGGTGAAATTCTTATGTGTAGTATGCACAATTCCAGTTAAAACTAAATTTTAAATATTGATCTTTTCATAAAAGCTACAAAACCTACTGTTGTAAATTTCAGCTATTGAAAACGATCATAATTATGTAAAAGTTTGCCTAGGTAGAAATTCTTTATTTTATTTTAATTCATCATCACAATAATTACATAATTAGTATCAGGCTCAGGAATTATCTAACTTATTTTTTATATTCTAGCACAAGTTCCACAATGAGTTCCCCTTCACAAGAACAGAAACATCGCCTCTCTCACTAAGCATTTAATCATAAGGGATAATGGTGACACCATATTTCAACTGTTTTATTATCATATAAAGATGATAGTAAAGGAACATTTACTGAAAAGAAGTAGGTCAGAAATTATTTTGATTGGAATTGTTTATTACGTATAGTTTAGTAGTTAGATGTTGAAAAAAGTAATGTAAGTGTAAAGGTCTTTTTAATAACAGATTTCCTAGCACCTGATTTGTAATATTCCTATGTTGCAGACCAAGGTATAGTTATCCTAATACATTAAAAGTCAATTAGGAGATATTATTTTATCTTCTTTAACTTGCATGCAATGGTTATTCATTTGACAAGCAGTTGATTTGCTCTGTACATTGCTAGATAAGACAAAATCTCAATAAGCCCGTAATTCAAATTAAAAAAAATATTTTGAAAGTTTTACATTCTTTACAATGTGAGTATTACCAAGCGTTTTTTTCTTTTTTTCAGAGAAGCCCAACATCTGGAAAACCAAGGTATTACTGTATTCATGTTAACTTTTACATCAGCTTCAGATATAGAAGAACATATAGAGTCTGCAACTGTTACGAAATGTGATGCTAACCAAGATCCTGACCGGTTGGTCAAACTCGACCAATTGGTGTGCTGGAAATGATTAACTGAACGCTTTAAAGGTGCAGGATATTAAAATAATAATATTTTTCATGGATGTGTTTTTATATAGTTAATAAAGTGCTGTACTGCTACTATTTTATAATTTGTTTTCAATTTGGAGCTTTTAGGCTATTTTGAAAATATATTTATACAAAAATTACCCTGCGCAAATGATTAATCGACTCAATATCATGAAATGTATCTGCACATATGTTAAAGTTGGCGGTGACTAAGATAATGTGTACGAGTATTTGTTCTGGTTTACACTATCCCTTATATAGTGTCAATATCAGTTACTTCTCGTGGGGTGGGAATTGGAATATGTACCATCCAATTTGTACCCAGTTTACTCATGCTATGTAAACTCTGAACATGTTCAGCGTAAGTTTTTGAATTTCTAAGCTTACAAAATTGATGGTGTATATCCTGCAAAGGGCATTCCTTAGAGTGTGTTGTTTTATAAGTTCTGAATTCAATCTTTGAGCACCAGAAGGAAGTATGCCTCAGTAGTTTTCTTATATAGACTGCTGTTAGATGGATGATTTAACTTATGGTACTGTTAAATTTCTATGTTTCTGCTTTTACAACCCGGGGCTTTATTGTGACAGGCCATGCACTAATTTAGATATATGAAGATTTCTCATATTTCTCATGTGTGATATAGTATATTAGTATTTGTAGTTATTGTGACAGATACATACTAATAGCTTGAGCAGTGTTTTTGAAGTAGTTGAAACCCATTTGAGCAATCTATCTATGTTTTTTGACAATTTTTTACATGTGTACATTAATGTTTAATCTTTTTTGATTATCTTGTTCCTTGTCATTTATTTAACCTACCCATATTTCAGAATTATTTGTTTGCTCAGGCTTGTTCTGTAACTGGTGTCCTTATAACTTTGTGTAATAAAGGCTGTTTTATTATTATTTTTATTTTACTAAAATCTAGAATTTAAAGGACAGTCTGACTAATATGCAGGCTCTATTTTGATTATCAAATCTAGGAGGATATTAAGATAATATTTTGTATGGATGTATTTTTATATATCGATAAGAGAATGAAATGTTGTGCAACTGCTGTTTTGTTATTTGTGTTAACCTTAAAATGTATACTGGACTCAATAATCATGAAATGTATCTTCAAACAAGCTCAAAATTAGCTCGCATTGCAAATAACAAAGTCCATCACCTGATTAAAAATACATTTCTACGCTTCATCTTTAAAAACATTCTTATTTAAAATTCAACCTAATAAAATTTTAATTCATAATATGATCATAAAAATTAACTTTAAATAAAAAAAAGTTAAATTATATTACTTGTATAACCGCAACTACTGGCACATTTTGTTCATATTTAAATCTATACCTAAATCTAAATTACCTAAATGAAAATTCGTTAGCCTAGTATCACAACTCCATGCTCAAATCAAAGAAATTAAAAAAAATGGTCCAAACATCATTTTGAACCTTACAATAAATTTGGTTTGATACGCTTATGGTTCCTGTAGTGATTTTTGTACCGCTAGGATGGCGAACCTGTAGTTACGGGTGGCGGCCATTTTTCCATACCCCTCGCGTCCCTCCACTCTCCTAGCCCTCAAACTATGGGTCGTTGATGTCGGCAATAAAATCTGTGAGAATTATGAATGAATGGCGTGGTCTATGTTTTTTTATCGTCGGTGGTAACAAATAACAAATAAGAAGGCTACAAAGATACCAATTTTTCTTATCTCTCACTTAAGTTACATAAATCGTCGCAAGTTCTAATCTCCAGACAATGCTGGATGAAAAAAGTGCGCTGAGTGGATACCTAGTTGCAGAATCAACCTCAACTGGCTGATAGATACATTAGTCTAGGGGCCGGTTTTACCGGTCCCTGAGAAGTGTCAGCCTATCTGTCAGATAACGCCATATAAAATATATGGGCCTATCTGCCAGAGAACGCCATATAAATAACACAAGCCTATCTGACAGATAGGCTATCTGACACTTATCAGGGACCCAGGGCCGTAGCTAGACGTTGACCATGGAGGGAGTTCATGGTGACCTTAGGGGTCTCTGCCTTAGGGGGAGGAGGGTTCATGTATAAAAGAATATGTCATGTCTTAATTTGCTTAAAATCTGTATAGATTGTATCGCTGCTAATGTGTTATGAGCGCCAAGGGATTGGTTAGTAGAAAAATAAATCACTAAGCTTGGAGAAAGCATCCTTGATTATTTTTATTTTGTATTATTTTAGTAGTTATTTAATTCATGGGAATATACATGGGGGGGGTTTGAACCCCCCAACCCCCCCCCCCTTATATACGGCCCTGCTGAGGGACCGGTGAAACCGGGCCTAATTCTAATCCCAAACAATGAACTAAAAGCCTAGCAGTCAAAAAGTTTAAAAGAACTAAGGGAGTTATTGACACGAGTCGATAGTTCTCGGCACTTTGCTTCGTTTGAAATTAGTATGATCATGCATCATGTACAAAAATCAATTTACTCCAATTTCTAATAACCATTGATGGTACCAGTTTCTGCTAAGAGCACTTTTTTATGTAAAATTGTATGGACGAATGATTTTTGTGACTTATGGAAATTGAAAACGTGGCATTTTACCACTAGCCAGTTCAAAATATATCGGTTAACTGTAGATCGTTGACACATGTTTGGGGTATTCGTAATTTCTGCAAGTATTTGTTTTTTCTCTTGCACATGCGAATAGTAACAAATCTACCAGAAGTAGGTACAAGTGATGCAAAGAGCATGTGTGAGATACTTGTTTGAACTTTATATTGGTCTGTTTTGTTAATTATTTTTGTATTATGAACTCGTATTTAGTTTTTGGACGTTTCGTATGTCAGTGTATTTACCATTTGTTGCATATTACGTTATTACTTATCACTTACCTACATTCACACTTGCTCTGAAAGCACTTGTATATGTCTTAATCATAGCAAGGTCTTTTTCCATTACGTACTGTTTCTTTTCAATTTTAGTATATCCGACAGATATCAGCTCATAATATTAGAGCAAAAATTGAACTAAAACAGTAGAACAAAGTTCAGTGAAGCACAAAACAATTTAGACTACGATCATAGTCCACGCCACAAAATGCGTGTGGTAAATGATCGCGCCTGATCCAGGGCTCTCAAAATTATAGGTAATCAAGAAACATCTATTTTCAACTACTCCATAGGTAACATTTCCCAAGATTTTCAGACGTGGAATCGGGATCCTAGAATTTTAGAACTTTATTTCCAGTCACAGAGAGTGCAGGAGATAACAGTTTTAGCAATAGGGAATATACTGCACACTGTTCTCCCTTACTTTTCTCTTGTTGTCTGGTTCCTGAAGTTCCAAGGTGAAAATATGAACTGAGACTATGACAAAGCTGGAAGGTAGGTAAGTTTCTGTCATAAGTCGTCCTTTGTATTAATAAATTAAACACCAATCTGGAGGAAACCAAATCCTGGATATGTGCCTGTTATTAATCCTCATAAAAGAATGAATGTGAAGGTCACACAATTCAATGCCCCAAACACTGGCATGCAGATGAGGATTGCAACACTTTGAAGGACCAATTCCAAATGACCCTTCTTACGTCTTGTCTTTATTCAGTTTTGGTAGTATCTAAATAGAACAAAGACTAGCTCAAAATAAATAAACTATTATTTATGTTACTTATTCTCGGACACCTCAAGATTGTAGAATATAATATTATTTAAGGCTATAAAAACATTTAAGCAATAAATGTTTGTGTAAAAATAATCAAAATAACTTTATTAACGATTAAATATATAGTCAACCATAACAATGCTAATCGTTATACCAATCCAAAAACAGCAGAGAAAATGACATCACTAATAAGAAAAATAGGACCCACACCCTTAGACTAGCATTGTTCTGTATTGCCTGTCTGATCTGATCATTGGCATCCCTCATGTTCTCTGTTGAACCCACAACAGTTGTTGCTATCCTATCTATATCTTTTTCTTGTTGTAATACCTTCTCCGTCAACAGCTCTTGTAGCTCTGCAATGTGCACAACTTTACTCTCCATTTGCTTCACTTCATCAGAAATACTATTTAGTTCATTATAAAGCAACTCATTCTCAGACTCAAACATCTGCATCTCTTCAGCAGATAGCTGGTCATCATAATCAATGGATGGAGGTTGAGGTGGAGGTATTTTTGATTCTTCCAGAGAGCCAATTTTTTGGGGTTTTTCAGGTGAAGACTTTTGAATGGTAGTTGGTTTGGTCTCTAATTTGGACAATTTATGAGTTTCAATTACCCTTTTTACTCTGACAGCTTTTGCTTCTGTATAAATCCTTGACACATTTTTCAAATACATGTGCAAACTTTCTACAATGTTTTGATAATGTTCTTCTTTCTGTTTGCTCTTCGATATACCAGATATTTCCTTTTTGTACTCATTTATCAAGTTTGTACAGTTACTTATTATATTCTCGGCCATAGCATCTACCTCTTGCCTATCTATTTCAGTCATAGTTTTGTTTGTAGATAAGTAATTTAGTACGTTTAAGTAAGCCGCCTTATTTTCTAAGAAGAACTGTTGTAAAGTAGTGACCTTCTTTACAATTTCCTTAGCTTTCGTCAAATGTGGGTCTTGTCGGGATTGCAGAATTTTCGTTTTCTGGTCGCTCACGCCAAGGTTTTTGTTTGTAGTGCGAACTGTTTTCACACAGGCTTTAAATAGTGTTGTAATGTCCATTTTTCATTAAACTAATATCACAATGAACTCTGTTTTGACTTTATCAACAAATAGCAGGAATTCAAATATGGAACAGCTGACGTTAACACACTTTTTGACAGCGTTCAACATAACCTAGAACCTAGGCGAATTTGACACGTATGACAGCTAGTATCATTCGCCTAAAGTCCGATTCATAAACTTTCCGTTGCCGTCGCCGTTGGCGTCGACGTTCGTAACACAAGGCTGCTATTCACCTGCTATTCATAAACTCGACGTTGGTGCCGTTAACCTAGTTTTCCCATCGTGTTTGTAAACATGTTCTATCGCGATTTATCATAAGTGTTTTTGGCTTTGTGAAAGATCTTTGAATTTTCCTGGTGAAAATGGACACAGTCAGAACCAATAACCAATACAGAAAACTTGAGAAAACCCACAATCCTTTTGACAGCTAGACGTCAACAATAATAACAACATCACATGACCAGTACCGACGACTATGAATGGCTTATACGCCGGCTACGACGAACGGCGGACGGTAAAAGTTAAAAGATAGTTATGACGAACGGCGCGCCCAACGGCGGACGGTGAATATGACTGGTCTTAGGCGTTTCCATGTATTTATGTTGCAAGTCCGATTCATAAGCTCGACGTTGGCGTTGCCGTTGGCGTTGACGTTCGACGTTCGTAGCACTAGCCTGCTATTCATAAACTCGACGTCGGCGTCGTGCCGTAAACCTAGCTTTCCCATCGTGTTTGTAAACATGTTCTATTGTGTTTTATCATCAGTGTTTTTGGCGTTGTGAAAGATCTTTGAATTTTCCTGGTGAAAATGGACATAGTCAGAGCCAATACAGAAAACTTGAGAAAACCCAGAATCCTTTTGACAGCTAGACGTCAACAATAATAACAAATATCACATGACCGGTACCGATGACTATGGTTGGCTTATACGACGGTGGCTACGAACGGCGGACGGCAAAAGTCAAAAGATAGTTATGTCGAACGGCGCGCCCAACGGCAGACCCGACGGCGGACGTCGAATATGAATGGTCTTAGGCATTTCCATGTATTTATGTTGCAATGGCGACGGCAACGCCAACTCCAACGTCGAGTTTATGAATCGGCCTTAAAGGCCGTCTCCTAAGCAATGCTTGCTTGTAGGTTAGAAGAAGTAAACAAGGTTTTTGTTTGTGCCCACAATCCTCGCTGCAGCTGGCACACTGACCGCCGAATCGCTGATAAACCCATATACCTTTTGTACAGATAGCAGGTAAAGAATCCTAAAAATAACAGCACTCATATGTAGAGGCATAATATAAATAGCTACTTTGTTTAGGTTGATCGTTTCGGGTTAATTGTCATAGTTTTGAATGAATTTTGGGTTTTAACAGTGCATAAGTGTTAAATGACTATTTTAAACAATTCCATAAAATTTAAATCCCACAGATTTCTGTAAAAAATAATATCGTGTTTGTAAACACAGTAAATAATAACAACGGGATCTTGGGCACACTCACATGCCTATTAGAGCATGCGCGTTGCTTTTTCTAACCTATTCGAATTCTTTGGTCTACACCGAATGCAACTGTAACGCGCAACAACGCGCGAAGTGGGTACACCTTAAGATCCAATACGTAGTAAGTGTACGTACCTTAGAACTTGGTGGCAAAACGCAGGTCGCAGTTACAGAAGTTCGGATTTTGCATTTTTACCTTGTAAATTGTAAAAATTATCATGCAACACAAGGATAATGGGAAGGATGAAGGCGATTGATGTAGAAAGTTACTTATCTTATCAATAATAATTGCAAGTTGGCAAGGCTCTATTATAGACCACCTTATCGTAGAATCACAGTCTTATTTGCAAACTCTGCACCGTTGGCCTTGTTTTTGGAAAAGCTTATTCCGTCGAGGAGAAATTCTATTTGTATGTCCCTAGATGATAAATATGAAAAATAAACATAAACTTCGTAATTTTATTCGAATTCATAATTCTAAGGAGGGTTTGTGTTCATCACTAAATTGTTTTCTCCAATTTTAATCTTTTAAGTTTAAGTTTTGCGGATATACCGAAGTGTTAAGAGTCGAAACGACATTTTTCACTGTCAGCTCAATTTATGCTGATTTTTAATTTTTAAAAAGAATTTTAAATATGTTTAGAATTACACCGTATTCAAAGTTTGAAGATTATAATATATCAAAAAGTATCTAGTTCTAGTGCGTTCTCAATGTACTTTTTTCAGATCGGCCAACTGTTTTTAGAGATTTTGGACAATATAACTTTTCCGTCTAGTACACGTGGAATAGGGAAATAATGATGAATGAAAATGTAACCTTGTGCTTGTGTTTTTATAATGTTTGCATACTAATAGTAATAATAACCTACCAGTACCTACTGAATATTCCAATATTGAAGTTATCAGCATACCATCCAAGCCTTGGTAATTTATAAGTAATGCATTCTATAATTAATTAAACATTCAAACATAATAAACATTTTTATCGTTTTGCTGTAACTTTCATTACAGTTTATTTTTTATATCAGCTTATTATAAAGTTTTAAAAAATATAAACGTGTAGCTGTTCCAGCGGCGCACAGGGAGTAATATCGTGGAGAGAAATTACGAAATGACTTTATTTCGTATCACTTAATTTCAGTAGGGTAACACTACACTCGACGTCGATTAAACAAGTTGATAGAAACAAAACACACACATCATACCAGATCAACATTTGTTGTGCAATTGGGGACATCTGAGAGGTTGGGGCAAATAGCTATTCACATACAAAACCTGGACTTAAACTACAGTTCATAAATCGTTTTAGTTAGGTAATAATAGGGAACAAATATTTAAATTCAACAGAATGCACCTCATGTCATTTCTTCATATAGTATTCATCCACATGTCAGCTACAAAAACCAGCTGCTTCATTCCAAACGCCCCCTAAAAAGGCTTAAATATGGGGCGAAATTCAAAGTACCCGGAGCGACCGAAAACGTGTCGTGATTGGTCGTGACGTCATGTAGTACGATGCGCCAAGGTGTTCAGGTGCCAAGTGAGGTTAATCCACAGACTATTAAACTGTTTTAATAGTCAGTGGGTGAATCAATTGAACCCTCTCTTCTCGAATTATCGTTGCGGTTGCAGTTTTTTGTTCGTTTTTGTTTATTGCCTGTGTCTTCTGGGCTCTCCAAATCGGTACAGTTGTTATCAACTGTTGGAATAGTGGGTAAAAATGACTATAATGCATTCCAGCGAGCAGTTAACAAATTAAAGCACGAAACACTTCTAGGAATGTAGTGCTACCTGGTGACATTTTGTATCATGTCTCTTGAAACTGAGTCGATGTTTGACTGCATAAGTAGTTTGGCATTTCCGGTTGGCAAATAATAATCGGTCTTGTCCCTTAATTTTTATCTGATATATTGAGAATGTTTGGAAGGAATTTTTTTTATGTTCAACAATTATTACTAGCTTGTCTGATATTCGAAAGTATCAGCTGAGTTTCAAAATAGGGATAAAACGCACCAGATACGTGAACAAGCGTCTAGATCTTATCTTTGCAACCAATTAATACTAAATAAATTAATCAGTGGATACTACATGACGTCAGCGGCTGTGGCGCGCAAAATCGGTCTTTTAGACGCTCTTCAAATGTACGAAGCCTTGAAACAACGTTATTTTTAACTTTTAGGGAATAATAATTGGCGTATGATTCTTTTAGGTATAACCGAGTCATATTATTCATACAATTTCTGTATGAAACTCCTCCGACTACTGATCGGACGCAGAGTGGACATTAAAATAGATAAACACCGACCTATTAAAAACAAATAAACAAAAAACATTAAAAAAAGGCAAGTAGAAAGGAAAAAATATAACGTGTCTGAATGTCATATGACAAATAAATGCAAGCAAAAAATGTATATGGAAATCTTTTGCTCTTTATCTTCACATTAAATGAATTGAAATGAAGATTCCGTTCGTCGCCCTCACTTGCGTAGCAGGTGACAATTTTTATGAATTATATTTTATTGGTGTGTTAGTTTTGGATTCGCTTATGTCTACTACACTAATCGAATTATCTGTAAGCGCATTACTTCTAGGAGTTAGACAGTACCGGATTTAACGGGAATGCGAAACAGGTATTACTAACTACCCCCCCCCCCCCCACCCCTCTTAAACAGCTAGTTCAAGTGTAAACTGAGTAACCTGATATTTACTCTAAAAATATTATTCATCAAAATATTAATGTATACTCTACCCTGCCGACTGAACTGGCTATAAACCATTTGAATATAATTTCGTAATACGTAATATTCGTATAACCATGAACAAGGAATTTGAGGAACCGGAACGTCTTGCAGAAATTGAAGTATTTAGGACAGGATCAGTTTTTCAGTATTGCTAAAATGGCATTCCAGAAGCTTGGAGTTTTGCTGCGCTGCGCTGTAGGAAGCTGTACACGCGCTCCGAGGCACTCTCTTAAGCTTCTGGATGAAAGCAATTAAACTATTCGATACGCCTTACCTCACAAAGGACCTTCATAGCCTAGAATATCGAAGAACGGTGGCTGACCTGTCCGTGTTTTACAGATTCTGTCACGGAAGATGTTCAAGTGAGCTCTCGCAGATAATAACACTAAAGGCCGTCCGAACCAGGAACACTATAGAGAGGCTCTGCGAGCTCATCCTTATCAGGTCAAGGTCCATACTCCCCGAACCACTCTCCTCCAGCATTCCTTCCTTTGGAGAACTTCACAACTGCGGAATGAGCTGTCGGGGAATTTGTTTCTTACGGCTACAACCTGCAGCGTTTCAAATCTAACGTGACCTCTCGCAGCGCTTCTACAGCGCCATAGACCATAGGCTTTCAGCCTTTGCGCCTTGCGGGAGGCTGAACATAAAATCCAGTTGCTTTAGTAGTAGTGGTGATAGGGACACGAAGCCAAAGACTTGCTTGGACTAGTTAGACCATCTTCAACTCTGTTTGTCCACTCCACAGAACCAGCACTGAAACATCTTCATGGCTTTCTGGAGAGCTCGTATTTGTCGAACCTACCATACTTGCTGGTGAGGATTAGAGCCCCCGCAAACCACAGACTTTTCAATCGGTCGATAGTTTGATCGGGTTGGGTTGCTAGCGCGCATACAGTACCAACTGAATAGTTCAGTTGGTGGTGGTTGCGCACACCTAGCAACAGTTGGAATACATTAGAATTATCTGCTAGTTGGTAAGCAGCTTTTGAAGAGAATGGTCGCACAATGAAGGTTAATAAAAGACTTCCCAGAAATGTGATTATCGCTTTTATACAACGGAGGAGAAGGATAATAAAGAAGAGGAACCGAGAGTATTGGGTGCATCCCATATACAGCGACAGATTATTGCATGGCAAATTCTATACGTTGCACTCCATTACTAAATTACCCTGAAAAATTTTTCGCCTTTTATCGGATGAGCATAACCAGACCATAGGTCTCTTTTCCCCTTCTTCTATTAAATTTTCTATTGGTGTTTCGATAAGCATCGACGACACTGCATTGGGCGCTACCATTATGAGAAATATGCACAACCATCCGCTGGAAAAACTCAAAGCAAACTAAGGTCTGACTAGCATAGCATAGAAAATTGACACGTGTGGGCACGTTCAAAAGACCTCATACTGATTTAGTAGTTGGCCGATAGTTTACCGACGGTTTAATTTAACAGCAATCGCGTAGCCCATCAAACTTATTTATCGGCCGATATGCAATTGTTGTAATACGTGCACTCTTATAGTATACCTGATTACATTACTAAGTATGCTAATTCCTCTTCAAACTCCGTCGTACTAAATGTCTGAACCCTGATGTTGCACGTCTGCTCAGGAAGTGCCACGAAGTTGTCTTATTCCCAGCATCTGGAGCATATGAGTAACTAACAAAAGATTGAGCTGTTCTCTGTCTTGGCTCAAAAGGCTCAGCGGAAGTCCCTTGTCCGCTGCTATAAACCCGTTTCGCATTTTTGTGGATTAGATTTTTAACATTATTACATTATTTGAATTATATAACGTTTCGGGGGATCCTGAGACCTTTGGGTTGACATGCTTGTCTGGTAGATAACGGACGAGTACCACCCCTGTATCTTTAAAAATACTGAGATCACCTCCAGAATGTGCTCATAGCCCTTGGATGCAGTTTGGTAACATCTTGGGCCTGGCGGCATTAATTGGCGATAATACGACTATTAGAGCGAACTAACAAAATAATAGTATTATTGTGCATCAGTAGCCATTGATGTGAAAGGTACTAAAAACATTTTTTCAAATACAGGCTCGCCTTCGACAGAATCCGCCATCTTTTGTTAAGCAGATATCTGCCTATACAGGATGTCCAGTTACTGTGTAATTCTTGGATATCTCGCAAGGTATACCTGACAGAAGAAAATATCAAATACAAAAGTTATTTGGTTACTTGAGACGCATATTTTAAAAATATTTTGAAACATACAGGATGTTGCGAGAAAGTAGGATAGTGCTCAACTTGATTTTTTTATATGGACCTATAACTTTTTCTTAAATTCTTCTAGTTTCCATCATTGATCTCTATTCAACCCTAAAATATTTTTGGGATCGATTGCGACGTTGCCAAGTTATGATTAATTTATTTTCTATTAATTTCCGGATTTCGCAAGTAATACGTCCAAATTGATATATTCCTTTAACTTTTCTCAATAATATTATACAGCGCGTTAGTTGAATATTAAGTGGATATTATTTTGGATGTTATCAGTAATTCGTATCTACAGGGTGTTTTTGGCAGATTTAAAATTACGGCAACTTGAAGGTCATTTTACTTTGTTTTTTTAAATGTAACACTATATTTTTTTATTTTAAATCGAAATATCTACTAATACCCTATCTCGCTTTGTAATATTTTTTTTCGCGTTTGCGACGTTGCCAAGTTATAAATTATTTTTCCAAATTTTTAAACAAATATCACCGATTTTAATTTATTTTAAATAGAATTCTCTACCTATTTTTATTGCAATGAATTGCGCATGTCGAATTTAGTAAGATCTCACAATTTCAAAATTTTGTTTGTATTAATTACTGAGATACGGCAACACCGCTTTTTCAGTAAATACTACCGGAACGCTTAAATATTTCCAAAACTGCCACAGCTGGAACGGTGAAATTCAATACTTGGGGGTTTTTGAACATACAGAATTAAAAAACGCTAACATCAGTGTTGTCAGATTTACCACTTTTACGTTAGACTTCATAAATAGGGCATTCCATTTAAAATTATGACGTAAAATCGGTAAATCTGCCAACACTGATGTTAGCGCTTTTGAATTATGTATGTTCAATAACCCCCAAGTGTTCAATTACACCTCTCTCCTCCACCTACACCTCCTACACCACCTCTCAAGCTGTGGCAGTTTTGGAAATATTTAAGCGTTCCATTACCGTTTACTGAAAAAGCAGTGTTGCCGTAGCTCAGTAATTAATAGAAACAAAATTTTGAAATTGTGAGATCTTACTAAAGTCGACATGCGCAATTAATTGCAATCAAAATAAGTAGAGGATTCTATTTAAAATAAATTAAAATCGGAGATATTTGTTTAAAAATTTGGAAAAATAAATAATAAACGCGAAAAAAAAATATTACAAGGCGAGATAGGGTATTAGTAGATATTTCGATTTAAAATAAAAAATACAGGGTGTTACATTTAAAAAAACAAAGTAAAATGTCCTTCAAGTTGCCCTAATTTAAAATTCTGCCAAAAATACCCTGTAGATACAAATTGCTGGTAACATCCAAAATAATATCCACTCAACATTCAAGTAACTCGCTGTATAATAATATTGAGAAAAGTTCAAGGAATATATCAATTTGGACGTATTACTTGCGACCTTGCAAATCCGAAAATTAATAGAAAATAAATCATAACTTGGCAACGTCGCAATCGATCCCAAAAATATTTTAAGGTTGAATAGATATCAACGATGGAAACTAGAAGAATTTAAGAAAAAGTTATAGTTCCATATAAAAAAATCAAGTTGATCACTATCCTACTTTCCCGCAACACCCTGTATATTTCAAAATATTTTCAGGATATGGGTCTCAAGTCACCAAATAACTTTTGTATTTGACATTTTCTTCTATCAGGTACAACTTGCGAGATATCGAAGAATTACACACTAACTGGACACCCTGTATATGAAGCCCAGATCGAGTTTTTTTCGTATTACCCTCGTATTAAAATTTTATGATAGAGCATCTTTGCTACTTATATAGAATTATCTATGTCAAGTTATCTGTCCTATACATGTATTTATTCGATAACAATACTGAAGGTATTTTTTTACTCCATTGTATTCATTCCAAATTCAGCACACTCACTTATCTGGAACTCAACCCTCACTCCAGGCGCTACTAGCATAGATGCTGAATAATGGTTAAAATAACGATGTTCCAATGTATGCTCAGGTCGCTCAAAAAAGTTCAGATTAGGCCTTTTTCCTTAAATCCGCCACTGGAGATACATCAAATCTGTTAGTGCTTCTGTATTTTCACGCAAATGATATAACAAAGGCAAACCACTTCGTACCTCCCAGTTGACTCGATCGCCTCCGCTCTCAGATCAATGTACGTATTTTGCTTCGTTTTTACTCGAACGTAAAAAAACCTGACACAGTCGGTTGACTGTTGATCGCCTTCAATGTCGCGTTGAATATCTGTTTACAATGTACTCGCCGTTTTGTTGTAAATTTTAAATGATTATCTAACGCCGTGAGTAAATATCAGGAAATTTCAAGAGGCTGAAATTCAAAGGTCGGCGTCTTTATCTTTATTTATGATAGTCTGGTCGGATCAATTCGTTTAAGGTATATGTGCGAGAGTTAACCATCCTGCTGTTCTAAAAAAAGAGTGATAACTGGACTTAATTGGAGTGACTCTTCAGTTTCAGCGACTTAGCGGTGCGTTGATGTGCTTATTTTTAGGACAGAAACCAGTGCCGTACTCTCTCCGCTTTTTGTTGAACAACATCTGAAGCTATGGTTTGATTGCGCGACCAAATTTCTGTAAAGGTAATATTATCCTAATTTGTTTTAAGGGTCTTAAAAGTAGATGTCCAAGAAATATGAGGTGATAGAGCTCATTGATGCGCAATGATGCTATTTCTGCCGAAACGTTAAAATGCTTGGGTGACGATGGCATCTCTCTTTTACACAATATTTGTAAGAGTGTTGTTTCTCCGGTATTTGGCCAGATGAATAGTGCACATCAATTTTTGTTCCACTTCATAAAAAGGGATCTCCAACAAATCCAGACAATTATCGCCTACTTTCGTTAATCTCTCATGCAAGTAAGGTTCTACTATATATTTTACAATCTCGTTTGGAGGGTTTTGTTAGCTGGCAAATATCTCAGGCGCAGGCAGGTTTCGTGAAAGGACGCGGTACGCGTGAACAGATCTTAAACTTAAGACAAATTATTGAAAAAGTCAGAGAGCCTTGTTTTCCAGTTTTTATCTGCTTTGTGGACTAT
The DNA here is from genome assembly GCA_951848785.1 of Callosobruchus maculatus. NCBI lineage: Eukaryota > Metazoa > Arthropoda > Insecta > Coleoptera > Chrysomelidae > Callosobruchus > Callosobruchus maculatus. The sequence continues at coordinate 12,512,191 of CATOUR010000100.1, forward strand.
TCTAAGGCGTCTGATAACATAAAGTGGCCTAAACTCTGGGAAATCCTCATCTCTATGGGAAGTTCCTTATCACCTAGTGTTTCTCATACAGCAACTCTACGAGTCTGAGGACCGGTTTCTCAATGTCCAGTTAAATATTTATCTGCAAGATAACAGCAACTGTTTGATAAATTGTTTAAACAATTGAAAGCTAAACTTACGATGTCACGTACATCTTATCTGACAGTTGTATCCATAGCAACGCTATCTGGCAGATACCTATCTGACACTTAAACTGGACATTGAGAAACCGGCCCTTATTCGGCTCATGTAAGAATTGATGGTAACCTGTCTGGTCAAACTACCTAAGGAGTTCGTCAGGGATGTGTATTATTTCCGATGTTATTTAACATTTACTCCGAATTTGTGATGAGACAGGTATTAGACAACTGAAATGTCGGTATAACTATTGGCGGAAGCAAAATATCCAACTTAAGATTTGCTGACGATACAACCCTTATTGCTGCTTCTCAGGAAGAACTAGTAGCTCTATTAAACATCTTAAAACAACATAGTGCAGCGTATGGTCTTGGTATTAACTACAATAAGACCAAGGTTATGATCGTAGATAGAGAGCATGATAATCATCGACAAATAAAGTCAATAGGCCATGGTGAAGTAGTTCAAGGTTTTGTGTACCTCGGTTCTTTGATCAACCTTTCGGGTAGCTGTGAAAATGAGATTCGACGGCGCATTCAACAGGCACGTGTGGCCATGACAAAGCTTACTAAAATATGGCGTGACCATAACACCACTAAAGCTACAAAAATGTCGCTGGTTCAGTCTCTTGTATTCTCCATATTTTTGTATGCCTCGGAAACCTGGACTGTTAAAACGGCAGATCGAGCTCGCATAGATGCTTTTGAAATGTGGGCGTGGAGAATGCTGAGAGTTCCTTATACCGCCCATTGAACTAACGTTTCCATACTGGATGAGCTCGGTAATCCAAAGAGACTCTCCTCCATTGTGTCTTGACTTGTAGTTCAGGGTCATACCCCGAGTGGGCGGCGACGTGGCCGTCCCTCTACACGCTGGGTGGATACGACAAAACAGTTGCTGGATATGAGTATCAAGAGCGCCACTGAACTGACAGTAAATCGCGAACGATGGCGAGCTACAGGTCTCAAAACTATTGATAATATTCGTGTCGGCAATACTCTAGCTCCGACTTAATGCATTTTACGAGTTCACAACATGTCTGTTAAGACATTGTAACTATGTTGATGATGAGAGCTCAGTGTAATTAGGCTACACTTGATTGCAAAGAAAACATTAACGAATTACGTATCAAGGTACATGTATGGTACAAATTGAACTTGTAATTTCGTTATGTGGGAGTAAATAAATATTATTATTATTATCTGAAATATGTATATGTTACGGTTAAAGTGTTTACTTGGATAGTTTATATACTATCCAGCTAGTATATGAACCATCCAAATGTCTGGTTATTTTAATGGAAAATCATATTTCAACTAAAATAGCTATGAATATTGGTTGGTTTGTATACTAGCCAGCTAGTTTATAAACTATCCAAGATATGCCGCTAAAGTATAATACCACACAGATATCACACATATTAACCAGTGTTTCTGGTTAGTTTAAAAACTATCCACTTCATTTGGATAAAGTATGCACCTAATATCTCTAGTAATACATAATAACCAACTCGCTGGTTAGTATGTAAACTAACCAGTCTTTTTTGGTTAGTATGTAAACTAACCAATCCTCTTTGGTTAGTATGTAAACTAACTAATTTTCTTTGGTCAATTTAACAGAAAAGTGAGGTTATGTTTATGACAAGTGCAAGTGTGACGTGTTGGTATTGTTTACTGTCGTGCCTTGTAAAATTTGTTTAAGGAAAGGTATCTGGTTACCAAAAATGGATCAGCAACAGCAATTTGAAAAGTTACTATTAGAATGTTACGAGAAAAAGTCCCAAAATTCCAAATTAATGTATGTGATCAATGCAGTAATAAAAACAATATCAAAGCGATGAGAGATGCATGCCACAAAAGTCTAAAAAGGCAGGCAGAAAAAATGCTGAAAACTTCTACGAAGAAATTTAAACCAGAAACTGTGGGTATGTCCGTGAGGGTACCCATTCCAGACGTAGACCGAAGTCGGTCAGACCATAGAAACATATTGGGTGTAATAACGAGCATAGAAGATGAATTTTACCGAATTGGAACTGTTCACGGCGTCCTTAAACAGCTTTACTCTCGCAACGAATTTGAACTATGCAAGCAAGAATTTATTAAGTTAGAAGATGTTAAAACAGACACTGAAATAACATTGCGAAGCGCTGTAGGAAAATTTTCACTAATCGGTTCAACCCAAGGTTATGTGCGCTGTCAATGCAAAAAGAGTTGCACAAATAAAAAGTGCAAATGCCTTGCTTCTGGATATACATGTAACAGCAAATGCGACAACAGTGCAACATGCTCTAATAAATAATAATTTTATTTTTTTTTTGCGGTTTTAGGGTCTAGAGATTTATTTTATATGAATATTTTGTTACACAAATAGTATTTCCGTTTGTCTTACTTACTTTTAGGTAGTGATAGCAATTGTATGTTGCATCTATGAATAAACCTTACCTTTAATTAAAAACTGTTTTTCTAAACTAAAGTAACCAAAGAGGATTGGTTAGTTTACATACTAACCAAAAAGGACTGGTTAGTTTACATACTAACCAGCGAGTTGGTTATTATGTATTACTAGAGATATTAGGTGCATACTTTATCCAAATGATGTGGATAGTTTGTAAACTAACCAGAAACACTGGTTAATATAAGTGATATCTTTGTGGTATTATACTTTAGCGACATATCTTGGATAGTTTATAAACTAGCTGGCTAGTATACAAACCAACCAATATTCATAGCTATTTTAGTAGAAATATGATTTTCCATCAAAATAGCGAGACATTTGGATAGTTTGTATAATATCCAGCTAGTAAGGTACCTGGGTCGAATATGGCCACCTTAAGGTTTGGTATTTTTTTTTAATAATAATAAAGCTAAAACAAGGAAGTTTTAGCACTCATTTATAAAGAGTGGTTATTTATCTTTACAATTAAGGCAAAAAAATGCAAAGACTTCAAATGATGGAAAAGTATTTTAAACATTTTTTAAAATATAGAAATTGGCCATATTTCCGACGGGGGAGGTAAATATGCCCATAGATCTGGCCATATTTACTGTATGAATTAGATAGTTTGAAAGACTTCTAAATAAAATGAAAAAAAATAGTTGTTATATTTTAACAGAAGATTTATTTAAAAGATATTCTTTGGGCGATATTCAGTACAAATAAAGAACCATCTTTACAAGAAATATAAATTGGACAATGAGATTCAACAAGATCTTCTTAATTCTAAACTTAAAATGCTTAAATATACTATACTTATAGAAAATCAACAATATTATCAAAAAAAAAAACGTAATATTTGAGATCCTTGATAGATAAATCACATTGCCATGTTAAACTAGAAAAAAAGTAAGTAAATCTGATGAAATGAATATTTATAATTAGTCCTGACTGCACAGAGTGCAAACAAATTTATCTGTGTCTCTTTTTGTTAAACCAACACACTCTTCATGGACGTACGTTTGACATAAAAAGCATAGTCTCATATCTGCTATTCTATCCTCACCGCAAACGTAGCAATACCAGGAGTTTTTAGATTTTTTAGAATGCCCTTTGCCTTTTTGATTAGAAACCTTAGAAGTGACTGCTGTAGTCTTGTTCATTTCAGGAGAATATTGTTTCCTTTTTTGAGAAGAGACTCTAGATGGACCTGGTTTATTCTCAATTTTTTGTTTACTTGCATTGGATGGTTCTGGCTTATTGTTTTTTTCTTTAAACATTGATTTTGTTAGCTCCTGTGCCAGACTATTGATAGCTTTTGCTCTAGCTTTAGTTTTTGGACTTGACGTCTTCTCCGGGGTTTTTAAAATTCCACAAAAAGATGAATATGACTCATTAAGTGTAGTGGAGCAGACTTTTGATTCAGTTTTCAGGTCTCTATTATTCTTGTGCTGTTTTAGCTTGGATAAAGGAATCTCATCGCTACTATCGAAATCGTCATAAACACTTGGCTGGGGTTCTATGAATTTCGATCTATCTACTTGAGTTGGATGCTTTGAATTATTATCAGAACGATTTGCAGTATTTGGCAATATACGCTCACTTGTCTGGGAATCATTTTGATCTGGATGCAGTATAGGCACCGGGTTTTCAACAGGGATGAAATGATTTCCACTGAAATCAATAGCGGTGCTGTCATTGGGATTATCATTTACTTGAGCAAGAATGACCAGATTTTTGCCAGCAACAGTATCGTTGCTTTCAATGGGATCGTCATTTTCTTGAGGAGGAATCGACAGATTTTCACTAGTATTATCGCTATCATTCGAATCATTATTTTCTTCATTTTGAGACGGTCTAGGTATTGTTGAATCAAAGGTAGGTATGCTAGGAGCGTATATCTCTTCCGGTATCCTTTCAGGATTAAATGGGAAAATTCCGGTGGCTTCAAATCCTGATTTGATATTAGCAGGTGTAGCAGCTTTATCCCACGCTTTGGAAAATAATATCCCAAAACGTTGTTTTGTTATTTTCCTGTCTTCGTGTAGTGACCAATACTTTAAGACTTCCTCGTCCCAGTAATATTCAAAGGATCGAAATACCGCTTTGTCCATCGGTTGTAATTCATGCGTGGTGTTACTAGGAAGACAGAAAAGCTTGATGTCAAATTTTTCTGCTGCTTCAACAATCGAATAGTCCAGGTGGCATTTGGCTCCATCAAAGATAAGTAAACAAGGTCCGGGCAATTTGAATTTGGAGAAATGATGCATCCAGCTTACAAACGTTTCAGAGTTCATGCTCCCTTTGGGTGTCATTTGGGCTATTGAGCTGGTTGGTAAGGAATCTATCCATTCTGGCTTCATGCGTTTGCCTTTAAAGAGAATCATAGGCGGAATCGCATGACCTAAGGCATTGCCACATGAAACTATTGTAACATTCTCACCGTGTTCTGATGCTACTAAATGTACCCTCTTGGATCCACGTTCAGCCAAAACTTCTGGTGATTTGTGCAATGTAAGTTGGCAACCTTTTTCGTCAATGTTGAATATGCGTTCCGGTTTATTCATAATGTCATTATCTTCTAAGATTTTTTTCAATTTAGCAAAATAATCAGAAACAACGGTTTTATTCAACTTTTGCGCCCTTGCGGGATTCAGGTGTTGTGCCTTTCGCTTGCTGATATTTCTATGACGTTTCAAAAATCCTCTTAGCCAATCTCGCCCCACCATCGAGTCTCCATCTGACGCTGAAATGTTATTTCGATCACAGAATGTCTTTACGCATCTACGTAGTGCGCGTTGTGTCAATGGGTATCCCACGTTGCACAGGCGAATAATACGGGATGCTAAAATCTTCTCTTGTTCAGAGTTAAGGAGCGGTTTTCGACCCAATGTAGATTTTGTCTCCTTTTTCTCTAGTAAATAACGCCTTAAAGTACGTCTTGGCACATTATAGTGCTTTGCAGCCGTATATACTTTCATGCTACCGCTTTTGATTGCAGTTAATGCTTGTTTCATGGATGCTTCTGACCAATTACCTCTAATCCCTTTAGATTTATAGCGTGCCATGGTCTAAAACAGAAAAAAAAAGTTTACTACTTAGTACCTATCGGAAATATGGCCACACGGTGGCCATATTTGCAGTCATGCATTTTTTACGTTTTCATATTCACGAATGAAAAACTCACTATTAGTTTGGTAATTAAACAAAGAAATATCAAATTGCACTCGTCACACAAAACCATAATGTGATTTACAAAGATTCTTGAATTGAAACTAACAGAATACAGGACAATACTTACTTCATGTTTTTATAACCTCACAACACGTTTCCATTTAATGAACACTGGGCGACTAGCAGGCGCGCGGGAGAAATGACAGGTACGCCGTTCGGATACATGCTACACTAGCGACAATCTATGGTCACGGTCAGGTTATTACAATATTCGTATTTGAAATAATGGCATGTGGCCATATTTTTCGGCTGGCCATATTCGACCCAGGTACCTTATATAAACTATCCAAGTAAACACTTTAGCCGTAACATATACATTTAATGTATCTTCCTACACCGTAGGTCGGGGAAGTATTTTAATCGTCATCATTAGATCTTTACTTATCTGACAGATCTCAGATGCTCAAATATGATGGATATACATCTCACAATATCATCGTAACTTCTGGTTCTGGAGTGCCACATCAGGCCTCTTATTTAGGCCACTTGTTGTTTAATATATTTATTATTAACGATCCATCTAGTGTAGTGGATCGTGGAATTCTAATGTTTGCAGGTGATGTGAAGCCTTTTAAAATTGTAGAGAACATATCCGATGTCAAATTGTTAAAAAAGATCGCTTTTCGCATTGGTGCTATGTTAATGTTCTTTATTTAAATGCTTCAAAATGCTTTAAAATAACGTTCAGTAGGTATCATTTTCTTACAACATTCCAATATATAATTAATGGTGAAGTATTACAGAATGTCGATCAGATCAAAGACTTAGGAATTACTTGCAATACACGATTAAAGTTCAATTTGCTCATCTATCATCAGTAGAGCGTTCAAAATGCTAGGTTTTGTAAAACGAAATGATGTCGAATTGCCACTCTATTCATTTAAAATTTGGTATTGTTCACTAGTCCGATCTTTACTTCGATATTGTGTAGTTGCATCTGGTATCAAAGTTACAATACACATATTTTTCAATTAGAGCATGTACAAATAAAATTTCTGAGGATTTGTGCCTTTAAAATGGACTGCATAAAAGCATAGTTACACTGATACACCTCTCTATATTAATATAAAAACTTTTGAGCCACATAGGAAAGATTTCGACTTGTTTTTGTTACACAAAATAATAAACAGCCACAGTGTTCCGATTTATTACAATTTCATTGAATGCTAACCCTAAAGCGGCCTACAGACGTTGATGCATGCTGCGACTCCTGAATCGACTCAAGGCTCAAGGTTTCATGAAACTTGCATCAGATGCATAAGTTCCTACTCAAATCGAATTCTGTTGCGCTGCCTGAATCGACTTGATATTTTATGTGGGTTTCATGTAACACAAGAATAGTAGGGTGGAGTTAAATAGATATCGACGATATCGTCTTTGCATCGCCGCAATACTATACACGTTGAAACCTGACTCGGCGTCATGGCTCACCGACCAAAATGCATCGCTGCAAGCTGCAACTGATGCCAAATACTCTACTACAGTACTACACGCTACTTGCATCATGAAACGTGTAGGAATCGATGTCTGCATCGCAGCATGCATCAACGTCTGTAGGCCGCTTAAGAGAACGAGACACTGTGATAACTTTTATGTACCGTTTCATTCCACGAATTATGGTTTAAATGAACGCATAACTAGAGTGCTAAACTTGGTAATGAAATAAAATTATACTTAGTGTGGATATATTTGGGTCATCATTCATGTTTTTAAAAATCAAAAATACTCGTAAGCTCCAATCTGTAATTTGGTTTTGTATGTATATTTGTAACAAGGGTTTTACCTGTTTAATAATAAATAAATAAATTTATTTAGCATATGACTTACACCACATAAATAATGATATTAATAATAGGTTACATATGAATATATAAAATTGTACTGTACTGTATGTGGATATTACTAACTTATAATAATTGAATACAAATAGAGATAGATAGGCTGGACCAATTCACAAACCCATGATATATAATCAATTATTATACCTTCTGTGTTGCCATCTGGAAACACGTCAACTAACTTCAGTATCGGCTTTACTAGTTTTGACGAAATAGAAAATTCTCACAACTGCTCAACACTTTGATTAAGGTGTTTTAGGGGTTCCTGATTATTATGGTGGAGATGAAATTAGGGTTGACGGGGGGACAACTCCATTTTTTGTATTCATAAAGGACACTTCATTACCGCATGAAAACTATTTTGATGATATTGTGTACTTTACAGAATTATCTGTCCATTGTCTTTGATACTAATAGCTTTCTTATTATGAAACTTTGTCACCTCATTGCTACCACACACCATTGCTGAAATAGGAATTTGTTTATTTTTTACAAATCAAGCCATCAGTCATCAAAACATGAAAGACTTGGAGTTTGATCAAACGTTATGTTAAAAAGCGCTTAAATGCTACTTTAATTTAGGATAGGGGGTTGTAAGAAAGCCAATACATTACACAATAATATTGAACCAAGTACCAACTTGAAAGAATGGGCTCGTTCAGCAAATTTTTTTTATTGCATATTCTAAAAGAGCGTGTTGAATTTAGTAGCTGTGCAAAATTTCAGAATTTTCTGAGCTCGCTTTCATATTCAAATAAATTACCAAAGTGGTGCAAATTTAAAACGCGCGGCACTTGCGAGTATGCGGCTGTGACGTCATTAAATCTTTCCGACCGGCCGGCTCGGCGCCGCGTCTTGGCCACGCATCGTACGGGTGCTCGGTAAATAGTAACGCTGCGGCTAATGAGTAATGCTACTCGCTAGGCAAGCGTTGTGAACTGCATACGCGTCTATTGGATAATTTATTTACTTGTTTCATCGACACGGGATGCTTACCAACCTATTCGAATTCGCTGATACGGAGTATAATAATGGAAGGAAGACGGAAGAAGAAAAATTATAAATATTGTATAGTTCCCCACTGTAAAAATACGACAGTGACCACTCCTGATAAAATGTTTATTAGTTTGCCACGAAATATAAAAATCAGGAAGTTGTGGCAGAGAGCTATGCGTAGGAATGAATTTGTAAGCGATAAGTCAACAAAGCATTGCTGTGAGGACCATTTTAATGAAAGTATTTTTATAACTACGTGAATCGTGAATTGTATTATTATAAAGAAACCGCCCGGTTATGAAATCGGAAAGTGTATTGTGGGATTACGTCTGAAATTAAAAAAAAATTTTCAAGCATTTGTCAATGCCATTCTAAAGATATATTGGTGTCAGTTGTTCGCAGATTTTGCTGTTACTGGTACCTACACTAAAACGTAAGAGATACAAATAGATTTTTTTAATCCAAATACTGACCTAATCATATAACAATTATAAAAGCATTGTAAAAATCAATTCTTATTGATATATGGAAGATGTGAAAGACAGTTTTCAGTCCTTTGATGTACCCAACATTCATATGTATTTTAATTATGTAGAAAAAGTTGTTTTATATATATTATCTAGTTCTTTTGTCTCATTTTTCTGCACTTATTTTGGGTAGAAAATCCTGGGTATTTAGCTTATACAATATCCCTGTTTGAAATGTGTATCTTAATCTTGTATATTTTGTTTTAGTTGGAGGAAGATCTTGAAAATTACATGTACTACAAACTAAATAAAAACATCTACTTCCGGCATATTAGAGGAATCGGCCTTAACAAAATCCGTATCACACATTTTTTTTCTATCAGAAAACCACCCGATCAAATAAAAGATAGCGTCAACCAAAGCACTTACTAGTTGAACGTATTACAAACGTATGCTAGGCGCTGTCGCTGTACAGCCGCCAGCCGGTCTGGGCTCGCCAACAGACCTAATGACGTCACAACGATGAATTTTGAGCGCATGAAATATTTTAATCTTTGAAGGCGCGTAACTTTTTCAATTCTCATCCAATTAAGTTGAAATTTTTTTTGTATGTTATATGTAAGTAATACTTCATGAAAATGTGCATAAATATGGTTATTGGAATTTCACTGAACGACCCTATTCAAGACAAGATTGAAAAAGTATTTCCTGCATATACAAAATGTATAATGACGTAATCTTATGAATGTACTCAGCGAATTAAGTTAGTTTTTATTCTTGGTTGTTACCAATATTATTGTAGCAATTATGCTAAATGAATCTATACTACTACTACTATATACTACTACCAATCTTGATAATCCCATATAACATTAACCTGTAACTGTCTGTGAGTTATAGTTTTTGTCATCGCGTAGGTAATGGTGCTCAATTTTTGGAAGTCGGAAACTTTCCAAATTAAGATTTTGATAGTATTATTTATAAACAAATATCTTGTGCCCTATACAAATGTAGTCCTGGAGAGATATCCTGAACCCTTAAACCCAGCTAAACATGCACAAAACTGATCTTTTGTTTCTTTCACTCAAGCGGCGTTATAAACAATTTCCTATGTCCTTAGGTATTCCACACATTTACTCGTTATTGCAAGTTGCTGCTCTAAACCATAAAAAAAAGATGGAGTCAAGTTGATTGACTCAGTACTTCCCACACATAACAGTTGCAACCAAATCATCGCCCGGCGGTCGTCAAAAAACATCCAACACAAAAACTAGTAAATAGTTTCCTAAATCTCTCCGTAGGAACTAAAACGACACAATTCAGCATCAACTGGACGAAACGAAACAATCAGGAACCCCCAAATTGCTTAAAAATGAAGTTTGAGCTATTTTTATATTCTTAGCTTTTTATTATTGCTGCGCCGCCACTGACACGATTTTTGAAAACCATATGCATTTTTCATCTTTTTTAATCCATAATTTCCATGTTACTAAATTCAGAACGATCTACAGCAACACTCGTATGTATACATCAGACAATCCTAAGTTCCTTGATTTCTGTAATAGCCAAGGCAATGTTCGGATGGAACTATCAAACGTCTATTATTCCGCTAGTTCTTTCTTTCACAGTCAATGGACAGCCTAATATGAATGGAATACATTTTTGAGTTTTACAACCCCCCCACCCCGTAACCACCCCAATTTTACCCGCACCCCAGAAAAAGTAAAAAATGATCAGGAACCCCTAAAACACCTAAAAACAAAGTTTGAGCTATCTTTATATTTTTAGTTTTTTTATTATTGCTGCGCCGCCACTGACACGATTTTTCCAAAACATAGCGTTTTCCATCCTCGCTGCGGCAGTAATACTGTGTGAAAAATTTCATTAAAATCCATTCGATAATTTTCACGTTACGGTCTAAAACAACACTCGGATGTATACATCACAAATTCTAAGTCCCTTGGTTTCTATTATAAGCAAGGCAATGTTCGGATGGACCTAAAAAAGTGTATTATGCCGCTAGATCTTTCATTCACAGGTCATTGGACAGCCCATTATGAATAAAACAAATTTTTCAGTTTTACAACCCCCTACCCTCCAACCACCCCAAATTCACCCCCACCCAAAAAAAGTAGAAAATGACCAGGAACCCCGAAAATGCCTAAAAACGAAGTTTGAGGAATATTTGAAATTTTTCGTTTTTTGCTAATTACTCCACCCCCCTTACAACGATTTCCAAAATTATCGGACCATTACTTCTACGACCCCACAACATATCGCTGCCCAAATTTCATCACAATCCATGCAGCGGTTACTGATATTACGACGTTAGAAAAACGCCAACAGACAGACAGACAGACCGACAGACAGACAGACAGACAGACAGACAGACAGACAGATAGACAGACAGACAGACCGACAGACGGACAGACCGACCGACAGACAGACCGACCGACGGAAATGAGTGACGTGAATTTTCGTTATGTAGACATCATAACACGCCCAAAAAGCGCATTATCTCAAAATCGAAGATTTTCGCGATCACAATACTCCTCTCACCTATGGGTGTGAAGTAAAATAGTATATTATATGAGCGGGGGTCCTACAGCTTATGCCTCATCCCGCACTTCGGTCGCCATTTCTCCCTATTTTTCCATTCATCTTCCCTGACTGCTCGATTTTCTCATATTTTTCTCAATCCCATCCATTGTATAGATCGTCTTCCTCTCCTTCTCCTGTTGTGTGTTGTGTACCTCAGTGTCCTCTTTGGCCATCTGGTCTCCTCCATCCTCATTACGTGGACTCTCTCTGCTGTCGTAAAAATTAGTACAGCATAAAAACCTTACTTGCATATATATGTACCCTTTATTCACGACGTCATCCCACTAGCTAAAAATAGCTAATAACCTCCCGCATGTAAATATTTACAACTTCTGAAAACGATACACTTGTTGTTGATTTAAATAATCTTGTCAGATGATGTCGACCAGAGGCGTATAGTAGGAGGTAAGAGAGGCGATGGGCCAGGCCTTATGGCGAAGGCCAGCCAAACACACCTGACGTAACATAATTTTACATATAATATGTGGTCACTCACTGTCATAGTATTTTTCAAAAGCCCTCCCTCCTCCATTAATCCGAGTTTCAATAAAATAGTGTATAACTTAAAACATTTTATGGGTTGCTTTTCTCTTTCTGTGAAAAATCGAATCTCCGATCGAGGTCAATAAAAAGGTTTTTTATTGTAAACGCCTCCTTTTTGAGCGCAAATTGGATAAGTGCTGGTTGTGTCTGAGTCTACGCAGTAACTATACAATATGCAGTCGTTTTGTGTTAATAACTAGTAGAAATATATGAATCATCAAAAATATGATAATAAAGGAATGTTAATTATACTTGGAGTATGTTCATTTATAATCCATTTGTTGAAGTCAAATAACTTTGTGTACACTCAGTTTGAAAAGAAGTGAAGCACTTGATTTTTGACCTAACGCTAATGTTCTATCGTTTTTTTAAGTCTGTGTGCCCTTTTGAATATATTTTGTACGTTGGTAAGTAATCCATTTGGCTTAAATAAATTAAATAAATTAATCGATTTTTTAAAGGTCCTGGATGGCAGTAGAAAAAACTTCTACCATTATTTTTCTTAATAGTATAGTTTTTTTCTTAACCTTGACTAGACGAATATTTTAAATGACCAATGGAATAGACAGTCTTAGGATTAAACCCTTTTTGCTGAGATCTTGCAACTATCAGTTGTCTAATGTAAGCATTTTATGATTTTCCGAAGAAAGAAGGAAAAATGTTGTCCATTTTTCATATAATGTGTTAACGATACAGTGAACCAAGGGGTGAAATTACAGAGACATGCCATAAATTAATTGCCAAAGCAAGCAAAGTGCTAGTAAGAAAACGATTCCGTTATAGAGTGTATATGCACTACTTGACTAACATCATTATACGTTAATCAATGCTATCTCAGAGTGAACAAGAATTTGGCCAGTTCTTCCACTGCCATTCAGAAACTCATTCCTTTTTAAGTTTTTTTAAAGGTAAAGGATTTGCCGAGCAACGAGTAGAATATATTCAAAAACAGTATCTTGGTTTAAAAAATATGAAATCAAGATCAAAAATTGGGTATGTCACTATACTTGGTGTGATGCTTTATCACACACCACTTAGTTTTGGGCCGCGACTACGCCTGAATTTATGATTTATATAAAATGAAACATTTGTAAACACTGTTTACATATTGCGGTGAATCTCCTACCAAAAAATACTTTCAACTCTATATGGTGACCAAAAATCTCAGAAGCACACTTTAAATTTACAGTTTCCGGTTGATGTCTAAAGAAATACTGAGTGTGTATCAATATTCATCCTTGACGCGCTTTGTATAAAAAAATTTATATTTTTTATTATATGTATTCCAGATATATTTCGGTTTCTCTAGCTGGAACCGAATAAATCAAAAACCCAACATTTTAACATTTCTAGTTCTATGTACAAAAGGGTCAATTTTTAAAATTACACATTAATGGAACTGTTATATGATATTATTAAATATCTACAATATTTTCTTTAAATTTCATAGAGTAAGAATCTAGATATAACAGCTCTGCTAACGATTCATCCAGTTAAATTATGAATCATGGGAAAACCAGACCACTGAAACAATATGAGTAGTGGATAAGATTATGTGGAGATTATGGAGTAGAATTTCTGTTAGTAGTTGATGTGTTCCTTATCTATTAACTTTCTGCGTACATATGAAGTAAGGAACACTTTCATGAAAGTACGACAATATACAGAAATACCTAACCTACTTTGATAAAACTTTATAATAACATAGTAATAATCAAAGGTATTGATCAATGGTAGATACTGATGGTTTCAGGTCAGGTATTTCAGGGAAAAACTAATTTTATTTGAGAAACAGCATATCTATAACGAATTTTGATTGAAATGATAAAAATCTAGTCAAGCTAAACGCTCAATTTGGTACTTAAAGATTACACGAAACAAAACAATAACAAAGTATATACATTAAGATGAGAAAACAGTTTAATCACCCCTCCAAGTGCAAGTGCTGCTCCGCCCACTAATTTGGTACTGTTCGGTAGTCCGATATTTGAGTTTGATATCCCTGAACTAGCTAGCTAGCTAATAATCATCACCGAAATATGCAATTTCAACTTTTTTTGGTTGGTACATGAATTATATAATATAATAAACATAAAAGTGAATATTCGATTGCTCGCAAAACATTCTGATAACATGGTCAGAGTTGTTGTAGCTTGAAACGAATGATTTTTCAAAATATACCCAAATTACTAATCACTTCCAGGCCAGGAAGTAAGTATACATGTAGAAAACTCATTATTTTGGATGCATAATAGTTGGTCGATTTATTGAATATAGAATTGAATTACCCTGAATTTCCCTGACACGTGATATATCCTCGTAACAAAAAAAGTTCACACGAAAACTGAGTGGAATTTTTGTAAGTACTATATGTTCTATCATACCATGTTTTTAAAACATTTTTTTTGTAATTCAACCCTTAAAACTCACCCTCAACTTTTGCTTTTCAAATAGCACCTACGCAAGTTACGTCCTTATTTTATTTAAAATCTTGTAGTACCTTGGATTCTATACGCAACCTTATTTTTTTCGTAAAATCATAAGCTTAACATAAATAAAATCAGAAAAAACGGATAAAAATAAAACTAGGTGGATTTAATTAAAATATTACGCCTCAAACAAATTCTCATTTTATTTATCTTATGTTAACTACTTTACAAAAATTGCTTTGTGTATGAAATCATCATTAATGCAGGAAAAGCTGTGGGGTGCTATTTGGGAAAAAAAGTTGGGGGTGAGTTTTAGGGGTTGAGGTAAACATTTTTTTTCGAAATCATGGTATGATAGGTCATTCAGTACTCTTGAAAGGCCCACTTAGTTTTCTTTTTTGTCTGTTTTTCTTACGAAAATATTACGCCTCAAACAAATCCTTATTTTATTTACCTTATGCTATGACTTTACGAAAAAAAATGTTTTTTTGTATAAAATCAGTACCACAAGATTTTAAATAAAATAAGGGCTAAATTTGTATAAGAAAAACTTTTGGGTGCTATTTGAAAGAAAAGCATAGTATGATAGACGCTGTATACTTTTAAAAATTCCACTCATTTTCGTTTGAACTTTTTTTTGTTACGAGAATATCACTTGTCAGAGAAATTCAGGGACTGCCTGTAAAATTAATTTTGAATTTTCTGGAATTTATGTGACCTGGATAAGTGATGTAACTTTGAAATTCAACTAATTTCCCATAAAATTACAAAAATAAGAATTATTCTGATTTGTAGGATCTCACAAAGAGGCTTGAAACAGTGCAGCTTAAAAGCTGGAAGAAATTTTGAGTCTGCTCCAGTCCGTCTGCGTCTATTCAAACAGCCAGGTTCTTCTTAAACATTCAAAATCCGTAGGAGAAACTGCCAGAATATCTATAAAGTTTGTTTGATTTCATGTTGAATTGGGCCGATCTAGCAAATAAAAAGCTGGACCTAGGTACCATTTTTTGTCAGTCTCGTAAATGCGATTAAACATTATCTCTAGATAAGATTACAATCATATTTACCAAGTTAAATTCTACCTGAAATGAATGTTTTGTGGCTGATATAAAACTTCATTTTATTATATGGCGTTGGCATGATACATATTTTTTGCACTTTGCTCATCTACAGATACATCCATGTAGAATGATTAACAATCTTCAACGAAAATATGACTAATGAATGGATAGGATAATCACTGGATAACAGAAACATAAACATACCGTAGAATATTCACATTTTTGCGTTTTATGCCTGATTTGTTTTGGTAGAGCACAAAGCGGAAAAGTCATGGCCACAAACCCATTGCATTCAGACCTGATAAAAATGTATGTTACTGTGATAAAAATCTCATAATTTGCAATTGTGTTTGCTGTAAGATGTTAAAATTGAAGTGAATATTGAACAAGAGTGTTGATTATACAAGTAGACTATAAGTATAAAGTATGTCGTGTCGTGTTATTGAAGTAGTGTATTTTAGCGGCAATGGCTAACATTTCCCTATCTGAAAAAAGTTCATTCCTCGAGCAAAACAAAATGTATTGAAAAGAGTCATTTTATGTTGCAGATGGAGATTTTTGGCATAGAATTCGCTCCATTAAATGTACCTTTGGAAAGGAGGCTACAAACGTTAGCTGCAGCAGCATGGATGATAACAATGGCCTTTGGAGGATTTATAGGATCCCTTCTTATCATATACTTATTATTGTTCTCGAAATTGTGGTGGCTGGCATCTATCTACCTCATATGGATATACACTGATAGAGATGTGTGTGAGAGAGGCGGAAGACCTATCAAATGGGTTAGGTGAGTTTTGGAATCTATCACACATCAAATGCTGATTACATATTTCATGTTGATGGATACTATCCTACTATGGCTTTCAATTTGTTTACGATATCAAAGAGTACACAAAAACACATTCGAGTCCGGACACAATTCCTGATTGTTATGTAATATGCTGCTGAAAGTGACATAAAATCTATTTAGCTGCGTGTATCAGATTTTGGAAAAACAAAAAACACAGTAGAAAGTAATTCTTATCCCAATTTATTTAATTTTAAGTAGAAGAGGTTCTTCGGATGTAGCATAAACTACTGCAGAGGTTTTTTTTCAAAGAGCCCACGTTTCGGCGCTTATTTTGCGCCTTTTTCAGGGCTAAAATTCATGTGAAGACGAGAAAATATATAAGTAAAGATATGAATTGAAAACGTTTAGCAGTAACTTTAACAATTCAGTCTTACAAACAATTCACAAAATATGGCAATGGGTTATCCTTGTAGTCCCGTGCTAGCTAACCTGGTTATGTAAGAATTGATTATTCAATCCTTTGATTTTTGAGGTTCCACTAATTCAACTTTATGTTGATGATACTATATTAGCTATTCCTGAACATAAGGTAGAACAGGTTGTAAATTGTTTCAATTCTTATCACCAAAAAATGCAGTTCACCATTGAAACTGAAAATAGCAGCTGTTCTATTTCATTCTTGGATGTTTGTTTGACTAGAGCGAATGAAGGTAAAACTTTATTTAGTTGGTATGAAAA
Organism: Callosobruchus maculatus; assembly: GCA_951848785.1. Taxonomy (NCBI): domain Eukaryota; kingdom Metazoa; phylum Arthropoda; class Insecta; order Coleoptera; family Chrysomelidae; genus Callosobruchus; species Callosobruchus maculatus. Next base: position 12,529,519 of record CATOUR010000100.1, read on the forward strand.
ACCAATCAGTTCAGGGAGGCTTTCGAACTTTTATTTATTTTTTATTTATCCATTTAGACAGAAGTATAATATTATGTGTTCCTTGAAGAATAGGATTATTAAGTTAAGCATCGCACAGTTTGTTCAAAAAAATATATCCAGATTTAAAGAAAAACACAGACCTCATGACTATCCTAAATACTTCTGTAACTTAGCGATTAATAATAGTTTAAACGCTCCTCTTTCGCGCACTAACCAGAGCAGCTCCATTGCGTAACTTCGAAAATTCCATATCCATATTCCATATTAAGAGACTTTCAGAGATAATAATTATGATACACAGAAGATAGTTTTTTACCACAAAAACTGTATTTTCACTTTTCTCTTTACAAAAATATAAACTACATCTAGTATAAATCTAATGTAGTCTATAAAATTTCAGAAACAGGATATCACGTAAAGTCATTTATAGCTATTAATTATGTTTCGGTTTTCAGATCTTGGAGGTGGTGGAAATACAATCAAGATTATTACCCACTACGCTTTGAAAAAGTCCCTTTTGTGGAGTTAGATCCCAAAAAGAATTACCTGTTTTGCAGTTTTCCACATGGCATGCTGTCTTGTGGAGCCTTCAACGCGTTTGCTACAGAGTACAGTGAATACAGGAGTTATTTCCCATATCACGAACCGAGAGTCGTTACTCTCTCCCAACACTATTACATGCCGCTGTTCAGGTAACATTATCATACATATTTCATTACAAATAGAGAGTTTCAAAAGATCTATTTCGGACTTCCATTGTTCATAGCAGTTTATACAATTTTTGACTACAACGTTTCGATTGATCTGCTGCCAATTTTCGGATTTATTCTTTAAAAAATTTGATGTATGTATTACTTTACAATAAGTGTAATATTTCAGAAAATAAGCACGACAGAAAGATGCGGTTTTCGGTTTTGAAACGAGCAAGAAACGTACTTGGGTTCCAGGAAGATCATTGTTTCAAATGCACATTAAATCGATAGACTAGCAATTTTCAAATTTGACACTTACACAAAAGTGTGTTTCTTTGCTCGTTTCAACTCCGCATCGTTCTGTCGTGCTTAGTTTCCGAGATATTATCATTTTTTGTAAAGCACTACAAACGTCAAATTTTCTAAAGCTTGCTGAATAACTCCGAAAATAGGCTTCGTAGATATTAAATATGGTTAACAAACTGGACCTAAAAATCGATGCTGAATCCAAAAACGTAATAATATATAGGGTGTTCAATTTAAAATAAGGAAGTTGCTGTCTACTTCAGGTATATCCGGATATCTGCCATCTTTCAAATTATTTTCTGCAAGTAGATCATTTGAAAAAGACGTCTTTTATTAAAGAAAAATTTAAAGGGTAAGGCCGTTAGAGAGCACCGCGCGCTCATTGGACCACCCTGTATATTGTAAAGACAGACCTTTCTTCGGCACACATGAACGGCTTTTTGCAGAAAGGAAAAACCTCCACAAAAATGGGATTTTCTGTGTATACAGGGTGGGCCAATAGTGCGTGGACGGAAGATTGTGGGCTTACTAAAAAATATTTCAAAAATCTGTCACTTGACCATGGTAGGGACCCTTAAGGGCTATAACGTAAAAATATGTTCACTTAAATTTTGACGTTTATATAGGGTGATTCATATCAAACTTACATTTTTTTGAATGGAACCCCCTATACATTATTGCATATTTGGATTCCTTGGTGAATTCTAGTGTGACTTTATGTATCATACATGGAACTTTAAACAGACCGTTTAGGCGCAAATCACCATTTTTGGTATAAGTAGGTATCAGAAAAAAATTGAATATCGCAGCGACCATAAAACTTAGAAGACCATGGCTTTGTGATACGACTAAGCATGAAATGCGTCACCTCTGGTCAGACGGCTAAATTTGAATTCTTTTTGTACTTGGAGAAATCAGTAGATTAATTAAGAAAACTTCAATCACAGACAACTTGATTTTTTTAAATGGAAATGCCTATTTTGGTTTAAAGAATCAAATGTAAAATTTTATTACCTTTCTAACGATATAGCATTCTCGATTATCAATCATTTTTGGTTTTTATTTTATTTCAAACTTTCAGTCAAATCTGTGTTTTTCAACTTTCCTGCATGCAAGCAAAATAGCAGGGCATGAAAAATAAACAAAAGCCCGTTAATATGGAAGAAACCAACTAACTTAGTAGAAATATGCAAATTAACTAGAATAATGAAGCAAGAGTATGAAAATTCCTTGCAACATATTAGATCTAACCAGAAACAATAGCGGTAACAAGAACGCCCATTTTTCACAGCCTACTAGCTATTAGCCAATTTCCAGTCAGTAAAAAAATATTTAATCAAAGGACTACTACTATAGTGATTGTTTCTGGCAGTAGAATATCTATGTCTTCTGAATGAATTTTCACATTTAATATCATAAAAAAGTAGCCGTTTCAGCAAGTTAGAAGTAATGATACACCTCTGACTGGAACCCTTCAAATTCTTCAGTAGGTACTTCTACTTATTAGCAAAATCGCGGAAAATGAAACTTGAATTGCAGTCTGTTTGAATTGTAAACTATAATTTAGTTTGTAGAAAACTACATGAAATAAACACATCTACAACATAGCGTAACTAAAAAATTCTAGCAATCATTTCAATTATTGATGTTCAGAATGCCCCAGTTAGAGATATCTTCACTTTTGGCTTAACTAAATGGAAATGACTAATTTTTTTATCGCATTAAATGTGAAATTTCATTCTATATATGTTAGACTATAAGCAAAAATCGCTGGTAGTTTTCCTTTTGTTTCAAAATTTTTAATCATTTTGGAAAGCTGTCAAGCTCTAGTAGAGCTCAATAGCTAGTAGGCTGTGAAAAACAAGCATTTCTGTCATACCCCAGCTTCTCATTGACATTAGATATCTTGCCGCTGTTGCATCCGGTTAGAGCTGATGTGTTGTAAGGAATTTTCATGATCTTGCCTCGCTACTCTAGTTCGTTTGCATCTTTCTACCGTTACTTGCTTTCTTCCATATTAACGGGCTTTTGTTTATTTTTCATTGCCTGCTAGGTTGCTTGCACGCAGGAAAATTGAAAAACCACAAATAGATTGATATTGAGAATCCTATATCATCAGAAAGGTAATCAAATGATCATACCGCAAAGTCACGGCCTTCTAGGTTTTATAATCTCTGCGATATTCAATTTCTTTCTGATACCTACTTATACCAAAAATGATGATTTGCCCCTAAACGATTCGTTTAAAGTTCCTTGTAGATACATAAAGCCACACTAGAATTGACCAAGGAATCCAAATATGCAATAATATATAAAGTGTTCCATTCTAAAAAATGTAAGTTTGATATAAATCACCCTGTATAAATGTCAAAATTTAAGTGAAATTATTTTTATATTATAGGTTTCCTACCATAATTAAGTGACAGGTTTCTAAAATATATTTTAGTAAGCCCAAAATCTTCCCTCCACGCACTTTTGGCCCACCCTGTATAGCATAACTTTGAGCTGACTTTGGGTAAGGTGGAAACATTTTCTTCACATGTTTCCCCAAAGGAAGCACTCGAGCCAATAGTGTAATTCAATGCTGGTAAAGGTATTGGCCCTCGGAGGAGTTGTTTCTGTTGGTTCACTGCTTTCTCACAAATTGCTTCAGAGTATTTTTTGATCATGTGAAAGACACTATTTCCAGTTTTCTACTGGTACATAGACTATAACACAGAAACTATGTTTCAACTGGCTTTCAAGATTGTTTTCAAACGTTTTTGGTATAGTGAGTTGCTGGCGTTTCCACGATAGGACTCAATCTTCAAAACGTTATGGACTGAAAGATTCCATGTCACTTAATCCTGTATAATATTTTTTGACATATCCATGGCTTGTACCGCAACAAATAAACTGTATCAACTTCAAAATGCGTTTGTCGTTTTCATTCGTCGTTGATATAATCCCAAAAATCAGAAAATCGGCCTAGAACTAAAAACGACTTAAAAACGAATCTAATGCAGCTTTCTACAGTATATTTTAAAACTCGACAAATCTTGATAGCCTGTAGAAACGCAGAACAATGCAAATGTTCCATGTGGCTGAGAGAAGTTTCCCTTAAACGCACTTTTGACATTTGAGTTTTGTGGAAGAATCAACTCTCAAATTACAATTATCTTCTTAATGTTTTGGGTTACATTTCAGGGACTTAGCGCTGTCTATGGGTGGTATTTCGGCCTCTGCGAAAGCGATCGACTACATCCTGAGCAGGCCAGAAGGTGGTCATGTATGTGTCTTGATGGTAGGAGGAGCTGCAGAGGCTTACTATTGTAAACCAGGTAATTACCGGTAGGTAAATAAATCTATTTGCTAGCAAGCCCTGCATGTGGGTAGAAGGGGCGTTTGTATTTCTATACTTACAACAGATTGGGAGGGGGGGCTGGTCTTAGGGTCTGTGAAATATGTGAATACTCCTTTTTTATGATTAATGGCATTTTTGATAAAAATGTGCCATCAACACCAGGCCAATAAATCTGATCTCTTATAACTTTCTCAACCTCATTTATCTTAATCTATTGAGTGAAATTTCATGCCATTTTTGAATCTGTGATCAGAAATAGGAGCTTTTATTTAAATTTTAAACTTAACTTTAAAATGGTAATTCAGGTCAAATTTCGAGTTCCGTTTTTCATTTCAGAAGAAATTGTAAGAACACAAGGTGTCCCAGTGTTCTCCTCTCCCTTAAAATGAGACCTCAACCGGACGGTGGGAAGCGGCTAATAACCGTCGTAGTTGATGCCGCACAATAAAAATAAAAAAAGAACCTTTTTTCCTTAAATGTGATCCGTTGATTAAGGCTTGCACGCCTATATGCATTCAATCAACTAAAAAATCATATCAAATTGATTACCTACTAATTTAAAAAAAAACTCATAAGGAATAAAAAATTCATAGATAGAAGTTATGCAATAGTCATCGAAAATAAAGTCATGTAAACGATACAAGATTAGCACTGTAACATTAATGCTCAGTAAATCGACTCTATTTATCTATCTATTTATTTTAGGCTCGTACTGAATAACAGAAGAGGCTTTGTAAAGCTGGCGTTAATCAATGGAACTCCATTGGTACCAGTATTTAATTTCGGTGAAATAGACCTTTTCGATCAAATTGAAGGTCAAAGGCTGAGAAACTTTCAGGAAGTACTGAGAAAATATATCGGTTTAGCACCTGTTATCCCTATCGGAAGAGGATTTTTCCAATATTCCTTTGGAATCATTCCAAGAAGAAGGGTCGTCACAACAGTAGGTAGGTGCTATAAATATGCCTTCACGGTACTGTCACAAAATCGGTTTTAATCTAAACTCCTGAATATAGACAGAGCAAGAAGGGGCATTTGGCGTCGGTTCTTTGAAATGACTCAAATTGATGCGAACGACCTGAATCCCTAATTACCAAAGTCGTCGTCAGTGATACTCACGTTACTTCTTATAGAATCATGTGATGATTAATATAAATCTGCACATCACATTTAATGTACGAACTTCACCCACAGCGCTCAACAGCCAACATAACTATTACTTTTTAAGATCCCAATACACCTGGCTGCCTATGGTCACGCGCAATACTTAGCCTGCACACTGGATTAGCCTGTGCTTCTACTCTTGTACAAATATACTACATGGGAGCTGAAATTTGCAAAGATTTGCCGAGTAAGGATACCACCAGAAAACGAGCGAGAAAGATAGCATTGTGGGCAGAGTTTAGGGTGACCCTTCTTGTTGTGTCTATGTTCGACGTCAAAAAGCTTTTTATGCTTGCTTCACGTTTAGTTTGCATTCCATAGATTGTGTTTTACAGTTAATGGGCCTACACCCAATATACCATAAAAAAAATGCTTTAAAAATCGTATTTTTTACGTGTATAGCTTTGTGACGTCACATACAATTGACGAAGAAGAACAATAACGTCCTGATTCTGACCCGTTTGTGTTTCGTGCTTGACATGTAATGGTACTGGCTGTACATATAACCTTCTTCTTCTTTTATTTCACATGGACTCGAGTCAGTTCTGACAGCTGCCCAAACATATAACCTTAAAATACCGGTTTACTATTTACTTCTGCTGTCACTTCATACGTGTGAACACTTACGTTGAAATAGATGTCAACTATCATGAATGGTGTATGGTCTGTGAGATTTTAATACAAAACGTATGTTACAATCTTGAGTTGAACTTTATGTTCCCACACACAGTGCTGTCATATTCCCGTTAGCTACATGACGGGGATATATGGTGTGTTTAACGGGACCTAGCGCGAAAGCGCTAGCGTGGAAGCGCCTGCAGGCACTAGGTGTGACCGTTGAACGACCTTTTTTTCGGCGTGATAAAACTGTCACATCCGTCCCCATATTCTAATATTTATTATTTGTACTGTCAAAAACCTAGGTTATAAAATCACAAAACTTGATATTAAATTGACACTATATTGCTTCTGTCAGAACTACAAATAACTTTTTTCTAGTTTTGTGCTGCTTCGCTAACCAAACAGCGCTTTTTAAAAGCGCTAACCAAGCTGACTAGCGCTTTTTTGACAGCTTGTCATTCATCGATTAGTTAGCGCAAAGTGTCCACAAGCGGTTACGTCCGCTAAGACCCGTTGAACACTACCATTGGTTTATAGGCTGTGACGTATTTATGGTGGGTTCAAGATTATTTTAGTTTGCATTACAACCTCCTTTATAATATTATCCTTATTAGATTCGATTTTTCTGCATTTTATAGTAAATGGTGGCATTCATCATCAAAATTAATACCATAGTACACAAATTGATTTCCATGAGATCACGGTATAGGCCCATTCAAGTTTTCTCAAAACTAAATGTTTTTCTGTGCTCATAAACAGGCTCCTTTGCGAAGCCAAAAACGAGCTGTGATTCGCTCTGGTCGGTGGTTGTTTTTCTTTTACCATTCTACCAAGTGAACTCGCTTTGAAATTAGTTCTTGCGGTTTTATTTACCAACAAGTGAAAAGCGATAGCCATAGGTCATTAATAAATTAATAGTTATGATTGTCATAATTATATCATTACAGTTGGCCGACCGATCGACGTACCAAAGATAGAAAACCCAACAAAACAACAAATTGATGAATACCACAAGATATTCGTCGAGAAACTGAAAGAACTGTTCGAAGAACAGAAACATAACTACCTGGAAAATGCTGAGGAGAAACAACTAATTATTGAATAGTATATACTTTGTGTGTACCCGATAAACATTTTTATTATATAAATGCTATAATGTGATAAAAAATAAATTACAATAATTATTTTTAATGAAGCCTCTTAATTGCACATAACTAATAAATAAAATAATATTATCATCACTTTTTTCACCATATTTTTTCGAGAGAAGAGTTGAGTTTATACTATTTTAGTTCAAACATAAGAAGTATTAATATATAATTTCGGAAATTTATCCTGTAGTTACCTCTATGATACATCGCACTTACTGGCCCATCAATAAAAACACTTATGTTGGGAATACACTTTTTACTGACATTTCGGCCATATATGAGGACTTTATGGAAGTACAAAATAATCATTTACTTTAATAAAGACTGCAGAGGTGATAAAAACGCCAATAAAATGTTTATCATCCAAGACATGTGATTTTATTGATGCGCCTGTAAAGCACGACAAAACAAATACTAGTAATTTTGGTTGAAATTATATCACGAATAACACTACTTACTCTTGTCGTATTTTAATACTGAATCTTTGACGTCTATAGCTTCAACCGCTTGATCTCATCTGATTTAAAATCAGTCCTGAAATATAAAAAAATAATATTACTACTAAATCTCATAAAATCGCTAATATATAGCAAAAGTGTGTTTATCTGCACAGAAAAATTGAATTTTGAAGAAAAATAGACATGCAAGATGGAAATTTGGCACGTAGTCAAATCAAAATCTTATAAGGGTATTATTTTGCTAATACATATTTCTGATTGATTATAGGCGGTCTTATTTGGACTTAAACAAAAAGTTACTGAGAAATGAGCGAGTACCAGTTGGTTACGATTGGTATTTAGCATTTAAATTTGTATATTCGAATCTCCCGCGTGTTGACTTGCGAGTTTTTGAAGTTTGACGGTTGACGCGGAAGAAGAGAAAAGAGTCGTACTTCAACTAACAAGGTGAACGGACGTGTGCGTGATATCCTTCACCCCGTGTGTAGCGTGTACCTCCACTAAGGGCGACCGCGGCCTTACATCGCTTAACTAACTCTGGAATCTGGATAGAGCAATGCAGTACCCAGCTGGGTAAGACATCCGGCGCAAACCAACAAGAGGTGAGTCAACCGATTCATGATTAACTTCGATCCTCCTCGTGAGTCATTTTGCGATTATTTGCCAATTTAGTTGGTCCTTCATAATTAATTTCTTGGCTACAATTATTTTAGTGATTGGATTGTAGCCACCAGTACCAAATCAATATTTTTTTGTAATTTCTATTAGATTTTGTATTTGAATGTTTATCACTTCACTTATATCCAAATATGTCAAACTATATGGGAAATTTGTTTGTGGTTTCAATGAATTTGAAGGTAAAACTTGACACGTTGTTACACACAACGGCTATAGCCGTCTGCGGGGAGTGATCGTGATACGCCACGACGGCTATATCAGTCAAAAAGTTATCTGCTTATTACGGCAGAACGGCGACGACCGTCAGAATGCCTTGTTAAGCAATGTTAGTGCCGTAACGTAAAGCTCGTCATTTCTGAAATTGCCAAATTCTAACCCACTATACGCTATCCCAACTATTCATGTTTTAAGGTGCATGGGTAAAACGGCACGACAGCTATAACCGTCCATAACCTCCAATGCATGATGATGATGCATTGACCACGTGTATAGCTCCCATATTGCAAGTGTGTTTTTGTTTGATTTTCATGTTTTCATTACTGATGGGAGGTAGGTGACCAGATATTTTCATCTCCTATTATACATATATAGAATATATTGTTTCATATCAATACAAAGCTCGAAGCACGTGAGAGACATTTTCCAGAGAAGCTGTCCCTACCAGAGGATCATAAAATAAAATCATATTTTCTTAGATGCAAACAATGTTTCAAGTCTGGAAAACGCAAAGAAACTAGCTATAGATGCAAGGGTTGTAAAAATAAACCTGCTTTGTGTCCAGACTGCTTTGAAGAGTGGCGTCAAACATAAATTTGTGCCTAAATTCTGTTTTGTTCGGGGATACCTGTTTGCTAATAAATTTAATTTTTTGTTTTTATACCGTCTATATTCTGAGAGATGCATTTTTGTTTATACATTTGATACAATAAAATGTTGTTTTTGTTTTAGCTTTTGTCTAGAAAATTGTCCTTTTCTTACCACAAGAAATGTTTTAAGATTACACTGATCAGACGGCTATAGCCGTGGTTGCCATTCTAGAACATAAAATCTGCTGTGATATGACACGACGGATATAGCCGTCTTTTTTATTGTCACCAAAAACCTCAAAAATGAGAAAAATAGTCAAAAATGAATACCTTTAGAATATTTTGATAACGCAAATCAAGTTACAAACGCAAAAAACGGGAATGTTTTGAGGTGCCATATTACGAAGTCTTCCGGCCAGCAGAGTGTCCAACAATGTGTTAATTATATTGCACTAAATTACAAATTCTGCTAGATCGTTCTAGTCTTACGAGGTGTGTAAATCAATTAATGAGACTGGCAACGTCGCTTTCGATCCGGCAACGCTGGAGACTTGAAGCGCAGTTGTTTATCCGTCGCGTTAGTTTTGTCAAGAGTCCAGGTGTTTCGGTGGTCCGAGACATTTTCAGAAGGAAGAGAGTCGATTGAAGACGAACCACGAAGTGCTAACACCGATGAAAGTGTCAACAGAGTCCGGGATCTTGTGCATTCAGATCGACAGTTGATAGAGTACGACCCCGAAATTAAACGCCACAGCATGGAGTGGCACACCAAGGCCCAAAAAAGCACAAATGAGCAAGGCAAAAATCAAATGCATGCTGACTGGTCTTTTTATAGCCACGGGATCGTCCACAAAGAGTCTGTACCCACGGTTAATCAACAATTTTACCGAGAGGTCCTTAAAATACCTCGCAAGACTCTTTCGTGTGCGACCAAAAATCAAAAACAACTAGACATATCACAATGCGCCGTGTCACACCTCAATCTCAGTAAATGATTGTTTGATCAGTAAAAACAGTCCTGTGACTCTCCAGCCTCCTCATTCACCAGACTTGGGTCCTTGTGACTTTCACCTCATCCCGAGATTGAAAAATCATCTCAAGCGAAGTCATTTTGGGACACAAACATCCAAACAGCTGTAACCAGCCAGCTGAAGGCTATTCCAGTATTCGAGTTCTAGCAGTGCTATGAGGATTGGAAGAACCGTCGCCAGCGCTGTGTGACCCCAAGAAAACTGTCTTGAAGGAGACTATATTGCATTGTAATTATATTTGTATAAAAAAATGAAAAAAAAACAAGTCTCATTACTTGATTTACACACTTCGTACATGTGGCACAATTGAAAAACGGCGTATTGCTGTATGTGCATACGAGAGCGATTAAAGCATATGACGTATCAAATGATTATGTTGAACGTACATACCTTAACTGCATGACGCTTTTCAATTCGGTTGGTGTCAATCTCCACGTCAACGCTCCATCATGGTTACCCCAATAATCGTAAATTTCATTTAGTTGTTCCAGATTCAATACGGTGGCTATTTGAGTCAATCTGGCGAATTTATCTCGGACAGACCATGAAGTTGTAGCCGTTATGTAGCCAGCTAATGAACGCACCTCTTTGTCTAAGACTAAACCGCCTAACTATAAGAGAGAGATAATTCAAATTAAAAAAAAAATTGTATTTGAATAATAATAATTATTATTATTATAAAGAAGAACCTAGATGCGAACAATGGGGTATTTTCCAACTGCATCTAATTTGTAATAATGACAGCACTTTTTGTGTTTTTCTGCCCAAGTGGAGTAAAATCCGAGTTTGAAAATCATCTCTTTGAAGAGAACACTTGAACTTTCAGCCTAAGAAATGAACCAATCAAAAGTGGTATTTATTGAGGGCTATATTTATGTTTGTACTAAGCATAGATTCAAGGTTATTACGTTGTTAAAATTTTGTCTAGATTTTGTATAAGAGAGGTAAAAGTTATATTGTTATTGCATAAAAATTCATTTTCGTAGTCTGAACATATTTTACTGCACCGTTATTACATCATTATGTAACTAACAGTTTACTCTTGATTTCTGAGAATTGTTTCTAGTTACTTTTCACAGCTTTACTTTATATCATCCGACCACACTGGCGGCTGTCACATCTTTACCGGTCTGCCACTAGTGTCATAGAATCTAATTAACCCGCCGACGATAAATTTATCGTTCGGTGAATTTATCACGAAATTATGTTAACAAACATTTTGTCAATACCAATAAGAAACGGAGGTTATGCTTGTAGCCAGAGAAAAGAAGGTCAGACGGCAATGTAAAATCACATTCAGATGGCTCCACGAAAGACCTATGACATCACGCTATGTTTTATTACGTCACAGCTTTGGCGCGAAATTCTATGTTTGACCTTTGGGAGGGATTTTAAGCACCTCCGCGTTCCTAGAAAAGAAGTTCATTACATGTGTTGGAGACGTAACATCAATCCGTCATATATTTTTTTTAAAACAATCCATTGGCATAGTTTCCATTTGAACCGAGGAAAAAAGAGAGCTTGAAAAATCACTTTTCAGGATCTTAGGCCCAGTTTCACAATCGGTAGTTAACGAGAGGTTAAAAGAAAACTAGCGTTTCATAATCGGCTGTTTACGTCAAAAGCTCTGGTTATCCAGCAGTTAAGTTAACTCTAGTATAAAGTATGGGGCATCTCTGACGTTTGTTGTGGTCAACCGATGACACATAAGCTTCCTTTGGAGGTTATAAGAACATGCATTTTGACATTGACGTCTAAGACGTCGGTGGATTTTGATTATAGTCTGTAGTGAGAAGTATGAGAAATATGAATAATAAGATTAAGTTTATTTGTCAAAGGGTTAAGTTGTATTCACAGAACACAATTATGGCAGTTCTCTGAGACCCATCCGTGCTGAGATAAATAAGTTTAACCACTGGTTTTCTTTCTGAAACAGAGCGATTCGATAACTACTAGTTAACTTCCATCTGTTGGTTAAGCGACTACCAGGGATTACCAATGATTGTGAAACTGGGCCTACTTTTGAATATTGTAATTTAGGTCAAATTTCCTACATGCAAGTTGGAGATTAATACCCGTATGCACCGTTTGGCGATTCTAATCCTAGTTCCCTAATCACGTTTTGCTAATCTTTGGCATCTAGCCATGCCATGCACCGTCAAGAAATTAACTAATCCAGATTGGAGATATGGCAAGGTTGTGTTCGCAAGATTGTTTTGACATTGACAGTGTCCAAATTGTCAGTTTGCGGTGCATAGTAAACAAATAATCTAATCCAGGTTTACGTAACTAATCGCGCAACTGACTTACGGTGCATACGGGCATAAGAGCTACTTATACTGGTGTACGAACTAATCGACTTGCGATTTTCACTGAATTATAAGTTTCCTGTCTTATTTTGCATGCAAGTTGGAGATTAAGAGCTATTTATACAGGATGGTGATTCTAATTCGCCAAGCGAGGGTCGCTTGAGGCTACCCTTGACTAAATTAACAATTGCCGTCGGTTCCACCAATGGGAGCTAAGTATTTGCGTGCAACAATTAATGCTTTGGCGAGGGTCGCCTCATTTTTGTCAAGGGTCGACAAAATTCAAGCGACCCTCGCTTGATATGAGACAAGGACGGGAGATATGCCATCTTTTTATTTTGGCATACGACGAAAACTGCAAATGGCGCGCAAAGTGCAAATGTAAGGTTATGAAATTGGGTTTTGTACGTTAGATCTTTTGATTTGCGTACATGATTTCTTGATCTTGTGCATAGATTATACCAATCTTGTGTTCGTTTTTCATTTGTGAGATACTTATTAGTGATTTTGCAAGTATGGCATTGCCTTTTATACATTTGCAAATTGTTGATGAGTTGCAAAGGGCGGAAGAACGGGATCGATCTCGATGACTTCAGAGGATGATCAGAGATGCTCAAGATCCACTTTCCATCCCGGATTGAGTATTTAAAGACAATTTCCCCCAATTTTCGCCTATCTAAAGATGCTTGTTGGTATTTGGTGGATACATTCATGAGAAGGAGAACTTGTGAAAACCGAATTTCTGTAGCATTCAAGGTAAATGGTAGATTTAACAACCTTGTACAGTTTGCTGATTATAATTTTGTAGGTGCTTGGAGCGTTACATTTTTTTAGTTTTGGTAGCTATCAACGAAGTATAACTGGTAATAGCGTGTCCTGCATGAGCCAGACAATGAGTAGATCAATAAAGGAGGTCTGTGATACAATACTCAGGCATGTTATGAAAACTTGGATACCTTATCCTAGGCATGACCAAGAAAAGGAAGCCCATAAGCAACAGTAATACCCACATTAAATAATGTAAAATAAATGATTTACAAAAGGCTTAATTTCAGATTTATCAATCGTCACCATCAGATGCCCAAAGTTATAGGAATTGTAGATGGGACACAAGTAGCTATAACGATGATAGAAAAGGTTACCATAGTCTGAATTGCCAAATTGTGAGTCAAAATCATGAATATTTGATAGAATCCACAAATAGAATCATTAAATTTCCTGTTTTCAGATATGTGATGCAAATATGAAAATATTGAATATTGTTGCTAAGTGGTCAGGCAGCAGGTATGATGCATATATATGTGGCACCAAAGCAATATTGGAAGAATAATGGCTACAATGCAGAACAGAATAGTAAGATTATGGGTAAGTGAAATAAACAAAAAAATTATAATAATAATTATTATTAAAATTGTGATTAGTATTGTTGTCAGGCATCTGGATAAAGCCAGACATAGGTAGGCTTTTTGATTGCATGTTTAACCAAAATAAACAGTGTCTGGCTTTTGTTAGGCTTTTTACATTTCACATTTCAATGACTATTTGATTAATAATAAAATACCTATACCTAAGACTAATATGCCATTTGATTTAATTTATTTTTTCACTAGAATTTAACAAGATTTATGATAATAATAAAAGACATACATTTTTTTTGTTGTACCTATTAATACTGAGACAAAATCTAGAATGTCAAGCTTTTCTAACCAAACTCACTGGTCTGTCTGGCGATTAGGTTTGGCGATCTGACAACCCTAGTGATAAGAGCAGTTGGTGGCTAAAACTGCTCCAGGTTTGTCCTTCTTTTGCATGTTACACACTATTGCTACAGTTAAAATGTCACACTGTCGAAATATACAGTTTGTGGCAAATTATCACAGTGGTGCGATGGATGATGAATGCTAACTTGAAATGGTGGACCATGCTGTTGCTGATAGAAGCCAATTCATTAACAACCTTGTTTTAATTTGTTTATTGAAGGTGTAGTGACTATAACTTTGCAAGCTATTCCATAAATATACAGAGAGTTTGCTTAAAAAGTTTTCCTTGGTAGTGTTAAACTACTTTCTTGGGCAAGTGTTAGAGCCTGACCCCTAAGAGTTGCATTATTACTAATGGGTAATATTTCCAAAGAGTGGAGTAATGGTGACTCATGTTTTAGTATATAACAATAAGATCCCCTCTTTGTCCTCTCTCCATAAGGGACTTGAGATTGATATGCCTGCAGATTTGGCAAGTCTTGTTTCCATCAGAATTTTTCATAATTCTTTTTTTTTTTTCTTTAGGTGATTCTGGGTATCCCTGCCTACCTTGGCTGATGTCGTCTATCAAAAATCCAGCATCTCATGAGGAGCAGGCTTACAACACAAGATTTGTAAGATGTAGGAGTACAGTAGAGCGATGTATTGGTTTGTTGAAAGGGCGATTCTGGTGCCTCTTGAATCATAGAACCATGCATTACATGCCACTAACTGCAGCAAAAATCATAATGGCATGTGCTGTAATACACAACATTGCACTGCAGTATAATGTTGAAAATCCACCAGAGACTCTGGATGATAGATTTGGAACCAGTGCCACCACCTCTGCTTCCTAGTGCTGATATGATGTTGAGGTAGCAAGGACAACAGGCAAAACCCCAGTATGTTCAAAGATACTTTTGAACATATTAAAGATATTGCCAATTATTGTAATTTATTTTGTTGTTGTCTCTTACTAATCAACACCATTGCTCTGGCTAATAAAAAACCACATTCACCGATATTATAAGAAGTAGTTAATGTATTATCATTTGATAGGTATTAATTTTTTAAAGTACCAAGAAAAGCATGTCAGGTAATACATAATTTGGCTAAAGCCAGTTTGAAGAGTTAAAAAAATAATTTAGTAACCTTAGCTGAATTTTCAACATCTGGACAGCTTCAAAAATTATACAAAAAATCAAAAATATAACTCTAGAGCTCTACCACGTTAACATATTCATAAATTGTCAGGATTTGATTACTTGAGTACTTATCTGATATCTTTTTTTAGATCAAATTTAATTATTTGTAATACAGTATAATTTTTCTGTGGCAAAGACTTCCACAAAATAACTAACCTTTTTAATTCCAATGAATGTGGTTTGATTTAATGGTGAGTTACAAATGATATTTCAAAACTATTCATTACATTTCCTACATTATAGCAATAGCCTGTGTAGTTATACAATGATAGAAACACAGTGCTGATATATCTAAAAGTTGGTTTAGCAAGATCCTTGGGCATAGTCCTTCAAGGATATTTCTGTGGTTTAAAGAAGGAATTTATTTATTTATTGGTAGATCTTACAAACACAAATTTCACAGTAGTTACAAGTAAGAGTGCTTATCACTATATACATTAAAAACATCTTACTAAACAAAACCATTAAACTATTTACTAAATCACAGACAAAAACTGACTACCTTTGGAATATCATCTCAAGGTGTGGTTTATCATATAATATTCCTTTGCACTGGAGTTAAAGAAATCCAAATAACTAAGTTTTAATAATAGTGTTACAGTGAGAGAAAGAACAGCAGGCATGATGCCAGTATGTTCAAAGATACTCTTGATCTATTGAAGATATTGCCGATTAATATAATTTATTTTGTGCTTGTCTCTCACTAATCGACACAATTGCTTTGGCTAAGAAGAAAAACCACATTCACTGATATAAGAATTGTTAAATGTGTCATCAATTGATAGATATTAAAATTTTCAAAGTACAAGGAAAAGCATGTCAGATAATACATACCTTGCTATAGCCAAACTTGGAAAGGAGTTTTTAAAGAAAATAGGTTGCAAACTTTATCTGGATTTTCAACATACAGACAGTTTCAAATATTATACCAAAAATCAGAAATATAACTCTAGAACTCCACTGTGTTATAATTAACCAAATCATAAATTGTCAGGCATTGATTACTCGAGTACTTTTGTGATATTTTTTTTAGATCAAATTTAATGATTTGTAATACAGTGTAATTTTTACTGTGGCAAAGACTGCCTCAAAATTACTAACCTTTTTAATTTCAATGAATGTGGTTGGATTTAATGAGTTACGAATGATTGTTGCAGTTCCTACATTATAGTAATAGCATTGATTAACCCTATACAATATGTTAATCAATGGTAATAGTCTGATGTGTATATTATATGCTGATAGAAACACAGTGATGCTACATCGAAAAAATTGGTTTAGCAAGGTCCCTGGACATAGTTCTACATGGATATATCTGTAGGAATTTATTCATTTATTGGTAGATCTTACAGCCACAAATTTCACGGTAGTTACTAGTTGCTTATCACTATATACTACATTAAAAACATCTTAGTCACTAAAACAGTAAACTAGTTCTTCAATCACAGACAAAAACTGACTACCTTATGGGATATCATCTCAAGGTGTGGTTGATCATAATATATTCCTTTGCTCTGGAGTTAAAGAAGTCCAGATTACTAATGCTACTATAAAGTCTATAGGAGACATATTAGAAGGCCTAGAAAAATTTGGTCACAGCTGTTCAGTGTACTATAGATAAAATTGCATAGGGACAATATACAAACGCAATGCATACTTCACCTATGAGATAAGGTCTGCAATTTGAAAATATTATTGGTTATTGTTGTTTTAGTAGGCATTGGGTAAGAATATAAAATATTCTTTTAAGATATAATTATGAAACCTTACATTATTATGATTTTCCAAGTTTCTCTCGCATGACTGTGGTAGTAACAAATGTTGACGGGCTGTGTCAAGTCAACACCTGAACTATTACTGATCTGAATATATTATTATTATCATTATTATATTATAAATATTATTATAATAGGTTTTCTTTTTACTCAACAACTTCTTTAATTTGCGTGAATAATTTATAATGAAATTTCTGACAATGTAAAAACCAAAAGTTCAATATCAGGTTTTAAAAGAGCCTCGAAGTATGAGATCCTGTCGAGTATGTAACTCAGTTTTCACTCGCTTATTCATAGTCAATTTAGGACATTCAACTGATTTGTATTTTGTATTATGTAGAGTATTATTTATGGGCACGAGTAAACTAGTTATAAGGATTTGATCATTTTGTAACTATGAAATTGCAAATATTATGTATGTTAAGTAGAGGAGTGATGGATGGACTTCACCGATGATAACTAAAATAAAGCGGTTTTAGTGTTATTATTAAATGATACATTATTTATACTTTTCTATTATTCATGACCATGGAAATCACTAAGACTGTTTATAATATTGAAAAGTTTTAAGTCATCCGCATTATATTAAACAATGTGAATATACCTAGAATATACCACATACTAATAAATGATTCAATGTAATACATTTACTTCTTCTAATAGTGGCATTTATATAATAATGATGATGATGACACTCACCTCAGTGAAGTTAAGATGACATTAAACGGAAATTAATATATATATATACTAAAACATAATATGGTATATTGAGCTAAATTCTAAATTTCACTTTTGAACAAACACAAGAAATATAGTATTGCGTCAAATGCAAACTATGCAACCTATGCCTAAGAAAAAGACAAACATACAACAGTAAACTAAACAGAATTTGTGTATTTTATTAATATGTGCCATATTATGTGACTCATTTGTTCAGTATAGACTATATATGTCTCAGGAGATAAAATTATTGAAGTCTATGTATATGACCATAATTCATATTTGGAGATAATGAAAGAAATATAGTTTCAACACTATACCGATTAATAAATCTCAATGATCTCTGAAAAATATTATATACAGTTATGAAACCAAACCATTCTGAGCGAAAGAATAAAAAACCGGTACATACAAAATTCAGTTTGATCTAATGTTACAGTTACATATATCACAGCCATTTTCAATTTATCTTAAATATGCTCTGGATACCTAGATGTTATTGTCCATTTTGTACATTAGATTTTTTATAAGAAGTAATAATCATATTCAGGTGATAATATGGATACAATAACAATGAACACATTTCAGACCCAACTGAGTGAAAGTAGACCACATTTTATCAACAAAAACTGCTTCTTTATTTTTATATTCACATTTTGAGTTTTTCTGGCGACTTTTATTTGAATTATTGTAACTAGAAACAGTAGGGATTTATAACCATATGAATTTGTAATAAAGTATTGTATCTACATAGGTAACTGAATACCTATGTGTGTACTGTGTAAAACTAGAATATAAAGGAACTGAGTTTTGCAAGTTAAATTCTAAAAGAAGGTGGGACCTAAAGAACGGCCATTAAAAGCAATAAGAAAATTAAATTAAAATTAAATAATTAGGTAACAAATTATATGTTTTGGATGTAAGTAAAAAAACCTAATTTTTTTATGTGTAGGCATTAGGAATTTCTAGAAGTTTTATTAATATTAATTCTACTTTGCTGTGGATGGCTTATATATAAAACTGACTGATTTTTGAACAATTATGCAGGGATCAGTCATCAAAAATATCTTTTGAATAGAAAAGGGTGGTAATGACATTTGTCTCATCTTACAAAACTATCAAATCAATATAATATGTCTCCAATTTCAAAAATTATACCAATTATCTTGTTCATAAATTGTTTTGTACACTATGCACAGAGAAAGAACCTTTATATTCTAGTATGATGAGATAAATAGATAATTATTTGTTATTGAATCATATGCAGTGTATGACTGTTAAGTTTAGTTACTTCTTCTTCATATCTTCTTCCTTGATTTACTTAAAATTTGTATTTATATTATTATTCTGAAATAAATCGATATTTCTATCCAATGGGCTTGCTATCTTTACAGTGAAAAAAAAAATTAACTGCTAAAAAAGATGAATTTGATATGACACTAATAGATTGGCATTCTGGAAACTTTCTTGATGATTATAAATTCTGGAGTATATACTTGTTGGTAAATGAATCTAATCTACTAATCCAAAATAAGAAGGAGCAATGCATTGGGAAAACATATTTTATTGCTGAGGTACTGATGCGGTTTTCTTACAGATTAATACATTATTTTTACTTTTCAAATCAAATGCAAGAATAACTAACTGCAGGAAGTTTTTATGGTGATACTTGCCCATGTGAAGAGTACATACAAATTAAAAAAAAGATACATCATCTAATACATCAAAAATTTTCAGAGCTGCAATGTACCAATCTCCTGCCACCTACCCTAAGCAATGTCCATTTCAGCTTTACCTTAGAAGCGTTATTATATATGTTACGGTTGAAATGCTTACATGGTTACTTTATAAACTAGCTGGATATTATACAAACTATCCAAATGCCTGGTTATTTTAGTGGAAAGTAATCTTTCAATTAAAATATCAATGAATGTTGGTTAATTTGTATTATATCCAGACAGTTTGTAAACTAGCCACGAATTGTAAAGTCCAAACCACAAAAGGATTCCACAAATTAACCAGGGGTTTTGGGTAGTTTACAGACTAACCACAGTATTTTGATAAAGTGTGAACTATATTCCTGGTAATTATGTAATAACTAACTCGTTGGTTACCATGCAAAATGAGCCATTACCTTTGGTTAATTTAATTTAAATAATCCCTAGCAAAAAATAGGGTCCCCTAACGAGTTATACATAAGTAGAAATTTCAGTTCACACAATATCCAAATACTATACAGTTTGTAGACTAGCCAAAAACCCCAGCCAATTTGTGGCTTGTACTTTAATGGAATTCTTGGCTAGTTTACAAACTGCTGGATAGTATAGAAACTAACTAAAATTTATTGCTATTTTAATCAAAACGTAACTTTTCACTAAATTAATCAAGTATTTGGATAATTTAGATGCTATCCAGATAATTTACAAACTATCCATGTAAGACACTTTAACTGTAACATATTTAATTAGGTATGCAGAAATGTTGTGCAAACTCAAAGGCAAAAAAAGTTATTTGATTCATCCGTAGGCTAAGGATTAGGGCATTATTGTTAAATCATATTGCACAGATTTATTTCTTGTCTGTAGAATTATTGCATCTTCATTATTTTCTGTGGTATAGCATTGCAATGCCATTTTCATATATGTATGTACAACGAAAAGCTGATAATGGTAAATGTAGATTCATTTTCACTATGAAGTATGTAATCTGTTTAGCTGCATTTATGTTATTAAAACAAAGTTTAATTTATTTAAGATAAAGTTTAAAATTGTACCTATCACAAGTAATATATACCTATTCCATCAAGTCGTCTAAACTCATGAGGATTTATTTTGATGGCGAACCTATATAATAATGCACTGATTCTTGCATCACTGATTTATTTATGTTTGAAAGAAAGACGAACACATAATTTGTTTAATTTCTCCTTCATTTCTTCTAGCTTCTTACTCAAAAAAATAATTTTCAGCTTCTGTACTTCTGTATTTACAGAAGCTTGTTGATGCTAAGCAAGCCTCATCAATTTGTCTTTCAACTATGACCTATGACTGTTTCATGAAGCTTGTTTCCTGTAAATAATGAGATTTAAAAGAAAACCGTTTATAAATGGTTTTTATTTTTACAAGATACACATAATTTGCAACCAGTTTACTTTGGTTTCTCCATTTGTAAATTATCATACACAGACCTTAACATACCCAATATTTCCACACTATCTGCTTAGATGATAAACTTTCTTTCTACCAACTGGCAAATAAAGTAATCACTTCAATTTGTTAGGTTTTGTAGAGCCCCTGCTTGAGGCTTTATCATAGTATTATGATTTATTATTTTCAACAATGGTGGTCCATTTTTGTATGCCCATGCTTGAAGTGATAAAAAGAACACACCAGACGATGCATCGACAGCTCTCTACTTTTTCTTCTGAAAAAAAAGAGATGATTTTGTTATTAGATTGTTACATGTCAAATGTAGATACACAGACAGATAAGTAAATAACCTATTTTTATCTCTTTCAATTAGAAGTGATGTGAGGGATATACAAGGCAATACAACCAAGTCTCTTTAATATTGGATCACTTACCGCAGTAAACAAAAAATGCATTCTTGTTTTTCGTTGTAATCAACAAATTCGTTGGTTTAATGCTTGCGATCGGGAGCTGGAGCATACATACACTATTGATTCGCTTATTTCCACGTATTTCAACTTTTAAAAGTAGTAGTAAAAGCATAAAAATAAAGTGATCCTTAACCAGTGGCCTGGCCTAGGCCCCAGTCGGGACCATCGAGAACTACCCTCCATATCATGACCCTCCATGGTCCCGCCCCAGTGCCCCCAAAAAAACAGGTGACGGTGACGACTGACGTCTACTCTATTGTCAAAATCAGTGATTTAGGGTTTTCAGTAATGCCAACCTCGAACGTATATGCTACCAACCTAAGGCTATCAAGGTCCTAAACGTCTCCCAACAATCCCGTGCAACAATCCCAACCTCGAAGTAGGCGGCCAAGCGAGGGTTGAGTCACGAAGCGAGGGTCGCTTGAATTAGAATCAGGCCTCTGGTGTAAGTGTAAGAACTAATCGACTTGGGATTTTCACTGAATTATAAGTTTCCTGCCTTACCCTATTGAAAGTACTCTTCATCACGACCTTTTCAAGTCTCTGCGTCACTTCAGAAGTTAAGACCTGGGTGAAAGCATCAAAGTTCGATGGAGTCAAGATATCTTTGAAAGAAGACAACAGCGTTTCCAAATTCATTATCAGCGTTTGCACGAACGGTTCGCCAGCTTCGTAGGCAGATAACTCCTCCTGAAATCACCATTCAAAAATATGGAGTTTGAACAAGGTACGCAGAAAACTGAACCACAGCATAGTAAAACCAGCACAGTATCTCTGAAGATTTCCTATATAAAAATGGTTCCCACAAAATTTGCCCTTGGGATGAAGTTTGGATAGAAATGCGAAAATATCGATACCGGTACCAACTCGATATTTTTTAGCCAAATGGGCGCGTTTGGTTCGTACAGAGAATTTTGTGCAATTGATTACACCCCTCAATAATTATACAGGGTTATTCACGTTATTCGACACGGAGCATATAGCTAAAGTATTTGATAAAGAAGAAAACAACAATTTGTGATGGATAGAGACCAATAAAGGCTACATTTTAAAAATATTTTCATGTTATACAGGGTGTCCCAAAAACACGAAATGTATCAAAGTTATGTTTTTTTAAATGGAACACCCCGTATATTATTCCAAATTCAGATTCCTTGGTGAATTCTAGTGTGACTTTATGTATCATACATGGGACCTAAAGCGAACCGTTTAGGTGTAAATCACCATTTTCGGTATAAGTAGATATCAGGAAAAAATTGAATATCGCAGAGATTATAAAATATGGAAGGCTGTGACTTTGCCGTATTACTAAGCATAAAATGCGTCAGCTTTGATGAGACTGTCAAATTTAAATTACGTTTATGCTTGGAGAAATTGGTCGATGAATTAAGGAAACTTCGATCAGCGATAACTTGATTTTTTCAAATGGGAATGCCTAATTTTTTTTTATGCGGTTAAGCGTAGAATTTGATAGCGTTTCTAATGATATAAGGTTGTGAATATCAATCTCTGGTATTTTTCATTTGATTTTAAATTTCCAAACAAATCGGCGATTTTCAATTTTCCTACCTATAAGCAACGTAGCAGGCCATGAAATATAAACAAAAACCTGTTCAGGTAGAAGAAAACAACTAACTTAGCTGAAAAATACACACTAACTAGACTAAAGGGACAAGATTATAAAAATTCCTTACAACAAATCAACTCTCCCAGAAACAACTGCGATAACATCTCTAAGGTCAAAGAGAAGCTGGAGTATGACAGTAATAGATATTTTTTACAGTCTACAGGCTACCGCAATTTACTAGAGGTTAAAAATTACCAAGACAATTAAAAACCCTGATATGAAACAGAAACAACCAGCGACTGTTGCTCCAGCACGCAACTATCAATCATATGTAATGGTGTACAAAAGTACTAATTTGCGTCGAAGTCGATACCTCTGACTGGAGCCCTTCTATTTTTCAATATCTATTAGCAATATTGCAAAAAAGGAATACTGACAAATCAGATTTAAATTTTCTGCCATTTAAGTTATGTTTTATAATTTGAACAAATTTTAATTCATTCTTCATTTTCTGCGACCTTGCTAATAGGTACTGAAGAATTTTCAGAACTCCAGTCAGAGGTACTTTTGACTTGAGTTTTGACAGAATTGCATACCTTTTTATGTCATTAAATGTGAAATTTTATTATGAAAATAATAAACTGCTTACAACATTCTCTAGTATTTTTTATTTTACTTCAAAATTTTTCATAGTTTTGGAAACTGCCAATCTCTAGTACATTGCAGTAGCTAGTAGGCCGTGAAAAAATCCATTTCTGCCATACTTCAGCTTCTCTTTGACCAAAGATATGTTACCGCCGTTGTTTCTGGTTAGACTATTTGTTGTGAGTAATTTTTATAATTTTGTCCCTTTAGTCTAGTTCGTGTGTATTTTTCAGCTAAGTTAGTTGTTTTCTTCTACCTGAACAGGTTTTTGTTTATATTTCATGGCCTGCTTCGTTGCTTATAGGTAGGCATATTGAAAAACGCCGATTTTTTTGAAAATTTAAAATTAAATGAAAACTACCAGAGATTCGTAGTCACAACCTTATATTATTAGAAAGGTTATCAAATTCTACGTTTAACCGTATAAAAAAAATTGGGCATTCCCATTTGAAAAAATCAAGTTATCGCTGATCGAAGTTTCCTTAATTCATCGACCGATTTCTCCAAGCATAAACGTAACTTAAATTTGACAGTCTCATCAAAGCTGGCGCATTTTATGCTTAGTAATACGGCAAAGTCACAGCCTTCCATATTTTATAATCTCTGCGATATTCAATTTTTTCCTGATATCTACTTATACCGAAAATGATGATTTACACCTAAACGCTTTACTTTAGGACCCATATATGATACATAAAGTCACACTAGAATTCAGCAAGGAATCTGAATATGCAATAATATATGGGGTACTCCATTTAAAAAAACATAACTTTGATACATTTCGTGTTTTTGGGACACCCTGTATAACATTAAAATATTTTTTAAATGTAGCCTTTATGGATCTCTATCCATCCCAAATCATTATATTCTTTTTTATCAAATACTTTCGCCATAATGCTCCGTGTCGAATAACGTGAATAACCCTGTATAATTATTTTCGATACCGATACCCCTACAAAAGTATCGATACCAGCTGTGTAATTGCCGCCAACCTGAGATATTGTGCTGGTTGTTTACTATGCTGTGACTGAACTATAACATGTACGAGGATGTTTCAGAAAATAACGGGACTTATAGTAGAAAAACGAAATATTAATTTAAAAATCTTTAACAACTATCCTTCAAAGTACTCCTCATTCTGTTCAATACTCAAATACTCAAATTTTTCTGACTTGAGGAAACAATTGGAAGCGTCCAAACGAAGTGCTTATAAGGCTACTGTTTGTGCTTTAATTTTGCGGTCCACAATATTTTAGTGTGCTGCGACGCTTCGTGGCTGTAGTTTAGTACTAGCAGAAGATTTAGGTGAGTAGGGTCCCGTTGCGACCCCGATTTAGCATTAAGGAAAGCAATAAGTTCCATATTTTTTTGTCACTGAGTGACATTTTGTTTTGTCTAGTTCAGACAGTATATTTCTCTGTGTGCCATCATTTTAGGTATTTTTTTCTCATTAAAACTAAAAAAGCGTACTCATTATTTATTGGGTGTCTCTAAAGGACCCCGCAACGGCCTTTAGAGTAGAGTATATCTCCCTTATTGCTTATAAAACATCGACAAAATTCATCCGGGATTATCGTGTTTTATTGACCTATTATTAAAATTACATTATGTTGAACGGTAAACTCATTACTAACGCTTCTGTGATCGCTATAGCGTTTATAGAAGTAATTACAAATGGGGTATTTTCCGAACAAAATTTTATGACGGAATATTGAAGTTACGTCCCCAAAAACCATGTAACTAACATTTTTACTTTTTACTGTGAACGCGAAGTGGCTTAAAAGCACCTGCAAAGTTCAAACATAAAATTTCGCGCCAAAGCTGTGACCTAATAGTAATAAGTCTTTCGTGGAGCTATCCTTAGAATGTGACTGTACATTGTCATCTGACCTCCTTTTCTCCATCTACAGACATAACCTACGCTCTACGCTTCGTAGTGATATTGTCAGATGTTTGTTTACATCATTTCATGATCTATCTTGATTAAATGAGATACCGTGACAGTCGTGACACCAAGTGAGGTTATGTATGCATGACACTAGTGACAGGCTGTTAAAGACGAGTGTTGCCGAATGACGAGTAAAATTGTGAAAAGTAACTATGAAACATTATCAGAGTGAACTGCTAATTACATAACAATGCAAAAAATGGAATGACTGTGCAATATAACATTTATAGTCCACAAAAAGAGCGAAACTAAATAAACATAAAATAAAGTTTACATCCTTTATAGAAAAACTATGCAAAATATTAGCCACGTGACAACCTTGAACATACGCTCAATTCAAATTAAAATAGTCACATCCTATCTACATCCGGCATAAAAATCACTTTTGATTGGTTGATTTCTTAGGCGGGAGGTTCAAGAGATTTAAATGAGCTCTTTTTAAAGGGATGATTTTCAAAGTCTATCTTCACTCCACGTGGGCAGAAAAAAATTGAGCAAACACTGCCATCATTACAAATCAGATACAAGCAATCCATTTCAGCCATTAAACGGGCAATATTAGAAAGTTGGAAAATACCCCATGTTTGACAAAAATTAAGTTTGAAATAAGTGGCATTGATTAATACCTGCTCAAGGACGCAACTTTTTGCGTACGAACTTCCTAACAGAACAGTGTGTTTGTTGCATTTGTATTATTGATAAATCCAAAAAGCGAGTCAATTTATGAGTGTCTTATGAGTGAATAATTTTCATGCAGTTTTGGAAGGTACTGGATATAACAGGAAGTCTTTATGAATAAAAATATTTTAGAGGGTAATGAAGTTTGACATTTTTTTCGTATTCTTCGTTATTTATTACTTCACCGCCGGTGCTGGGTTGATTTTTAAAACTGGTAAAGGTTTTTCATCCCAATATCAGTATTTACTTACCTACAAAAAATGAATTGTGAACAGATCAAAGGTTATAATTATTATAACCCCGCCGTCTCTGTATTGTATTTCCATTGATTCGATACTTTCCGAGTCATAGAGCCCCAGATGCCAGACAGACACACCGACCGAAATGAGTCAAATAACTTTTTGTACTGTAAATGTCATAAAAAGTCCAAAAACATATCTCAAAACAGATTTTTTTTGCGGTATCATACTTCATCCGCCTGTTGGCATGGCATATAAAACCAAAGCAATACATATAATCAATAGTTGGAATTTCCTTCATGCATCATCAAAAGTTTATCATAGACTTCAACGTTTCTATTAACAAATAAAATTACTGGTACCGACCGAACAGACTCATACTTCTATATTCAATTTTAATGCTGGTATGGTGGCACTTCTTCTCTAATTAGGTATCTATAGGTTTTATAGCACGTACTTACAGACATACTTAGATGCGATGTTGCCAGTACGTTCAAATAAAAAATATATTAGATAAAATCGTTACTCGGGGCCTCAATGAGACCCCGCATATGTATTTAAGGGTTAAACTCATATTTAACCATCGCATCGCCAAAAGAACAATGTATAATAAAAGTTTACTCATGTGCCGCTACTCACCTCGGTGAAATGATGGCTGACGTTGAGAAAAGCGTCCACCCAAGGATGCACCCTCGGTTTCACAGCAGCATTTCTTAGTTGCTGCATACCGTAATCTATGATATCTTTCAGATTCGCCGTGACAGATGACAATCCTGACAAACAACTCTCAAGTTTGCCCCTATCACGACTGTTCATCTTCGGTAGAGCTTGCTCTATCTCTTTCATCACGTGGTCACATAACGCGTCCACGTACTCTATACTGCTGTCGCTGTTATTCAGGGCTATCTGAAAACGATTTAATGAGCTTTCCACAGGGATATACACGATTGGCAATACGGGATCTAGAATGCCGATATAAACGCTTTGGTTGCAGATAGCCGATAAGATAACTTAGCCTTAACACGTTGAACAGAGAACATAATATCCCCCACCTCCCAGCAGGGCCGATCCTGGCTACGGGCGAAAACGTGCCCCCACGTGAGCGGCCAAATTTGGAAGGCGGCCGCTCCAACGCGCTGTGGTACATGAACCCGTAAATCTTGGACAAAAACTATTTTCGGTAAATTTTAATTTTGAGTTAGTTTTGTGTACAATATCCAAATTAACGGAAAACAGCAATACCGTTTAAATTTGTCAGCGTTGTTTCGAATCACGTGTTTTTCGACGGTCAGTTTTTATCATTAATCGTGTTACAACAAGAAGTATTGAATATAAAGTGTAGATATGCATTAATAATCGTAACTTTTAAGATGGACAATAAACATGATAAAAATAACCAGTTAGTTTAAATTGCCGTGTGTATATTTATACATTTTATAAAAACAGAAAATGGTCAGATTTAAATAAAATTGCTAGAATTTATTTATACCTATATTGGTTCGATACAACCTACTAAATCACAATGTGTAATATTTACTTGCCCCTTGCCCCTATTTGCCACTTTGCTATATACGTCTACTGTTGGATTGGATTGTTGCAGAACTATGTACTTATTAAAATGAGAAACTTTTCAATACATGACATGAGGAAATATGTCTGCACTTAGAAGCTAAATTTGTAGTAGATTTGGCAATGATGACCTTCCTAAGAATTTTATGCGACGAACAGAGGAAAAATTAGAAAATATTGTTCTAACATCTCACAGAGGTGGAAAGAGAATGACAGAACTCTCTCTTTTCCAAACAACACTATTCTCATTTTCGATGGGCGCGAGGGACTTTTGGTAGCTTTTTTTAGCACTGCTGTGAGATCAGATTCCTGTTTTTGAAGAACAGCCATGCTTTCTGCTTTAATTAACAACATTGTTCCAGGCATTTCTGAAGCATATCTTCTTTTCGAACGCAATGATATATTCGATTCGAAGCTCTGCCGTCCTGATGGCTGCTTTGGGATTTCATATACTGTTGGAGGTTTTGAGAAGACAGTGTTTGAGTGCTGCCAAGGTTGCCTTTGTTCAAACCTATCAAGAATTCTATTACTATCTTTCTATCTTTGTGAGAGATTAGAACACGCTTTTTTAACTTTTCCTCTGATCGTCGCATAAAGTTCCCAGGAAAATCATCATTGTCAAACCTACTACAAATGTTGCTTAAAACTGCAATGTGATCTGACCAAACGCTGACAAATTTCAAATTTATTGCTGTTTTCCATTCATTTGGGATGTTGTCAATATATCCTGTACAAAATTTATTCAAAACTAAAATATACCGGAATTCGGTTTTGCCCAAAATTTAGAGGTTCTTGTACCACACCACACCAACTCAAACCTCTCCGAAGTACTTGAGCGTATAATAATATCAGTCATATTGCATAAATAAATTAATAATCGGGATCATCATAATATGATGTGTAGTAATGAAAAATAGAAAAATGAATTTATACTTGAGGCGGCCAAAGTCGGATTCGCACAAGGGCGGCCAACTACACAGGATCGGCCCTGCCTCCCAGTTTCATTTTTTAGAACATGCGTTCTGGGTTGCCAACCGAACTGGCAGCCAAAAATTGTAGCTGGGCGATTGGCGACTTTTGGTGGCGCAAAACACAGTGAGCTGGCGACCTTTGGCTATTTCTAACTCCCATTTCACTGGTAATGCCCGTCCCGCAAGATGCTGCCACCCCTTATTTACACGTTATGAGAAATGAGAAATATCATCTACTTCAGGTAATATTAGAAGGAAAAATCCTAGGAAAAAGAATGATAGGAAGGAGGAGACATTCGTGGCTGAAAAATTTGAGGAGTTGGTGTAATTGCTCCAATAATCAGCTATTTAGAGCGGCGGTTCCCAAAGTTCGAATTGCCTTGATGATTGCCAACCTCCAGAATGGGGATGACACCTAAAGAAGAAGCAAGAGGCAGCATTATCGCCGGTTGTTTTACAATTAACTGTTTGACCATCGTGACTCATTAATGAGAGCAAGCAAGTAGTTATTTGGCATCATTTACCTATGACTTATAACTGTGATGCTCAAAACAACGAAAGCCACAAAATTTCTTATTTTTGGTGGTCCAAAAACGCCCCAATGTCTCAAGATAAATATTATTTGAATAGTTAAAGTTGATTTGCAATTAGCAAATGCCCTTTAGAAGTTTTAAAATAAATTGATCTCACTGGGAAGTTGTTTTAATTCCAATCAGATAGACAGAGAGTTAATACTGATATCTTTTTTATTGAAGTAAGAAAAAACAAATACGTGTAATGTTTAGGTATTTTCAACTGTACACTCATTGACACCAATAGCTTCGTGGCCTGGCACCCAATTGAGATGTACAGCGTTGCGTGAAGCTAGTAACCTGAGAGTGTTGAAACAGTCCCATACCAGTTTTGATGTAATTTGCTCCAGGAGTTCAAGGCCTTTTAAGCGACCTGGGAGACCGAGAGGATCACAATAGCCCTTAGTTTCTACAATAAAATATGACCTTGACCACAGGATAATCATAGAATAATTTCAGTTTGACATATTTTTGCATTTACATTTTCCCTATGTCAGAGGTCACCCTCATCCACAGAATATGTCATACTGGGCGTTTCGGATGTGACAATTTTTGCAACCGCGATGTCGCCGTTTCTAGCGATTTTGATCCATGTATGCCAAAGATTGGCGATTTTTATGCCAAAAGCTGTAATCTCCTCCAGGAGTTCAATGCCTTTTAAGCGATCTGGAAGACCGAGAGGTTCACAGTAGCCCTTAGTTTCTATAATAAAATATGACCTTGACCACAGACTAATCATAGAATAATTTCAGTTTGACATATTTTTGCATTTACATTTTCCCTATGTCAGAGGTCACCCTCATCCACAGAATATGTCATACTGGGCGTTTCGGATTTGACAATTTTCGCAACCGCGATGTCGCCGTTTCTAGCGATTTTCATCCATGTATGCCAAAGATTGGCGATTTTTATGCCAAAAGCTGGCTACAAGCATACTTTTAACCTGGCACCATGCGACACTCGCTTTGAGCACCGTACATTAACAAAGACAAGTAGGGTCACTCGCCGTGTCGACTTTGATGTGAGTCTCACAAATGCGAGCCGCCTCGAATTCAGAGGGGTCCCCTTCGTGCGATCTCGTTTACTGTGCTTACAGGGTATCCGACTGTGCGATATGGTCGACGTCAACGGTCGACGTTCACTTTACTTATACGGGGGTCAATAGAAATGAATTCTATAGTATAGACAATATAATTTATTATTCAATAAACCATTCAACACAATAAATGCAGATGCAGCTAATGGGGTGGTAAATAGCTCAAGGAATATTATAGATCAGGTTTTGTCAGATAGATGTAGTAATTTGAAATGAAAGATTCAAGTAGTAAGTAACAGTAACAGTCTGATCATTCATAATTTGTTGTCAATAACCTTAGGTGTAAGCATAAAAGTATTTGCGACAAAATATAGAAAAAAAATAAAGAGAACAGATCATAAAAAATTCATCTCAAAATTTGAAAAGAATATTCAAACTACAGAAGTTCAATCATTTCAGGAACTAATTGACTTAATCACTTCTTGTAAAAAAGATTCGGAATTCAAAAAGACGTATAAGATACGTGAAAATTACGACTGGATGAATCAAGAAATTCTCGAAATGATCGAAAACCGAGTTAAAATTTATAGAA
Source organism: Callosobruchus maculatus (assembly GCA_951848785.1). Taxonomy (NCBI): domain Eukaryota; kingdom Metazoa; phylum Arthropoda; class Insecta; order Coleoptera; family Chrysomelidae; genus Callosobruchus; species Callosobruchus maculatus. Next base: position 12,560,974 of record CATOUR010000100.1, read on the forward strand.
AAAAAGTTAAAGAACCGGGAAACACGAATTTGGAAAATTAATTTAAAAAGTTAAGAATCAAGTCAATAATAAAATAAAAATATTGAAAACAGATATTTTAAAAATAATTGGGAATAAGTAGGCACAAAGACAGTGGGGCCATATACAGAGCATGTCGCCGGCATTTTTTTTTGTGAAATACGCGCAAAACGCTCAATGACACACAAACACTACTTATGTAGGCACCCCGGTAGATCCGACCGATTGTATCCCGTGCACCGTGTCGCGTGTTAGATGTTGTGGTGGACTGACCCTGTAAACGACAGCTATTAGCGTTCGGCTACTGCTCGAGATCAGCGGGTGCCAGAATATGCCAGTGATCCGCCAGCTTGCGTAGTATCCGAGAGCAGAGCTGGAAAGACCACATTGGAGACGGAGATTAGAGTGACCTCACTTGTCCTTGTTAATGCACGGTGCTTTGAGTAAGATATCAATGCGCTCCACCGTCTTACTGCGCACTGCGCCTGGCTGTGAATGTAGTGGGAATGTAGGATGTATCAAGGGTTACTTGGATTGCAGATTTCGCACTCCAGATCCAACTTTGCCAATCGTGTATATCATATACCTCGTGATTTTTGTACTTACAATGAATGCTGTTCTAGACTGTTCTGTATCGCCAGATTGGAGCCTGCCATGCTGAATGGATGTCTGCAATACATTGTAAGCCTGAGTAAGATCCAGATACCCAGAGGGATATCCTTGCCTTAACCTGCCTTTCAAAACTTCGCAATAATCACTTTCCAATGCTCTACAGGCATTGTTTATTATGGCGCAGATACCGTCCAATGAACCAGTCGAGATGGACCTCCTGATGCATTTCCTTACAATGAAGAAGGTGTCGTCGACCATGCTTGATGTTTGCTGAGATCGTTCTGGAGATCAAGGACATTTTGAAATAATTTAAGGGTGATAAAAAAGTGAAACATGGACACAATATCACGCATAACATTATTCTTCTTACAGTGAGCCACTTGATTGTATTGGTATAGTTTGGCAAGGAAAAGAATGCGAGGCAAAAGAATGCGGAGAAAAATAGGACTGTTGTCAGATGTTCCGCTTGACATATAGTTCGCGATCTGCTATTTTCAGTACTTTCCCCGCCTCATCCGTCTCTTGCATTCTCTGCCCGGTCGAACAATATCTATTACAAGTCGCACAGTGCTCAGAGAAGCAATCAAATTCTGCAGCTGTTGAACTGCAGAAGTAATAATGGAAAATGCACGCGTGTTCCATTCCATCAGAGCACATTTTAGTCAATTCATCAAACAATTCGGTAACAAACCTTATAAGCTGTTCCACCCCGAAGCTATTGACTTTTGTGACTGAAATGCAAAATATTCGTATTTTTGGCTTGCTTGTACTAGATGTTTTAAAGGCTTCTAGCCTTTGTTTCCAAACATGTGCATGTGTTGGGATGATTCCAACTAGGGCCAAAAATTCGAAATATCTTATTTTATTTACCAAATTTTTTCAAGAAAATTTTCGAGAACAGTTACAATAGTTTTTTGGATGTTATTTTTTTAATGGGCATTTTTCTTCCGATCGGCGAGTTAATATAAAATATATACATATATGATAAATTCTGACTTCAGTTCAGTTCATGCGGTGTTTTAAGATTGTTCCACATTTTTATTTTAGGACAATCTATATGACCATTAAATACTGTTGTTGATGTTTCAGCTTGTGAATAAAGTTTCATAAAACGCATCAGATGATAATATGTTTCAATGATTTACCTACATATACAATGGAACACATTCTATTTGCTGGTTTTGTGTGGAGAACAAAATCTCATATTCAACATACATGGATCATTACATAAACAACAAAATATAGGGTAATGATTCCTTATTAAAATAATCTAAGAACTTGACAACTATTACCTAAAGTATCCATAGCAACAGCTTTTGCAATCGATTCGTCCATGTAATATTGTTCCAGTCGTAGATAATGTGAAAGAAGTTCATGTTTACATTGGCTAATGTCACTATCTTTGATGACATTTTCTAAGGATTTAATTATTTTTTCCTTATCTTCCTGATTGGGAATTCCAACATCTGCATCCGCCTGAAAATTGAAAACCGATTATAAGTTTGATGAAGTGGTAGCAGAAGAAACATGAACCACTAAATATGACAACAGTTCAACACAAACAATTAAAAGTATAACCATTGATTAACACATTTACGGGAAGATGGACAACCCCTAAATACTTTAATCAATGGTATAACTAAAAATTTTTTTATTTATTTATAAAATAAGTGTATGTTTAATGTATGTCTAGAAAATGAATGATATATTATTTCATATTAGTGTTATAATAATATGATTTTTTTTAAATAGCACAAACATTTCCAAAATAGAAGCTGATTCTGCATATATTAATCAAGTGGCTCTGTGATTTAAATTGAAATCCATGGAACCAACTCACCATGACTTTCCTTTGCACAAACTTGATATACAGTTCTGTCCTGTAGTGCATCAAAGTGATTTCCCCAATCAAAATGTCCAAGTCTTTTGGATCTATCTTCTCTATTTTACCAAAGCTTGAACTGGACCCCATTCTTAATATTTCATTGACGACCTGTATGGATATTTGAATAAGTCATTCCTATTTTCCAGATGACTCAATTTGACAGTTTTTGCTGCATAGTAAACAAATAATTTCAAAGAGGTCAATGGTCATGGTAGTGTTAAAATTTGCTAGGCTGTCCAGGAAACATTTTGCATAGACAAATCTTGCTTCTGGTCAGCTAATGTGACCAAAATACTAGCGCATGGCACCAAGGGCATGTAGAAGTTAGCTGCTAAAACTACACTAAACACTCTCTTTGCTCTGATTGGAATCTTTCTAACATAATTTTTTTATAACAGAAAGGACATTGTTACACTTGTGCAAGCATGTATACTCTGACACACTTGCTTCTTAAATGTTTTGCAGGTATAAGTTGTAATGGCAGCCTAATTATTTGGAATTTGAATTATTGAAAAAAAGAATTATTGAATTTTTGAGGTTACCTTTACTAACAGATATGGTAAAAGCTGTATCTTCCTCAGTTACAAGTTACATGTTTGGTTATAATGAAAAATAACTGTTATGGAGTAAATAGAGCCAGTTACATGAAAATTTGATTCACTTGTGGGTTTCATTTTAACCTGATTACAGAATCTACCATGCTGATATGATTGAATATATATCAAATTTATGGATACATTCAACTCATATTGTGAATATTCCATCATTAACAAGTGTACACACACAACACTAATAACTACAACTTTTGGCTACTAAAAATCATACTGCACCATACTGTGTGTGTGGTGGTAGAATATTTTATTAATACTACTTAGCTATTATTAAAACATGAGAAACAATCATGTTACCTGTATTTTCTTGTTTATTTGCCGAACTTTAGCCCAATCAGCATATACTCTCTTCATTTGTACATCACACTCCTTTTGTAGTACCTTGATAGCAGATAACAGCCTTCCTGGACCATAATAAGTTTCTATAAGAGGCTGGTGGGTATCTATAACCCTAGCCAGACCCTCAAACAGAAGGACTAGGGTATCAGCATATATCACACCATAACGCTTATCTGATTGAGGAATACCCATTGCTGTCTTAAGATTCTTTTCAGCTACAGAGGCTATTTTCGTTCTTAAATAGGTACAGAATTCTTTGATGCCTTCTTCATGCATGCCTAGCAGAGGAAAGATCTTGAAAAATCTGTAGGACAATTGATTACTTATTAGAGTCATAAAAAATAAATTGGACAGTCTTGCTTCCTACAAAATATTTTCTACAAGCATAATTATATATATGCTTTTACCCAGTCATCTATTAGGATAAGGTAACAATTATTATTGTTGGTTTAAAACACTTTCAGGCATGAAAATTTCTTATTTATTATATTCATCAGTTCAATTCAGAGCATGAATAGTGGTTTTTAAGATGATGCAATCAGAGCATCTTTTAGTCGATTCATCAACAAATTTTATAACAAACCTTATAAGTCTTCTGGCCCAAATAGTTTCTACTAAATGTTTTAGAGGCTCCTAGCCTTTATTTCTAATGTAACAATGTTTGTCATGCTGTTTTTTAGGGTTAGGTCAATTAAAAACAAAAGCTTCTTGTTACTCTTTATGCAACGTTTCGACTAATGTATTGTCATCTTCAGACAACAGAGAAACAAAGTTTTCAGAGTTCTATGTATCATCATCTGAGTTGGTTAGATAACAAAGACATGCACAATATTTAAAAAAAATGATGGCACAAATGACAAATTAAAAACTGCGGTTAAAAATAGCTAGCACCACTATCCAAATACTAAATGTAACCTACAGAGAAAAAATTTCATTTATATATACTTATAGCAATTTTAAAGACAACAGCAAAAGCAGTAGCACTTATTTGTTTTACCCTGAAGTGTATCATACCTCCCCATTGATTGATTCATTCAACACAATATCAAGGGTGAAAGTTGATTATTCACTTTTTTATGTCATATAGAAAATACCTCCATTACAAAAACTCCAATTTTACTGAAATAGTAACTCTTCTTGTTTTATGTGTGCTTTTGTTTTTATGTCTATAGACATGTTATTGCTTACTGTTAAAATGTGTTCAATATACTTACTGAAAATAAATCCGTATTTGTACCATTAATTGCTAGGGTTATGTAAATATGTCGAACATGTCATATTTGCTTAAATATTTTTTAAGGTGCTTTTAATGCTTAACAGACCTTTGAAAATCTCACATGCTGCCAATATGTTATTGTACCTTTCTATTGATGTCAAGTCTTCATTGTTAACAGCTTCATTGAACTTATGCTCTACAATAGCTCTGAGCTGGCTTGAAGCATCCTGAAGCGTTCTAACAGACTTCATTATGTTTGAGACATTATCCATATCTGTTGCAGTCTTAGTAAGTAAAGACTGATCCATTGAAAGAAACCGATGAACATGAGCAGCACCCTTTTCATAGTCTGAATCTAGGATAGCTGCTTGGACACCTTGAGAGCATATATCTAGATCTATGAGGTCATTAACACGTAATTGGCATTCCTCCACTCTGTTCTAAAATTTAAATATATTGATATTCTTGTAACATAGTCTAACAATAAGAGGCTTACTTTAGCAACATCTAAAGACCTTATCTTGCCACTGATTTTCTCTGAAGAATCCGATATATCATTTATAGTATTAACAAGATCCTGAGCTTCATGTTTAATAACCTTCAATGTAGGAATCAGTTTAGAAACGCCTTTCACTTTATCTTCTAAGAACGTCTTTTGGTTGAAAAGGTTATTCAAATTATCGACTAATATTTCCTACAATTATGCACAATTAAAATTTTTGAAAGATACATATTAGATGTTTATTCTTGTACCTCTTCCTCTTCTAGATGTTTGAGCTCTTGTAAATATTTCCGCTGTAGTTCAGCGTAATTTGTCGAAGGATTTGAAGAGCTCATTTTATTTTTTGGAATAGCAATTATAATTTAAAAATGTTCAAACTTCTCATCACTTTACAACTTCGCATAGCTGATAGCTGGCAGACACCGACGATAAAAAAACATAGACCACGCCATTCATTCATAATTCTCACAGATTTTATTGCCGACATCAACGACCCATAGTTTGAGGGCTAGGAGAGTGGAGGGACGCGAGGGGTATGGAAAAATGGCCGCCACCCGTAACTACAGGTTCGCCATCCTAGCGGTACAAAAATCACTACAGGAACCATAAGCGTATCAAACCAAATTTATTGTAAGGTTCAAAATGATGTTTGGACCATTTTTTTTAATTTCTTTGATTTGAGCATGGAGTTGTGATACTAGGCTAACGAATTTTCATTTAGGTAATTTAGATTTAGGTATAGATTTAAATATGAACAAAATGTGCCAGTAGTTGCGGTTATACAAGTAATATAATTTAACTTTTTTTTATTTAAAGTTAATTTTTATGATCATATTATGAATTAAAATTTTATTAGGTTGAATTTTAAATAAGAATGTTTTTAAAGATGAAGCGTAGAAATGTATTTTTAATCAGGTGATGGACTTTGTTATTTGCAATGCGAGCTAATTTTGAGCTTGTTTGAAGATACATTTCATGATTATTGAGTCCAGTATACATTTTAAGGTTAACACAAATAACAAAACAGCAGTTGCACAACATTTCATTCTCTTATCGATATATAAAAATACATCCATACAAAATATTATCTTAATATCCTCCTAGATTTGATAATCAAAATAGAGCCTGCATATTAGTCAGACTGTCCTTTAAATTCTAGATTTTAGTAAAATAAAAATAATAATAAAACAGCCTTTATTACACAAAGTTATAAGGACACCAGTTACAGAACAAGCCTGAGCAAACAAATAATTCTGAAATATGGGTAGGTTAAATAAATGACAAGGAACAAGATAATCAAAAAAGATTAAACATTAATGTACACATGTAAAAAATTGTCAAAAAACATAGATAGATTGCTCAAATGGGTTTCAACTACTTCAAAAACACTGCTCAAGCTATTAGTATGTATCTGTCACAATAACTACAAATACTAATATACTATATCACACATGAGAAATATGAGAAATCTTCATATATCTAAATTAGTGCATGGCCTGTCACAATAAAGCCCCGGGTTGTAAAAGCAGAAACATAGAAATTTAACAGTACCATAAGTTAAATCATCCATCTAACAGCAGTCTATATAAGAAAACTACTGAGGCATACTTCCTTCTGGTGCTCAAAGATTGAATTCAGAACTTATAAAACAACACACTCTAAGGAATGCCCTTTGCAGGATATACACCATCAATTTTGTAAGCTTAGAAATTCAAAAACTTACGCTGAACATGTTCAGAGTTTACATAGCATGAGTAAACTGGGTACAAATTGGATGGTACATATTCCAATTCCCACCCCACGAGAAGTAACTGATATTGACACTATATAAGGGATAGTGTAAACCAGAACAAATACTCGTACACATTATCTTAGTCACCGCCAACTTTAACATATGTGCAGATACATTTCATGATATTGAGTCGATTAATCATTTGCGCAGGGTAATTTTTGTATAAATATATTTTCAAAATAGCCTAAAAGCTCCAAATTGAAAACAAATTATAAAATAGTAGCAGTACAGCACTTTATTAACTATATAAAAACACATCCATGAAAAATATTATTATTTTAATATCCTGCACCTTTAAAGCGTTCAGTTAATCATTTCCAGCACACCAATTGGTCGAGTTTGACCAACCGGTCAGGATCTTGGTTAGCATCACATTTCGTAACAGTTGCAGACTCTATATGTTCTTCTATATCTGAAGCTGATGTAAAAGTTAACATGAATACAGTAATACCTTGGTTTTCCAGATGTTGGGCTTCTCTGAAAAAAAGAAAAAAACGCTTGGTAATACTCACATTGTAAAGAATGTAAAACTTTCAAAATATTTTTTTTAATTTGAATTACGGGCTTATTGAGATTTTGTCTTATCTAGCAATGTACAGAGCAAATCAACTGCTTGTCAAATGAATAACCATTGCATGCAAGTTAAAGAAGATAAAATAATATCTCCTAATTGACTTTTAATGTATTAGGATAACTATACCTTGGTCTGCAACATAGGAATATTACAAATCAGGTGCTAGGAAATCTGTTATTAAAAAGACCTTTACACTTACATTACTTTTTTCAACATCTAACTACTAAACTATACGTAATAAACAATTCCAATCAAAATAATTTCTGACCTACTTCTTTTCAGTAAATGTTCCTTTACTATCATCTTTATATGATAATAAAACAGTTGAAATATGGTGTCACCATTATCCCTTATGATTAAATGCTTAGTGAGAGAGGCGATGTTTCTGTTCTTGTGAAGGGGAACTCATTGTGGAACTTGTGCTAGAATATAAAAAATAAGTTAGATAATTCCTGAGCCTGATACTAATTATGTAATTATTGTGATGATGAATTAAAATAAAATAAAGAATTTCTACCTAGGCAAACTTTTACATAATTATGATCGTTTTCAATAGCTGAAATTTACAACAGTAGGTTTTGTAGCTTTTATGAAAAGATCAATATTTAAAATTTAGTTTTAACTGGAATTGTGCATACTACACATAAGAATTTCACCAATAAATGCTTGTGAGAAACATAATTATATCAGTCACCAATAATTAACAATCTCGTGTAACTAACATGATAGTTTGTGTTCAACTTTTAACTATAAAAATTGTTTTTTCCAAGTCTATCATATCATGCTATTAACTCTTGTAAATCCACTCTCTTTACCTACCTTGTGCTAGCTGAAGTATCAAACACTTCATGGGCTGGGCTGGTAGAGGCACCGCATCTTATTTCAGATATCTGCACCCATTATTGAAATAGCAAAATTATCTTTGAAATGTTTGAGCAGATTTCAACTCGCTTTGAAAAATGGTGTTCCGCCTCAACACCAAGAAGAGAAAATCATATTTTCCTTCTTCCAGCGTCAGATGGTAATCTGAAAAAATATTTCATTGTATTCACTACATCTGTTTATTTATTTAAATATTGAAGAACCTCAGTTCCTCAGTACTACGCCTATGGCCTTTGCTACAGAATAATTTTATACACACATGTAAAATGTTGAAATTTCCTGCTTGATCTTGACGACTACATACTGTACACATGTCTTTTTGTAATAACAAATGTCTATTATACAACAATTAGCACTGGAAAACGTAAAATAATCGCCAAAACTTCAACTCAAATAACTCGATGAAACAGCTGATCGCACGTCACCTGAGTATGATCTGAGTCACCACTACCAACTGAAATACAAAAAATATCCTACGCGTTTACTACGCTTTTACTACGTTACAGATGAATGAGACAGTGTTGTCATACGTATATCCTCGCGGTGCCATACAATCACAACAATTCTTTACAACATTAATGCAGTATTATATCATAATTATTTCTATAATTATAAAAATAAAACGATTTAGATCGAATGACTTTTAAATTGTTCAACATGTAAAAAATACTATCGTAAGATTCGCAAGTAGCATTTATAATGATTCCAAAATAGGTAAGGCAACATAGCAATCTGGAATATTTATCATGGCAAAGTAATTTTATAGAAACAGATCGGTCTATCTCTTTTTATCGTCGGTGTTTGTTACACACTCTCCTCGATTTTATACAGAGAAGTATTTGCTATCAATTCAGTACCAATATTCAGGCTGGTAAATTAACAAAATGTTGTTATATATTGTAAAGTACTGGAAACCTATTTTCTATCAAGGGCGTCCATAAGAATAATCAATAGCAGTCCACTATTTTTGAATTAAATGTAATATTTAACATGTTCAAGTCCAATAGGTATATCCGATTAATTTTATTTGGGTATCGACGGCTCGTTTATAATAGACGTTATATTCAATTTGAGTCAACTTGACCTATTGTTAAGGTCCTATATTAACCCAGATATGCCTGATTTTTTTTTGTGTCAAATTTCGATTTCTTTTGTGAACAACTTTTTCAGGCCTCAAAAATATCAGAAAAATATTGAAAAAAAAATTGTTTGCCCGAATTCAACAAAAAAAGGTGTCCTTTTAAAAGGACAGTAGGAAAATGACTGAACATTTTTAGAATATTGCATTTATTATATCAAAATCTTGTATACAACAATATAACGTAAAAATCATTCTAAAAATGTTTTCAAACAAAAGACCATGACTCATCTAGTCTCTTACATGATAGGGCTTGAAGCAAGCTACATGAAGAGCGACATTGCATTTTTCGCATTTAGTGGAAACCCTTTTATGGCAATGTCGGCACCTAGTTTGTTTCTCCTGCGTTACAATCAAATGGTCCATACGATCATAACGGGAATCTGCGTTTTCTAATGAAGAGGGTCTCGAACGTTTAGAAAACTTTGGTTGCTTTCCAAAATTCCAATAGCGATCCTCCTGCGAAAAGACAAATGGTCCAGGGCACCACCTTGCATCCTATGTAGTTGCCACGCATTGTGTTCACACATATCCAGCATGTGGAATATAAGAGGCATGTACCATTTTTTACCACGTAGCGCTACGCGATATAAACTGATATTTTGGTCAGCTCTATCAACACCTCCCATATTTTTGTTATAGACAAAAATATTATGAGGCTGCTCAACAGTAATCCTCTTATTTTCTCGTGCAGAGTAACGCTTGACGGAATGTGTAGGCTGAACAGGTAGGGAATTGGATGCCAATGTGACAATGCTGTTATCATGCCATTTCACAACGACGACCCCATCATCATTTGATTTTAGATCAAACTCTCCCCTCTGCCTTTTCTTCATGTGCTGTGAATTCATGAGAGGGCATTTAGATGTCCTGTTGTCTCTAATAGTGCCTGTTAAACGGATATTTCTTCTTTTCATTTCAACACAAAGGGGTATATTTGTAAAAAAAATATCACAAAATATATGATATGGCAAATGTTGCTCGATAAGTGAGGTAATGACATCAGCGTAATGAAGAATCACTGAAGGTCCCAATCCAAATGCCTTGTACTTGATATCAATTTCGCTACTGGCTCCCTGATAAGGCTCAAACCATATAACATATCTCTCGCTGGTTGTCCCTGTCCATAACTTATACCCATATCTAATAGGTTTCCCTCTAATAAATTGTTTGCAGCCATGATGTCCATAGTACGGGACCATAGATTCATCAACACTATGGTTTTCACGTATTGGCGCATGCTCTTGAAATGTTTTATTCACTCTTTGGAACAGAGATCTGAGTTTGGTGAACTTGTCGGATGGATCCAAATTAGCATTATCACAACAATGTAAGTTGCTCAAAATATATTCGAAGCGATCTCTAGACATAGCATTGGATACAAGTTCATTATGGGTATCGGGAGAATTCTCCCAAAACATTCTACGACGAGGTATAGGCAGATACCCACTAAGCAAAAATATAGCAAAAAAATTTTGCATTTCTACCTTTGTTATATTACCAGGCCTATTTTTCATCATTGCATATAAGTTGGAGTAAGTGACAAACATATCAATCACATCATCACTCCAAAAAAAAGAAAACAGTTCGCCTGGCGTATTAGAATTTTGAGGACATTGCACAGTGGGAAACTCTAAATCTGTTCTTGGTAAATCCTGATTAGACCATGTGAAGCTTTTCTTGAATACTGGTACATTTTTTGGGAGGGTTCCGATGATTCTGTTTTTGACTACCGACAACGGTAAATTGTCTTCCTCGTCCGAATCATCAATGTTTATGTTCATCGGCGCCCCAACCGCATATCCATTACCTTGAGAAGGGTGAAAAAGTTCGGCTTCTGCCAGAAGTTGTGAGCCTGGGAGGTTATTTAGGTTTACTGTATCTTCATCGCCCGAGTCTTCATCTGTAACTGGGTCACAATAATTCAAAGGAGGCATGATTGTTACAGATACTTCGGTTTCTTCATTGTGAGTTACGCCTTCCTCCAAAGTTCGTAGAATTTCATGTAGGGTTAAACCTCTGAAAAAATATCGTCTATATGCCTACTGTCCTTCTAGAAGAACACTTGGAAATGTGTAATTATAAGATAAAGTATACCAAAAGCATCATGCAGTGACATTATCTTGACAACAAAAATGAATGCAAAAAAGTTATGATCTACAATAAAGTAATAAATCTAGTAATTTAGTCAAATAGCTTACCCAACCAATTTAAAATCAATCGGCTGATCCATCTTGGAGAAAATACATGTATTACGACAGTAAAGGTTTGTTGATGGCAAGCTGCTTCAGTAAATATGCAATATGGATACTTACTCCTAATGACTAAGTCGCGCCATCTATGAGAAAGTTCGCGAAGATGCTGAAATTATGCAGCAGAAAATCTATTTTACAATGTCCTTATAGAAGGACGGTAGGCATATCTGGGTTAATGCATGATTTTTTGTCATTATATTTTACATTAACCAAGAAACCTTTAGCCTCCCCCCCCCCCCCAAAAAGAAACTAAGCTTAGTTCAGGCTGCTTTAGCCCCGTTAGGAATTTTTCCTATTAAATCTTGAAGAGCAGTAAAAAATCACCCTATACTAGAAGATAAACTTTACACTTTTCGGTCACCTCTTTGGTCTTTGTCAAAATGCAAAATTATTTTTTTTGTATTTTTATAAAGGCCACAGAGATAGCCTCGAGTAAAGTTTATCTTCCAATAGGTAATTTCCGCACAAGCTTATATATTGCGGCATTGAGCAGGGTGTCCAAACAAATTAGACACTGAAACGTTGTCAGATCAGTGTAACTACAGATATTTACTTGCTTACTGGGACTATATAGTAGCGTGGGGAATGTAAATATAAGCTTTCCAGTGATCATAGAGCAAAAACGCAAAGACAACGAGTGGAAGTACTTCAAAGCGGAGAGAAGTAGTCCACGACCGCGACCATCAACACTCTCGTACTTGACTAACTTCGGGAGTAGTGTGGCTGAAGCATTAGGGCCACACATAACTTTAACTTTGCAGCAAATTATTTGCTCAAAGAAGTTTTCACATAGCGAATAATCCGTCAGTGATTGTCAGTGTGTGCCATAGTATTCTAATATTATTATCCAATTTGAATAATTGTTTGAAACGCCTGATGTTTGTAAAAATGAAGATTACGCTCAGAAAAAATAAATTTATTTCTCAATAAAAGTAAACAAAAAGCACAGTTTTAAATAATTTGAAATAAAGAAAATACTTTTTTGTAACATTAAACATACTTTGTTGACTAGTAGAAGCTTATATTAAGTCTACAACATAAAACAACTTTATACTGTACAATACAAGTGAAAAAATCACATTAGCAAATACTTAAAAGCAAAATGGTTTTCCATTTTTATTGTAAAATATTAACAATATCTTCTTTACAAAAAATGCTTTTACAACTACCAAGATGTACAATTCAGATCAAAACTATATGCATACAAGTGTACTTATACGAATAAATGACAAAATACATGAAAGATAGACAATCTGTGAGGTTTTATACTTATTTTTTTTTTATGAAAGAACACAACAGTTTTATACCTTCCATCGCGCAACCAGAATTCGTAATTATGAATTTAATGGTCAATTGATCAAAGCCCAAATTGATGTTTTGAAGATTCGAAGAACAAGTTTCAACCATTTACTCTTTAGTGATTAAAAATACAAAAGCAACCGGTTTATACAAAACAGAAATATAAAACGAATAAACGACCCTGGAAATGTTATGACTTCATAGTTTACCAATTAATCAATACTTTTGCGGTAATCTAGAGTTTGTGATATGTTGCTTATTTGAGCAAAAGCTCAACCAGGTTAAGATTATTCTTTCGTTTGCATATCGTATAATTTTGTTAAGTAGGTACGCAGTTAATTGTACTTTTGCAGAACAAATTCAGTACAAAGTTACACCACATTGAATCATTACATAATCTTGCGTTTGCAAGATAAGGGTACAAACAAAGTACAGCAGCGAGATAAGAGGCAAGCGGCGACGGTAGCAGCATTGCGCGAGGAGGCATTCAAACGAGGCATTATGTCATAAAACGTCAACACCACGCTTCAAAATTTCAAGTATAATTTTTTTAAATGAGAGGAAATGGCTTATGATCTGCAGCAGGAGTGTTATTTGCTCATTGTTGTTATCAATAAGAAGGAAGGAATATGAAGACCACACAAATAGATCAGTTTTTCAATGCCAATACTTCACACAAGGGTTGCCTTCGAGGTGGCACTATTTGTATCAATCCGTACAAATTAATGAAATGAAATTTCACGTTTCAAGACGTCAATGTATTGAACTATTCACTATTAAGTCATTTTCAGTTGTTAAAATCTATTCAGAGAGTGAATGTTAATTTTGGTTGTTGGATAATGCGACACTGCTCTTTGTACTGTACTCAATCCTCATTCGTTAACATCACAATGTATCGAGATGTGCAGTTCCGGATGGATACATGTCCTAGGATCAGTATCCGTTTTCGAAAAGATGCAAATCCAATATGATGGCCGGACACAGATCCTTTGAACCATTATAGCAGTCTTGGACCCTGTTTTGTGGTCTGTGGAATAGATCAGTATGACCTCCAAATGTCCGCGAGCGGTTACTCCTGCTTCAAGCGCTACTATGTATGCATTCACTGTAATATAAAATATTAAAGTATAATATTCGAATGTTTGTACCCTAAGATTCGCTAACTCTGCACCCTCTGTCCCAAGCTAGTGATGGACATCTGACTACTCAAATGGTTACTCTATTGGTTCGACTATTACAGTAAAAGTATTGACTGCAAATATGTTTCTAGATACCGCACTTATAAATATAAAATAAGTACACTTAATCACCAGTTATATGTGTATGCCAATAGTTTTGAGTGTAATGTAACATACGTAACATGTGCATATTGTACACGAATTAGGGCTGCAAATGGGAGGCTAATAAAGATTCGATAATACTTCACTATAACTCGCTTCCAAAGAGGAAGATAAAACATATGATTGATTAACAAATATAAATGTATCTCATAACGATTTTAGATTTCCAGAAACTGTGTTAGTGGTACAGAATATTAGAAAAATGGCAGTATTCGTGTTTTTTATATTAAACTTCTTTGTTATAACTCAAAATTATACTCAACATAAAAATGTTAAAGAAAAAGACCGTTTCAATATCGCTCAGTTTTTCAGTTAAACAGTAATTATAGGTGTTTCGTACAATGCCACTGTCAGTGGGTCAATGTATAAGAACTGTTTTATATTATTATATTCCTAAAACTCATATTTATTTAATACTGGGTAATCAAAAATTATCCTAAAAGCTAAAAAACTAATCGATATTTCAAAAATAAAAAATACACAGTAAAAACAACCTAAATCAGGTATAAGTTTACGCGTAATCAACAAATAATACGATTCTGACGCACAAAATGTATCATGGTGTAACCACTTTTTTTTTGCTTAAACACTACGCTATAAAAGAATACTTCAACAATCACTTACATAACAGTGTCTTATTCCTGTGTTTTTTGGCTAACAGTATGCTGTTCAAACATTAAAAAAACAGAGTTCGACAATATAACCTTCACGAGTTTTCTCTTTTCGCTTTTTTGACTGAAAAGTCATTGCAAACGTATCACAGACGCGATTATAAAACAAAATTGCAGTATAGTGATATCCTTACAAGAAAATCATGTAAAATGCGTAAAAAGACGAAGGTTACGGTATAAAAATATATGAGATATAGGTATATCTCACTTGAAGCTGAACAAAAAAAAGGATATAATGGACTACATATACCATAAAAACCATTTATGAATCATAAGAGAAACATGACGTACTTTTAAATGATTATAGTGTAGTAAAATCATTTAGGCAACTTAAGCCCAGGTTGAAAAAATGAGATCTTTATTCAAGCAACATAATAAAAATGTTTGTCTTAGGGAGTCTCAATTTTGACGGCTTCATATGTTTGGAACAATCATAGAGGGTTTTCGTAAATTTTAATGATTTTCCAAAGTCATCACAACATTCCTATAGAACGGAATCTGCGCCACTTATATAGAGATCGGAGTAGCGATAGTACAAAATGCCGTAAGTTTATTATTCTACCGTACGTCTATCCTTCGGGTTTACTGGAATCAAAGTATTTGCTAACGTTTCGAGTGTTCGCAATCGGCAGCGAAGGCAAAGCTCAATTAACAGAATACCGCGTCTCAGCAGGCACGTGTCCAGGATTTTGTTTTGAGGGGGGGGGGGGGGTTCAAATTAGGGTTGGTTGGCCACCTTTTAATTTTGCTTTCACATTTTTTGTACAATTCATCTATTATCTCACACAGCACACACTGCATAGTACTAACGAATTTTAAACAATTTTGATTGAGGTGCTTTCTAAAATTATAAGGTGTTTGAGAATTTTATACCATTATATTAATGTAATGAATACTAATTTTTGCTCGATTACCAACAAAATGCCAGTGTATATGTTAGTTTTTTACCTCCATTATCCACACTTGTATTATTTTTTATGTTCACTCAAAATTTGTTTGATATACAGGCTGTTCTATAACGAGTGGAAGATACTTTATAAGACTGCATAGCTCATTTCCGACAAAAAAAAAAATTAAAAAAAGTAGGGTCCGATTTTCGACTGTTTCAGAGATATTTAATTTTCTTTGTTTTCCAGCGATTTGGGCGCATGTATGGTAGATTTACCACCGCCTCATGTTATGTAGCAAAATACTAAATACATAGTGTGGAAAGGCATACATTTTTTCATCAAACGGTACTTTTATAGTGAAAAAGAACTGCTTGTGGTAGTTTGTGCCTGATAATTTTTGTGAAATATGCCCGTAAGTTTAAAGCCAAAACTTTAACAAAATACAGGCTAAATATCTCCAAGTAAAGCGTATTTAGTCCTAAAAAACGGGACTGTAAAATTTTGTTTATAATTAAAGAAGCTCCTTTTTCTATGGATACTTCAAGTAGAAGAAAATGAATTCTCGTTTATTTAATTATAATGACACATATGTTTGCTGTGGTTAAGCTAAATAATTGTAAGTGGTATAATTTTTTAAAGTAAAACAGCACTGTAACAAATCATCAATAACAAGCGCTTCTTGAAAATAAATAAATAAAAATGAAATATCTCTGAAACAGTTGAAAATCGGACCCTACTTTATATAACCTTTTTTATGGAAATGCACCGTGCAATCTTCTCTTAAAGTATCTTCCACATTCTCCCATTTGACGAAATACTTTAAACGAATCGTACTCCAAACTTACATGGTAATATTGCACACGTAATTGACGGCTCCGTTATAGGTTCTCACAGGCAGATAAAAAACATATTTGAGATATATAATGCGCTCCAGACTTTTTAGTACACGTAAAAAGGAAAGTAAGGATAACAAGATGTGAACACGCAAGAGAGCATTTCCATGTATTGCGTTCTGTTGAAGGCCGCACTAAATCATCACAGCATCGCTTTTGCCTGTCAGGCAAGCCTGTACAAAAAATTTCCATTTGTGGGGTTGAAGCAGGTATTTTTGCTCAATTGTAATGAATGTATTTTACGTAAATACAACAGCTGACTATTTGACCATTTTGCAACTCTGGCTAAGGTGAGCGTTAATATTTGATTTTTCAATCAATTGTATTTCGTAGATCACACTATAGTGTAGTAAATTCTGAATCCTGACTGAGAGCTGGTTTATCAATGCTAAGTCAAATGTGGTAGTTAACTGAGTGGCAATTAAAAATAACTATCAGATAAAGTTGTTAAGACAAATCGTGTTTATCATTACATCTCTAACTTTTAGTCTCAAATTGTCAGTTTAGTGAAGGTTGGTAACAGTGTTTTGTAAATTGATATCAGTGATGTGCTGAAAATCTAGTCACATATTTTTTTGTCTTTTGTTTGGTGTCACTGTTCTGTGTTGTGCCTCAACCGTAACTAACAGATGCTATTTTCAACTGTCAGTTGCTTTAACTTCTACTCTAACTATTAGTCTGCTTATAACAAGACATTTATTAACACTTTAACTAATAGCTAATAGTTACCAGATGAGATTACTTATAGTTAACTTGATCCAACTGCGCATTAATAAACCGGCCCTAATGCACTCGTTTCACAGCAAAAACACACTTATTCCAATATACTGAAGAGCTCTAGCCTGCGAGTAAGATTCAGAACACACATTCATCTTGAGTCATCTTATTAAGGTAAATGTTTGAACTTATCAGCCAATTATTGTTCATTGTCATACATTGGGCGGCACTATTGTCGAGCAACAGCAGGTGGCGGCGTAATTATCTTCCTTTGATGTCGCAGGCGCCATTTTCGATGTCCTTGAATGCTCTCGTTTGACGTAGAAACAGCATATTTGTAGCTGACAATTGTAGAAAGGGAGCTTGACAAACGCGAATACAGACACGCAAGATTAACAAATATTCTCTGCTGACATCGGACTATAGTCTTTATAAGCAAGTGTCTGTAAAACAGCATATTTGGCGCATGCGCATACACGATTGAAATTACGCAGTTGCTTCTCGTCAGTTTTGTTATTCTCGGACTCTTGGTGGAAGTGTAATGTACGGATGAACTTATCAAGACAATGAGTAGAGATAAAAATGATATTTTTCCAACGCGTAACCTATAACCTGTACAAGAAGTCCATTCCTTTAAAAATAATCAAGCCAAATGTTGGATTTACGTCTAATATATCCATTACACTACCTTCAGGTGATTGCGCACCGCTTCCACGAAAAGTTTGCCTGACTTGACAGACAGCCTCAACTCGACTAATCGTCTGTCAGCCAGACTGACCTGTATTCCTCCCATTCGCAGCCCGTTTCTCTTAAAGCTTAAGTATCTTGTCGCCGCGACACCGCCATGAAACCCTGAAGCTACCGGCCCTTCTCACAGGTTGATGGTGTCCAGGTCCTGTATGGGGGCCCTCTGGTTGCCGTCCGGTTGCACGCCACCGCCATCGCTACCCTTTTGATGGTGGTGATGGTGACTGCCGCCCCCGCTACTACCGCTGCCCCCGCCGCCACCTAGCAAAAAATTCATCCATTGGTAATATGGTCCAATAATAATTAGTGGTTTGTACGTGTTATACAGGTTGTTCAAGTTGCAATTTGAAATGGATTCGTCTTAAAAAATCGATAGGTACGCAAGCAGAACATGTAAGCCACATTATAAAGTATCTTGTATCCATAGATTTTCAAGTATGTATGGACTTATAAATAAATAAATAAATAATAAATAAATGGACTTTATTTACCTGATAAGTAAATAGGCGAAGTGTCAGCTAGTCGCTGTTTTTCAACTTAACCTTTTTTTAAACTATATGAAATATAACTCGTAATATATAAACAACAATAATTTACATACAATAGATAAATAGATACACAAAAATATTTGTTAAACGTGCAACCACATATTAGCCAAAAAGAAAAACTATATAAAAAAAAACCATGAGAGTAGCAAGAACATAGCAAGAAGCCTTCATCAGTGATTAGGTTAATCATAGACTTTTCAACCTCTTTTTGAAATTTAATAGTGACAGGTTTTTTATGGTGTCTGGTAGAAAATTGTAAATTTTAGCGGCGTTGTAGGAGAAGCTTCTGACAAAAAGAGCCGAGGTATGGCGTGGAATTAATAAAGTATGTTTAGAGCGTGTTTCAGTACGTGTCGAAATCGGTACCAACTTATCATAAAGATAAACAGGAGTTTTACCAACAATAATTTTATGTATCATAATAGCTAGATGTAGTTTCCACAAAGCATCCAATTTTAGCCATTTAGATTCTTTGAATGACGCACAGATGTTGTCATACTTCCGAACACCAAATGAATATCTCAAACATGAGTTTTGTATGCGCTGAATGTGATTGGCATCAACTACATACTTTCAATGCAGGTCCGTACACGGAATCGCAATAGGATATTCTCGATATTATCAATGACTCACAAAGCCTAAGTTTCACCTCTGGTGTGAGGAGGTGACGGTTTGGAAACAGCTGTCTTAAATAACCATATATATGATGATTGGCACAAATAGTTGACATGTGGTGTAAATCTCAACTCATTATCCAATATGAGTCCCAAATTTCTGGTTTCATTTGTAACACAAATCCTTTCACCTTGTACACTAAAATTGATGCAATTTTCAGCCGCTGTACGTCTCGTTTTTATCTGTCCAAGGAATCCTCTTCGGTGTCCATATGAAGCATGAACCGGCAAAATTCATTCTTTTGACATGGTCGCGTTCCTACAAAACGTGTAACATGGTACGGATACAGACCAGTCGTGTGCGTAGTGAAACACACCTTCCACGGGTAAATATCAAAATTTAGGCAACTTGCAGTACTGCGGCAGGACGCTGTAGGCTCTTGTTAAAAATTTCGGAAAATTTAGTCCTCATCTACGGCATCATACAGACGAGGCCTACCGGCATCACTGGGGCGTCGTCGAAATGTTTCTGTCTCGCGTAGACGTCGAAAAGTTCTAGAAAAAACTCCTTCGTTGCATTGCATAAACAGTATATGAACAAAATGTCCGCATATTCTTCATTTGTGAGCATAACACTACTAGTGAACACCCCGTAGATCGATCATGAACGTACGTACGCTAGCCTAAAACTTTAGGTGGTTTCCGTATACGCGTGAAAACCGGCTCCGTTGCCCGTTCTAAAAGTAGAGCCGCAGTTGTCACAGCCCACTGGATCTTAGCTTGCGCAGGGCTGCATCACTTATTGTCGATCTAAAGCACAAAATCTACAGTTTTAGCTTTGGCGTAGGTACGTTCATGATCGTTCCATAGTGGATTATTTACGATTACAAGACTGAAAATCTACGGATACAAGAAACTTTATAACGTGGCTTGCATGTTGTGCTTGATTACGTAGCGATTTTTTCAAGACGAATCCATTTTGAATTACAACTTGAATTTTTCTTTTAAAATTATCCAATTTTGAGCTCCTTTACCGAAGTTTTTGTTATCCGATCACATTTTGTGATTAATCATGATTACATCATTCAGGTACTCATAACAAAAAAATAAAATTCCCAGTTTTTGTCAAACGCTCTTTTGAAACTTTGTACTCTCCTCTTTGTAGATCCATTATGCTTTTAGAGCCTAAATGCAATGTTACTGCTTTTTACCGCAAAGTGCACGGTGAATTATTTGGTGACTTTTTAAGATACATTCATCATCTCATCTCGCGAAGTGTTTGACACATGATCACTTTCTCTTAGTCGGTAATAACGTATTAGCATATTTTCTAAAGATTAATGCCAAAATTCCAAAATCCGACAATAAAATTTTGTTTTATTACGGTTTTCGTTTGGAGATCTGCATTTTAATGAAAATCTCGGAAATTCAATGTATCTCTGAAACCATTAGGAATTGGACATGGTATTATATGGTCAATTTATTAGCTTGCCACGTCTATCACCTCCCCAAATTAATGTATCGAATTACCAATCGCCCTGTATGTAGTTAGTTTACAGGGTAGAAGTCACGCGAGACTATCAGCGGCCTTCTTGAAAAATAAAAATAATATCGGTTGTGTACGATATGCTAGACATTATATTCTACAGGGTTATTCACGTTATTCGACACGGAGCATTATGGCTAAAGTATTTGATAAAGAAGAAAATATTAATTTGGGATGGATAGAGACCCATAAAGGCTACATTTTAAAAATGTTTTCATGTTATACAGGGTGTCCCAAAAGCACGAAATGTATCAAAGTTATGTTTTTTTAAATGGAACACCTCGTATATTATTACATATTCAGATTCCCTGATGAATTCCATTGTGACTTTATGTATCATACATGGGACTTAAAGCAAACCGTTTAGGTGTAAATCACCATTTTCGGTATAAGTAGATATCAGAAAAAAATTGAATATCGCAAAGATTATAAAGTTTGGAAGGCTGTGACTTTGCCGTATTACTAAGCATAAAATGCGTCACCTTTAATGAGACTGTCAAATTTAAATTACGTTTATGCTTGGAGAAATCGGTCGATGAATTAAGGAAACTTCGATCAGCGATAACTTGATTTTTTCAAATGGGAATGCCTAATTTTTTTTATACGGTTAAAAGTAGAATTTGATAACCTTTCTAATGATATACGGTTGTGCATATCAATCTCTGGTAGTTTTCATTTAATTTTAAATTTTCAAACAAATCGGCGTTTTTCAATTTGCCTACCTATAACCAACGTAGCAGGCCATGAAATACAAAAACCTGCTCAGGTAGAAGAAAACAACTAACTTAGCTGAAAAATACAACCGAACTAGACTAAGGGACAAGATTATAAAAATTACTCACAACAAACAAAGTCTAACCAGAAACAACGGCGGTAACATATCTTCGGTCAAAGAGAAGCTGGAGTATGGTAGAAATGGATTTTTTCACGGCCTACTAGCTACTGCAATGTACTAGAGATTGGCAATTTCCAAAACCATTAAAAATTTTGAAATAAAGTAAAAACTACTAGAGAATGTTGTAAGCAGTTTATTATTTTCATAATAAAATTTCACATTTAATGATATAAAAAAGTATGCAATTCTGTCAAAATTCAAGTCAAAAGTACCTCTGACTGGAGTTCTGAAAATTCTTCAGTACCTATTAGCAAGGTCAGAAAATGAAGAATGAATTAAAATTTGTTCAAATTATAAAACATAACTTAAATGGCAGAAAATTTAAATCTGATTTGTCAGTATTCCTTTTTTTGCAATATTGCTAATAGATATTGAAAAATAGAAGGGCTCCAGTCAAAGGTATCGACTTCGACGCAAATTAGTACTTTTTTACACCATTACATATTATTGATAGTTGCGTGCTGGAGCAACAGTCGCTGGTTGTTTCTGTTTCATATGAGGGTTTTTGATTGCCTTGGAAATTTTTAACCTCTAGTAAATTGCGGTAGCCAGTAGACAGTAAAAATATCTATTACTGCCATACTCCAGCTTCTCTTTGACCTTAGAGATGTTATCGCGGTTGTTCCTGGGAGAGTTGATTTGTTGTGAGGAATTTTTATAATCTTGTCCCTTTAGTCTAGTTAGTGTATATTTTTCAGCTAAGTTAGTTGTTTTCTTCTAGCTGAATAGATTTTTGTTTATATTTCATGGCCTGCTACGTTGCTTATAGGTAGGAAAATTGAAAATTGCCGATTTGTTTGAAAATTTAAAATTAAATGAAAACTACGAGAGATTGATATCCACAACCTTATATCATTAGAAAGCTTATCAAATTCTACATTTAACCGTATAAAAAAAATTAGGCATTCCCATTTGAAAAAATCAAGTTATCGCTGATCGGAGTTTCCTTAATTCATCGACCGATTTCTCCAAGCATAAACGTAATTTAAATTTGACAGTCTCATCAAAGCTGATGCATTTTATGCTTAGTAATACGGCAAAGTCACAGCCTTCCATATTTTGTAATCTCTGGGATATTCAATTTTTTCCTGATATCTACTTATACCGAAAATGGTGATTTACACCTTAACGGTTCGCTTTAGGTACCATGTATGATACATAAAGTCACACTAGAATTCACCAATGAATCTGAATATGCAATAATATATGGGGTGTTCCATTCAAAAAAACATAACTTTAATACATTTCGTGTTTTTGGGACACCCTGTATAACTTGAAAATATTTTTAAAATGTAGCATTGATGGGTCTATATCCATTCCAAATTATTATTTTCTTTTTTATCAAATACTCCGTGTCGAATAACGTGAATAACCCTGTATAGCTATATTAAGAGCCCCGCAGACCACAGACTTTCTATCGGCCGATAGAAAGTCTGCGGCTCTGCGGGGGCTCTATCCCTCGTGTATGAAGTAACCCGTGTCATCGAAATTGCCCAACAGAAACCGGGGGTGATGGCTCCGTAATTCGGAAATGAAGTGGTTTGACTCTACAGGACCCACGAAAAGTGACCCTTTTTGACTTGTATAGTCGGTGCCAAAAGGTGGCAGGTGTCGGTTGCTATCTCGAAAACCAGTGACATTTTATTGAAAAACAAGACTTACCGAGCTACCTACCTATTATATCAAGCTTATATATTTACCTTTGTTATTTGATTCACCTCCACCTCCACTGCTGTTGCCCCCACCTCCGCTTCCACTGCTCCCGTGGTTCATATTCAGTTTATTGATGATACTCGGGATGTTGAATTCGGGGTTCGGTAGCTTCCGCATTATTTTGCCGGAAGTGATCAGGCGTCCGAAGCCCTCTTGGTGGGCAAACGCATATCCTGAACGTATGGACCTAAAGTGGAAAAAACAAACGCTGTTCACTCATTCAGTTATAGAAGTATTATTATATTTCAGTGCTTAATTCCACACTAATTTATTTTGTTTTGTTTTTATTTTTATTAACGATATATGCCAGTATTAGTTACATAGCAAATAGGAAACGCTTAGGCCCGGTTTTACAATCGGCAGTTAACTAGAGATTAAAACAAAACTAGTGGTTAGCGAACACTGCGTTTCATAATCAGCTGTTTACGTCAAAAGCTCTGGTTATCCAGTAGTTAAGCTAACCCAACCGATGACACATAAGCTTGCTTTGGATGTTATAAAACCATGCATTTTGACATTGATGTCTAAGACGTCGATACAAAGGTTAGGTTTATTTGTCAAAAAATTAGGTTGTATTCACAGAACACAATTATGGCAGTGCTCCGAGATCCATCCATCCAGCAACCTAAGGGGATTTCAAGGATGGGAAAAATCGTCCTCAGCTTTTCTCCGTCTTAATTTATGCCCAGACCTGCCCATTTGGCATATAATCCTGTTGAGGCTTTTCCAGGTCCCTATTCCAGTTATGATCCGACAGGGAGGCTTCAAGTTGGATTCCAAGTTAGTATGTGGTTCTATGTTAGCGGACGCTTCCACAGTATCTATTGGGTTACTGATTTGGAGTCTGCTAATATAACTAAACTAAGCAAAATCAATGATTTTACGCACCTTCTGGCTCTTCGCGCAGACGGCGTCCTAAGGACATCTTGGCTCTGCCTGGACCTGACCTGGGCTATCCTCTGTTTCAGTCTCACCCTGTCAGTCAGAGTTGGATGCACGTCTACGAAGTAGAAACGCCAGGCAAGCACCGGCATCACAGATATTGTCACCACCTAGAGGATGAATGGTGAAAGGTGGTTATTAGGATGAGCTGAAATTCTACAACGCGGACAACTTGTCTCTAAGGCTAATCATGAAGATGCAAAAAGTAAATACCTTTTTTTTTAATCTCCAGCGTACTTTAAGTTTGGCTCTTTACTATCGGTGTGTAAAAAGCGAAAATTTTCGATTTCGAGATAAATACCTTTTTGGACGTTTTATATCTGCATGGATTGTGATGAAATTTGGGTAGCGAATCCTGTATGGTCGTAGTATGCTGCTATAATTTTGAAACTCGGCGGATAGGCGGCAGAGTAATTAACAAAAAACAAAAAATTTCAATTATTCCTAAATTTCGTTTTTAGGCTCCTAGTCATTTTTTATTTTTTTTTTTTGGTATGGGTGAAATGGGGGTGGTTTGGGCAGACAGAAAGACCTAGCGGTATAATACACTTGTTTAAGTCCATCCGAACATTTCCTTGCCTATTTACGGAAACCAAGGAACTTGGAATTTTCTGATGTATACAAATGTCTTGCTTTAGATCGATCTGTATTGTGTAACGTGGGAACTATTGAATTGATTTTAAGGAATTTTTGACACAGTATTATTATCGTGTCGAGGATGGAAAACGCGTATGGTTTTTACAAATCGTGCTGTAGCGGTGCAGTAACAATCAAAAAACTAAAAATATAAAAACAGCTCAAACTTCGTTTTTAGGCGTTTTATGGGTTCCTGATAGTTTTCTACTTTTTTATTGGTGGGGGTGAAATTGGGGTGGTTGGGGGTTCTAAAACTGAAAATTTTGTTGCATACATTATAAGGCTGTCCATTGACCTGTGAAAGAAAGATCTAACGGCATGATACACATTTTTTTGCTGACAGGCTGGCGATGATTTGGTTGCAAGGGAATCTCGCACTACAGCTTCATGCTATGGGAAAATAATAAACTGGTATCACTGTAATGTATAGGAAGTACCGAGTCAAACAACCTGACTTCATTTTTTCGAGAAAATCACAACTTTTACAATATTTTTTGAATAGATATTCAATTATACAGAGTCGGCAGCCTTTTACTCCCCATGAACGTCTACTGTGAGTAAGAGAAAGACCGTCTGAAGACCGTATACGAGACCGTGTGTAAGAGAAAGACAACAAAGTCAGCTGGTGACAAACGAAAATATAGAAAGAGTACGCGAATATCTCATCCTGCTTCTAGTCGTGGCCATCGCGGCGGCGGCCGGTGGGCTTAGATACAACGTTGTCGCGCATTGAGCATTTTCTTTGAACTAGGATTTTCCGTTTTGGATCGGTATTTTAAAAAACTAAAAACAGAACGGAATGCGTGAATGTGAACTCGTCATTGTAAAAATCATTATTGTCGTATAGGAGGTGACACTGTTCGATTGGTCAACTTCAAATACGCATTTTTTTATACCATACGTTTCATGCCACAAACTGCAATCACAAAACTTTTCAAATCTGAAAATCCAAAACATTCCATACTGATATCACTGAACACCTGTGTGACACAAACTAGAAATAGAGAGGGTAATGAAATTCGTCTCTGTGAAATTCACAATTGAGATTTGTGTATAAGTTTATTTTAAAATAAATTGAGGCTTGCCGCACTTGCGCATAAAAACAAAATTAAATTGACATCCTGTAAAATTACATGTAAATCCGGTTCATCCCATTGTTTGCCATGTTTACACACGGTATTACCATAAAACCTTGATCGATTAATTAAACTCCGTTGGTTCAGAAAAATCAAGAATGATTTCTTGTTCGAATAGGTTCGGCAACAGTGCAAACCTGTTTTGTGCGTCGCTGCGTCGTCTCGATGCAGTGTTGCCAGATTACACGAATAATCGTGTAATTACACGATTTTGGTCCCTATTACACGATTACATCAAATTCACACGATTTTTGGCGTTCGTTAAAAAAATAGCACTGTTGCCAAACCTGGTCGAGCAGAAATTTCTTGTTGACTTTTCTGGACTTGGAAGTTTAATTGATCGATCAAGGTTTTATCGTAATAGGTAGGTATCTCAGGCACGTAGTCAGGGACGGGTTATAAAATATTTTAGCAATTTATATAATTCTAAACTTACTTTTATGCTAGGTACAATTACTAGACTGCGAGCTTAGGAGGAACCGACAATATATTTTGGAAATGGTCAATTATTGGGTAAAATATTCAAGGGGTTGAAACAAATTTAAACAAACATTTTATGGTTTCTAGGTATCCACTATCTAAGTTCTAAGTGTTACTCATAAAATTATTGACAAATAAACAATATTAAACATTATTTGTAATAGTACTAGATACTAACTGTGATACATCGGGAAAAGCTAGATGTACCAATCTGCAGTTTATGCCAAATTTCCTTGTTTTGGTGTTGACGAAAATAAGAAAATTCTAACAGTTGAATTTATGTACACATTTACTAGCATTATGTTGCTTACAGTTTTTGCTCAGAGAAGAAATCACTTTTTGTTTCACCTTTACGGCTTTATACTCAAGTAGGTTATAATGAATATTTTTTTAGTTTAGTTGATAACGGATTTTGATTTTCAGATTTGAAAAGTTTTGTGATTGCAGTTTGTGGCATGAAACGTATGGTATAAAAAAATACGCATTTGATGTAGGATCGATCGAACAGTGTCACCTCCTATACGACAATAATAATTTTTACAATGACGAGTTCACATTCACGCATTCCGTTCTGTTTTTAGTTTTTTAAAATACCGATCCAAAACGGAAAATCCTAGTTCAAAGAAAATGCTCAATGCGCGACAACGTTGTATCTAAGCCCACCGGCCGCCGCCGCCGCCGTTGCCGCTGCCGCCGCGCCGCCGCCGCGATGGCCACGACTAGAAGCAGGATGAGATATTCGCGTACTCTTTCTATATTTTCGTTTGTCACCAGCTGACTTTGTTGTCTTTCTCTTACACACGGTCTCGTATACGGTCTTCAGACGGTCTTTCTCTTACTCACAGTAGACGTTCATGGGGAGTAAAAGGCTGCCGACTCTGTATATGCACTTAACGGCTATACCAAAAAATCTAAAAGAAATGTTTAAATAATAACAGGAATAAACAGGAATGATCATTTGCGATAACGCAAATGAAGATTTTTTTAATGTTCCGTTATTCCTGGGTATTATTTAACTCGTTCTTTTGTACTGAATTCATTTTTTTTTATAAAAGCTTAGAAAAAAACGAAACATCAAGTTATTTTCTTTTTGTATTTTAATTATCAACCCTAGACGCAAGTTTTCTGCGGTATAGTGTTTCATTTTTTTTAAATTACCCCTAAAACCTGCGTTGAAATTATCTACCCTTTAAAAACCAACCAGTTTTGTAGAGATTCCGATTTATTTTTTAATACTTGCAGAATAGTTAGTAAGATAAATACCGTAATTTTGGATTAGGTTTCTTCAAAGATCACATATTTAAACAACACTGAAATAAATATAAACCAATGAAAGGTAACAATGGACTAGTATCATGATTTTCGGAAGTCGAATATGAGTGCCGTGTTGCGGTTCTACCTGATCTAAGTACGTATATTGTCTCGTGTTCCCGTTTTATTGATCCGTGATTTGGTGACCGTGACCTAGATTAAGGTTCGTGAATCAGTGCCGTCACTCATTAGCGACACTTGGCATGTCATTCGTTGACAGGCGCGTTGACTGTATTTGTCTATTTTGTTTGGAATCCTAACTTGTTTCCCTTTTTATTGTAGAGTATTGTTTATAAGTATTTGTAACGTTTCTAGGTTAGTTTCTCATTACCAAAGTAGATAGTGGATTCACTAAAGCCCATTCAGATAATCTGCCTAAGGTTGACGGTGGATATGGACAATCAACCTACCTATGTAAATAATATTTAGCACTTCAATATAGAGATGAAAAAGTGAAAACTAAGAAGCTTCAAAATATTTAAATAACACTTGCGGTCATAAACAACATAATAATTATATCTCTGCAACAGTAATATGCTTCCCTTTTATGCATATATCTCTCACAAAACCTTTCTTTATGTGACACAGCCAAGAGAGGAAACCCACAGAGCATCCCCTTGGTAAAAAACAAATCACAAAACTGCAGTTTGTTTCGTGAAAAATCACCTCAATACCGCGATTTGGGAGTTGACGCGGCAACAATGCATTGCTGATGTACACTGTACAGTGCGCTTCGCACTTATTCGCTAAATTTGAATTCCTTTTTTAAACTTTAAAATGGAATTACTAGTAAACAAAATGATGCAGAGAGTAACAAAATTTGTATACATTGAGAGGTTATCATGATTTAATCATTGTTTTTAAACCCATGATACTAGTCCATTGTTGTTATTGTAACTGGATAATTCGTAAACCTGCCAAATAAAATAATTAACTGGCAGTATTCTATTGTCATAGCAAGCTTATTAAAAATAATATACGGGAAATAAGTTGCATATTGAGCTATAGTGTGATGATTTATCATATATACCGCTACTCACCATGACAGTAGTGAACCAGAAATTGGCTTCGGACATAGCCTTCATGAGTGAACCAACATAGGGTCCGTGGCACAAGTAATTATAAAAGTTATCTGCTACAAAATAAAAAGCTAGTGAACCCCATATCATGATGTGGTTGAAGATGGTCCAATACATTGTATCTAAGGCAATCTGAAATAAAGAAATAATTAAGTATTTTAAAAACATGTCTTAAAAATGTACGTTAATCTTAGGATATACTTAGGCCCAGTTTCACAATCATAGGTAACCCCTGGTAGTCACTTAACCGACACATGGAAGTTAACCAGTAGTTATTGTATCGCTCTGTTTCAGAAAGAAAACCAGTGGTAAAGCTTATTTATCTCCAAGTTGGCAGCACGGATGGGTATCAGGGCACTGCCAATATAATCTAACCCTTTGACAAATAAACATAAACTTTGTATTTATATTTTTTACTTGTGTCATAACAGACTATAATCAAGATGCATCGACTTCTAAGACGTCAATGCCAAAATGCAACTTCCAAAGCAAGCTAATATGTCATCGGTTCACGACAACAAACCTCAGAGATGAGCAGATGACAGAGAAAACCCATCCTTGGGTTAACTTAACTACTGGATAACCAGAGCTTTTGACGTAAACCGCCGATTGAGAAACTGGGCCTTAAGGTTTCTCTCATGCTTCCGAGTGGTTTAACTGTTGACAAATATGAAAAACAAAGCGCTCCATAGCGTTAACAGTATTCAACACTAACAATATAATTAGACGTCGGGTGTTTTCTGTATGGAAAATTTGCGTGTGATACGAATGAACAGGTTTTAGGGCCGGATTCTCAATGTCAAGTTAAATACTTATCTGGAAGTTAACAGTTAACTGTTAGATAAACAATTGAAGGTTAAACTTCCGAATTCGCGTAAATCTTATCTGACAGTTAATATCCATATTCCATAGAAATGCTAACTGGCATACCTATCTGACACTTTTAACTGGACATTGAGAAACCGGCCCTTAGCCATCCTGCAGTGAAACTCAAAATACAGTACACGTTTAAATACCCAGTTCTCACCTGTGCTGTGTTGACTATAACCAATATGGCTGCAGTCACACTACAGAACAACATGTAGTCAGACAATCCTTGTCCATTGGGGCTAACAGCATCATAATATGTACCTGAAATGAAATAATGAATTACTGAAACTGAACAAACAAAAACTCATAAAAATCAATACTGTATTTGAAAGTAGTGGTCCACAATTCAGATGAATACTACACTACTTTAAATGATCTGTATATATACAGGATGTATCAACGATGTGTGGGTGGACGATAGCTGCTTCCCTATATTTGCATATACTCTCAGAAGTCAACGTCAAGCCGCAATGGGATGACAGGATTGGTTGTAACTATCATGAGAAAAATCAGAAAAAAAATCTATCCCATGTAGTTTGAAAATTATGGGCATTTAAAAAAAACTAGAAATTTGGTCAAATTATAACAATTTTTCGGTTATTGTGGTTAACTTTTATTATTTTTGTTCATTTAAACTTTGGAACCGTAACCCTAAATAACATTTCTAGAAGCACAGTCAAAAATAATGACACAATTGCCCCAAGTTTTCTAGAATGAAGACTATTTATTAAACTATGAATTTAAAGTTTTCAAAGTTTGCTGACTTTGAAAGGCCCTCCTTTAAAAAAAAATATACTAAAGTGCCTTGGCAAGTGCCATTAAAAGTTGGCGCATTTTACCAGGATTGTAAAATGGTACAATACTTGTTAGTTTCATACTAAAAAAAAACGAGTAAAAAAAGGAAAACCTCAAGTAACCCGATTTTTGCTAACCCATTTCACTCATGTCAGATGTTCTTTATTCGCACAAGCTTCTGGTAGGTTCTTAATTTTACGGCAAAATGCTGAGATAGATGGATAATGAACATATCTGCTATGAGTGAGCGAGTCAGATAGTGACGCTACTTTTAGCAAAGTCAACAAAAATAATAAAATTAATAAATCAATTAAAAATTTTGACCTAGGTTAGTTTGAGTTTATCGGAATAAAGGTCAGGCAATACATATTTAAATTGTTTACCATCAGCCTCAATACACGCCCTACATCTTCTTAAAAAAAGATCTACTTATTAGCCAGGCATATCCCCGAGAGTTGATGTCCTCAGCAGCTTGAGAAATTCGTTCACGCAGCGCGGTTACGCTCTCAATGGGCTTTGAATAAACTTTTCTTTAAGAACACCCCGATAACAAAATTCCAGGGGATTTAAATCTGGGGAACGGGCTGGCCACGAGATAGTGCCCGAACGTCCACCTCCACCTCCCGAATATTTTTGGTCAAGGAAACCTCTTACTTGCACTGCGTAATGCGCTGGGCAGACATCTTGTTGTTGTGGCGATGATCTGTTAAGCGGTCTACAGACGTTGACGCATGCTGCGATTCAGGTATCGACTTCTACTTTTCATAACGCAAGTAGCAGCGTGTGTGGTACTGAATCAGGAATTTGGTATCAGTTGCGGCGTGCAGCGATGTGGATTCTGGAATCCTATTATGGACGGTGAGCCACGTCGCCGAGCCGGTAACGCTGATGCAGTGATGCAGGTTTCAACGTGTATAGTATTGCGTTGATTCAAAGAAATAAGTCCACTCTACCATTCTTGTGTTGCGTGAAACGTGCATGAAATATCAAGTCGATTCAGGCATCGCAACAGGTTTCGATTTGAGTAGGAACTTATCCAACTGATGCAAGTTTCATGAACCTTGAGTCAATTGAGGAATCGCAGCTTACATCAACGTCTGTAGGCCGCTTAGTGGTACGTCCTCTAACAAAGTTGGTAAATTTTATCGTAAAAAATGTAGGTAATTCGTGCCATTCAAAGTCTCAGGCAGCTCAAAAGCCCCAACAATTTTGCCGTTTAAAATTCCAGTCCACAGGCTTACTTTAAAGCGATACTGGGATCCGTCTTCTCGCATTAAATGTGCCTGGATAATAAGTAGACCTTTTTTAAGAAAATATAGGATGTTTATTGAGGCTAATGGTACACAATTTGAACTTTTATTGTAATAAAAATGCTATTTTCCTATCTGACTTCTAATCCAATAAACTTAAACTAAGCTAGGTCAAGATTTTCCATTATTTTATTAATTTTACTTATTTTTGTTGACTTTCTAAAAGTGGCGTCACTATCTGTCTTGCTCACTCATGGCACAGATGTCCACTATCCACCGCTCTCATCATTTTGCCGTAAAATTAAGAACCTACCAGAAGCTTGTGCGAATAAAGAACATCTGACCTGACTGAAATGGGTTAGCAAAAATCGGGTTACTTGAGGTTTTCCTTTTTTTACTCGTTTTTTTTTTTAGTATGAAAGTAACAAGTATTGTACCATTTCACAATCCTGGTTAAATGCGCCAACTTTTAATGGCACTTGCCAAGGCACTTTAGTAGATTTTTTTTGAAGAAGGGCCTTTCAAAGTCGGCAAACTTTAAAAATTTTAAATTCATAGTTTAATAAATAGTCTTCATTTTAGTAAACTTGGGGCAATTGTGTCATTCTTTTTGACTGTGCTTCTAGAAATGCAATTTAGGGTTACGGTTCCAAAGTTTAAATGAACAAAAATAATAAAAGTCAACCACAATAACCGAAAAATTGTTATAATTTGAACAAATTTCTAGGTTTTCTTTAAATGCCCATAATTTCCAAACTGCATGGGATAGATTTTTTTCTGATTTTTCTCATAATAGTTACAACCAATCCTGTCACCCCGTTGCGCTTGACGTTGACTTCTGGGACACCCTGTATAAAGTAGAATCACGATTACATTTTTAATTCATCACTTTCATTGAAACCAAACTAATCATCATCAAGAAGGTGTGTTCCCTCTAAGCTTTTTCTCACACTGACAGTTATCTAAAAAAACTGTGATGTGTTTTCGCAAACGAACACTCAAGGGTCACTACAAAATTTCGTTATATGTAAAAATAAATTTGTAATTTTGTATACAGGGTGAGTCGGGAGGAACGCACTAAACTCAAGGAGTATATTATACGCATGGAAATAATGTAAAAACTCACATGTTCTTATCCGATTCTCATTGTTCTCAAGTTATAGCGTAATTAAAAATGTTTATTTATCTTTCCACTTGTATCTTAATTTTGTCATAATAAAAGTATGCAATGTTCGAGGCTCAAAGCATTTGATAATTCTGATATTTTGATGAAGTGTCAGTGTATAGTGACAGTAATTGAACGTTTATGTGATTAGGTATGTGTTGGAAAAAGCAAGATACACGGGATGCACCAATTTCTTGAATTAAGAATACTGCAACCCATATAAAGAAGAAAGATAAATCAATTGGGAGAGGATCAAGTGATCTTCTAGGATTAAGATCATTTTAATGTATGAAATTTGTTTATTTGTTATTAGCTATAACTTGAAAATAAATGAGAATCGGATAAGAACATGAGTTTTTTTAAATTATTTTCACGTGTAAATACACTCCTCGAGTTTGGTACGTTCCTCTCGACTCACCGTGTATATAAAGTCTACTAAACATTGAGGTAATGAGGTCTTCGAACTTAACAATATAAAAAATATATATCTTACCTAAAGCTATAAAAAACAGCACCATAGAGACGTAACAGCCTTGAAGGGCGCTACGAAAAAATTCCTTCTTATTAAATAACAGGTTAAGGTGTCCGGGTCTGTACAACTGGGGATAGAGAATACTGTTTTTATCGTTGACGTCTTGATCAAAGATACCGACGCCTAGTACGGGTAACGAAGTGTAGAACAGGTTGTAAATCGATATATACATAGGATCAAATACAGTCTGGAATAAACAAAAACAAAGTTAATATCTGTAACGTTAGAGCACTAGGGGCCGGTTTCACCGGTTCCTGATAAGTGCCAGATAGCCTATCTGTCAGATAACACCATATAAATTATATGGGCCTATCTGACACTTATCAGGGACCGGTGAAACCGGTCCTAAATATAACAACAACAAACAAGTTTGGTATGCACAAGAGATTATTCTCGTTTCTTTGCTTATGATCTTTAAAGATAGTTCTCAATTTACACTATTAAACGCTACACAGTCTAACCAATCGCTACATTTATTTTTTTGAAACCTGTTTCGCTAATTATGTTGACATCAAGATTTTTGTAATAATTTTTTCATTTCTCATTTAGAACCAGTTGTTCAATGCAAGCTTAAACTTGGGTTTAAGCTGGCCGCCATTAAGCCACGAAGTTGCAAAACGTCCGTTGAACAATGCTGGTACCCCACTTCAAGCGTAATACGAGCCTTTAACCAGGTTTAACAAAATTGGTGATTATATAGCGGATGTCAACTTTAAGCCTTTGCTCAGCTTAGCTTAGGTTTAATAAAGCTTAAGTTAAACCGACATTTGTACAACTGGCCCTAAGTCTAACCACTCGTCAAACCGATCTTTTTCAAAACCAACACGCGTTACGCTCACTATGTTAACGTCTCCAGGGGAACATTTTAGCATTGATTATATGTTAATCAATGATTTTAGTCATAGAAGAAACAGCGAAAGCAGCTAAGAATTCGACGTGTACAGAAAAGAGTCGAATACAATGACTCAAATCATTGTCGGCAATACAAAATCGCAAGTTTAATTTTTTTATACAACGGCTTGCCTATTTCCATTGAGTCATGAAAGGTTTCTAGAGGAAAAGGAACATAAAACATATTGCCAGAGTCAATAGTTATGGCACAGACATTGTTAACAAATGAGTTAGAAAACATTGATTAATGAAAATAGGTCATGATCCCACAACCTTCCAATTTGAAAGAGAAAGTCCCAGGAATGTTACAATACACATAAATCCAAAAAATAAAAGTTTTAAAAAGAGTTTTAGAAATCTAGGATTGAGAAAGGTATATCAGTCTGGTGCGAAACTTAAGGATTTATTAGGCAGCTTAAAACATAAAGAATATATGCTAGAATAGATAACTCCAGCATAGCGGAACTCGTGTTCGAAAGTGAACATAAGCTAGATTTGACTAACTGAAAGCTAGTTCGTAGCGTACTAAATTTTAAGAAACTAGGTGCATGTGAAACCTTGGAAATAACAAAGAAGTCAGGTAATATCTAATCGCTTTGTGTCCTTAAAAACTACGTGTCTATCTGATGATCTGACGTGTCCCTCCGACAGCAAATAGAGGTAGGTTATGTCTCCGTTGGCTGCAGACATTTCGTATAAATAGCGATAATTAGTAGACGGTAACATAGCGAAACACGTGTTGGGTTTGAAAAAAAATTGGTTTGGCGAGGTTTGTTAATGCCACGGCAAAGAATCTAGTGTTATTTTACATATCAAATTGGTATATTGTTTTGCAGTTTGGCATTGACTCTTGTTTAAATGTTTTAATGTAGTTATCAGATCGAGAAAATGCACTTACCTGGGCACTGAATCCACAGAAAAACGCGTACCAGAAGTGGCAGAGTGTAAATGCGAAGTTCTTGTTGAAGAAATACCTGAGAAAGCTGCACATTCTGTAGTAGGACCAACGGCCATGGACCAACAGCAATCGTTCCAAAAATCGAAACTGTGCTATTGAGTAGTCTGACGCCAAAACTGCTTGCATGCCTTCTTGGCCAGAGATACCCACACCAATATGTGCAGCTAAAATAATAAAAAAGGAGTATTAGAGAAAACGAATACAAATAATTAAAGCTACTACCTTTAATCATAGATACGTCATTTGCTCCATCACCAATGGCAAGCGTCACAGCCCTTTTGGTCTTTTTTACCAATTCGACAACCAACGCCTTCTGAAGCGGCGTTACTCTGCAGCATATCACAGATCGGCACCTAGAAATACATCAAGCTTTCACGAACAGAAAAAAAATATGGAACTTATACATCGTGCTACGAAAAAATAACCTTTCAAAAGGGGGTTCTAGGTCTAATGAAACTAAGAAGCTATGAAAGTTATTTAACACCCGCAAGATATACATTTATTGTAAAACAGCCATGTATCAGAACATCAATTTACCTAGCTGCCCTATCAATATAAAGATACTTTCTATTTGAGTGCTCACGTACGTTCCAGGTACTCAGTACTACGAAACCCATGGCAGCACAGGATCCATAAGGGGCCCAAGTGCTACGATTTTGGTAGACCCCCTTTCTTCCTACATAATACTGTCTTAGTTGAAAAATGGATAATAAAATAAACATCTCTAATATCTGTATGTTCTCCATGAAATTACGGTTTAAACGTGAATGTAGCCCTGAGTTTTCTTTAAACAGTACTGTGGAATGACAGACATGTAAGTCATTAGGTTACAGGATTTTTCATGCGAGCTTGACCATCAAATTCAGTTACGAGCCACTTACATTATTCTTTCGTAATGCTCAGATGGTATGAAGTCCCCAAAATTGTTCGTATCATCGTAGCCTCTAATGCGACCTCCAGGGATCCGACCCTCCTCTACCCCTGCCCCGCACCTTTGCATTTTTAAATTTTAACCGCGAAGTCTCGCAGCGTGAGTGTGTGGAAAGTAACATTATCCAAGTAGAAAGGGATTTCAAGAGATAACATTTCACACGTTTCGGTGTGATAATATTCATCATCATCGAAGTGGGTGAACTTCTCTCGTCAGCATGCTCTATGGTTGCTCACCATCGAAATCCCCGTGAATTGTCTAAATAGGCTGAAAGTGGCATATAATAAAATTTAGATACCTAGCCCAATATTATTGTATCAACGTTCACCTTTCCTCTTAATTTCACTGTTACATTTCCCGTCTTCTCTGTTGTAAAAAAAGTTACAGTATTGTACACTTCTTACTGGAAATTTTAGTGTATTGCTAAAATGGGTCTCTTAATGTTCAACACTCGCGAAGCTTGTGAAGTGGCTATCTTCAGTCACAATAAGGATTAGGCACTAGAGAGACATCAGATGTCGCTTTCCTTGCAGACGGGCTTATCTCAATTTTAGTGATGTTTGAGGAGCGTACTTGCAGTATTTTGCAAACATTTGAGATGCTACTATAGCCACAACATAGACAATTGTAGAATTTGAATACAGTGGAGATATTAGCGAGTCATTGAATTAGACTTTGTTAAATACGTTTCATATTTTTGCGCCACTTTTTCAGGTTCTTTACGTGTCAAATCTGAGATAGACTTAATACTGAACGTTATATCTTCGAGACTATTCATATTTGAAATACGCCGTTAAAACGGTAGCTGCAGGTTAACATTTTGATGATACACAAGGGTCTAACTCATTTCAGCGATTTTTTGAGATAAGCCCTTTTGTAAGGAAGGCGACAATATGTTGGGTGGTAGTATTAGTGACGGATGTGTTGCAAACATTTCCATAGAGAAGACGAGAAACGTAACAGTGGAGTGAGGAGGAAAGGTGAACTCTGATACAAAGCAGCTATTGGGCTAGGTATCTAACATTTATTATATGACAGCTTCAGCCTATTTCACACACTTCGGTGATGATGGTGAATATTTATTTTTCACACCAAAACGTAAAGTATCATCTCTTGCAATCCCTTTGTACTGGATATTGTTCCTTTCCACACACTCATGATGCGAGATTTCTCGGTTAAAATGCAGGGCTGCGGGGGTAGAGGTGGGTCGGAGCCCTGGGGATCACATACGGCGCTACGATGATACGAATAGTTGTGTTCATACCATCTGAGCAGTAGGAAACAATGATGCAAGTGGCTCGTAACTCAGCGAATATGATGGTCAAACTCGTATAACAAACCTTGCAACTTTTATTTTGGGCACCTAATGAATGAATGAGAGTAAAATAATAGATATTTGAAGCATGTTGACCTTGAGCTCTCAGACAGTGATAATAACCTACATAACCTCCGAGAGAGGAGCAGTCGCTTTTAGTTGTTTCCAACATAAACACGGCTCTGGATGCCAAAGAACTATGTAAAAGCTGTAGATCTTGTTTACTCTGTCGGAGAGGAGGACATTGCTGTAGAACAGAAACAACGTCGCTGGTGGTGAAGATGAAAATAATAATAGAGATTTTACGGCTGGAGGAGAACACTGCTACACATTCGTAAAACTTGTCGGTAACCAGTATGCTGCAAGTGATAAGATCTTACTCTCTCCTACTCTAACAATGTCTCTCTCTTTCTCTCACTCTCACACACACACTCAGAAAATATTTTTCAAGCCAGTAGTTAAAGTTGATCTGCGAAAACCATACTGCCTGACGTTGATCAGATGATAAATGCTTGAGCTCCAAGCAAGCTAAAAGTTGCTTGGATCCACATTTTTGGTAGATGGCGGTATTGTGTAATATCCGAAAGTGCGAGGATAGAGTATAGAACAAAATCCTGTGCGGATTCAAGTTTGAATGCGAAGTACTCACCTGCTAGTGACTTCACAGAAGAGCCTCTCCAATTGCGGATGAAGACAGTGCACTAAAGAATGTCCATTCACAACTATGGCGAATATCTGATCATCAGCACTTGGATCATCTGAAGATGGAGGAGGTACTTCTTCATCTCGATGTTGTTCCAGCTCAGTACTAAACAGAAACTTGAATTAAGCGTCCAGATGCTACTATCAAAATGATTAATAGCAATTTGAATAGCTAAATGCATTAGGAGTGCACGTCAGAAATAGTTTTAAGCATTTTTCAATAATCAGGTATCCTAACGAGCCAATTTATATGTAACTTCAACTATATTAATTCAATCCATCAATTCAGTTAGTACTCCAACTTTGAGTTTCACATCGGAATCAATTTGAATTTATTTTTTAGCACAAGCATGGAAACAAATTCAGAAAAATTAGAAGGCTCTAAGACTCTAGGGTACATTGGACTATTAGTTCAGTATTGTTACGGCAATTCTAGTATCATAAAGCATTTGTTGAAATTATTGAAATTCACAAATTGCACCAGTTCGCAATTCTTACAGAAAACGATAATATAGACAAAGCTGCTAAGGAAATATTACTACAATCTGTAAACCTTTATTTTGTTAGTGAAAGAAGAAATACATTTCAAATAAAGCTTAAGACGGGTTCTCGCGATTCAGTTTCGCTGAATCAGTTTGACTGATTCAATGATACTGAACAGATAATGATCGTGTGGACACCTTTTCAGTAAAACTGAACAGTGGGTTTGTGCTTTCAGTCAAACTGAAAGCCAGTACTATTTTTCATTCATTTTGACTGAATCAGTATTGAAAGATGAATGCAAACGTTGCTTTTATTAATGCTAAATAGGTTAAAATGATTCATTAAAACTGAACAGTGAGAACAAACATCGCTTTCAGTATCTCTGAATCAGTAAAACTGAATCGTGAGAACCCGCCTTTAGTGATGTTAACCGTTTATTTGGATATACACTGCACATAAAAATTGATAGGATTTATTTGTTGAGCTTTTTTTAGCATAGTACATACATTAGCAAAGATATAGGACATAAGGAAATTTCAAAAGCTGAAAATAAATATGTTTCATAAGTAATTTAACCAATGTGTACAGGGTTCATGGGTGCGAAAAAACTAACGCCATGAATATAAGGGAAATTTTGGGTTCAATAAAGATGATTCGTCACCTCATTAAGATATTTTAGTTTTATTCATTTGTACATAGGCAACAACACTGACAAAGAAGTCTCGCGCTGGCTTACCAACTGTGAAAATGGAGAGGGTCACCCAATAGTCAAGTCACCTTCCGTCAAGCTTTTGGAGATCAGCATCAACAATAACATGTCCTGGCATGACCACGTCGCCGTCGCGTCGTCAGTATTGCTAAAACGGCACCCCAGAAGCTTGGAGGTTTGTTCCGTTGTAGGAAGCTGTATACCCCAGAGCAGTTACTGCTCCTGTACAAGGCACAGATCCGACCATCGTTGGAGTATTGCTAACCG
Source organism: Callosobruchus maculatus (assembly GCA_951848785.1). Taxonomy (NCBI): domain Eukaryota; kingdom Metazoa; phylum Arthropoda; class Insecta; order Coleoptera; family Chrysomelidae; genus Callosobruchus; species Callosobruchus maculatus. The sequence goes on from CATOUR010000100.1 coordinate 12,601,123, forward strand.
TGTGTGGGGATGCGCTCAGAAGCACTCTCTAAAGCTTCTGGACACTATCCAGAAGAGAGCAATTAGACTAATCGATACACCTAACTTCACAAAGGACCTCCAAAGCCTAGACCATTGAGGAAGGGTGGCTGACCTGTCCCTGTTTTACAGATTCTATTATGGAAGATGTTCTAGTAAGCTCTCCCAGATAATGACACCAAAGGCCGTCCGAACGAGGAATACTGGAGAGGCTCTGCAAGCTCATCCTTACCATGTCGAGGTCCTTACTCCACGAACCAGTCTCCTCCAGCATTCCTTCTCTTGGAGAACTTCGACGCTGTTGAATGAGCTGCGGGGAATCTGTTTCCGAACAGCCACAACCTGCAGCGTTTCAAATCTAACATGCACCGATACTTATCCTCTCGTAGCGCTTCTACAGCGCCATAGACTAGCCTTTGCGGGAGGCAGAACATAAAAAAACATATTTTACTTAACGTGCCACTAATGTAGTTCGATCATACAACCCTTTCCCTCTAAAAAAAATTAAACTACTTCTGCATATATTTTCAACTGTGTGATTTTTGTCCGTTTATCGAGACAAAATACAGTGACGTCGTACATTCAACGACGTATTTCGACGACGCTGATATGCCAGAGTCAAAACCCGTGCTAGAATTTTTCATGACCAGTGGCGTAATAAAATGTGTTTGGATATTACGCTCACTTTTTTGGTAAGATAGACGTATTTCAGAGTCTGAGACAGTCAAGAAAGTACGCACCGTGGACTAGAATATAGAATTCTTAGCCAAAGCAAATATTTTGTGAGCATCTTAGTTATATATTATTGGAATCCCTTAAATATTCATGACGACACGTTTACGCACTATGCTATTATAGTTAGATCATTTGATAACATTTTTTTAACGCGCAGTGTACAAATAGTGTTCGGAGAGTTAGAATGCTGTGTATATATATAAACGATAATAGCGTTTTTATTGATTTTATCGCTCATTCTAACGTTTCCCAGCACCATCTAGTATAATGCCACTCATAATTTTGTTAGATAGGACAGTGATTTAGACCACGCAGAACTACATCTAAGCAAATTCTAATCTAACAGAGGTTGTTAGTTACAATTTTTAGCGTTATATCGCTTATTTCCGACCTCTACCTTGCCCTCATATAACCCCATTCATCCTCTGCGTGTATATCATCATCGGCCCACCTGTTTGTTACAAATAAAAGGAGCATGTAAGATATCTATACAAAAATTGCCGTAAACTGTATAATTAAAAATATATCATCACCAATGAAACTATGATAGGACAAATAAATTGCGGCAAAATGGAGCATAAATATAAATACAGTCAAATCAACTTAGATACCAGCAGTATAAAAGAAGCAACCTCAAAAGGCAGTAATAAAGCAAACACCGTCGTCTTTAAACTTCTTATCGCACGCAAACACTCTACATCTGGACAAATTATCACCTAAACATGCACTTTTAATAATGTATGAAGTTTCAGTTCGTGTTTCACCCAAATCTCACACATTTTATCGGACATCTATGCTCCATTTTTCGATGGGTACGCAAACCACCAAAGCTGTTTATCCCTAATGGTTAAGGTTACAGTTGTGGTAAGGACTCCATCCGCTAAGAGGGAACCGTCAATCATAGCGCTACCAGCTATCTGTCATTGCAACATTGTGATTGTTGTGTTTGACACTTAGCGAAATTTGGAAGCGTCTGTTGTCAAAAATGCTGTTTAGTTGCTGTGTTCCTCGGTATGGTATCAGAAATAAAATTATGCATCGTTTCACCAGAAAGGATGAACAGGTAAATTTATATTATATAAACCTTTGTGTTGGAAATTATAAAAACATGTATTATATTATGGGTCTGAGAATACTACCAGTCCTTTCCGTGGAACGACGTCTGCTTCAAGTTACAAGACGCATCAGCTTGCACCCACGAAATAACAGAGGTATTAATATCCGGCATGGAAGCCTATATTCCTCATGTCAACAAACGTCTCCCCAAAAACAAGCCATGGTTTAATCAGCGTTGTAGAGTTGCAGTTACATCTCAAAACCAACACTACAAAGAATGGAGGAAAAATCCAAATGCAGAGAACCACCGCAATTTTATCGACGCCAGAAATCCTTGTAAATGCGTGATTGACAGCAGCAAGGAGGAACAAAAACGAAAAAATTAAGAACAAGCTCCTCTCATGTCCTAGTTCGTCCAGAACATTCTGGTCTGTAGCTAAGTCTGTCACTCAGAACTTTTCCTATTCGTCGATAACACCCTTGACCAGAGAGACAAGTCCATCGCTTCTACTCCTAAAGAAAAAGCAGATATCTTAGGTTAGCTTTTCGCAGCAAATTCTACTGTAGACTTCCAAGAAAGTACTCTGACCACCACCATAAACGTGAAATCGAGAATGGCAGAGGTCAAATTTCAACATCAAGATGTAAAAGGCATCCTCCTAAAACTAAACATGAAGAAAGCTACTGGTCCTGGCCAAATTCCAGCCATTGTCCTTAAACGCTGTGCCGCTGAGAATGCACCTATTCTTTGCAAGCTCTTCAAACTATCGTATCAGCGAGGCGTGTTTGCCGTTTCATGGAAGACTGGCTGCGTGCAATCCATCCCTAAGAAAGGCAAGAAAATGATCCCACCAATTATAGACCTGGGGCTCTTCTCAGCATCATGTCTAAGGTTATGGAGACTATCATTAACACACAGCTCCTGAAATACCTGGATAACAATAACATCATAAATGATCGCCAGTATGGCTTCCGTAAGCACAGGTCTACGGGTGACCTCCTCGCCTACGTCATTCACTTGTGGAACAGAGCAATAGAAAATCATGGCGAATCCCGTGTTGTTGCACTTGACATATCGAAAGCCTTCGACAGAGTGTGGCATGAGGGACTCCTGGTCAAGCTCGCTGCGTATGGACTACCACCTGGCTTGGTATCAGGCGTATTTCCAATAAACGCCGGTGTTGTTAACATGTCCTGGCACGACCACATCGTCAGTATTGCTAATACGGCATCCCAGAAGCTTGGAGTTGGAAGCTGTACATGTCAGAGCAACTACTGCTGCTCTACAAGGCACAGATCCGACCATCGCTGGAATATTGCTCCCATGTGTGGGGATGCGCTCCAAAGCATTCTTTAAAGCTTTTGGACACTATCCAGAAGAGTGCAATTAGAATAATCAGTACGCCTAACCTCACAAAGGACCTCCACAGCCTGAAACATCGAAGAAGGGTGGCTGACCTATACCTATTCTATAACATGCACCGACACTTATCCTGCCGCACCGCTTCTACAGCGCCATCGGCTTTCAGCCTTTGCGGGAGGCTGACCACAAAAAAATCTGTTTTCAAAGAATCGGAAACGATGCCTTAAAGACAATGGAGGATTATGCTAACTAAAAGTGGCTTATTTCGGAAACTATATTCTCAGCTAAAATATTATATAATCTTTTATGTGAATTTATGTGATAGTGAACTATACCAGGTGGTCCATATAACTTGAGACAGCCGAATATCGCGAAAGCGGTAAGTTTTTGAATGAAAAAGGTTAACCAAAAGGTTTTTGGGTGCATTGGAAGAGAGGAAAAGATGTCATTTGTTTTTGACATTGGCAGTTCTCAAGGTTTTTTCATGGTCAACTATGTGTTTCAAATAGGAACATATCTTTTTCATTGCAGAATCATGTTCTATGAGAAAAAACAAATAACTTTGGTTCACGAAATTTTTTGATCCGATTGCAACTTAAGCAGATAAAAAATAAAACATTTGTACTTTTCCGACATGTGTCAATAACGCAACGGTTCAGTAAACATGTTTTCTCCTAAGATGGGGTCGACTTAAAGAAGTTGTTTATCGAGAAGTTCCCACTACACCAGAAAATATGATGGAACGTACAAAAAATGCTTGTAGAGCAATCAATAGAGAAATACTCCTTGGGTGTCATGAAAACTTTATAAAACGGATTCATAAGTGCATTGAAGTTGGCGGTCATCATTTCGAACATCTGTTATAACAAGTGTAAACGTTTTTTCTGTATGATAATAATGTTATTTACGTTTTTTCCGAAGAAAAATATATATTGCTGATGAAGCATGTAGTTACTGGAAAATTTATAAAAAGAACACAACATGTCTTATTTTTTATCAACTTAAGTTGCAGTCGTATTTGAAAATTTTGTATACAAAAGTTATTTGTTTCTTCTCGCAGAATAAGATTCTGCTACAAAAAAAGATACGTTGCTATTAAAAAACAAACTTGACCATGAAAAAGCTGTCAACCTCGAGAATAAGCAATGATTACCTCTCTCCGATTCTACCCAATAACTTTTATTTCAACAAAACTCACCGTTCTCGCGATATACGGCTGTCTCAAGTTAATGGACCACCCGGTATATGCCGTAGGCTAAATTGTTGTCGAATTAAGTGACAACTGTTGTTTGTAGTACAATGTAAAAGAGGTGCCACAAAAAAGAAAAATAACAATATTTTGAAACCATTTAGTTTAATTGCAAGAAGCAATGCACACACATGAACTCAAATCAAGGTTAGACAGAATCATAAGAGGTTTTATGTAAGATTATTAGCTAGATACTCTTTTTCTTTCTATTGTCTCAAATTTGTATTCTGAAATAAATATATGTATATACCAATCTCTACAAGATACATAATCTAGTTTATTTACAATTCTTGATAAATACACCTTTAGGAACTATTGGTTTTTATTTCAATTATTATTGCAAAAATTTGACGGTTTTGGCGGATTGTTGGAACAAACTGTATTACATATCCCCGATTCAAAATACCGCCCAAAATTAGACTAGAAATTGGTTCAACCGTTTTAACACTAGAGATGAGCGTCTATATTCATCGAGAAGGTCTAACAACGAGTTTTATCAATACAAAACACTATCATTTCAATTACCAATTTCTAACCAATGTCAAAGGTTAAACCAAAAACTACTTTTAAGTGCATTAAATATAAGGTTTTCGTGTCTCATTTTGAGTGTTACAAAATGGAGAAGTCTCATGATACTCTTAATGAAATAAGCAGTTACGTATCCGTAAAATATAGACGAAAAATAATTAGTCAGTGAAAAGATTTTTGAAATCCGTCAATAAATGACAGAGAAATCGATAATTAAAGTTTGCATATTTAGCGCGAAATAGTTGCCGCCTTCAATTTGGCTGTGACGTCACGTCTCCGCAATGCGCATAGCCAGCCGTCTGTGTCGCGCGCTGCCGTAGATCTGTGTATCGTGGCAGCTGTAGAGTGTATTGTATGTACAGCTTGTGCAAAACGCATTAGAGCTCAACGCATCAGACGTAATTTATTTTTGATTTTTAAATGTTTTTTAGTTTTTGACCATAACGGAAGAAGGACTTGGAAAAGGACGAAGTGATATTAAATATCTCTTATTGATCTAGAAACGCTTTAAGATAATAGTTTCGTGAGAAAATAAACGTCTTCCGGTAAACGCAATTAAAAGCAGCATTTGTTGATATTTTTGTTATTGTCTCTTTGCAATACTGAGGGATGACTGTTGCATTTAAAGTATAACTAACTGAACTGTAGCAACCCTTAGCAAGATACTGATTCTTTTGAAGGAGAACTCTCCGATGAGTGGGGGATGGTCATCATACACTTATATTCTGTATCGTTCGTTTTCTCCTTCTCATGATTGTTTGCACTTTTTGATCTTTTTGTTTAACTTTGATGTCAACTTGCACTTTGTTTAAATTTTGTTGACAGTCAAACTTATAAGGGCAGCCTTCAGTTTTCAGCTTTAATGTACCACCAACTAGTTTATATTTGATTAGATTTTCAGTATGATTTTCAAGCGGTAACGTAACAACAAAAACATAAGCTACGAATCCGAAAATATAGAAATATATAACACAATAAAGTAATTCAGAATACATATTACATTATAAATGTAACTAATTTACTATTAGGTAAAGTAATATTTAACAACCAGTGAAGCTATCCATATATAGTTGATAATTAATACTGATCAATAGAAGATAAATACAATAGTATACTCACATCAAAATGATCCTCACAAACATATTTTATACTTTTTGATATTATTAAATGCCGTTTCATCACTTTGCACCACTTCTTTTGCATGCAAAGGTACGAGGGAAGAAAATTTATTAGGTGTTTTAATCGTTGTGCTCACACACTTTGGAACATTGCAATATTTTTTATAACATCCTTTTTTAATGTCACTCATCATCGCAATATTATTTGATAGGCACTAAACTAGAAAACAAATGAGACGTAATTGGTTGCTCAGCTCACGCCACCACCACGCTGTGCCTGTGTGCGTTGTCTGATACGTGCGGTCGTGCGTCGCGTCGGGTGGCTCAGCGGTAGCGCCCGCCCGCACTGGCTACGGAGACATGACGTCACACCACTCGGTCAGTCGTGCCAAAAATATTTCTGCGGCGCGCGACTTTGAAACATTATAACTTTTTTGTCTTTAGAGATATATTCATATTTCTTTCACGCCTTTCTTTTATTTTTCTTATATTTTCTTTTGAATCGATAAAAAAAATTTAGTCAACTTCTCCATTGTGCCTCTGAAAGAAGTTACAGCATCAGTCTCTGACAAATCCCCGTATTTTAAGAGCGCGGCTACGTAAATTATTCACCACGTCTTTGCCCTAACAAACACCTGAACAAGTGGCATTCCGACCCACCTGAAGGTGACGACGCTGACGGCAGGCGGACCTAGCCCTATCCCTCCCCCCGGGTCGTCCCTCTTGGCGGTAGGGGGCGGGGTCGACCGGCCGTTCTGTTGCAGCTGCGCGGCCGCCGCCATAGCCGCTGGGCTCCGGGGCTGGAACCGCTGAACGATGCGAATGTTGTCCCGGAACTTCAGTAGCTGCTGGTGCGTCTCTTCGTGCGTGGCCGCGTCCACTATGAACACGTCCACCATCTCGTCGGTCAGCAGTTGGCACGAGTAGCCGATATTGATGGCAGTTTCTGAACAGAGAAACATTACAAATATCAAATAAGAATCCGATTTATAATTGTACGAGGTGCATCCAGAAAGTAAGTGGTAGTAGTAGTATAGATTTACTTAGCATAACTGCTACAATATAACTGTTACCAAGAATACAAACTAACTTAATTTGCTGAGTACATTCATAAAATTACATCACTATAAATTTTGTATATCCAAGAAATACTTTTTCAATCTTGTCTTGAGTTCTTTTAAATTGGTACTTGATTTAATATTATTGATCAATTTAATAAATTCGTATAACCCTTTTTGAAACACCGATTTATTTGTCATATTACTGTTGCAAATTTGTAGGTGAAAATCTGTATTTCCTCTAGTCGAGTAGCTATGATAGAGATTGTTTAATTCTATAAAATTATCTAAAATTTCCGGCAATAAATGATTTTTCAATCTATATATGAAAATGAGAATAGATATAATATAAAATTCTTTATATTCAACTAATTATGTTCTTTTAACATATTGCTTTATTTTGCAACACTTTACTTATGAAAATATGGCTTCATTTGCAGTATGTAAAATAGTTGAACAGTACAATAAATGAGGAAGAATTATAGTGTTATACAAAATTTTTTTAGAATAAACACAGAGCCTTTGGGAAATTCTATAAAAGTAATTTATCTTCAAGGGCATTTTTGAAATAATATAATCAAAGTAATCTTCAAATTTCAATCTACTATCTACATAATATGCCCAGATATTTGATAGATGTAACTACTTCAATTTTGTCATTATTAACCAAAATGAGTAATCGGTGTTTCGTTTAAATATTTGACTATTATCATACATTTTGTTTTATTAGTATTCAGTTTAAGTTTATTTACAATCAACCAATTGATAATTTTCTTCATATCATCATTTAGAAGTTCCAACGCAATGTCTAATTTTGTATTCGATATGTTTATTAAAGTATCGTCAATAAATATTTGAATTTTACAATGCTCCAAAATATCTGGTAAGTCATTTATGTATAAAATAAATAGTAGTGTTCCTAATTTACTTCCCTGTGGTAGTTCAACTGAAACATTCTTGACGCTTGAAAAAGTTTCTTATTTTAGTTATCTGACTTCTATTTATTAAGTAATTTTGGAAAATTTCATATACTGGTCCCCTGAATCCATAGTAATGTAATTTCTTTAGAAACTTTTTCCTGTCTATAGTCTCAAATGCCCTCTTGAAATCTAAAAACACTGTTAATGTTCTCATCTGTAGAATGTCTCCAATTTTCTGGTACCACTTGAATTGCTGTTTCCGAAGAATACGTCTTTCTGAATCGTGCTTCATATTTTGTTATTTTGTTTTCTTCAACAGATTCCATAATTTGTTCATATATAATTCCTTCAAAAAGTTTTTCAACATCTGGCAATACTTTATTGACCCTATTTGAAAAAACATACATTCCAGGTATACAGGGTGGCCAATCGGGTGACGATAATAATTTTTTTTTAGATAGCCCGTACCGGGACCTATCCAAAACACCCCCATATATATGAACCGATTATTGATAGTTTTCGAGTTATGATTTTTTTTTTGAAAACTTAGAGATTTTCCAGTTTTTCCAACAAATCGTCAAAAACGAAAACAAAAATGCTTTTCGGCGTATATTTTTTTCTGCAATTATACTCAGTATTAAGCCTGTTTTAATATCCAATAAGGAGAATCTGTACATCCGAACATAATTAAGTACATTTTGGGCCCAAAGTTTGAAATCTCTGTTTTTAGTCAGGATACCAAAACCTTCAAAATAAAATTAAAAATACTTATGCACAATTCTGGAGCTCCAATCTAATCTTAAAAACTCTGCAATACATTGCACTTTCGAAATAATAATGAAAAAATAGCACTTATGGGGGCATTTTGCGCCGTACGTGACTGTTAAAGGTAAAAAGGTGATAATTCACGAATTTCCAAAATGATTTAAAAAAACTATTATTTTGCTTTATTATGACAAATTAAAGAAAAAAAAACTCATAACAACTAATAAACTCGATAATCATTGATGTTTAAATCACTTTTAATAAAAAAAATTAATACCTGTGCTTTTTGTTGTGTACTATTGAACTTCTGCTAAATTAAGTTGTATGGAAAGTTAACAAAGGAAAGGAATAATAAAACAACAATCTGACTTTTAATTCCATGACGGAATTACCTGGGAAGCGTTATCGTAGCATACGCCATCCCTTTTACTTCCCACACCGACAGGTGAGGGGAGGATTGTGATCGTGAAAATTTTCGATTTTGAGATAATAGGTTTTTTTGGGCGTTTTATAATGTCTACATAACGAAAATACGCGTCACTCATTTCCGTCGTTTTGTCTGTCGGTCTGCCTGTCGGTCTGTCTGTCTGTACGCGTTTTTCTAGCCTCGTAATCTCAGTAACCGCTGCATGGACTATGATGAAGTTTGGGCAGCAATATGCTGTTGCGTCTTAGTAGGTAATGCTGCTATAATTTTGGAAATCGGTACATAGGCGGCGGAGTAATTAAAACAAAAGCTCCAAGTATTCCTCAAACTTCATTTTTAGGCGTTTTAGAGGTTCTTGATCATTTTCTGCGCTTTTTTTTTGGTGGGGGTGAAATTTGGGTGTCTGGGGGGTGGGGGTTGAAAAACTTGTTGTATTCATGATAGGCTGTCTACTTACCGGTCGAGGAAGACCTAGCAATACAAATCACCTTTTTCGGTCCATCCGAACCTTGCCTTGCCTATTACCGAAAATTAATTAACACAACTGCGCTTCGCCGATATGAGCTCGCAAAAAGCTACTCTGAAAGAAGGGGATGGCGTATGCCACGACATCGCTTCCCAGGTAATTCTGCCATGAAATTGTAAGTGAGATTATTGTTTCATTATTCCTTTCCTTTGTTAACTTTCCATACAACTTAATTTAGCAGAAGTTCAATAGTACATAGCAAAAACACTTCAAAAATCACAATTTTGGTATTAGTTTTTTTATTGAAAGTCTTCAAAACATCAATGGTTATCGAGTTTATTAGTTGTTACGAGTTTTTTTTCTTTAATTTGTCATAATAAAGCAAAATAATAGTTTTTTAAATCATTTTGGAAATTCGTGAATTATCACCTTTTTACCTTTAACACTCACGTACGGCGCAAAATGTCCCCATAAGTGCCACTTTTTCATTATTATTTCGAAAGTGCAATGTCTTGCAAAGTTTTTAAGACAAGTTGAAGCTCCAGAACCAGGCGTAAGTATTTTTAATTTTATTTTGAAGGTTTTGGTCTTCTGACCAAAAACAGAGATTTCAAACTTTGGGCCCAAAATATACTTAATTATTGTTCGGATGTACAGGTTCTCTTTATTGGGTATTAAAATAGGCTTAATGCTGAGTACAACTGCAGAAAAAAATAAAAGCTAAAAAGCATTCTTGTTTTTGTTTTTGAAGATTTTTTGGAAAAACTGGAAAATCTCTAAATTTTCAAAAAAAAAATCATAACTCGAAAACTATAAATAATCGGTACACATACATGGGGGTGTTTTGGATAGGTCTCGGTACGGGCTATCTAAAAAAAAATTATTATCGTCACCCGATTGGCCACCCTGTATATTTAATGAGATCAAGTACGGCAATGTTTTAGCTATTTCTCAACATAGCCACCATCGGATATGAGATACTGACTATCTTACCTTGTTTGTCTCCAGTTAACACCCATATCTTGATGCCCGCCAATGCCAGGTTGGCAATGGTCTGGGGCACTCCATCCTGTAGTTTATCTTCAATAGCTGTCACGCCAATCAATATCATGTCTGTTTCTATCTCCTCGTAGATGGCGTCCAGCTTTTCGTCCCTGTCCTCCATGGAGACTGCCGCCTCTTGGTGGCGCGCCTTCCAGTTACTGAAGAACTCTTCGTCCAGGTCGCGGGAGGCAAGGCAGAGGGTTCGAAGGCCCTCTCCAGCAAATTTCTATAAAGGACACAGAATTATAATAGGAACATAATAGAAACAACATAAATTTTTCGAATTCGATACTGAACCGATCAGCGGCCGACCAGTGGCATACCAACTAATATTTTTTTCTATAATTGATCGGTTTTTGAATATCGACTCCCATCCCTAATTTTAGGATGTTATCTCATCGTTTCCTACTCTGCCCTATAGAATATTTACCGTTAAATTCAAGCGCGCTCGGATTGGCCTTAGGACATCGCCTTCTCACAGAAAATGATTTTTTCGTAAACATACAAACTGCGCGAATTGCAAAATTTTTAATTTACTTTAAACACGGCAAAATTCGGAACAGAGGCCGAATTCGTGATCACTGCTCCCAAATTAACTAACATATGTGTCTCTGTCCTGATTGGGAACCTAAATTTTTTCTCGAATGGTCTTTTTTCTGTAACAAAGGAGGGGTCCTTTGGACTTTCTCGGTTTTAGAACGTCGACTCTCATCCTTAATTTTTGTATGTTATCTCATCGTTTACCATATCGTACTCAAAGAAGTTATGCTCAATACTACAGTTGGTAAAAACCATGTAAATTGCGCCCTCTATGGTAGGCAGATGCAAAAACAAATTCATGGGATGTATTAGCTTCCAAGACATATTCGTGTGACATTTTATTTTTTATTACAATGTTGCCAGTAGTTTCGGCAAAATCGTAAAAATGTGTATATTTTTTTATTCAACGCCCTGTATCTTGAATATGGATGGTGTTACGAAAATTTATTTTTTCGTTAGTTTTAGGTTTCTACCTATACTAGAGACGGGGTCACCTTTTTTGGAACACCCTGTATTTGATGAATCTCAGTAGTGTGCTTGTAGGTTGTTAAAGTAATCTTTAATTATACTCAGATCGTTCATACTAGCCATTAAATCCTAGATACATACATTTATTTTACAACTTTATAATACAACAAAATTTTAACTACTTACAAAGAAACCAAAAGAGAACCGTGAAATGTCATTAATTTCTGATCTGTCAAAATTGGATGTAGATACAGTTGAAACGTTGCAATCAAATTTGGGGGTAAACTTAAAGTACCGGTGCTGCTTAATATAATATTAGAATTAAAGTATGAGACACGAAAAAATATGTTTTCAGACAAATAAAACAAAACGTCTTCGACAGTGCAAAAATAGAATCACAGACTTATGGAGTGGACGTATGGAAATATTTTATTCGTCTGGACCACGGTCTTCAAAACGTGATTGTTAGCCTAAAACTAACTTTAAGCAGACACAATAAATGGAAATCAATATAAGTTTAACTTCAGGGCGGTCTTAGAAAAATAGTAAGCAGAAAGCATACTAGATGACTTTCTGCATTTGTTTCACATTTGTTTCACTTACATTCAAATGTTCCTGAGTCTTCTGTTTAACTTCATCCTGCCCTCGCTTCAACCTCTCGTATATCACATTATCAGCTCCTTTACAATACAACCTTAATTTTCCGTCTTTTCTTAATATCACTGACATCCTCTTCCTCACATTATTGAAATCAAGAATGCACAACAGCTCATAAATCTAAGAAACAAATAATAACATCTGTTAAAAATGTTCACTTCTTTATTAGGTTGTACTGAAAATCATTTGGTTAGTACTTCTAAATATGGACATAAACGCCAACATTTCTCAGATACAAAACAAAGTACGACATTTACATGACGTGATTTGGAAATTTGCTAAGAAAAGCAGTACTGAAAATACCTAATATGTACTCAGTTTCGTCTTCAATAGATGAAAATGTAATGTTTTATAACAAGAAATATTATTCTATTGTGCTTCACTACCCATATACTTAAAAGGATAAACTTTAGCGATGTTTCGACCGCTTCTGTGTCCTTTATCAAAGTACAAAATTTGTCAAAAAATTAATTTTGAATGAGTGACGTTTGACAGCTATTCAACGAAACAGCTTTTCCTAACGGTAATTCTAAAATCTTTAAGAACACTAGTGTTGTTAACAAACCCAAAATGAGATCTAGTAATACATCAGCATCAGGGTCTGGGGTATAGCGCACGAAATTGAGAATCCAAGAAAATGCGTATTCCCGTGTTAGCGAGGAGGCGTGGCAGCCTGTTCCCTTTCTCTAGTATCTGTGTCCAAAATCCAAAGGTAAGGTCAAAAGGTCCAAAGGTCACCATAAAAATGAAATTCGCATTTCCAATCTCCTGACTTTACCTTTAAACTTACAGTAATGATTCAAAACGCAAATTGAAGAAGAAAGCTTGCGCTTTGTCACTGTGGTGGCCTTTTTTTGATATCGTGTTTGGTTGTTTAATTAGGACATTTGAAGAATGTATGATTTTGCACTGCGGGTTTTTTGCACACTTAAAAACTTTTTTGAGAAAATTGCTTTGAGATGTCATTCACTAAGGTCTTAACTACTATCACCTTCTGAAATACTGTGTATGTAGTTTCAAAAATAAGTGAGTTCTTTTCGAAATGGGAATCAGTGTTTTACATGGCAAATATATATGTATAATTGTGTGCACCCAGGCCCCTTAGTCACAAGCCATACTACGCTCAAAGTTTCCGAGAGTGTGGATGGTCGCTTTGGACTACTTTGCTCCGCTTCCAGCTACTTCCAGGCGTTGTCGGTTTCTGCGCAGAGGCAAGAAGTCGGGAGGCGAAGTGACCGTCCAAATTGCTCAGACTGAAAATGAGGCACATACCAAATTCAAATACGTGAAAGTGTACATAAGTGCCGCTGCCTCTTGCACATAATCATCCATTTCACTGTTGTCAGCGTGTATTCGTTATTGACAAAATAAAGGTTAGGTTCTTGTGTGCCGAGCAGAGTTCCCGCTGAAGTTAAGCGAGTACTGTGGCGGCCCTCCTCGTACTCGTCTTAGTTCGACGAGGAACTTCGCGAGTAGTGTGGCTGAGGCTTTAGGATCACAATGCTGTCTGTCTTATGAGTGAATAATGTGATACACAGACTGCAACCCCAAGATAAGAGAATCGGACCTAACGAATTCGAATAGGTTAAAAGAAGTAAACAAGGTTTTTGTTTGTGCCCACAATCCCAACGCGGCAGCTGGCACACTGACCGCTGAATCGCTGATAAACCGGCATACCCTTTGTACAGATAGCAGGTAAAGAGTCCTAAAAATAACAGCACTCACGTAGAGGCATATTATAAATAGCTACTTTGTTTTGGTTGATCGTTTCGGGTTAATTGTTATAGTTTTGAATCAATTTTGGGTTTTAACACTGCATAAGTGTTAAAAGACTGGAATGTAGGGTGCATGCTTACTCCGCAAGAGGGAGATAATTCCAATCAGTTGGTTCACAGAAAAATCGGAAAAATGGAAGGGCACTGGCTGGATTCGAACCAGCGTCTCCTGCATTCTAGTCCGATGCGATACCAACAACACTACGGTGCCCCGTGATGTAGCCGATATACAGCGCCGACGACAAGGTATCGACTCCGCCGACACCCACCACTCGCCCGTGTCTTTCTGCGAACCATGTATTTCAGTCATCCAGAAAGATCTACTCGGCTGTTGAGTGAGTGTCAATCTCCCACCGCTATTTGCACGAGAGCTCTCTTACTGAAGTACGACTCCTCAGTCGGCCAGGATTTCATGGAATGAGAGGTGCTTGCTTACTCCGCAAGAGGGAGATAATTCCAATCATTTGGTTCATTACATGAAATCCTGGCCGACTGAGAAGTCGTACTTCAGTGAGAAAGAGAGCTGTCCTGCAAATAGCAGTGGGAGATTAACACTCACCAAACAGCCGACTGGATCTCTCTGAAATGCATGGTTCGCAGAGAGATACAGTGGAGTGGTGGGTGTCGCCGGAGTCGATACCTTGTCGTCGGCGCTGTATATCAGCTACATCACGGGGCACCGTAGTGTAGTTGGTATCGCGTCGGCCTAGAATGTCGGAGACGCTGGTTCGAATCCAGCCGGTACCCTTCATTTTTCCAATTTTTCTGTGAACCAAATGATTGTTAAAAGACTATTTGAGACAATTCCATAAAATTTAAATCCCGCAGATTTCTGTAAAATATAGCATCGTGTTTGTGAACACAGTAAATAATAACAACGGGATCTTGGGCACACTCACATGCCTGTTAGAGCATAGGCGTTTCTTTTTCTAACCTATTCGAATTCGTTGGTCGGATTTCATTTGGGATTTAATAACAGACCATACAAGACCTGGAAAAACTGACGGCCCACTCTTTGGTTTGGAGAACATGGATCAGATTTTTCCTTGAAGCATATCCAACCATACAGAGTCACGATCAACTGTTAATTTAGAAATTCAATCGTGAGTCATCAGTAAGCAGGCAGATTCGTTTTGGATTTTTCAACAATGCGAATGCAACACTTTATGTTCGTTAAGATATCCGAATCACAGCCAAGCTACAAAAATGGCCAAAATGTCAGTACAGCTGGTTTTCATTGTACTATACAGGGTTATTCACGTTATTCGACACGGAGCATTATGACTAAGTATTTGATAAAAAAGATAATAATGATTTGGGTTGGATAGAGACCCATAAAGGCTACATTTTAAAAATATTTTCATGTTATACAGGGTGTCCCAAAAACACGAAATGTATCAAAGTCATGTTTTTTTAAATTGAACACCCCATGTATTATTGCATATTCAGATTCCTTGGTGAATTCTAGTGTGACTTTATGTATCATACATGGTACCTAAAGCGAACCGTTAAGGTGTTTATCACCATTTTCGGTGTAAGTAGATATCAGGAAAAAATTGAATATCGCAGAGATTACAAAATATGGAAGGCTGTGACTTTGCCGTATTACTAAGCATAAAATGCGTCAACTTTTGTGAGAGTGTCAAATTTAAATTACGTTTATGCTTGGAGAAATCGGTCGATGAATTAAGGAAACTTCGATCAGCGATAACTTGATTTTTTCAAATGGGAATGCCTAATTTTTTTTATACGGTTAAACGTAGAATTTGATAAGCTTTCTAATGATATAAGGTTATGAATATCAATCTCTCGTAGTTTTTATTTAATTTTAAATTTTCAAACAAATAAGCAACGTAGCAGGCCATGAAATATAAACAAAAATCTGTTCAGCTAGAAGAAAACAACTAACTTAGCAGAAAAATACACACTAACTAGACTAAAGGGACAAGATTATAAAAATTCGTTGCAACAAATCAACTCTCCCAGAAACAACCGCGATAACGTCTCTAAGGTCAAAGAGAACCTGGAGTATGGCAGTAACAGATATTTTTACTGTCTATTGGCCACCGGAATTTACTAGAGGTTAAAAATTTCCAAGGCAATCAAAAACCCTCATATGAAACAGAAACAACCAGCGACTGTTGCCCCAGCACGCAACTATCAATCATATGTAATGGTGTAAAAAAGTACTAATTTGCGTCGAAGTCGATACCTCTGACTGGAGCCCTTCTATTTTTCAATATCTATTAGCAATATTACAAAAAAGGAATACTGACACATCAGATTTAGGTTTTCTGCCATTTAAGTTATGTTTTATAATTTGAACAAATTTTAATTCATTCTTCATTTTCTGCGACCTTGCTAATAGGTACTGAAGAATTTTCAGAACTCCAGTCAGAGGTACTTTTGACTTGAATTTTGACAGAATTGCATACTTTTTCATAACATTAAATATGAAATTTTATTATGAAAATAATAAACTGCTTACAACATTCTCTAGTAGTTTTTACTTTATTTCAAAATTTTTAATGGTTTTGGAAATTGCCAATCTCTAGTACATTGCAGTAGCTAGTAGGCCGTGAAAAAATCCACTTCTGCCATACTCCAGCTTCTCTTTGACCAAAGATATGTTACCGCCGTTGTTTCTGGTTAGACTTTGTTTGTTGTGAGTAATTTTTATAATCTTGTCCCTTTAGTCTAGTTCGTGTGTATTTTTCACCTAAGTTAGTTGTTTTCTTCTACCTGAACAGGTTTTTGTTTATATTTCATGGCCTGCTACGTTGGTTATAGGTAGGCAAATTGAAAAACGCCGATTTGTTTGAAAATTTAAAATTCAATGAAAACTACCAGAGATTGATATGCATAACTTATATCATTAGAAAGGTTATCAAATTCTACTTTTAACCGTATAAAAAAAATTAGGCATTCCCATTTGAAAAAATCAAGTTATCGCTGATCGAAGTTTCCTTGATTCATCGACCGATTTCTCCAAGTATAAACGTAATTTAAATTTGACAGTCTCATCAAAGCTGACGCATTTTATGCTTAGTAATGCGGCAAAGTCACAGCCTTCCAAATTTTATAATCTCTGCGATATTCAATTTTTTCCTGATATCTACTTATACCGAAAATGGTGATTTACACCTAAACAGTTCGCTTTAAGTCCCATGTATGAAACATAAAGTCACACTAGAATTCATCAAGGAATCGGAATATGCAATAATATACGGGGTGTTCTATTTAAAAAAACATAACTTTGATACATTTCGTGCTTTTGGGACACCCTGTATAACATGAAAATATTTTTAAAATGTAGCCTTTATGGGTCTCTATCCATCCCAAATTATTATTTTCTTTTTTATCAAATACTTTAGCCATAATGCTCCGTGTCGAATAACGTGAATAAACCTGTATAATGGGCTAAAAAGGCAACCACATGATAGGTATTAGAAATTACGAAAGATTGTTTCATGTTAAAAAAATGAGCCAACTAGTCTGTCTTGCACCAATACTGACGTCCAAATCAAGAGAACATGCTTTAAGAATACTTTTTTTTGATAAGCCCCAATTTTTTTATTAGTTCTCCGCCGTCACTAGATCGATCTTCAAAATCAGATTCGTCCTTGCTGTAGCAGTAGCCTACCACAGAAACTTTTTATTACTTCACCTCCAGTGGACCGATTATTGAAAGCTATACGGTTGAAGTACAGTTTTTGGTGTGTCAAATAACCTGACAAAAATGAAACCTTTTAGCCATTTTCTTGACAGCATCCACAGTCAGGCTGAGAGTATAAATTTGGCGCACAAAGTAGTAGACTTACCTCTTTAACACCCATAACCTCAATCGTGATGCTATTCGGCGATCGTTCTTTGAACACAAAGCCAAAATTTCTAGCGGCACTCACCAATGCCGACTCATCGGGACTCTGCGCTTGATACTCTAGGGTGCCATCTTCTTTCGTTTCTGACATCACAGTATGACACAATGCGAGTAATCTGAAAGTATGGGTTGGTTTTGAGGTTATAGAAAGTATTTGAAAAGCGTAGTGGCAATAATGTTGATGAATCAGATTTTCTGTTTCTTATCATGTGTTGGTAATACTCAACTCTGGTGCCATGAGTATCATCATTAAAACATTCTGAATCTGCAGTATTTCTGTTATCATCATTAAAACATTCTGAATCTGCAGTATTTCTGTAGTAACGAGCTAGTGGTTATTGGGGTGTTCGGTTGGAGACATTACGCTTTGATGAAGTTTGAGATGATATAATATGTTTTAGGTCTTTTCTAAAAGAAAAGAAATAAGTTTACGAATATTAAGTGATTGTATTTTATTTTATTTGCTGATTTCCATATTTATGGAAAAATACCGGTATTTTACTCAACATAGTTTATTTTTACTTGGATATGTTTTTAATCATTTGCCAGAACTTTTATAATAAAACTTATTATAAGTTAAGAAAACACGTGCTTTCAAATCACAGGTTCAAGAGGTTATAAGAATAGCAATCGCGAAATTCCGGGATGGGAATAGTTTATATCAACTGAAAACAAAACCAACAAAAGCAACAAGACCCATTGTTTGTAATCTATCAAAGTATATACCCACCTAAAAAAACTAAATACATCCTGATCTCTTCTACGAACAGCCTCTAAAAGTCTGCAGTCGTAGAATCTAAAGTCACTCTCATAATCTGGATTGAAGGAGAAATCCAGGGGCTCCATGTCATCGGTAACCTCTATCACGTCACCTGTTCTTCTGTCGACTACGTCACCGTATGATCTGCCCGTGATGGAACATTTGTTGAAGGTCATTATGTTCTGGGTCAGAGTTCCAGTTTTGTCCGAGAAAATATACTCTATTTGACCTATAATAAATGACAATGCATGTAACAATAACCACTTGTTACGGTTATTTAGATATTTGCTTATCAATTATTAGTCCACCTAGTACACCTTTTCCAATTGCCAAATATATTTTATTTATTGAAGTACATAGCTACAACAATAATGGAAAAATACACAAAAGCATTCAATAAAAAAGAGAGCATTTTCGATGAAAAATGTTTGTGTGATTTCCGTAAGCACCAATACATTTGAGAACCCATTCGCTAAACGACCGTCTGCGTCGTGTCAATGATAACCAATCATTTTCTAGCCGTTTCATAGCATTCACAGTTTTATTTCACAATTCTTCTCCAGTACCTATTGAACCTTCATATACGGGCGACTTTATACACAAATCGAGCGGATTGAAATCGGGCCTTCAGGGTGGCTTCCTCATCATATCCAACAATTTAGAAACTAAATATTCTGGTAGTGACGGATGTAGAGAAGTGTGCACTTCAGCCTGCACGAACAGCATGATTAGTCTTAGTTCTAGAAAAAGCTCATCAAAATATACTGGTAACAGGGTTTCTAGTAAATTAATATACAGGGTGAGTTTTTAGTACCGGTTCGGTCGATAACTCCACTACTATAGAAGATAGCGAAAAAAGTTGTATATAAAAGTTGTAGCCACGGATATGCTCCTTGCTCAGAAAATATTTAGATTTATACAGGGTGATCCATAACTACGTGGTGATGCAAACATGGATTTTTTTAAATGAGACACCCTATATATTATTCCATATTCAGATTCTACTAATGACTTCCGTTCCTCCAATATAGGGCATTGTTACATTATACAGGGTGTTTCAAAAGTTATGACCATTTTTATATCCAAATCGCGGACAAATGAACGTATATCAAAAAGTAATGAATCAAAAATTATTTTTTTTACATGAGAAGATTAAAAATATCCTCTAGTTTTAAAATCGGCTATAAAAGAAGCCCGAGACGCATATTCGTATACAGGGTGATGTAGAATGCAAAATCCAAATTTTCTCTTTTTTTTCAAATATAACCCCCAATATTTTATTATCCCAAAGAATTGCTTTTAATATGCTCTTTCATCTTTGTATAGCACTTGTTGTACCTACGTTCATCAGTTTCCGAGATATTTCGATTTTTCGGTGAATTTAAAATATAGCCTCTATTTGTGTACTGAAATTTATTTATTTTGAGAAAGTAATATCTGATTTGTTTTTCATTTAACGAACAACTAAATTATAACGTCTTGATAGTGTTTGATGAAGTCAAAACCCTAAACCATCGAGATAATAAAGTCAAGTATGCTGAGGAAACAATTTTGTAGGCGTCATGCATAATTATCAAGTAGTTTTATCAGGTAGGCTTTGAAAAATTGACAGTTTTCATAACCTACTCAATAATTCCGTACTGTGTGAAGAACTAGCTTTGAGAATTAATTTTTCCATTGAGGGTATTTAGGAGAATCTTTGAGAAATTGTCTACTTGCCTCTAGAATATATCAACTATGAATAGCAATATCCAGAGTGGAGGCACTCTAAAACTAGTGCGTTTGAAAGATTGAAGAATCGTTTTATTTGGACTGTGTCGTTTCATATTTCATAGCCTACCTGATACATCTGCTTGATAATTATGCATGACGTCTATAAAATTGTTTCCTCAGCACACTTGACCTATATTATCTCGTTAGTTCAGTGTTTTGACTTGATCAAGTATTATTATCGCCTTATATTTTAGTTGTTTGTTAAGCAAAAACAAAATTTGGTAGTATTTTCTCAAAATAAATAAATTTTATTAAAGAAATAGAAGGTATATTTAAAAATCGAAATATCTCAGAAACTAATGAATGCAGCCATAATAAGTGCTATACAAAGATGAAAGAGCATATTAAAAGTAATCCTTTGGTATAATAAAATATTGGGGCTTACATTTAAAAAAAGAGAGAAAATCTAGATTTTGCATTCTACATCACCCTGTATACGAATATGCGTCGCGGGATTTTTTTATAACGTATTTTAAAACTAGAGGATATTTCTAATTTTCTCATGTAAAAAAAATTTTTTTTAATAATTACTTTTTGATATACAGTACGTTCATTTGACCGTGATTTGGATACAAAAATGGTCATAACTTTTGAAACACCCTGAATAATGTAACAATACCCTATATTGGAAGAACGGAAATATTTTCTGAGCAAGGAGCATAACCGTGGCTACAATTTTTATATACAATTTTTTTCGCTATCTTCTACAGTAGTGGAGTTAGCGACCGAGCCGGTACTAAAAACTCACCCTGTACATTTTCCTGTTGAAGGTGGGATAACCAATAATTCCACGCCACACGTTTATATGAATTCATGGTGAAAATAACATTCGGCTATTAAATGTGGATTTTCTAAGTTTCATGCATGTTTATTTCTAAAGTTGAAAACGCCTCAACGTATAAAGGTTGCTTTGCATATAAATCATATTTTGTTGAAAAACAAACGAGCGAATGTAAATCTAATGGTAAATTAATAGGCAATAGATTCTGCACTGGCGTCATATGAAATGGATATAGCCTCTCCTTATGAAGAATTTTCCAAATGGTGACAGTAGCGGTCTAGTTCACAAGTCAGTGTTTTCAGCTATGCGGATCAAAATTCTTTTTGGTCGAGAGTTGTTGTCTTAGGGCGCTCTGCAGATTGTCATTTGGTCCGAAAGTATCTTCTACAAACTTTCCGTCCATTACAGTTTTCCTGTGCGTATATACTTCATCTCTGTGAATCTTTAGTTATGTCAGTGGTTCGCTATTGTGATATTCTATATTACCCTTGTCTAGACAGTTTAACCAAGTTGCGTCTACAAAAAATCCAAAACTCATGCTGCAGATTTGTTTGTGGTTTGAGGAAGTTTGATCATATCTCAGCTAAAATCAGGGAAATTGGTTGGCTGACTGTAGAAAAAACTGTGAAGCTACACTACATTATTTTTATACATAAATTAGTTGTTACGTCCACCCCTTGTTATTTGTTTGAGAAGCTTATACCTCGTAGACATGCGCACGACTTGAATCTAAGGCACAGAGATAATTTTACCATTCCACGCTACTTCACAGCATTATTTACGAGATCATTCTCGTATAATGCTGTGCAACTGTATAATCAAGTAAATAATGAGTTTAAGAGTTATTCACTTCTTATGTTTAAAAAAAAGATGAGACTTCTACTACTGGTTGAATAAGAAGGTACATTTTTCTTTATTTTTTATATTACTTTTGCCTGTTACAACTCAAATACTTTTTGTATGTTTGAATATACATTTTTCTTGTTAGTATTATAGGTACATACACTGTGTTATGGTTATAGGTAAAGGGTTAAATGTAAGAATAGCCTGTGGCTAAATTTCGCCCTAATAAAAAGACGTTTATTATTATTATTATTATTATTATTATTATCTAGTATCTATTCGTTAGAAAACTCTTTTTCATTTCGCTTATAGAATAATTTTTCAAGAAGCGCATGAGTAACACACAAATCAACAAACACTATCGAAGTTTGACAGTAACTAAATGCGCAACGTCTGTTGTTGCAACTGGCATCTAATTTAAAGACAGCCTACTTCCAAAAAAATTTGAAATCTTGTTTCGACTATTATTTATTATTAACATTTACAAACTACACTTTTGTTAAGTAAAAAAGGTGGAAAACACAATGTTCAACTTAACTGGAGTTTCTAATTTTGTGCTGTTACGTCACCCTGTTGAAGAATTATTAAGCAGAAATGAAATGATTACAACTTTGACCTCTGTACTAAGGTAAGTTTGGTTAACTCCCAATATTTTTACCCAAATAATCTGATGTTTTTCTATGTACTATTTGAATAATCACGGGTCCAATGGATAAGTATCATGATATTTGTTTATTATTGTTTCTGATAGAGCATGTCATGAAAAGCTTGTTTGAGCCTGGGATAGCGAGAAAATATGCAAAATATTTCAATTTTTCTAGTCGCGTGACGTCACGGAACTAAACTCAAATTAGCCAATCAGAAGACGTAGAGGTGTGCTACGTTGCCACACAATGCCGATTCACTACTAAGTGGAAGGAGGGAGAAAGTTTCCACGAATAATCATACAATGCACTTTGAAACTAATGACCAAACCACTTTCTCTGTCCTTTTTATCAACTTCCACAAAACAAATAACCTATAAGTACCTTTTTGCTTCATCGTGAAAATGTTCGTGATCCATTTGGAACTCGTTTATGACAGACTATCGGTAAATGGAAAGACAGCGTAGAAGATGCTATTACATGCCAATATTGCCAATATTGAATTTATGATTAATTTCCGCCTCTTTTCGAGCGTCGAATTGAGATGGAAAGTTTAACAAACTAGAGCACAGAACATTGATAGGGTTAACTTAAGTTGATGAAAATCCCAAATCACAATGTAAATGAAACGTCAATTGTCATTTCCACAAAACATCACAATTATTCAAATGTAGGATGACGGTGCCATTCGTTCAATGCTATCACCGTATTGTCAACAGTGCGCCTTTTTTGCCTATATAAAACAAAACGAAAAATCACAACCACCAGCGATAAAAGTAAAGCACAACGAAAACATAAAATTCAAACCTAGTAGGAACACAGTGTAGCAACGGTAGGATGGTAGAACAAAAACGAGGTATATTTGATGATTTACAACAGATTCATAGGACACAAGCATCAAATCTTAATCACCGGGACGAGTGACAGTCTGACATAGTTCGGGGTGCTGCACCAACGTATACTATGCTCTGTGTTCCGCACGATAGTAATATCTAGTTGGCATTAATACACCTGTAACATCCTATTTCTAAAATGAAGGTGGCCCAGAAATGATCAAATTGCAGCTTAGGGCTCATTTTTATGTGTTACTGAGGCTGTTAGTCTATTTAGCATTTTAAAAGTTATCAATTTATCACATGACCATGTAAAATTAGGTACATTGGTATGCTTTTCGTACATACATTTTCCTGTATGTAGGAAAATCGCAATTAACTGATAAGGACGCCATCGGAATTTAACACAAAATCAGCTTCAACGAAAACCACTTAAATAGGCAAATGATGCCAGATAACCTTTTGTCTACCATGGTATTGCTGAAATCAGGATAGGTTTGGTAACACTGGCCGCGCGATCAAGATCGCGCTTGGCAACTGTTGGCTGCATTTAAATTTCAGTTCCTCGATTTAAAAAAACATTTTATTAAGATACTAAGGGTTGAAAAAAGTAACTGAACGCTCCTTTGCAACTATTTTCGTATAACATACAACGTCCTGCATGCGAAAATGCTACTTTCAACTCCATGATACTAGTCCATTTAGTTTAGTTACGGATAATATAGACATTTTTGACTGTAAGTAGGGAACACCACAGGGGAGCGTTCTAAACCTCTTATTTTTTCACTTTTTGTCAACGACCTGCCACTACATCTCTCATCTTTCGCTAAAACCTTCTTGTACGCAGATGATACCACTATAGTCTTATGCGACATATCAATGGAACAACTACGTATAAAAATCAAAACCATTATTCATGAGTTCACTGTATGGTGTGAGAAAAATCGATTAATAATCAATCCCAAAAAAACACTTAGAATTCCATAGTAAACAAAGATGCCCATTCAACCCAAAAGCTAGTATCCAAGGGCACAATATACAATGTGTTCCACCATCATGTCGACAAACTTTGAGGTATGAAAACACAATTAAAGTTATCGAGAAAAAATGCGAAAAAAAGGGGTCAACCTTTTAGTTAATTTTTTATTACATTTTCAATTTCTGTATCACGACTCCATGGGTTCGCGCAGTTGTAACGCCATAGCTTGATTATTTATCGACCGATTCACGACATTTTGGACTAATTTTATAGGAGAATGACTGGGCATATCAACTAAAGCAAAAAAAGATAATACCTAATAATTTCTAAGGCTAAAAAAATTCACCAAACTGAATTTTTTTTTAAATGCACTTATTTGGGTTACTTACAAATAATTTGAAAAAAACCCGTATTAGTGATCACATGGCGCTGTGATACAGAAGTCATAATACAAAAAGGCCTATTCTGTCGAAAATTTTAGTGCTACATACACGAATTGCATGTGGTAAGACAGGAAACATCCTGCTAAACATTAAAATGTCTTAATAAATAGGCACTAATACAGCTTTTTTTCAAATTATTTGTAAGTAACCCAAATAAGTGCATTTAAAAAAAAATCAGTTTGGTGAATTTTTTTAGCCTTAGAAATTATTAGGTATTATCTTTTTTTTGCTTTAGTTGATATGCCCAGTCATTCTCCTATAAAATGAGTCCAAAATGTCGTGAATCGCTACAACTGCGCGAACCCATGGAGTCGTGATACAGAAATTGAAAATGTAATAAAAAATTAATCAAAAGGTTGACCCCTTTTTTTCGCATTTTTTCTCGATAACTTTAATTGTATTTTCATACCTCAAAGTTTGTCGAGATGATGGTGGAACACATTGTAGTTCCATCAGAAACAACTAAACTTTTAGGTGTTGAAATTGATAGTAATTTATCACGGAGTTATCACATAAACTATGTGTGTAACAAGCTTAATAAAAGTTATTATTTATTAAATAACCTCAGTAGCATGCTAAACACAGAGTCGTTGCTGGACGTATACTACGCTTACTGTTATCCAACCTTTTCATATTGTATAAATGTCTGGGGTCAGGCAGTTGGAATGCAAAGTGTTTTTATACTGCAGAAAAGGGTACTTATATTGATTTTTAAATCACCCCTTGGTGGCTCATACAGCGATGCATTTATAAATTCCAAAATTTTGACTGTTCCTTGTATTTACCTACTTAAAATATTATTATGAACATTTAGGAATAAGGATAAGTATGTTAAGCATAACGACTCGTTATAAAAATATATATTAATTAGCAAAAATTCTCACAGTTTTTACAAAAAGTCTCCTATTCTGGCTGGATGTCACTATTTTAACTTGCTTCCGCAGGATTTAAAAAACTGTGTAAGTGAACACCTATTCAAAAGTAAATTAAAAGCTCTATTGGTTAATCAGTGTTTTTATGATTTACAGAAATTTGTAAACCATCTCACAGTATAGAGTTCTTTTTTCTGTACTCTTATGTTTGCATATCGTTTATTTGTTGTATAACTGTCTTTCACAATTTTTCATGTATGATCATACTTTTATGTATTATGTGCGTTTTTTATACATTACGCGTGTATCTATACACCGTGTCCCAGGACGAAGCCCGAAAAAAGAAATCGCACTTAGGTTTCAAAATGTGAAACTGGTATCAAAAGGAATTATTCTTAAATACGCATTTGTTCCAGAGAAATCAACGTTCGAAGTTTTGTTGTACAGATGATTGAAACGTGTGTGCCCACCTTATTTCACTCTCACTTTCTGTAAAAACACTTTCGATTTCACAGCAAAAAAACGCGAAGGTCGGTTACGGTTAATGTTTTGTCGATTGTTTACCTCAGCTGACGACCTGACGTACAAATATGATAAGGGCGTTCAATAAACATATAATTTAAACATAACGTCCCTGTTTTCACGAAATGGCGTATATCGGATATTATACCTTTTCAGGAGGAACGTTATAAGTTTTTTAAGATTTAGAAGTGTCTACTACTTGAATACCGTATATCCTAACAAAACGAGTTTATGAAGTCGTATTCAGTATGGTCAAGACTATAAAAACAGATTGAAATAAAAAACAAAAAATTAGCGACTGAGCCAAAAATAGCAAAAAAAAAAAGATATACGCCAATTTGTGAAATGTTTCTAACTTCCAGTTGTGGATACATCCACAATACAACCTAAAGGTTTTGACATTAAACCATTTATTTTACCTTCATATTATAAGCCATATTTGAAAAATGTTTCATAACATAAAATATATAGTAATAAGGTACTTAAAAATTTTACATTTCAAAACATAAATGTTCTATTCCTCATTACCGCACAATGCAATGCAACAGTATACCTATTATAATGATACAGCAAAAATATAATGGAAAAACAAAAACCTATTGGTGAGGCAAGTTAATGTAAAAGTCTTTGTAGACTTGCTGTCTCACTACTGGTCTTTTGCCTTCCCAAAGGGACAAAAGGGACTTGTATTTTTCTTGTGTAATTTTTTGTTGACTATTATTTAGCGCTTTCAGTGCAATATTGCTGTTGATGGACCGAGGTAAAGATATTCGCCTGTACAGGTTATGCAGGTGGCATGCCTTGATAAAAAATTTTTGGGGGTTGTCTTTTTCAACGAAGTCCCAAAAATCCTTGTGAGTCATTATATTAACAATAAGGGGGCCAACCTGAATATTGGTATAAGTTGACAAGTTGAAAATATCAACTTCTTTGGAGACTGCTGTTGAAATCGCACTATGTGCAACATTACCTTCGCTTTGTCCATTACAATTTTCAAAGAAATCATGATTTATGCTCGTAGCATTTTCACCTTTGATCAAGAAATAAAGTAACAAAGATGGTGTCATAGAATTTTTGTTTTGACCATAGCATCCGTCTGAAAACAGAGCTACTGAATTTGCACCTGCTTTTATCACAAGTTTCTAAAAATCTGAAGAGACACGTAGAAATTTCTGATGATCCCCTTTTGCTTTGAGTTTCATGCCATCTAAAGCAATAGCAGTCCCTGCTAGCGACGTTGTATATTGTGAAGTTGTAAACATTTAAACGTTGCTTATAAAATATTTCATTTTCTTTACTAATAGGTAGCTGAATAACTCGTTGCAAGTCAAAGACCGCGCATATTCGTTTGGGTTAGTCAACGCCTGTGTTTTTAAAATGTTGCTTTATCTCTTTCACTTTATTCTTATTAGCAGAGTGCAGTTCAAATTCTCTTTTAAGGTTTTCAGCAATATCATTTTCTGCAGTTTGGTACTTGCATGCACAGTGCGCATTGATCCTTCTTAGGGTGGTGAAAGGACAAATTCATGCTAACAAATATTATTCTGTAAAGACACAGGCTGTCTATCATGTTCATTTCCTTTGCATTTTGTATTGCCTCTTGCTTATGCATTTCGTACATTTTAACTAAATTAAGCTTAGAGCTTAGATACTCTCGTGAGGATTTTTTCGGCAGTAGTGGGACTCTACTTTTGGAAATCTCAGGATATGTGACCTCATATCCGATTTGATTTGATCGTCTCTTAGCTTTAAGCTTTCCTTTCTCCTTCCACCCTCATTTCCTGTTTGAATAACACATTTTAGCTTCAACACCTTTTTTAAATTTATCTCCTTTCCTGACTAATTTTAATTCATTCGCAGATACAACATTTCATTCACCACCCCGCCATTCGACTAATATGTCCATTTTTTCCTCAGTAAGATAATCAAATAAAAATGTACAAGAAAAAGTCTGCAACGGCTCAGAGCACCTTACTGTACACCAGGCAAATGTATAGGTTAAACGGATTCGCCAAGATTTCACATACAGACGTATATCGATGTACGACCCACTTGTCAGGACCCGTAATAGTTATGGTTATCTCCACAAAGAGGTGTATATCATATAAGCCTATTTGAAGAAATTTGGAGTACTCATTTTCGTTATACGCCTGAAACAGTTATTTGAATAACTTTGCTCGCCGATATCACAGAGATACTTCTGTTTGTGAGGGTAAAGACGACTCTTCAAGTAGTCATATGCGACCAAAAGCTCAATTTTGGAAAAATGCGATATACGCCACTTTGTGAAAACAGGGACGATATTATAACATAAGTCGGTGCCACAAATCATCCCTGAAAGTTTTCGGGATTCGTCCTGGGACGCGGTGTATATTTTTATATATCGTAGAGGGGGGTAGTCATTGCCGAAACAAAAACCAGTTAGGTAACAAAATGGTTAATAATTGGGAATGCGGCAAATAAACGCAAAGGTGGACTCTTTCAACTTTAATCCAAGGTTTCGGAAACTTATGATTCCATCACCAGGGCTAGCTACAATAGAATTTTAAACATGAGTAACAATCTCAAAAAGGATGTTAAGTACTTACAAAAGTTAGCGAGATCGATGCGTAATGATGTTAAAAGGGAGAGACTTCACATAAATAGCACAATTTGTGTGGAAACACAAATTCATTGTCACGAAACATAAATTCATTGTCACGAAACATTGGAAAGATAACAAAAAGGACTTTAAACATTTAAAACACATTAAAAACCGGATATCTGTAATAAAATCGGTGATTAACGTCTTAATTAAACCACGTGGAAATGTCGTTTTTAAATGAATGATATCCAGAAACAATGACACTTGTCCCTTGTCTATCACTATTGACAGGTGACACAGATCGAAATGAAAGAGGAACTATTAATAATCGATAAAAGATCGATGACGCTGAAAGAACAAGAAAATATTTTCGACATGTAGAAATATTTTATTTTTGGAAAAAACGAGGAAAAGAGCTAGAATGTTCAAGTAAAACACCCAAAAAAGCAGATGTAATTATATGTTGTGACGTTCACCAAAAAGAAAAGGGTGAATGTAAAACAAACTAGTCTTAGGCACGGTTGTACAATGCGAGCTTAAGCTTCGGCTTAAGGTAAGCCGACGTTAAACCACAAATGTCCGTTGTACAATGCTGGCTTAACCCCCCACTCCAAGCTTAACACGAGCTTACGTAAGCCGAAGCTCAACGCGAGCTTAGCTGAGGTTTAAACCTAACCTGATACAAGTAACATGACATGTCAAGGAGGAACCTTCACATTGCTTGTCACTAAAGATTTGTGTCTGATTTAACAAAGAGAGCGAATGAAAGAACAGAGACAGAAACGGTCGTTGCCGAAATTTGACACAAACTGTCGTAAGTACCTAACCAAAAAACGTAATTTTTCAGATGATTATGTCAGTACGTATTGCTTCATTGATGCCAACTGTAGTGAATTTCATTATCAACCAGGTTTAACTAAGCCGACGATTGTACAACGGATGTCGACTTTAAGCCTGAGCTTAGGTAAGCTTAGGCTTAACAAAGCTCGTGTTAACCCCGCATTTGTACAACCGACCCTAAATGTTAAGAAAACTATTAATATTCATTATTATTAGTTGTAATATATGTATGTTTTATATATCTATGATATATTGTGACATATTCAATCCATATGACATAGGTTTAACGGACGAATAAAGTTATTTTATTCTATTCTATTCCACGGTTCTATGTTCTGTCCTCATTGGGCTCCTTGTACAACCTCACAGGCATCTCACAGAACTAAGTGTTCAGCCATACCAAACTACGGAGAGAAGAGGTTATGTAGCTCAGCGGAATTCCCTTGGAAGGGCAGAGTTCCCTCAGCATGGAATCTCGCGTCGATGGACAATCGCACAGCATGCCTCTTTCATTCCCGCTCCACTATCCCAATCCTCACAATCCCTCGCCCAATGCCGCTACCCTCGCCGCTCGCTTCTTGCTTAGCCGCTCCATTATGTTTGTACCCTTTAGTTACGGTTGCGGCTAGGTTTGTTTGGACAACCTCAACTATCGATAGCTTCAACTGAATCCCAACAACTCACCTAGCTCCTCGTTCAGCGTAGTAGTTCTAGCTTTAGCGTGCGCGCCCGAGACATGGTCGCACATCGCGTCGTCCCAATTGATGAGGAAGCTTTGCACGAACCGGATCACCTCGACGCTCACGTACAGAGATATGGGCACGACAGTGTTCAGGACGATGGCGTACGAGAAGAAGACCAGCAGGGCGATGATGGTGGCGCCGCCCATAGGCTCCTGCGGCACCAACGTGTCCCAGGGCAGGTACCGCTGGAAGTACTGCCCCACCAACGTCTCCCAGATGCCGCACGCCACCATGCAGAAAAGGCACATGGATAACAGGAAAAATACTATCTGCAAATTAAAAAGACATTTCCGGTTTGTATTAATCAGTTATATTCTTCACAGGATAGGATTGCCCGGGTCATTAGAAAACATCATCATATAAAAACATCATATATAAACATATAAAAACAATTTTCAAGCCCACGCAGAAGACGAAGAGCTTACTGAGATCAGCCAAAGAAAAGAGAGAGCCGAAAACATTGCCAGGGGTATATAAAATACCTTGTTTCTGCGGCATAGTATACGTCGGCACAACTAAGCGTTCCCTGAACACAAGAATAAAACAAGAGGGCTTGCAGACTAGGACAAACATAAAGATCAGCGGTAGCAGAACACGTACTAGGACAAGGACATGAAATTAATTTCTACGATACAAAGTTATTGGTCGCCACAAATAGCTACCACTCACGCTTTGGAAGAGAGGCAATCGAAATTCGTAAACATCCGAACAATTTCAACAAAAAAGGGGAATCACCCAAACTGAACAAAATATGGCATCCGGTATTAAGAAACAAAATACATAACAACCACGTATCCAAGAAAGTTTTCCGGAAACAAAGTGAATAGATATTAAAAGTTAAGACCAATTAACATCAAAATAAAGCGAGATAAGATAACGACCAGGATAACAAACAAAAAATACATAAACCTAATTAACATGCGCATACCATGCCTATTGTCAGTGTTGCCTGAAATGTTCGGTGGCCAAAGCAACACTGAAAATAGGTACAGGATACGCGTGTGAGTTAGTTTATGTATTTTATCTGTTAACTTTATTGTTATACCACGTTATTTTGCTTTATTTTGCTGTTAATTAGCCTTAATTCTCAAGATCTATTCACACTGATTTTTTCTTACTATTTTGGCTTGTTGAGTTCATATAACACTTTGTGACCAGCTCAAGTTGACGTTTAATGATAATAGAAATAATGACCAATTTTTATACTAATTTATTTCTATTTATTTCTTTTAAAAGCTCTATTATTATGAAAATTGAATACAGCACTTATTACTACGCCAGCAGGTGGTTATTTCAGAAAGTCAAACTATGATTTCTAGTAGTTTTTCTTGAGTATTACCTATAGAATGAAAACTAAAACGATGTGACGGAGGCTATATACCTATAGGGCAGCAATTGTTTCTAAAACTGAGCACACTTGTCATAAGTCATAATACTTGTTTTATTGATTATCTCCGGTTTGAAAATAGCTAGGAAGTTGAGTCTTGTACTGACTTTTTAAAAATTTCATCCTCTATGTATCTATGTTAAAACTAAAAAGACTATTTAAAATTTCCATAATAATGCGTAGTAATTGTTATTATGTCAAAATACCGCTCTATAACTACTAAGTTAAGATAAACTCAGATAGCTTTTATATAACAGATTCTTAGGTAAGAACAGCTCTTTCAAACGAAACCTAGCTTGCTTGTTTAATTCCGTTAACTTATACCAAAGTTATGGCCATTTAAAAAAAACATTTTTGACATTCCCCCACCACTACATCTTATAAGATCTATTAATAAAAAAAAATCGAAAATGTTCACTCTATACCTTGTTATCACAATTGATGGCACCAACGCCTTGCAGATGAGTGGTTTGAACACCAGATGGAGGATTAGAGACTTTCATGCACAGTTAATGCAAACCCTGATCTTAGTACAGTTTGCGAACCTGTAGTAGTGTTGTTAGAAGGGCGCCTGACAATATGGCTTTTGCTCAGTTTGCACTCATTTGGTGCCATCAATTGTGATAACAAGGTATGCATGATGGCAGAACTTATAGTATACCTTTATTTGCATAATTTTTGAGAAAAAGCCATTTTTCTGATTGATCGTAACAGTTACGCCCCCTAGCGGCGACTTGCGAAACTTGAAAATAGGTAAAGATAAAGTAGCTCTCATTGGAAAAACACCGACCTCTGAAGATGCTAGCCGCTCACGCTAGAGAAACGTTAGGAAGAAACTCCAACAGACTGTGGCCTAAAAACCCGAGAAGACCTCTGAATTCTTCGAAATAGTACATTGTTATACCACAGCGATGCTGTGGTTATACTATAGCTCCAATCTCGTTATTTTGTTATTATCGTACAAATAGAGTCTATACGATCTATAGTTACAGACTACTCACCCCTATAATTAAAAAATTCAGCAACCGGTCGATGCTCGTCCGCTTGAACTTGCTCTTGCCGCTGTTCTGCATGAGCTTGGTGTCCTTGCCAGCGAATATCACCACCCCGTAGCACCATTGCGTGTTCCTGAGCACGCAGCCCCTCAGCATGATCTTGTCGTTGTCGAGCGCGTACCGCTTCCCCTTCCACACCAGCACTCCCTCGAACTTGTTCAGCAAGTTGTTGGGCAACTCGCACGCGATCTCTCCGTCGAACTCGGACAGCAGCGCATCGTCTTGGCCCATCTCGGCCGTCTCCGGCAGGCATTGACGACATTTCAGGTTCGTCTCACTGAAAAATACATGCTTTTGATCACAGGAGTGGGACTTTACAAGAAAAAACCAAAGAGAAGTATAGTTCAAAGGCCCCCATTCACACAGAGGGATAACACAAGACTTGAACGCGCACATCAAAGTATACAGTTAAAACTCACTTTGTATGGGGAAGCGTGAGGCGTGCATAGTTAAGTCGTTGGGAATCAAACGCTGCTTGATTTTTGGCGTGCGCAGTTACAGTTGCACGGGGAAGAGTGTCAGTGTGTGGGAAACAAGTGCGTACAAGTTTCGGGTTGGAGCAATGGCGTTTATCAACAGTGCTTGAGGTGATATTATAGTTGAAACTGTCCTGCCCGTTGCCAAGAAGCGTAGAGCGTAGACTTTTTAGCAGGGGACTCACAACAGCGAACAACTCCAAAAATAGGTCTTCGCCGATTCTTAAGTAATTATGCCAGTCAGCACGGAGTAGCCGTAATTCTGATAATAAATTCACGTGAGAATATTCATATCTTTTCAGCAGCCATTCCTCCGTCCATCTGGATCTAGGTCTCTAGGTTTTCGAGGCACTTTGTTTTTTACTATTAAGCACGCACGCCACTATCATTAACATATGATAAGATCTTTTCGTGACGCCATTTTACGCAAAACTTACGATCTTAACCGTTGTGTGTATGGAGACCACAGGTTTAACTTAATATAAAAGAGCGCAGTCCGTCTGTGTGGGTGGCTCCCAACCTTCACCGATCCGTGTAACAAATCAAAATTATATTTTATCAATCAAAATATGTGTCTAAACTCGCACCAAAAGGGTTGTCACAAAAATTGTCATGGCTATATTTAATTTAAATAATAAAAAACTATTTAAAAAAATCACTGTAGATGACCCTAAGTAAAATCGACCTTAACTAATCTGCTTACCGAATGAAAATTATATTTCATCGATTAAAATATGTTTCTAAACATTCACCAACAGGGCTGCCTAAAAAAATGTTCATACCTATATTTAATTTAAGTTATAAAACAAATATTTAAAAAAAATCACTGTAGAGGATCCCAAGTAAAATCGACCTTCACTGATCTGGTTACAGAATTTTATCAATCAAAATATATTTTTAAACACACACCCACAGGGTTGGCCAAAAAAAGTTCGTAGTTATATTTAATTCTAATTATAAAAAATATTCTTCAAAAATTCACTGTAGAAGATTCCAAGTAAAATCGACCTTCACTGGTCTGATTACCGAATGAATAGGTATTATATTTTATCAAAATGCATACAAAAAATGAAAAGTTAAGCGATGCATTTATACAAATTGTTGTGCTACTAAAATTTTGTGTGGACAAGAATTATCTGACCTCATCAGAATTTAATTGGCGGAGGGGGTAAACTTCTTGTACAAAAAAACCTCAGTTACGGCACTTTAACATTACTTTCGTGCTATTGCTTTTGATCTCTCAACTAAATTAGCAGCGCTAGGTTGTACCATTGATTAACGTATTGTTAATCAATGCTATGACCTACAAATCAACCTACGTGTCGTTGCGAGGTCCTTTAGAGACCCCAGATAAATGATTACGGAAATTCCTAAAATAATAAAATAGGTAGATAAAAAAAATCTAATGTCTAAACTTGGTAAAACAACAACCTGATTATTTATTATTTCTTCAAGCTCAGACTGTGGAAGTGGTCTGGTTTTCTCACAATGGCTCATTAAGACTAAAACTGTAAAAAGATCATAGGATCTTATTAGTAATAAATAAATAGTTATTATTTCAACTTATTGCATTCTTTAATGCTGGATTGGGGTCGCAATAGGACTCCATTCACCTTCCGCTACCACTAACCCTACAGCCCCTAAGCGTCGCAGCACATATTTACCGAGATATACCTAGATACAACGTTGCCAGTATATTAAAATAAAAAATATACTAGATGAAATCATCACTCGGAATAGGAGCACGCAAAGCTATTTAAGGGATAAGAGACGCGAATACTAAGCTGCCATCAGTATTTACAAGAAAGACAGCTTGATAATTTAGCAGATTTTAAACAGCGATATCCGTTATGATATTAAAGATGAATACTTCATTAATAAGTTCCCAACTTACCCATCCAACTCCGATGTTTCGATGTAACACAATCCGTTGGGTTCGCTGGACGTCAGCAATAAGATGTCTGCAGCAATGAAGGAATTGTTGTCCATCCGGATGATGTCCCCTACTTGCACCGCACTCCATTTTTCGTTTACCAGTCGACCTTTTCTTACTACTCGCGATTTCCTGTTATTGACTTGTGAGTCCGAAATGTGTCGTTGCTAAAATGAGATAAATAGCTATACCAATACCAATAGTTTAAACAAAAGAGTTCATAAGGGCAAACATTTAGTTGTTTTCAAAATTACACGATTTGGTTTTGATCACTGTCCGAGCCAGCGGCTTTGTGTGCTTGACGTGAACTCGCTCGACTGTGTAGTCCACTGATTCGCGCAACAGAGGGTTGTTGTGCGATTTCCATTGACTGTAACATCATTGCACCTACTGTTTAACGTAATCCCTCAGGTAAGAGATGTCAAGGACCCTGTGACGGGAATTGTTGGACACATACCATGAGGCGTTAGTGATTGTGCCCAAGGAAACCTTTTAGAACAGGAGGAGGAGGGTAAGGATGAGGATGAGGAGGGGGAGGGGGAGAAGGACGAGGAGGCGGTTAGGCATTTTTTTAATGTTAATTTTTTTCTTTCTGTCTCGAAACTTTGATTTTGTTCCGTATCCTCTCAGAAGGCGTTCAATAATGTCACCCACTGTAGGATTTGAAAAATGAGGTTAAACATAATGAAAACGGATAACACTGATATACAGGGTGTCCCACGACGATTAAGACAAGCAATATATCGGAGCTGGCTAGTAGTAGGCAATTATAACTTTGGGGGTGTAAATAAGTGCAAATATAGTATCTCTTCTTATTATTGTGTCACTCAATGAGGTATTTGGTTTTGGTCACGTGACGTCCGATTCAAAAATTTTAATGGGACACCCTGTATATTTGTGACTTTTTGTGTTCCTCCGGATAAATCAATTCCAACAAACTCGCACACTTGGGGTCTAAAATGATTAATTCAAGAGCTACAGGTACTTAAAGGATGGTACCACTACCATTGATTATAACATGTACCCCTGCAGTTGAATTACTTTGGTAGTGTTTCATAAGGTAGTGGTACAGTCCTTTAAATATATGTAGCTCTTGAATTAATCACTTTAGACCCCAAGTGTGCTAGTTTGTTGGAATTGTGGGAGGAACACAAAAAGTCACAAATATCCAAGGTGTCCCATTAAAAATTTTGAATCGGACGTCACGTGACCAAAAACAAATACCTCATTGGGTGACACAATAATAACAAAAGATACTATATTTGCTCCAATTTACACTCCCAAAATAATACTGCCCAGTTCCGATATATTGCTTGTCTTAATCGTCGTGGGACACCCGGTATGTGATAGTTGGACTGCCCAAATACATGTATAAAAAACGTCATTCGTTTTAAACAATAAGAACAACTATTTCTTACGAAAATAACGCGAAAAATCGAACTTTAAGCTCAAATTTCTCATAAACTGCCCAGCAGAAAAGGATGACAGTATTTTTTGTGTCATGTGCAAAAAAACACAAGAATCTGCCATTAAGTTCCGATCGGTTTTGTTACGATTTTAGGATTTTCTTTAAAAAAAACTGTACGCGCAAACCGCCTGTAGATTTTGGATAACCATTTTTTGGAACACTAGTTGATAGATGTACTAAAATGCTACCACTTTTTCATTCAGTTACTTAACGATTTTTTTTTCACTTTTTAACACCAATTCTTCCCATTTTGGAGTTATGGTGCCATGACAGACAAGTTCCCAAACTGCCTCTAGAGCTCAAATACCAAGCGCCATCCGGTTTCTTTCTCGACACTAAAATTACGCGTCATTGTTCTGAATATAATTCCACTTGGCTATATTGTCTTTTTTCTACCGACCCCACTGCTCAATCTATTGAGGGACTTCCATGTCTTCCACCAGTGCGCCATATAGTGTTCAAGGTCTGCCAGATACACAACTCGTTTTTGAATGTGGAAATGAGAACTTTACTTACAATATCATCGTAGGCATCCTTGACAGCTGTCAGTCCGAGTACTCCGATGAGAGGTAGAGCAGTGGTTACGGGCGTTAAGCTGCTGATGGCCGGTATCAGTTGGAGAACGAGAAGGCACAGGAAGTAGAAGTTAGCGAGACGCTGGAACTGCTCGAACAGGTTCAAAGGCAGGAACGTCAGGATGGAATACTTAGACGTCTTGATGTAGTTGCTCTGAGGAAAGAAAATCAACATTCAATTTCCAGTTCAAAAAATAAAGTTAAGTAGATTCACTCAGTACTGCTCACATATTATATTGATCAGTACTTCCCACATATTATATCGATAGCAGTTTATTATTTTCCCATAACATTACGCAACAGTCTGAGGTCCCCGCAACTAATCATCGTCCGCCTACAACCTACCACCCCCCTCCCCAACTACCCCGATATCGCCCTTACAAACAAAAAAAACAGCAGATAATGATCGGGAAACAATAAAACGCCTAAAAACGATGTTTGAGATATTATTATGTTTTTATTGCGCCGCCACTGACACGATTTCTAAAAATCTTACGCGTTTTCCATCCTCGCCAAGGTAACAATACTGTGTCGAAATTTTATTAAAATCAATTCAATAATTTTCAGATTACACAAAGCAATACTCGTATGAATACATCAGAAAATTCGAAGTTCCATAGATTCGTCTGAGAAAGTCGCTAGGTAATCTCTTAAAAGTTGGTGGGTAATCAAGCAGAACACGCAAGCCACGTTATAAGGTATCCTGTATCCGTAGATTTTTAATAACGTACAATCGTATAATAATAAATCATCCAGAACGAGGTAGGTCTAAAATTAAGAGTGATATCTCTTACGAACACAATATGCATCAATCATAAACGTACGTACGCTAAAGCTCAAACTGTAGATCGACGGTAATGAACGTACGCTTGCGCAAGTTAAGATCCAAAGGGCTGTGACAGCTACTACTACTACTACTCTACTTTTAGAACGGGCATGAGTGTACATACGTTCATGATCAATCTACACTGTCTTCATTAGTGGTCATTATGTTTACATATGAAGAATATGCGGACATTGTGTTCATATAAGGTTTATGCAGTGGAAATGAGGCGGCTTGCAGAATGTAGACGGCGATACGCTAATCCCAGTCAGCCCAACCAATGTTTTTCCTCAGACAGGAACCTTTCGACAACGCCTCAGTGAAGGCGAAAGGCCTCGTCTACATGATCCCGAAGATAAGGGCCAAATTCTTCGAAATGGTGAACAAAATCCTACAGCATCGACCTACACTATTTCAAACCGCCTCAATACGGTATTTTGCAGTTGCAGAAGGTGTGGTTCACTGCGCACACGACTGTTCTGTATCCGTACCATTACCTGTCAGTACATATTTTGAAGAAATACGATCCTGTTAGACGAATGAATTTTTGTTAATTTATGCTCCACGAATTGTGGATGCCGAAGATGAAACTTTTTTAAGTAAGAATTTTTAGATAGATGGGTTCATACATAACTGAACATCTATGGATACAAGATACTTTATAACGTTGTCTGCATGTCTTGCTTACTTGCCTAGCAACTTTTTAAGGTGAATTCATTTTTAATTACAACTTGAGTTCTCTTCTAAAATTATACAATTTTGAGACCCGATACCGAAGTTTTGGTTAACCGATCACTTTTTATGACTAATCATAAAACAAAAATTAGGAATCAAATGACAAGTTTTCGCCAAATGGTCTGTTGAAACTTTGTACTCTCGGAGATCCATTATGCTGTCAGAGCTTAGATGCAATCTTAATGCTAATGTTTACCACATTTACAACAAGTTTATGGTACTAATGGATAACTAGAAAGATGGGCATGTTTTTCCGCAAAGTGCAAGGTTAATTATTCGGTGACTTTGAACAAATTTTTTTTTTGCAACGCTTCTTCAAGTCACTTTTCAACCATCTCGCGAAGTGTTTGATACATGATTATTTTCTCTAAGGAGTAATAGCAAAAATTGAAATATCCGACAATACAGTTTTATTTTATTGGGGTTTTCGTTTGAAGGTCTGCATTTTAATGAAAATCTTTAAAATCCAATTTACCTCGGAAACAGTAAGGAATTGGACATGGTGTTATATGGTCAATTTTATGGCTTACCACCTCTACTATCACCTCCCAAAATATGTGTATCGAATTACCAATAACCCTGTATGTACAATGGTATAATGCTCATAAAAGAAGGTTTTACGGGGCGTTATGCTTGAAGATAAGAGGACGGAGCCCCAAAATTATTCTGACTGTACAATGTTTTCTGATTAATTTCAATGCTCTTGACAGTTATTGTTTATGTATGATAATAAAGCAAAAACACTGTTAGTGTAGCAACCACTCAAACAGCTCTCACCGTGATTCATGGAGTGGCTGCAAATTGTAATTTTTTCGCTGTAAACATTTACCTTTTCAAGCACAAACAAACGGTTCATTGGATCTAAAGATATAAACTGATTTTTTCCAAGGAAAAATTGGCAACGTATAACGTCGTCGAGTCAGGACGTTGTAAATAATTATAACGAAATTGATATATAATATATTGTGTAATGTTGATTTGATAATAATCAATTTTATTTCTAGCCGCATGATCCCAAGGATATAGTACAATTTTATTGTTTTACAGTAATTCTAATTTTACAGCGGATCTTGAAGTCAAGGAAAGCAAACTTACCAGGTGGGCCGAGATTTATTCTATTCAGGAAAATAAATAGTTCCAGTTTCTATAAAATAGTTTAAATTAACATATACATGGTGGTGTTTGTATAAAGGCCCAGCATTCCAAAGTTGTTTTTTAAATACTATGACGAATTAGAGTTTTGCTTATTATCATTAAGTAATATATCGTTTTATTAAGATATTGCCACCTTTATGAGAGAATATTAATAAAAACCTACAAATAGGGACTGAGGGTCAACCTCTCAAGGCCAGAGTAATTTCATAGTAGTCTCGATTTATTGCAATTCATCATGTTCTTAAATCAGTTGACTGCGACTCAGTATATGTAGTTCGATATGCTTTTTCGTTATCCAGGTTTTCTTATGGTTTGTTCTTGGATCCCTAATGTGTTGCGGTATAAGGCTGTATTCATAAAAAAGATCATTTGCATTTACTTATAGAAATTGAAGCATTTACTTCAAATTCTATTCATAAGCAAAAAGAAGGGAAAGATTTGTGGCTCCATAGGAAAAGCCCTCACTTTTTTGGTACTTATAAAAAGCAGCATTTGCTTCAAAATTGAAGGATTTGCTTCAGAAAATATGCAACTTGTTCGGAGCAGTTTTTAACCATTTACTTCATTCATGTGTATGCACTTGAAGGGTTAAGGTGTTTTTAGTTGCAGATTGAACACGTGAATTTAAATTTACATGTAGTGCTCGTATGCAAGCGAAAAATGTGCAAAGAGAGGCAAAATCCACGTGAGTGCAATTTTCGAACCGTCTTTCGGTTTGAGGAAATAAACGTGCAGTGATTAAGCCGACTACTTCATCGCCGAAAATCTGAAAACCAAGAGAGGGGCGCTTTCGCCAGTACACAAAATGAAAGTGTGTTTACGATGGCGATACGATGGCTGATTCGGGTTCCCAGAGCGATTTAGGTGAGTAACTGGGGTGTACACGACCTACAGTTTCTAGAATTGTTGATACTACTCTCCGTCGCATCGTGAACAAGGCGGCTGACTGGATCAAGTTCCCATCGACTGAAAATAAAGTGATTGAAGCCCAAGTGAAATGATCAGCCAAAAAAATGAAGTCAAGTTGATTGACGCGGTACTTCCCACACATTACGGTGATACCAGTTTATTATTTTCCCATAGCATGAGCTTTAGTCTGAGATTCCCTTCCAACCAAATCATCGCCCCCCCCCCCCCCCAAATTGTCTTATGTCGCTAGGTCTTTCCTTCACAGGTCAATGGACAGCCTATTATCCATACCACAAACTTTTCAGTTCCACAACCCCCCCCCACCCCTACCCAAAAAAGGTAGAAAATGATGAGGAACCCCTAAAACATCTAAAAACGAAGCTTGAGCTGTTTTCATATTTTTAGTTTTTTGATTATTGCTACGCGGCCACTGGCACAATTTCTAAAAGCCATACGCGTTTTCCACCCTCATCACGGTAATAATACTGTTTCAAAATTTCATTAAAATCAATTCAACAGTTTCCTCATTAGACAACATAGATCGATCTAAAGCAGTACTCGTATGTTTACACCAGAAAAAATTCGTCCCTTACTTAGTTTCAGTAATAGGCTAGGCAATGTTCGGATCACCGTTCGGATGGACTTAAAAAGGTGATTTATGTCGCTAGGCCTTCCTGCACAGGTCAGTGGACAGCCTATTGTGAATACAACAAATTTTTCAGTTTTTAAATCCCCCACCCCCCAACCACCCCAATTTCACCCCCTTCCAAAAAACGCAAAAAACGATCAGGAACCTCTAAAACGCTTAAAACGAAGTTTGAGCTGTTTTTATATTTTTCGTTTTTTTATTATTCCTGCGCCGCCACTGGCTCGATTTATAAAAACCATACGCATTTTCCATCCTCGCCACGGTAAAAATTTCATTAAAATCTATTCAACAGTTTCTTCATTAGACAACATAGATAGATCTAAAGCAGTATTCGTATGTTTATACCAGAAAAAGTCCTTTGGTTTCTGTAGTAGCCAAGGCAATGTTCGCGGATGGACCTAAAAAAGCTATTTATGTCGCTAGGTCTTCCTTCACAAGTCAGTGGACAGTCCATTATGGAAGCAACAAGCTTTTCAATTTTACAACCCCCCACCCCGAAACTACCCCCATTTCAAAACCACCCAAAAAAAGTAGAAAATGATCAGGAACCCCTAAAACGCCTAAAAACGAAGTTTGAGCAATTTTTATTTTTTTTTTGATTTTTGCTATTTACTCCTCCGACCATGCACCGATTTTCAAAATTATGGGAACATTACCTACTATGACCCCACAGCATATTGCTGCCCAAATTTCATCACAATCTATCCAGCGGTTACTGAGATTACGAGGGTTGAAAAACGAGACCAAACAGACAAACCGACGGAAATGAGTGACATGGATTTTCGTTATGTAGACATCATAAAACGCCCAGAAAGCGTATTATCTCAAAATCGAAAATTTTCGCGATCACAATACTCCCCTCACCTATCGGTGTGGGAAGTAAAAATGTTGCTTCTTTGCTTTTTTCGCTGGGAATTGAGCCTTTTCTAATATTTCAGGGTATTGTTTTACCCTTTCGGCAATGAACTTACACTCAGATTGCTCCTAGGCTGTGTCTTGTACCTCTCGGTAGTCTGACAGTTCCTCGTCATTTCCCATCCTTATCACAGCTATCTAATACAATCTAAAAACCCTGAGTAAAACTTAGCAGTACCAGCACATACTCTGTACCTAACGTAAAATTAATAATGCTTAGCTCATTTGCTTCTATAACTGCAAGTTGAAACCTGATGTCACGTGAATGTCGACGGCAACATACCCGTAGTAACGCATGTCTACCTTTTTCTTTTT
Organism: Callosobruchus maculatus; assembly: GCA_951848785.1. Lineage (NCBI taxonomy): Eukaryota > Metazoa > Arthropoda > Insecta > Coleoptera > Chrysomelidae > Callosobruchus > Callosobruchus maculatus. Next base: position 12,644,202 of record CATOUR010000100.1, read on the forward strand.
CCTGTGAGTATGTGCTTGCAAAGAAAAGGGAAAGATTTTGAATACAAAATGAAGCAAACCCTTTTCCGTCTACCTTTTCCTTGTGAGCGGACTATTCTCATCTGTAGGTTATAGTCTGTAGGTCTCATTATTTATCCGGCAGCAATGTGACATTTATTAGGATATATAATGGTAAATATTTTTGAAATATAGATTTTATTGCCCTCTACTTTTTTTATTTGAGAATTTTTTTTCCGATCTCAAATAGGGAAGCTGCTATCGTTCACTCACACGTCGTTGATACACCCTGTATTCGGTGTACGAGGTCAAGTATAGTATGTGAAAAATAAGTGGATTCTATCAGACAATTTGAGGTCAGTTTACCAAGTAATGCGACGGTGCAAAATAGCTTTCCGATCGTGGAAATTGAAATGCTATTTGTATACTTACCGCATATTTAAACTGCGAGTTGAACGCTCTGTCATTTGCACGGATTCTCCTCTGATTATCTGGAAAAAGAAAAGTTAATTTTACCGAGAGTGATATTGGCTGAGATCAGGGAGGCAATCTGGCTCTGTTTACATGGATTTTATTTTCGCTACCCCGAAATAGACTTTCCGGATCGATAGTTTACACAGATTGGGTCTTCTTGAGAAAAAAGAGCCTGCAGATGATGGCTTGTTTTATCATGAAATTGAAAATGTATGTAACTTTTGAAACATATGCTGTTGTTGGTTTTGAACTCAATACAACACCATCAATCGGAATAAAAACTGTTTACCAATGTTCCGGCTCTGTTAATCAATTTTTTTTTTTATTTCAGCGAATGTGATTTTATAGATGGTTTGGTGTGATACTAGTACGCGATGAATTTGTTGAAAACTGAATAACTCACGAAGTTTTTTTTTAAATATTACTGTAATCAATAAAGAGCATTTCATACGTAGCGCACCTTTGGGGAAACCCTCTTATCAACATCTACAGAAGGGAATATATAAGCAATAATTTCAATATGTCATGTTGAAAGCCAGCATATAAATTGCACTTGACAGTTGCTAACTAAGCTAACGTCAAAGCTAACTGACGGATTCTTACGTCATTAGTTTTGCTCCAAAACTCCCTTCGACTAGAAACCTTAAAAGCACTAAAATCACCCTACAAATTGAGAATTAACATTGACAAACGAAGCAAAGATTCATAATAGTCAAGTAAAGTAAATAATACGAAGGGAGCTTATGGACAAAATTTTGAAAAAAGACTGGGTCACTGCATAAAGGAGACGCTGGTGCTAACAGCCAAGCTTTCGGCAATGCTTATTGCCATCTTCAGGGCTTCAACGTTGAGGTTTGCCAATGTAAAAAACAGCAACTGCATTGAGTGCAACGGCTTTCAAATGCTAGCTATAATAATCGTCATAATTTTCAAAAAAATATTTGAACTATGCTATCATGGTGTCTTTCACAAACAGGTCAGGAACAAACAATATATAAATGTAAAATTACAAACAAACACAACGACCTTTACATGTTAAACTTAAACCCGAAGGTATCGTGAGATTCGTGGTTTGAATACACACATTTTACGATCTAAACTTTCTTTAATAAAGACCTTTTTGGTCTAACAGGTGATAAAATGGCCGTTACTTTGTGAAATGTGGAGATAGAAGGCCTTCTGAAATGTGGAATGTGAAGACAGAAGGCCTTCTGTCTCCACATTTCACAAAGTAAAGGCCATTTTATCACCTGTTAGACCAATAAGGTCTTTATTAAAGAAAATTTAGATCGTAAAATGTGTGTATTCAAACCACGAATCTCACAATACCTTCGGGTTTCAGTTTAACCTGTAAAGGTCGTTGTGTATGTTTGTAATTTTACATTTATATATTGTTTGTTCCTGACCTGTTTGTGAAAGACACCATGATAGCATAGTTAATTTTTTTTTTAATTGTGACGATTATTGTAGCGGGCATTTGAAAGTCGTTGCACTCAATGCAGTTGCTGTTTTTTACATTGGCAAACCTCAACGTTAAAGCCCAGAAGATGGCAATAAGCATTGCCGAAAGTTTGGCTGTTAGCACCAGAGTCTCCTTTATGCAGTGACCCAGTCTTTTTTTTAAATTTTGGCCACAACCCCAAGATTTTGTCATTCTAAGTAAAGTAAATACATACATCCTCGCTACATTGTCGAACTTGTAGCTTCAACTCGAAAAATGAGGAAAAATAAAGAAGGGAATAAAATGTTAGTTAACGAAATTCGTTCTATGTTGAGGTAACATAGTACATATAGTTTTTTTACTTTGATGGTAAAATGAGAAGACTCCGAATATTTGAAAAAAATAATGAATGTTATCAGACAGATTCCTTCCAGACTCCTTTTGTCGACCTCACAAAATCAACGCCAAAAGCCCCCATGGCCTCCTGGAAAATTATTTTTTATTGAACCTAATCTCCAGACGAATGGCCGTTTACTGGGTATAGTGATTCCTCATCAGGCTCCGTTGTGTCAAATTTCTGGACCCTGAGATTGCAATACAGAGCACATCTGTTCAGAAAGTGAAAGGAAGTTTCATCTTCTTCCTCTCTGGAGCAGATAGAGTTCTATGAGTGATAAAATGGGATATTGACCATTAATTTGGAAAATCGATGGCCCACTGTACTTGTATGTTAATGTATTCGCTGACTAGAGGAATATGAGTTTGAGAAAAATCACATTGGCGAGAATATTATCGGTTTGGACTCTGAACTACATGTTAGGGAAAATATGTGCGATAATCACAATAATAAAATATAATAATAATCAAAATAATAATACGGTCGAAGAAGGCACTCCATGGCAAACATAGATAACACAAGACCACATTAATGAAAATCAGTTATATATATGGGTGCAGGATGGCCACCTCTTTCCAGAAACAGGGGGTTTTATATTTGCTACCTACGACGCGAAATTACAAGAAGTGTTAAAGATCCATCCATCACCGACGATAATTGCAGAAAATGCTACCAGCAGAAGGCAACAATAGAACACGTAACAAGTGGATGCAACACTCTCGCTGGAACCGAGTACACAGCCAGATATAACTTGGCAGCCAATGTAGTATACCAAGCACCAGTCACAACAAAGAAACTACCTGCAAACACAGATGCGTCTCTTTATGTCTATTAAAAGTGACTTTCTTGGTGATTCGTATATGGGACTATGAGAGTATTGGTTTTGACGTGCTTGAGGCAGCTATATACGTTAGCATAAGGCATAATGCTTAGTTTGATAAATTGTTCTCTCTAGATGGTATAATGTGTAATTTCTGCAGCTTCCTTAAATGTAGAGGTGGATAAAACAGAAGCATGCAGGTCAGCTTTTTTGTAGATAACAACACCATCATTTGTTTTGACCTTTGGTCATATCGTGAAAATTCATCCACATTTCGCATGGTTACTAGTGGTTAGATATTTTAATGGTCATAGTCGGAGTGAAGAATAGAAAATTAATGTAACAGTAAACCGAAATAATGTAGGATTCGTACTCTTTTTTAAAACTATTTCAAATTTCCAATTATTTAAGGATGTTAGTTCACGAGAGCTGTTGGTAGATCAAATTTTTGTATTTAAAGGTATAGAATAAACATATTTTAAGAGTAGATATATAAATAATGTTTAAAAATATTCTTTGAACTATGTACTTTATATAATTGCATTAAAAAAATAGGGTTGACGACCGTTGTTATTAATTATTTTAGTCATGGTAGTTGAAACTGTTTCGAAAATTAAAACACCATATTGAAAACTGGCATGAGCGTGCTGTTTTACAAACGCACAGCCTTCTCTCTCTTCACGAAATGCTATAGAAACAGTGACCTAAGTGAGCAGTGTTCGTCGGTTAGGTTATGGTGCTTTGCTGATTATTATCATTTGTGTATTATCTTTTGATTTATCTGAGAACCATAGTCGTTAATGATGAGAAACGCGCTGTTGAAAAATTGATTAGGTACCTAATTACAATGGAGTTAAGTAATAATTAATTTTGATACTGATATTTTAAAATAGAGACTTTATGAAATCTAGTAACTCCTGTCAGGGTGAGAAAATTTTATAATTCGAAAAATAATATTATCCTATAGTGTAGTTAAGAATGCATCGTAAAACTGACGCCATGAAGGCAAAGAGAAAGCTGAAACCCTAGCCTGATCATAAATTACTACCCGACCGATATTGTCTTCTCAACAACCTAAATAGTTTCACAAGAAATTGGGCATACTTTTACTATTTCAAGATGTTCGCCAGATTGAAGTAAGGTTCAATATCGCATATAATGTTTGGGGGTAGTACCAACTTGAAAGCACGGTCCTTCTTGTCGAAAAGGCACACAAAACAGTACAGAGTAGTAGTATCATGAACAGTAAAGAAGTTCGATTTGTTTTGTGATTGTGCATAGGTGAGTTTATCTCATAGAGTACCCAATTCTACTAATTGTCTCTTTGTTTATTGATATATTGACTTATTTCATTAATTCATTTGAGAACTTGTTATTAGACAATTGATAAACTTTGATACACACATTTCTATCATTAATGGTTCTATAATTCCACTACTGCATGTCTGCGATATGAAAACAGACAACAATCTCGAAGTACGTCGCGAGTAGACCCTTCATGCTGAGCTAGTACAAAGGAGTGGATACTTTGCGAGTGGACCCCTAGTATCTTAGTGAGTTGGCCTCACAGTTATCATGGTAATTCTCCGCCCTAGTGATTGGAGCTCTTGGAGAGGTATTTCGCGTGTTGACCCTTAATACCAAAGACCCAAGTGCTGTTCGAGTTTGTTATATGATTTTTGTATAATTATACAGTATATTATTTCATCTATTCTTTTGGAGAGGTATTTCGCGAGTTGACCCTTAATACCTATGACCCGAGAGATGTTTGATTTATGTTCTGTATAATAATTTGTATGACCACATAAGATGTAGATATGATTTTATCCGTTTGGGGTTGAAGCATATATTTGCTGTAGCTGTGTTATCTATTTATATTTGTCTGTTTATTTATTCTGCCTGTTTTATCAATCACGCCAGTATAAAATAACGACATGTTCTTTAATTTAACATATGTTAACCATTTTTTTATTTATCATTCTTAAATAAATTGGTTACCAGGTATCTTTTTATTTAATTTACAGATGTGTCGTCTCGACCGCTCCTCCTGATACAGGCCCAACTTTTTTTTTATTGATGTTCATTTAGATAGTCCTAGTAAGTTATACTGTTTAAATATTTCGTTTTGTTCATACTTAGTTTATTTTGGTCGTTTGTTCATTTATTTGAATTATTACCTTATTAAATACTTATATGGTATGGTATTTTATCGCGCCTACACTCCCGAATAAATTTCACAGAAAGTTAGTACTGATTTGACTCTAGCGTAGCAAATGGGGCGCTAAAGTATTGACCATCTATGCGCTACTTACTTACTCTTACTGGCCATACTACGTATTCGATATTATTCACAAACACATCGGTTAAAGCTGTAAACCAGACACAACAAACCACCACCAACAATTTCGCGCCCGCGCTATCCTCTTAAAAAAATCAACGCACATTTTGTGTTTATTAATGAACAATAAAAACTAATTGGCGTGTTTATGTTAGTGGTTGAGCCTTGAACCAGCTTCAACTCTTGGAATAAGGTCAAACATGCGTGACGTAACAAGTTGTATCAAGGATATCGCAGTCTCTCTCTCCAGTTTCGCGAATACTGTTTCGCTTGCTATGCAGGCATACATCTTGGAATGTCGCACTCGGAAAATCAGGTACACAGATTGTAAACTATTTATGGATTATATTTCAAACTGTATACATAACATACAGCAGCGGTTCGACATACGAGATTGGAGAAACCCACGGCCTGCAAGCTGGCTAACACGTACGTGCCAGTCTGACATTTAAATGTTGTAAATTTGATTTACGATGTCTTTTGCCAGAGTGTGCGATTAGACATTGAAACATAGTTTTTTACAACTTGGGCGGAGCAGCGCCTTTTACGATTTGTGGAAGAAAGGCGTGAGGTGTCTTGACTCGGTACTTCCCATACATTATCGGTGATGGCAAAAAATTTGGAGTTCCTCTATCCCTTCACCCCGCCCTTCACCATTCTCCTCAAAAGCAGACGATGATCAGGGACCTTTGAAACATCTAAAAACGTTAAACGGTGTAAACATTTTATCACAATTAAGTTAGTAGCTTTCAAGTTACACGTTAGGATTATAATATGCTTGTATGAAATTATTCCAAGATATAAAATTCAAAAGCAACATTCGGATAGGTCTAACAAGCACACGATATCACTAAAAAACAATTTTTACAGCGCAATTTAGATTATTTTATGAATACATCAAATTTCAAACCCCCCCACCATCCAAATTTCACCCCGTCCCAAAAACAAATGGAAAATGATCAGGAACTCCTGAAACGCCTAAAAACGAAGTTTGGAGGGGTTCTGATAATTTTTAGATTTTTACTAATTTCTCCGCTTCCAATGCATCGATTTTCAAAATTATAGCAGCATTATCTACTACCATCCCACAGCATATATCGCTACCCAAATCATTACAATCCATGGAGCGATTACACAGCTTACGTGGCTTGAAAAACGCCAATAGATAGACAGACCGACAGACAGACCGACGTAAATGAGAGACGTCTAATCGCCTAAAAACACAGTTTGAGCTGTAATTATATTTTTAGTTCTTTGATTATTACTGTGTCGTCATTGAGACGATTTCTGAAAAAAAAACATACGCGTTTTCTTTCCTCGTCACGGCAATAACACTGTTTCAAAATTCTATTAAAATACATTCAATAATTTACAGTTTACCCAGCAGTACTCGTGTGTATACATCAGAAAATTCTAAGCACCTTAGTTGATATAATAAACAAGGCAATTTTCAGATGTTGCTGTTAAATATTCACGAGTAACCAAACTAAAATGTGGTGGTGCACCATCGTTAGGGTGACCATATACTTCATAGATCAATTCCGGACGCTTGGCTTGGCGCGGGGAGGGGGGGGGGGGGTGGACTGTAAGAGAATGGAGAGAGATGGGCCATCAAGCGACAGTAGTTCGTTTTTCTTTGCCTGTCCGTTAACTGTATTTGTTTATTTTGCTGTATGTTATGCCAACTATTTTTGATTGGGGTTCAAATTCCGGACATTTTACCGATTTTTGTGATTTTTTGCCTGCCCATTAGCTGTATTTATAGATCTTGCTGTATGTTGTACTAACTATTTTCGATTGCGGTTCAAATTCCGGACATTTTACGATTTTTGTAATTCCGCCCGGACACGAAATTTAGCTCCAATTTTCCGGACGGATTGTCACCCTAACCATCGTGCATAAACTACATTGCACGTATTGTTGCTAATATTACATCATTCAGTAAAGCTAAATATCGTAAATAGTACTCGATTTTTTTTAATCTGTATCTTTGAAATGAAGCGGTTTTTCAAAAATCATCAAAGAACAAAATATTCTTAAAGTAGTTCAAGGAATCACCCTTTAAATTTTTAGCGCATGTTTACCGAACACCCTGTATAAAAACGATTTGAAGCTTATTTTTTTACTATAAAAAAGTTCTACCATTTAATTTGAGTGTGCCGCAGGATTAAACCTCAGAGGGATGGGCGAAATATGGCTTTGTAAATAGGTTTTCTATAATATATTGTCTACAATTTTAGTTCACAATATTCACACCAATTTAAAAGTTTTAGATTTCAATCCATAGTTAGTTTTTTTAATCCATAAATAACTACTCTCCAAACCTTTATGGATTTTACAGGAGATAGAGAGATGTAGAGAATAACTTTTTATGTTCTATTCCCAATGATTCTTTTTGTTTCCGGGTAGTATCGATTAAACTCTTTGACTTTATCATGTTTTCACATTAGAATTGCTTCAATCAAGAATTCCAATGAATGTCCGGTTAGGGGAAATTCTCATGATAGAAGGTGATAAACATCCTGTTATTCTAAATAAATCAAATAGAAATATTCCGTATATAATGCCGAATGTTCCAGAATATTTTACAAAGGCTGTAAATTCCAAACCGTACAAGATAAATAAACAGAGTAAAAACAAAATTAGTTGAGAAATTGAAAAAATATATAAACTATGACAGCAAACATGATTTCTAGTTTTGAAAGATTTGAATAGAGAACTTATATAGTACCAAGATATTTGAAAAATATCTAGGGTGTCATCAGAAAAAGTATTTTGGGTTGGGCATTAATTTAGAGAGCCAGCCAGCGACTGAACGGTATTTTGTCAACTACGCATTTTTATTAACACGCTTTTATTAGCTTCACCTGTACGTTCGTGAGTTTGTAACTCTCTGAACGATCCAAAATTCCCGTGGAAACGATTTTGACGGCTTCAAATCCGACGGACCAGCGGTCGTATCCGCTGACTAAAGGGCCCCACAGACATCGTTCTTTTTCATCAGGTTTGCACGACGTGCCAACCGATCATACTCATTTCGGTCCGTGTGTGCCGAAAAACCGTCGTGTTGACCGTCGCCGTCGTTCCAAAAAATCTGTCCGAGCTTGTTTTTACCCGTCGGTTTCGAACGCCATCGTGCAACTCGGTACATGTGTGGCCGTTCAAAAGTGCAATCACGACGGGATTTTGCAGTGTCGTTCTGGTTTCAGGTATAATTTGTAAAGCTTGGGGGGATATCGCAACCGAAAATTTCAAATCCTCGTAGCTTCTACCCCTAGCAAGGAATCTCAATGTAGCTGACAGACGTTCATGAGGGGAAATACTTTTGTCTCATCCAAGTATCCTGTTTTTTTATTAGAGGTGCTACTGAATTAAGTAATTCTAAGTATGTCTCTTCATCCATCCTCAAATAATTGTACAAATCCCCTAGTTCCAGACGCAAAATTCTTCTAATAGATTTATATGGGAGAATTGGCCTCCTTTTAAAAGCCACTGTTTCACCCATTTAGAACATTTTTTCTTGCTGTATTTCACTTTAATAGCTAAAGCCGCCGCCAATGCTAAAGTATTATCCATGTGTAACGGACCAAAAATTTGCGAGAAGCTGAAAGAAAACCGAACAGTGTGTGGAGGCATCGTTCCATCGGTTTAACCGACATCGGTTGGCACGTCGTGCAAACCTGATGAAAAAGAACGATGTCTGTGGGGCCCTTAAGAGATAGCGTAGACACCTTAAAGCTTGTTAATATCAGACAGAGGCGTAGCGATGAAAGCTTAAAAGGTGTGACATTCAACTGTTTGGGAGTTGGTATTTCTGTGAAGTTTTCTCAGGAAACTACACAGTTTTAATTATCGTTATGCAGTAATGGTAATGATTATGCTATGAATATTAATCAAAACAATTGTTCATTTTCATTTCACAGAGATAAATTCAGTTTAAAAAACTAAAAAAACACGATTTAATGATAAAGTTAACTAAAAAATTAAAACTAAACAGTTGAAAAACACTAAAAACACGCTTTTAAAAAACATCGGACTAAAAAGTTAAAAATGATTTATAAAATAAGCTTAAAACAATAATGAACGAAAAATACTGGTATGATTGTGCTTTGTATCAAATTATTCGTAAATCGAGCACTCGACGCTTTTTCACAATTATACTAGTATTTCTCGTTCATTATTGTTTTAAGCTTATTTTGAAAAATATTTTCAACTTTTTAGTGCGTGCTTTTTAGTTTTTTAAACTATATTTATTATGTTGAGTAATCTTGGTGTGGCTATAACAGCCTGTTTAAAATAATCTCGGGGTATATAGGTATCAAGGTATTACAATAATATCAAGGTGAATAAAAATCGTTACCTTCATCACCCATTATACTTCATCTAGTTGTTGATGCATTTTATTTGCTCACCAAATACTTCCAATTTCGGAAATACCTTGTCCTTATGATAAGATCTCGCGAATAGCACTACGTAAAATACTTGTAACATATTCAAAACTTAACTGTCGACACTGAGCAAAATTAAGCAATATTAATGCTGTGAATAGTTTAAATTCTGGTTCAAAGTTAAACGATAACTATATTTTTTCTTACCTTCCTTTTGATAGTTCATTCACGTTACAAAAGATCACGTTCTATTTTTAAAATCTTTGTAATTCGTCATAACACCAATCTGCTTCTTCGCACAATGATATTTTATCGTAAATTCATACAGTATGAGTCATCCCGTATATATACATATATAATAGTTTAAATACGCAACTCTTGTACAATTTTTAAGATCTAGATGTTTTAGGTAATCACATTTTTGTAAAAAAATTCATTTATAATATGTACAGATATGTACATTTTCTCTTATTTAATCAAAATGGAAAAAGGGACTTACAAAACCAGTAGGTTTCATGACGATGAAAAACGAACAAACAATCGATTGAATATGAAAGACTAATAATTTCCACCCCTAATTCATCAAATGTTTGTAGACAAAAATCATATGCAACAAATACCAACAGCATTATCGAATTTCATCAGAACTTCGAACTGATTTTCACAGACGCTTCGAAGTCAACAACAGGTGTTTGGTACATCGTGATTTTCAGCTATCAACAAATATCTCCTTCACGCTCAAAACGTTGCAGCACTACCCTAAGCTCCAACTATCTATACTGATTCTTCGAGTGCACTGGAAGGATTGGGGGGGGGGCTGTTTCCCCGCAATCGCATTTTCATAGTGATTAAAGAAATTCTGCACCAGTTAGCGGTGATCGGCAAAAATATAAAATGTCTATGGGTACCATCACATACCGGAATCCCGGGCAATGAAAAAGCAGGCACAGCAGCATCAGGGAGTGAACCAAACAGATCAGCTGTCTAGATACAACCTATGAAGATATTAAACAAATAATAAAAGACCACCTTGCAAATCTATTGGCAAGAACAATGGAACAACAGCACAAGCAAATTACATGAAATTGTCCCGGATGCTAGAACAATGTTAACCCTACCTTCGAATTGAAGAGAGCAGATAATAATGTCACTTATGCGGATATGCCAGGCTCTGGATACGCATAAGTACATCTTCGAAAATAGTGAAGCTTCTATATGTCCAGCATGTAATGAACGCGTTACAGTAGCACACATCCTGAAAGACTGTACCCTGGACTGTACCTTTCACCTAAATGCGAGAAGATCGAACAATCTCTTCTCAGCATCATATCTAAGGTTATGGAGACTGTCATTAACACACAGATCCTGAAATACCTGGACAACAGTAACATCATAAATGATTGCCAGTACGGCTTCCGTAAGCACAGGTCTACGGGTAACCTTCTGGCCTATGTCACTCACTTGTGGAACAGAGCAATTGAAAACCATGGCGAATCCCGCGTTGTTGCACTTGACGTATCGAAAGCGTTCGACAGAGTGTGGCATGAGCACGGCATGAGGGACTTCTAGTCAAACTTGCTGCTTATGGACTACCAGCGGGCCTGCGCCAGTGGCTGAATAGCTTTTTGAACGACCGATCTCTGTTTGTTGTAGTCGAAGGCTGTTCATCGGACATATTTTCAATAAACGCCGGTGTTCCTCAAGGATCTGTCCTATCCCCTACACTGTTCCTGCTGTACATCAACGAGCTGCTGGAAATAACATCCAATCCATCAGTACATTAATATCGTGCATGGAACCAGGCAAGGCACTATCATCCCAGGAGACGGTACGTCGGCGACAGCAGCATGCCTCACAGATCAACGCAGACATCAAAACAATTGTCGAGTGGAGATTAGTAAATAAAGTACAGTTCAACGTTCAGAAAACTCAGGCAACAACACTTACAAAGAAGTCGCACGTTGGCTTACCAACAGTGGGAATGGAGGGTCACCCCATAGACGAGTCACCTTCCGTCAAGCTTTAGGGGATCAACATCAACAACAACATGTCCTGGCACGACCACGTCGTCAGTATTGCTAAAACGGCATCCCAGAAGCTTGAAGGTTTTGTTCCGCTGTAGGAAGCTGTACACACCAGAGCAACTACTGCTGCTCTACAAGGCACAGATCCGACCATCGCTGGAGTATTGCTCCCTTGTGTGGGGATGCGCCCCGAAGCACTCTCTAAAGCTTTTGGACACTGTCCAGAAAAGAACAATTAGACTAATCGATACGCCTAACCTCACAAAGGATCTCCACAGCCTGGAACATCGGAGAAGGCTGGCTGACCTGTCCCTGTTCTACAGATCACGGAAGATGTTCGAGTGAGCTCTCCCAGGTAATAACTGCAAAGGCCGTCCAAATGAGGAACACTAGAGGCTCCGCGGGCTCATCCTTACCAGGTCGAAGTCTCTACTCCACGAACCAGTCTCCTCCAGCATTCCTTCTTTTGGAGAACTTCGACGCTGTAGACCGAGCGGCCGGGGAATTTGTTTACCGCCGGCTACAACCTGCAGCGTTACAAATCTAACGTGCACCGACACTTATTATAGCACAGCGCTTCTACAGCGCCATAGGCTTAGCCTTTGCGGGAGGCTGACCATAAAAAAAACCTATCCATAGACATACAAGAAGCACTCCTACACCAAACCAACGAAGTGTTGTGTTGTGACAGATTATTAAAGACATTAATTTATATTTTCAATTGTAGTCAACACATAATATTTTATATTCTGTCATCTATACCGTTAATAACCCAACGTGGTTGAAGCGGCTTTAAATGTCAAATAAAAAACAATAATCGCTGATCTGTGTCGCTGTGTCGTGATGGAGCGTTCAACCGAAGTTTTGATAAAGTGCACATGTTTGCCTTAATTTGGCCTTTAAGCGTCCTCGAAGTACATTACGTATGCCTTAGTTACTCTATATGTCCTCTAGGTCCAATGTGGTCAAAAATAACTCCACATTCGAGGTTGCTCTATATCTCCGTCAATCCACCAGTACGCAGACAGCTGTTTCACGCTTATTAGCGTTCATCAGTGCGCCATAGGTCGATTGACGGAAATAGAGAGCATCAGATTTTTCATGTCTACCAGACATGTGACGCATGTGAGAGCAGGCGACAGAAAGGTTCTTCCAGTGCGCCATCTGGTACCCGAAGGTAACGAAAAACGAAAGAAAATCGTAGCAACCCTCGTATATCGACTTGCTCTCTATTTCCGTCAATCGACCTATGGCGAACTGATGATCGCTAATAAGCGTGAAACAACTGTCTGCGTACTGGTGATTGACGGAGATATAGAGCAACCCTCATATATCGACTTTCATATGATGCAGCAGCATATAGAACCGCGCTCTCTGGTAGCCAAGCGGACGCGCCGTGGCGTTCCACCAAGAAGTCTGCTGCTGTTAAGCAGCGATTTTCTTTGGTTTGCCGTTACCTTCGGGTACCAGATGGCGCACCCGCAGAACCTTTCTGTCGCCTGCTTGCAACTCCACATTCATAAAAAAAATCAGGTGCATCACTTTATCACGGCTTTTAACAGTTTTTGCCTTCTGCCTTCTAAATTTACTTCTACTCTAAATCGTCATGAATTTTTTGAGTGGATCCGTAAGACCAACTAACATAGTCAGAAATTCGTTTTATGCAAATCCGGAGACCATTTTGTCCAGTTTTGTTGTTTGAGGTCGACCGAGACGAGGTTCATCTCCAACTTCAACTGATTCACCAGCGTCTTTATGCTATTCATACTCTCGAATACTACAACAAGGACCGATCCTGGTGACGGGCAAAAACGTGCCCCACACGTGGGCAGCCAAAATTGAGGGCGGCCGCACCGACGCATTATGGTACAAGAACCAAAAAAAAAAAATGGAGTCAAGTTGATCGACTGAGTGCTTCCCACACATAGCGGTAACTTCATTTTATTATTTTCCCATTGCATGAAGCTCTAGTGAGAGATCCCTTTGCAACCAAATCATCGCCCGCTCTGCCTCAAAAATACATCCAACACAAAAACTCTCGTAAATAGTTTCTTGCATCTCTTTCCGTAGAAACTAAGACGGCACAGTTTCTATTCTGCAAGCTTCGACCGGATGAAACGAAACGAGGAACCCTCAAATCGCCTAAAAACGAAGTTTGAGCTATGTTTAGTTTTATTATTGCTGCGCCGCCACTGACACGATTTCTAAAAACCGGACGCATTTTCCATTCTCGCCTCGGTAATAATACTGTGTCGAAGCTTCATGAAAATCAATTCATAATTTCCACGTTACTCAATACTCCTAGATACATCTGAAAAAATTGGTTTCTGTAACAGACAAGGCAGTGTTCCGATGGGCCTAAAAAAGAGTCTTATGCCGCTAAAAACTTTTTCAGTTTTACAACCCCCCCACCCCCAACCACCTCATTTCACCCCCACCCAAAAAAGCAGAAAATGATCAGGAACCCTGAAATGCGTAAAAACGAATTTTGATTTGTTTTTATATTTTTAGTTTTTTTTGTTACGAGTTTTCCATCCTTGTCACGGTAGTAATACTGTGCCAAAGTTTCATTAAAATCAATTTCATAATTTCCACATTACTTAATACAGAACAAACTAAAGCAATACTCGTATGTATACATCAGAAAATTCCAAATCCCTTGGTTTCTGAAATAGGCAAGGTAATGTTCGGATGGACATAAAAAAGGTATTACGCCGCTAGGTCTGTCTTGCACAGGTCAATGGACAGCCTATTATGAATACAACAAATCCCCCCCCCACATCCCCAACCACTCCAATTTCATCCCTACCCAAAAAAAATAGAAAATGACCAGGAACCCCTAAAAATTAAGTTTGAGGGATATTCAATTTTTTTTGCTAATTACTCTGCCAACCCTGCATCGATTTTCAAAATTACAGCAGCATTACCTACTAGGATACCACAGCATATCGGAACCCTAATTTTATCACAATCCATGCAGCGATTAGATTACGAGGGTAGAAAAATAAGAACAGACAGGCAGACAGACAGACTGACCGACAGACAGTCAGACCGACGGAAATGAGTGACGAGGACAGGCACGTATCCAGGATTTGGTTTTGGGGGGGGGGGCGGGTCCAGATTATGGGTGTCACTTGGTTGACCTTTCGGGGGGGTCCAGATTAGAGTTGCCACCTTAAATCCTTTAAATTTGCGGGGGGGGGGTGCAAATCTGTGGATTCCATTTTTTAGACGGCTTTTTATAACGTTTCGGGGGGGGGGGTCCGGACCCCCCTGAACCCCCCCTAAATACGAGCCTGGACGAGGATTTTCGTTATGTGGACATCATTAAACGCCCAAAAAGCGTATTATCTCAAAATCGAAAATTTAAGTAAATTTTATGCAAGATATATTGGCAACGACCCAATTGAACTGATCATGTTATCTCGCATCGAGTGTTTTTTCCTTGTTGTTCTGAGATTTTATATACTTTTGGATGTTTTGAGAAGATAGTCTTTGAGTGCAGCCAAGATTGGTGCCTTTTTTTGAAGCGCTGAAGATCTGTTACTATTTTTCCATCTCTGATTAGATTAGAATAAAATTTTCCAACTTTTCCCTCTGTTCATCGCATGAAAAGCTCAGGAAGATCATCAATTTCAAACCTACTAAAAATTTTGCTAAAAACTGCAACATGATCTGAAACAACGCTGACAAGTTTCAAAGTTATTACCGAGGTTATTTCTGTTTTCTGTTCATTTGGGGTGTTGCACAAAATTTACTGAAAAGTGGGGCGGCCAAAATTGAAATCGCGCAGGGGCGGCCAAAATTGAAATGGCACAAGGGCAGCCCAGTGGGCGGCCACCCAGCCAGGATTGACCCTGACTGCAACAAAACTTTCAGCTGGTGTTTTACCCAATCGAAGACAAATTTTCATCCAATACCTTTGCTCCACTTTGCACGCAAAATACTGAAATTTCGATAATTAATATCTAACATGGGCCAAAAATTAGAACAAAATCTGGATCAAAGCCTCCATGGCTTTCCTGTCTCAGTCATAAAATTATACCTTTGAAAGATGTCACCACCGGTCTCCTGACTAGTCTCATCTATATCCTCATATGAGTCGACTAAACTGAAATTAGTTACTACATGAGAGATGCAAAAATTGTAACAGTTTTTGAATTGGATACCTCCAAAATTTTTGTTATTACCGAGAATGTCTGGGAGGTACTGAGTCAAGCCACCTGATTCTGTTTTTTAATTGTTTACGCCACACGCTGGAAATCCATTTTACATGTACATTTAAATAATTGCTGGAATAAATACGTGAAACGGCTGAGTCTGAGTAAACACCACAAAAAAGATACTGATTGGTTTAATAAATACTGCAACGTCAAATAATGATAACTCATTAACATGAATCACAGAATATTGCGAGATTAATAACACACATTTCTAAGATAGCAGTGTTTGCATAGACAAAACAGCACATTCTAAGGTACTAAGGTTAATACTGCTTTTATTATGTAAGTCGTATATACATATAGGCATCATATGCATACATGCATTTAATGACATAAAACATTTAATCACATAAAACAATTGAAAAACATCTTCGAAACACCAATAAATCAGCTTAAAAGTTCGAAGACCAATATGTTTTGGATTCAAACAAACACCGTGGAAATATTCGAGGAAATATGTATTCTAATCTATCCGAACTTTGTAGACTGTGAGGTTGATTAATACCTTGATTAATAATTCTATAATTCTATAAAGTACGAGTTGAAAACCAGCAGATTGGTTGTAAGTAAATTTTGACATCATGCCACTTCGACGGAGATGAAGGGTTGCCAAGTTTTTGAAAATCGTTATGGTTGTTCTAATGCAAAACATCCCACTTTGATCCTTGACTTATGAGAGTATGTAATAAATACTGCTATTCATTAATTACCCTATACCGCGCTTTTTTCAAGGATCAAATACACAATTGACAAGGGACCAATCTTATACTGGTTGACATACACAACATGGAATTACTGAAGTTGTAATACATTGACAGAGAGCTTAAATGTTCAATATAAAAGCATTCTATATTAAAGCACTTTGATATAACTACACATTTTATGAAAAATTGAATGTTTATTATTAGATGATTACTGTGAGAATAAATAACTGTAAATTAATTATTCTAAATGTTTATATATAACAGATATCAATTATTCATATTTGATTTGACGGTCACAATGGGTTCTAACCATTACATTCTTGTTTGCCTTAGTTCAAAATCAAATTACTCTGTGTATCAAACAGGAATTATACTTAGAACTTAATAAATCTTGCTGACATTAATATATGAGAACTCATATGTACTGTATATTCAGGTCTGATATGAAAGGAATGTAGAGCAATTATATACTGGGTGTCCCAGAACTCCCTTGACATGTGATATTCTCGTAAGAAAAAAAAGTTCAAATGAAAACTGAATGGTATTTTTGAAAGTACTATAGGGTCTACCATACCATGCTTTCAAAAACATTTTTTTTGGACTTCAATCCTTATTAAAACTCACCCCAACTTTTTTTTCAAATAGTACCCTAATATTTTCGTAATAAAAAAAATAAAAGACATTGTTTTCGAAAGCATTGTACTATAGGTCATTCAGTACCCTTAAAAACCCACATAGTTTTTTAAATCATTTTTTTTGCAAAAACATTAGGCGTCAAATTCTTATTTCATTTATATTATGCTTATGATTTTACGAAAAAAATAAGTTTGCGTATAACAATACCACAAGATTTAAAATGAAATGGAATAGGGCCATCATTTATTTAGGAAAACATATGTGGTGCTATTTGGAAACAAAAAGCTAGGGGTAAGTTTTCAAGGATGACAAAAAAAATGTTTTGAATGGATGGTATGATAGACCCTATAGTATTGAACTGTTTTTCGCTACAAATAAACCACATGTTAAAGGAATCCTGGGACACCCCATAAACATCTTGTTAGAAAAATTCAGATTTTGGAGGGTACATATCAAGTGATAACACACTATTATGATATTCTAGTTACCACCATGTGTTTTATATATTTTAGAATATATTTTGGATCACTGAAAATACCTCTAGTGAAACAATACACTGTTAATTCTATAACATTAACAAAAACTATGGTATTGTGAAGTAATAGGTAAGTAAGCTCACCTCGAAGCTCACAATCAAGCTCCCACTCTTCAGGTTATTCCAGAACAAAATATTGAACTGATAAACAGTGTAGGTAGAAAATTATACAGGGTGTCCCACGACGACTAAGACAAGAAATATATCGGAACTGGGCAGTAGTAGCGAATTATAATTTTGGAGGAGTTAATTAGAGAAAATATAGTATCTTTTCCAAGGGGTGAACCGGTCACGGAAATTTTGTACACCACAATTCAAACAATTCACACAATTCATATGCTTCCCATGTAAAACAATTCAAAAAATTCAAACAATTCACACAATTCAAAGAATTGCATGACAATTCATAAAAAATCGAGACAATTCATGGCAATTCAAACAATTCATGGGACTTCCTGACAATTCATGCCAATTCAGTACTGATGTTTTTGCACACCTCACTACACTTATTATTTGAGACATCTAGACTGTACTCATATCCTTACATCTACAATAATGCGATTTTTTGTAATAAATTTTTACCCATTTATGCCTCGATTTCAAATATTTCCTCTTCTGGTTAATTATGTATTTATGCATTTTTAAACACAATCAGTTTACCAACACAACCCACATATCTTGCGGACCCCAGAGTTGGTAAATTAGGCCTATGAATCTCGTTTTGCAAAGCTAAATATGGCTAAATATCATTTGGGTTATTCTTCATGCAATGGGAAAACAAGAAAATGGTATTATTATTATTATGTGTGACTGTTGATTCGAGTAAAAGAACTATTAAACTCTCTATTTTGGATGTTACTAACTATGCGCATCTACAGGGTGTTTTTGGCAGAATTTTAAATTATGGCAATGTGAAAGTCATTTAGCTTTGTTTTTTTAAATGTAACACCCTGTATGTTTTATTTTAAATCAAAGTTCCTACTAATACCGTATCTCGCCTTGTAATATTTTTTTTAGCGTTTGCAACTTTGCCAAGTTATAAATTATTTTTCCAAAATTTCAAACAAACATATTCCCGATTTTTATTAATAGAATACACTGTATATTTTATTTAACATAGAAGTACTCCCTAGTAATGGTTTACGGCGTGACCAAGTTTTAAGTGGTGTCCCTAAAAAAATAAAACCGTTTTCCTTGCTCATACTATCTATTTCGAATATCAGGTCAGTAAAAGGTACAGGAACGCTTAAATATCTCCAAAACTTGCACAGCTGGAACGATAAAATAAATACCTGCAAGTTTTCGAACATGCAGAATTCAAAAATTCTTACAGCAGTGTTGCCAGATTTACCACTTTTAGGTACGTTACAAGTCATAATTTTGTTATGTTAAATAGAATCCTCTTACTTATTTTTATTGCAATGAATTGCGCATGTAGAATTTAGCAAGATCTCACAATTTCAAAATTTTGTTTCTATTAATTACTGAGATACGGCAACACCGCTTTTTCAGTAAACAGTACCCGAACACTTTAATATTCCCAAAACTACCACAGCTGGAATGGTGAAATTCAATACTTGGGGGCTTCTGAACATACAGTATTCAAAAATGCTAACATGGGTGTTGTCAGATTTACCCATTTTACCTGCCTCGTCATAATTTTGAGTGGAATACCCTATTTATGAAGTCCAACGTAGAAGTGGTAAATCTGGCAACACTGATGTTAGAATTTTTTTATTTTGCATGTTGTAAAACTCTCTGGTATTGGTGTTTTTCGTTTCAGCTGTGGCAGTGTGGAGGTATTAAAGCGTTCCCGTACTGTTTACTGATACAGCAGTGATGCCGTATCTCAGTAATTAGTAAAAAAAAATTGAAATTGTGAGGCCTTACTAAATCCAACGTGCACTATTCATTGAAATAAAAATAAGTAGAGCATTCTGTTTAAAATAACAAAATTATGACGTGTAACGTAAAAGTAGTCAGTCTGGCAACATTGCTGTTAGAGTTTTTGAATTCTGCATACATATCCGAAAACGCATAGGTATTGAATTTTAACCTTCCACCTGTGCAAGTTGTGGAGATATTTAAGCGTTCTTGTACCTTTTACTAACCCTGTATTCTAAATAGATAGTATGACCACCTAAAACTTGCTCACGCCGTAAACCATTACTAGGGAGTACTTCTATAGGCCTTTACGGAAACACTGATCTGGATCCGGATAGATCAGTTATATGTCAAACGGCTGTCAAGTGGGATTTATGATTCCATTAATTTAACGGACATCGAACAACGAAAAATAAAAAACAGATGGTAAAGTAAAGCAGCTACTGATCTGAATCATCCGATCGCAATCACTTACTGTACAAGAGTGAACTACCCTCTTTCTGGCCTATCCCAGATCACTTTCCGAACGTCAGGATCAGTGATCCAACTGATCGGGTTAACCCGATCACAGTTTCCGTAAAGGCCTTATGTTAAATAAAATATACAGTGTGTTCGATCCATGAAAATCGGAAATATGTTTGTTTGAAATTTTGGAAAAATAATTTATAACTTGGCAGCGTCGCAAACGCGAAAAAAAAATTACAAGGCGAGATAGGGTATTAGTAGAGACTCCGATTTAAAATACAACCATACGGTGTTACATTCAAAAAACACTACCAAAATAATAACTATAGGGGTACATGTCATAATCAGTGTAGTGGTACCATCTTGTAAGTACCCCTAGCTCTTGAATTAATCACTTTAGACCCCAAGTGTGTTAGCTTGTTGGAATTGATTGATCGGGAGGAACACAAAAAGTCCCAAATATACAGGGTGTCCCATTAAAAATTTTGAATCTGACGTCACGTGATCAAAAACAAATACCTCATTGGGTGACACAATAATAGGAACAGATACTACATTTGCTCTAATTTACACCCCCAAAATTATAATTCGCTACTACTGCCAGTTCCGATATATTGCTTGTCTTAATCTTCGTGGGACACCCTGTATATCAGCTGTTTACATTTCTTTCAGGTCTCAATCAGTGTCGACACTTCTATAGTGCGGTTACGGTATTATGTAGACCTGAGCAATGATACAACCGTAACTATATATACAAAATATACATTATAACAATTCAGAAAGTGATAGGAGATCAAAATAATCGAAAATACCAATTTGCAATAAATAAAAACAAAATAAATTGATCTACATCTGATTATACAATTTTGACTATACTAACGAACGTGTCAGCTTTATCACCAGGGTAATAAGACATGCCTAAAGGCCATAGGCGTAGTTGTCCCTGAATCTGGGGGGGGCTTAAGTCCCTGGATCTGGGGACTGCCCAAGATACATTAAACTTAACAAAACGAATTATTTTTGGATTTTTGGGGGGGCTAATTTCATTCCTGGGGGGGGCTTAGCCCCGCAAGCCCCCACCTAACTACGCCTATGCTAAAGGCAAACCGTCACCCCACTCGTCGGGCTTCTTTGATCCTTTGTAGTTTCGGCACTCGGCGGGAAGACAGAAATGTAAACTGCTCTTATATCTTTGACGCGTACAATACTACAAAATCTCGCAAGCGACGCCTTCGGAATAACACGTGTTGACGATTCGGGATCTACTGATCATGCGCAGTGGATGGTAAAATTTGAGAAATTCATCGCAATTCATGACAATTCTAGACAATTCCTATTGAATTCAACACAATTCATGGTAATTCTGGCAATTCATGGCAATTCATGGTAATTCATGAAATTCACAACAATTCTTGTCAAATTCAAGGCAATTCATGACAATTCATGCCAATTCCTGTAACTTGTACACCACAATTCACGACCGGTTCACCCCTCGATCTTTTCTTATTATTGTGTCACCCACACGATCGATTCAACATTTTTAATGGGACACCCTGTACATATATTTGCGACGTTTTGTGTTCCTCCCAATAAAACAATTCTAACAAACTAGCACACTTGGGGTCTAAAGTGATTAAATAAAGAGCTACAGGTACTTGAAGGACTGAACCACTACCAAAATAATTTAACTGTAGGAGTACATGTTATAATCAATATCAGTGGTAGTGGTACCATCCTTTAAGTACCTGTAGCTCTTGAATTAATTTCGTGTGTAGTTTGTTGGAATTGTTTTATCGGGAGGAACACAGAAAGTCACAATAATATACAGGGTGTCCCATTAAAAATTTTGAATCGGACGTCACATGATCAAAAACAAATACCTCACTGGGTGACACAATAATAAGAAAAGATACTATATTTGCTCTAATTTACACCCCCAAAATTATAATTCGTTACTACTGTCCAGTTCTGATATATTGCTTGTGTTAATCATTGTGGGACACCCCATATAAAACACCATAGATTAAATTAATAATTCATTTTTGTAATTTCTTTCTGAATTTTGGGTATAATATGTACTTGAATATATACTATATTATATATCTAATTTCAAAAAAATACAATGCCAGAGTTTTTAAAATACTTTTCACCTGGTCACTCTAAATATGAAATCATACAAATAGCAGAATGCAATCAATCTGAATTACATATGAGTTGGTTGAACAAAACTCAAAGATAATGAAAAATGTGTATGTGTATGACAATGCACCAGATTTTCCAGTGAACAGCGTTTCATTAGAATAAACTCATAATTTTGCTTAACATATTGTAAAAATGTTGATGCAATGAAAAACTATGAACCACTATATTTACTATCAAAAGAAGATATTTGAGACTGACACTTCCAGAAAAACTGAAACAATCAATCACATAATCAATAATTACTGCTGATTTATAAATTACACATATGATATATGGATACAAAATTATACATAATTAAAGCAACACAAATAAGTTAGGTTTTTCTAAAAATGTACAAGGTCAACCTTTATATTAACTTCAGGGCCTTTAATATGTCATGGTGATTTTAAGACCAAGAAAATAAAGATTCTTTCAAATCCAAGTTGATAATTCTAGAAACAAAGATATTGGGACTCAGAATTAACAATCCTTGGCAGTAATAAGAGATAGATAAAAATATAATTTACAGTTATTTTATTATAAGATAACAACAATGGTTTGTTGCATTTTATTAAGTTCATAGAAAATTCAGTTTCCTTATCACCTTGTTTTGAAAATGATCCTCAATAAAACTTAATTTTATTTAAATGCTTTTTGACTAATGATGTTTACTGTATAAAACATAATATAAACAGTTCATAAAATATAGGTGATCTTTTGTGTGATCTCTTGAGTTAACATGTAATTTTCAAATTCAAAATTCTATGAATCAGGGAGAAAGAAGGAATGAGAAATTTCGATATGAGTGCTACAAAAGGTTAGATCGTCAAATCTGAGCAAGCCAGTCCCCTGGTCAGTCCCTTGAGCGCCTGAACAGTCCCCTTATTTATATAATAACATATGAGCCATATGTTAATGTAATATAAATTTTCTTGTTAACAATGCTTGTGAAAGGCAAACAATTCGACCAAGTGTAATTTTTAAAATTAAAAATCTATGAATGAGGGAGAAAGAAGGACTGAGAAATTTAGATATGAGTGCTACACAAAGTTAGATTGTCAAATCTGAGCAAGCCAGTCCCCTGGTCAGTCCCTTGAGCATGAGCTTGAGCACCTGAACAGTCCCCTTATTTATATAAAAAATGATTTTTTTTTCTGTAACACAAGAGCCATATGTTAATCTAATATAAATTTTCAATTAACAATGCTTGTGAAAAGAAAACAATTCAGACCAATTCAGTCAAGTTATTGTAATTCTCACAAATGTAACAAACTGCCATAAGCCATACCATCAATGCATCATGGTTTAACCTTAATAATGAAGAATTATACTATTATGACCAATATTATGTGTCAATCCAAATTTCATTCAATTAATGCAGTAGTAGTTGTGGATGCCTCAAACTTTTTTCAATCATAACACCTACTTTTTGCATAGCAAGTGGAAGGAGACAGATACAATAGTTTATTTAAAAGTAGTCAATACAGGCTGAATATTTCTGGTAATAATGAAATATAAGTGAAGACTACAAGTTCCTAAAAGATTAAAATGGAATATGTTTTAAAAGCAACCATTCATATAAAGTATAGAAAATTCACAACAAAGGACAAATTAGAATATGTAGGAATTAGTATCAATTTGGAATTTACTAATTTAGTATGAAGGTATATAATATTAGGTATTGTTCTCCAATTCCTCAATTTAATTCACTTTAACGGCAACAATTCATAGTGTGGTTAGCATCATCAGGTAAACAAAATGATTATATATTGTGAATAATTCGAAGTCACTCCCCTTATGACCAAGTATCATTTTATTCAGTAAAATCAACGCTCTTATTCCATAAAATCATCCCATCTAATGCTGCTTTTAATAGGCTGGTATCATCAGTACTTAATTGTTAGATATAGAGGAGAGAAACTCAGAAACACAAATAGTTGACTGAGTTATGATGGAATAAGGAAATACTTTGGTTTCCTGGGGTGTGTAGTTGGCCGTTTTGTGATCTGTACTAGTAAACAAACAACAAAGATAAAAGGATTATCCAAATCTGGGGGAATCATTTTAAATATCTGGAATAGCTATGATTAGTGTACAGTATGTGGTATGATACAACCAAATTCATACAACACTTTCTCTTGGCCTGTTTAGGTTTGTATTTGTATCAACATCTTCATTTAAAAGCTTGCTAAGACCCAATATGAATTTACTAAACTAGGCAAAGAAGCAATATAGTCAAACTAGAATTAAGTGTAACAAATAATATACTTGATTGAGAAAAATTTCCAGAAAAATACAAGGTCAATACTTAAATCAATTTTTCAATAGAATTCAATTTCTTATTTTCTCTAGTAAGTCATATTTTGGTAGAAAAATAACTAGTAAGGTCATATTGAAAAATTTGCCAGCTTTCTTGGAAATAGAATGTAAATTTAGAGATAAATTTAAACCAAATTGCAAATGCTTAAAGTTTATCAAGATAATATTTTATTAAGCTAGATTTTTAGCTTAAAGGACTGTTGATATATATAGGGTGTCCCACAACGACTAAGACAGGCAATTTATCAGAACTGGGCAGTAGTAGCAAATTATAATTTAAATTAGAGCAAATGTAGTATCTATTCCTATTATTGTGTCACGCAATGAGGTATTTGTTTTTGATCATGTGACGTCCGATTCAAAATTTTTAATGGTACACCCTGTATACAACTTTTTGGGTTCCTCCCGATAAAACAATTCTAACAAACAAGCACACTTGGGGTCTAAAGTGATTAATTCAAGAGCTACAGCCACTTACAGGTTACAGGAAGGTACCACTACCATTGATTATAACATGTACCCCTACAGTTAAATTATTTTGGTAGGGTTTCATAATGGTAGTAATACAGTCCTTTAAGTACCTGTAGGTCTTGAATTAATCACTTTAGACCCCAATTGTGCTAGTTTGTTGGAATTGTTTTATTGGGAGGAACACAAAAAGACACAAATATACAGGGGGTCCCATTAAAATTTTTGAATCGGATATCATGTGACCAAAAACAAATACCTCATTGGGTGACACAATAATAAGAAAAGATACTATATTTGCCTAATTTACACCCTCAAAAGCATAATTCGCTACTACTGCCCAGTTCCGATATATTGCTTGTCTTAATCGTCTTGGGACACCCTATATATACTGGGTGAATCTACTTCACTCTAGTTTTTTAAGGATTATCAACAAAGGCGGTATGGTAAAATATTATTTAAACACACTTGAACAACATCCTAGTTGGAAGATATTTTTTGTCTTAGGCAAGTTGTGTTAAAAAACTAGGCTGACTACAAAGGGAAGGGGGCATCAAGATTGTTGATAATTCTTAAGCAGCCATTGAGTAAATTCTCATTAAACCAGATAGTCTTACATATTGCAAACCACCAATTTTGAGTACTAGAAACTAGTGTATGCTTAACTCACCACAAGGTATGTAGCCCCTACGGAAGTCTTTGGAAGTGTGAGGTGAATCAAGCTTATCAGGAACAGTGGTCTGATACCTCCGTTGGTCCCTCCACACAACCAATTTACTAAAAACGCTAAGAATGGACTCGCAGAGACTCAGGTGCCTTCTGTCGCTGCCTACAACACTTGTCTTTGACCTACTGATATCATTTTCTTTACCCTCAATACTCAGCACAGTTGACTTTTGTTTTTGTTTGTGCTTGCATTTTTTTCGGGTGTGTTTCGAGTGCTTTTTCGACGAGGTCTGCTCACTGTCGTCGTATACCTCGAAGACCTCCAGTTCATAATCCATTTCGCTTCCAGAAATGTCATTTAGACCTCACATTTTCCGGACCTTCCTCACGTTCACATATTCGGCACGGTACCGAAATCGAATCATCTAAAGGCTCGCCGCTCTCACACAAGTAAAGTAACGAACACTTTGCAATTTACGATAACCGCTCTTTAATGCATGCCGTTATAATAAACATTACAATCTGACATCATCCGTTCTCCGAAGGATGTGTCAAATTTGTCAGAAAGTGGGAATTTTTTCCTTTCCTCAACTTTTCGCTGTCTCGAAAGAAACCGGTAAACTAAAACTGGGTTACTTGGTAAATTGACGCTCGGTTCAACCTTCCGCTAATAGATGTCACCGTGTCACCGATAACTTGATAGTGATGGGAGTTCTAAATAATTTACAAGGTCTAGTTCATCGATAGGAGCTTATCGAATCATTTGATGATTTAACTAACCATATGAAAATATATAGTGTACTCCGATTTTCCTGAATTATTGTTAGTTTATAAAAATGAAATTGAAAGGATACGCTAAATCTGATAGATTATTTTCCAAATACATGTGTTTGTATACTTACAGTTGTTTCGTTGTTTGATAAGGATAACGCTAGTAAGTAGTTCTATATTGTCTCATATCTTACGCAGGTATGTTATATCATTGATATGCCGTGCCAAAGTAGATACCTATTTATGATAAAGGCACATAATAACTGAGCACTTGAGCAGTAAAAAGCGGACTGGATGAGTGGATGATATGAGCTACTTGCTTTTTCCAGCACAACGCAAGGAAGGTACGTTAAGTTTATGTGCTATCTTGATTTTATCGTTTATCATGCCCCTAATTTGAAATGCTTTGCCACAGAAATGTTTTCATTTACAGGTAGTTTTCGACATCCGTTGATTAAACTGGAAAGTCAGCAAGGACTGCTCCTAGCATCCGTGTCAGTGATGTCTTGTAATTGAAGGATTTTTGGTAAAAATGAAATGTAAGGAATATTAAAAATGAATATATTGTCAACAGTCCCTTAAGGAATATCATAATTTCATGATCCCAAATTATTTCCAGTAAAAAAGCGTTTGTCAGGGTATGCGATTCAAATATAGCAGGTTCTGCAAAACCGCTCTTGTCCATGGCATTTTTTTTTTGAGGAAACTCGAAAAGTGGCTGTTAGGTAGCACATGTGTGGGTAGAACAACAAAACTAAAATCTTAAAAAACCGATCGAATTCAAAAAGACTACGAATTTCTAGGGGTTAGGGATAGTAGTAGTAGCTGTGGGGCGGCCGCGCCTGGCAGGTAGGCCCCAGTAGGCCCTTTTTGCCATCCCCGAATATCACCCCTCAGCCACCACTATCTGCCTTCTCCTCCCTGCCAAACCTTTCCGATCTTCTAACAAAGGTCCGTACGTCGGTCCAGCTTAGGGAGGGTAATTCATCTGGCTGCAGTCTATCGGAACTAAAGATCTCATCTCTCAGCCCGCCTAGCAACTCACATCTCGCAAGGAAGTGGTAGGCTGTTTCATCGGCCTCTCCACAGCCCATACATATGAGAGCCGTCTTCAATTCCTGATAGTGATAGATGATGCCGCCTGAGCCTACTGTGCCCCGTCAGAATACCCACGAGGTTTCTGTATGATGGCCCGTCGTCGGTCTTGGTTTCGTAGCCACGCTGACCTAGATGTGTTCAGCCCGGCTATAAAATAATTGGCTTGCTTGCATCCCTCACTTTGCCTCCACTGTTCATCTATGGTATCGTTTACCCACTTTTTGAGGGCTGGCGTTACCTGCTGCCTACTTAATCTTATAGCGGGCTCTGGGCCAACAAACGGTCTCTCGGTGCCGAGTCTGGTCAATCTACCGGCTTCATCATTACCAAGAACTCCCGTATGACCCGGTACCTGCATCGAAATCAAGGTAACGTTCTTCAGTCTCGTCAGCTCTTCCCTTCTCTCTGCGGCGCACTCTTAAACCAGGGGTGACCTAGATCTAGGCCCGCGGATGGCATTCAGAGCCGCCTGACTATCAGAGCAAATGTAAACCTTCGGTTCCCTTTCTCACCTCGTCATTGCATGTAGCAGAGAGTATTGCATATACTTTTGCTTCGAAAATCGTGGTGTATGTACCTAGAGAGTAACTCTCCCGTACGCATTTATACATTCCGTACATGTATACATCAGCACCTACCACAATCCCATTGGTCAGATTTGAATTTTGAACCAATCAAACTTCGAGTGCCGTACGTGTGTACGAAATGTAAAAATCAGTGCCATATGTGGCCATATGCACTTACGGAGGGGAATTTAGTTATGCGCAGGTCAAACGTATGGCTATGGCTATGTTTGAAATCGCCATGCATGCGGCAAAGTTACCTCCTGATTATAAATATTTTGAACTGAGTCCTGGAAAATATAGATCAAACCTATTGTCTGAGAATGATGCTAGACGATGGATGGAAGAATTTGAGTCTTTGAGAAATTCTGATTGGAGAGTGTCAGGAAGGTGTCAGGTGTCAAAACTCGTCAGGGCTAATATGTAGGTAGGTATTTTAGACATATGTAGGTACTATACTAAAACTGTACTGCGGGAAGTTCATGTGCTCAGCGCTATAGACAAAAGTCCACCATTAAAGTTCCGCCTACAGCTTTAAATAGAAGAAAACTTTGAGTAACAAGAGGAAGCAAAAAAGGCCGTCCAGCAACTGGGGAGCCTACCAAGCAAAGTCCAAAGAAAAAAATTATCTTTCCCAAAATATAAAATCAAATAAACCCAATGCAATTAAACATGGTTCATCCCACTAATTCTGTAAAACGTTTTTTTGTTTTGTTATATTCTTTAATGCCTTTAATCTTGTGTGTAATGTATGTTTTCTTTGCCCACTGAAACATAATACTTAATTAGCTTAATACACCAGATGTTTTCAATTATTACATTTAACATTTCGTAAAAAAGGACAAAAATTATACACCATACTAATTTGTAATAAAATTTACTGTAGTTTAATATATAGTTAAAAATGGTTTTCGCTTAAATGGCTTTCCTCTTTGTAAATTTTCAGCTGTATTAAGTACCTACTACATTCCGTAAGTGCATATAGCACTCATCTACATTCCATATTTGCATATGGCACTCAAAGTTTGATTCGTTCAAAATTCAAATCTGACCAATGGGATTGTGCTAGGTGCTGTATACATGTACGGAATGTATAAATGCCTCCCGTACTCCTCGACTTTCTACATACAACCCTTGTCCTGGCCTGTCCGCTACCTAGATGAGAGCTATCCGTGTAGCATACCAATGCCTCTTCAGGAAACCGAATCTCTCGTCTTTTGAACTATTCCATACTGGGAAGAGTAAGAGCAAAGGGGTTAGGGATAACTAAGGTGAACCTTTTGGCGGCAGTCATTTATTGGTAGTGCTAATAAGTATCCAATATCTCAGTATCTAAGCGTTTGAGCCTTCGTCTTTATATCTGCAACCAATTAAGATTAATGTTCTGAAAATGCGGGACATGCAGACGTTATGTGCTATATCAAGTAGCGGACACTTTAAACAATGCAGAATCGGCAGACATAGATTCCGAAGACAATATCAGTGGCTGTGAAGATAAAATAACTAGGACATATACCTACGTTTCTAATGCTCCAACTTCACTCAAAGGTATATAAAAATGTATTTTGAAATAAGAAAGTTATTGTTGTTTTTTATATTCAATATAGTTATTCATTCTGTAAGTTTCTTGCAAAAGCATCACATTCATGTTAAAATATTCATAGTTATTAGGTATATGATTTTAAAGCTTGCCTCAGCCTCTATCCTGAGTCATTGTTGTCATCTTTCAAAAAAATATATACTAACAAAGATATCAAGTTTTTGTCTCCGTGAAAAAGATATTTTTGTCTAATATTAAGATTAATAATGCTGTTTTTGCTAGGAACCCTTCAATTGTATCCGCATCTAGTTATTATCCATACAGTTCTTTGGCCGCAACCCTGACATCTGATCTACCACGATAGCGAGGTCAATATCAGCGGAAGTCGGCCAGGGAAGGGTATACCATGGTATACCTCAACCTTATCCGGTTAGACAGGCCTATACTCCTATAGTCCTATACATTGATAATAATTGATACAAACTGTGGTTCAGTAGCTGCTCGTGGGGTTTAATCAAGAGGATGCTATATATTAAAAAATCTTAAAAGTATGTTCGTAATTCATATAATGCAAATTTCCACACCACCGTCGTATGCACTTGCGGTACTGCAATGGCGCGTTATATTTTATTTGAGCGTATGTTCGCTAATAGCCCTATTTTCCCACAAACATAAAAACATTCTAATATTAACAATAAGACAGGTCTACTAGCATACTAAATAGCATGCGATTGTACTACTCAATACTGTACCACTGCTAACTCCTTCAAACGATGGTATTTCTACGTAGGATCACCAGGTGGAGATCGTACACTGTCCCGAAATCAAAAAATGGTACAAATACGATTTAAACCGTACTGTTGGCAACACTGTGTCGAACGCGAGCAATGCGCAAGCCGGTGCGCCAGAACGAGATACGAGATAGCAGTATCACAGCATAATAAACAACCAGCATAATATCTCTGAAGATTTCCTATATAAAAATGGTTCCCACAAAATTTGATCTTGGGAGGATTTATGAATGATTTTACGGCTGTGAAGTTTGAGTAGAGATGTGAAAATGAAAATATCGATACCGGTACCAACTCGATATTTTTTAGCCTCATAGGCGCGTTTGGTTCTTACAGAGAATGTTGTGCAATTGATCACACCCCTCAATAATTATATAATTATTTTCGATACAAAAGTAGCGGTACCAGCCTGGGATCGCTTAAAAAGTATCTAAGAGCCATATGACACACAAAAGTTTTTCCATGAAAATTACTCTGAAATTTATAGTGAAAAGATTCGCTAAACGATATCATACGTCAAAATCCGGCATGGCCGCGCTACATCAGGAGGTTCCTTCCGTTCCTTCACTTAGCAACACACACACAGCAGCGACTACCTGGGTTGCACCAGGATGTAGTGGGAATACCCGTGTCGGACGGATCCATTGGGCTGGCCCGGCCGTTATAAAATCATTAAATACTCATTTTGTCACCTTATATATTTCATGTTTTGTAACCTAACTTTGACCTTATGGTTTTGTACCTTGTGTTCTATCTACCTAAAGTATTTATTTAGTTGATTTATATGTAGTAAAATCGGCGAATTATAAAAACAGAAATGAATGTCCTGAAGGAAAAGAAGCCAAATATAACAATTGCAGAAATTCACAAAGTTAAGGTTAATTTTGAAAAATATCATAAAACGTTGACATTTGCTACACAAAAGAGCATGCGCATGAGATATAATTTCGGCGAAGTTTATGTCGTGTGGAATACAAGGTGATTGATGTCTGAGGAAAAATCTAACCATTTTTTTCACGCAAAATACTTTTCAATAATCTCTTCATAAATTTCAGAGAAAGGTAAGGGTTCGTTTTAGCGAAATATTCATGGAAAAACTTTTGTGTGTCATATGGCTCTAAAAAATAGTCGATATTAGTGCAGAAGTACAAGTATCAAAGTACCGTTACCATCCCTACAAAAAATCATCCAAAAGTGGGGATGCGCGTGTGATTTCCGCCAACTTGAGTTATTGTGCTGGTTGGTTATTATGCTGTGGAAGTATCATAGCTTGTGGAAGGAATGCATGGTCGGGGGGTCGGAGGCTCTCGTCCGGTAGCGGCATGTTGAACTGCATGTCATCCAATAAAAAGGGTTGTGAGAAGATTTCAAGGTTAATTTGTACTAACGTAAACTCGCAGCTACGATACCGAGGCTTTGTGTTGCTTATAAAAAAGAAAAAAACACAGTGTCGTCGGTTAAACAGCGTCTTGATTGCGCCAAGAAAACAAAATATTTAATGCTATTATTTTTTTTATTTGCACGTAGTGAGAAGTCATGAAGATAAAAATGTACCTACTTATAAAACTTATCAGGTGTCCGTAATTAGGTTGCTTAAGTCGCATATAGTTATCTTAAAAATGTTTTGAAATATACAAGGTGTTGCAGGAAAACGGGATAGTGATCAACTTAAATTTTTTATATGGGAAACCTTAAATTAGTGTAAATACAACCGTAAATACAGTAGATAAGTAGTTCTTATCTCAGTTTATTTTCGTAGAAAAGAGTCTTCGGATTTTGCTCAAAACCTCTTGCAGTTTACAATACTTCGCAAAATCCGAAGAACCTCTTCTACGATTAGTGTAAATAATGTAAATGTAAATTATACAGTGAATTGAAAGTTATATTTTGTGGTCAAACAGGCGCGCTAAACAAGCACCTAATGACGTGACCAACTAGTTAAATATCGACCGTTAAAAGTTAAAAGAATACCTTGAATAACACTACTCTACAACAGGGATAATAATAAATGCCAAATGATTTATTCAGAGCTTTCATATGAACGGAATCATATTCCCGGAAGAACACGGTGGAAGTTCGGGGTAGGAAGTGGGTGTTTCATGCATTGCGCGTATTTATAAATGGATTATACAGGGCGAGTCAGGAGGAGCGGACTCAACTCCAAGTGTAGCATACGTGAAACTAATGCAAAAAACCCTAACTTTTGATATCCAATTTTTATTTGCTATACCATGATTAAAAATATTCAGGTATCTAGAATGTTATGCTGGAACTTTATTATATTTACGTTTTGAAAATGTACTAGTCATGCCGATAATTGCGACAAATAGGTGTGTAGGTGATTCGACGTTAAATTTAAGGATGACTGACCTAAGTGTTGTAAAATGACGCACCTTTAAACAAATTTAGAATATGCTAACATTGTATTTGTCTATAATTCTTAGAATGGAAATGCAACAGCTGCTGAAGAACATCTTCAAATGTTTCCAAAGAGAAATATAATCAATGTTTTAAGCAAATGCAAGTGAGGTTCCCGGTTTTTTTTATGGCCAGCCTCCCGGAAAGGCTGAAATCCTATGGCGCTGCAGAAGCGCTGCGAGAGTATAAGTATCGGTACACGTTAGATTTGAAATGCTGCTTGTTGTAGCCACCGGAAAACAAGTTCTCCGGCGGCTTATTCCACAGCGTCGAAGTTCTTCAAAAGAAGGAATGCTGGAGGATACTGGTTCGGGGAGTAGGAACCTCGACCTGGTAAGGCTGAGCTCGCAGAGTCTCTCTAGGATAATTAATCATGAAATAAATTACAAATTAGCCATGCTACTCACACATTCCCTTTGTTTAACTGTCACTTCGTTGTTTATTTATTTCCAAATTTAAATATAGTTGTTTCTGAATTTTTAAACTGTTGCACCGTTGTCAAACACTACTGAATTGAATATTTGTCCGCAACCTTCCAAACGAATGAGATAATGAATCGGTTATTGAATCATCCTGTATATCAAAACAAAATTATTTCTGACAGTTGTCATCCAGATTAGCTTAACCAGCAATTTTAGCACTTCTTAACGAGGACATTCATCTGAATCTGAATGAGTTTTTGTTAAAACGTTTTCCAGTTTCAACGTGAAATGTGTCGAACAAGGTTCATACTACAATATTGGTGCTCTATTCAGAATAATAAATTAGCAATTGAACTGTTGGTTCTTGGGCTGTTCGGCCGGCGTCGATACGTTCCGCCGCCTTGTCGTCGGCGCTCTTCGCTGATTGACGTTTCGACGATTGACGAAACTGAGTTTCGCACAATACAAAATAGCATTTACTTTTTTAAGTAACATTTATAGAAATGTTACAACATGGACACCTGATGAAGAAGATCATATTATTAGGGACCACTTTTCTTTCCTGGTGTTGTAAATGTAATTGATGCGTCGCATATCAAATCTAATAAAGCTCCTGAAGAAGCAATAACCCGGCCATTGTTAAGATTATAAATTAATATTTACTCCGTAGATAAGGTATTACTAAAAGACTTCTATACCATTACCAGCTGTAGTTACCAAAGCATTAAATTACATATCTAAACCATAAATCGTAAATTCAAACTGTCAGGTGTAATTTACAATTGACAGTTTGAAACTACAATTGACGCTTTAGAAATGTGATTTGATCTTTTTGAAACTACTGCTGGGAATAGTATAGAACTAGGTTTTGTGCACTTGGGGAGTAGAATAATTCATTTCATGTCTCAGAACAGTTCTACGAATTTTGCTGGAACTAACATAATATTATTCCCCTCCAAAAAATCAGCCCTAGAACCGCACTTGCTTGATAAAAGCAAAGTTGACGGAATACATATAAGTTGGATCACTCCGCAAACATATCAAAACGGCCTGCCCCTTGCTCCGTATCCCCAGTACACAGGTAGCAGTGTATCGACGTCAGTCGGGAGATACGGGGCGGCGGCGGCGCAAAGTAGAGGTTGACCGTGTTTAACGCGAAGTGTATATAGTGTCTCAAAAATATCGGACCTTGTTATCCCGGATTTGTTTGCAGGAAATGGATAATCTTCTTAGAAGTTTGAGAGTAATCAATTTCGCGAGAAAAGATATTACCAATCAATTTAAATTTATTAACGGATGAAGAACGACAATCAGATCCATCCTTATTTTGTGGTAAACCTTGAAATGAAAGGGATATAAATACAGGGTATCCCACGACAATTAAGACAAGAAATATGTCGGAACTAGGCAGTAGTAGAGAACTATAATTTTGGGCATGTAAATTAGAGTAGATGTTTTATCTTTTTGTCATTGTACTACCCAATGAGGTATTTGTTTTTGGTCACGTAACATTTGATTCAAAATTATTAATGGGACACCCTGTATATTTGTGCCTGTGTTTCTCCCGATTCCAACAGACTAGCACACTTGGGGTCTAAAGTGATTAGTTCAAGAGCTACAGGTACTAAAAGGATTGTATCACGCTAAAAGCGTATAGTGGGACAAAATATTCATTCGGTGATCTTACCATGCCACCCAGGGACATTGTAAATTATATTTTAAAGCTCGAAAATATTTTTAAGGATAACTTTAACAATTTAGTTTCTACAGTAGCAATTGGAACGACAGTGAAAAGCAAAATGTCAAAAATAATTTATTCACATCCATGTAAAGCATTTCCACATGATTATCTTTTAAAATTGTATGTATTGTATGTACAACTCGTATGTACGGGTTCGTATATACTATAACATAAAATTTATAAACTGTGATCTTAAAAATGAGCCAAATTAACAAAACATTAAGGTAAAAATACTACAGCACCTTTGAACCATCAGTTTTTACTTATCTACGAAATAGCTACAATATGTGAAATCATTTGAGATTCATTAGTAATAGTTTTACTAGGCTTTATTTTTGATATCCATTTATGTAACTTAGTGCATTAGCAAAATAAACGTTATAGTTGTATTTGTATGTCTAAGTCGGCCGTCAATACATAGTTTTTGAATGACTCTCGTATATACGTACAACCCAGGCGTTAGCAAGTCCCCGCTAAAAGACCCTCGTACTTGAGCAAAAACCAACGCAAACACTAACTGGCGCGTGCGGCTGCGGCATCGCTTTCATGTGAGTTCTTCAAAGTGCCGACGGAGAGTGATCCAACTTATATGTATTTCGTAAACTTTGATAAAAGCCACCTTCGCTTACACATTACGTCCTAAAATCGATATTTACTGCACTATCATGCGAATCGTTTATATACTTAAGCTGTAATTTCAGAAAAATGATTGGGTTGTAGTGGAGGATAAAATAACAACGAATAAATTTAATGGTCGTAAAGGTGCGACCAGCGCCTCACCACGGGGCAAGCGAGGTAGGGGGTGAGCAAAATAAAATAGTTCAAGGCCCAAGGGCGCGACTGATGACATTGTGTTAGCTCGTAAATTATTCAAGCGGACAGGACAATCTGTTGTATTTCGCTGATGTGTTTGTCGATTACAATCAAGACTATCCACTCCCATCGTCCAGATGTCCATTATATGGTCAGCGGGGTAAGCGCAGAATAATTCGTTTACTATAAGAAGAACCGTAGAGTACTCAACATTTTTTTCATTATACGGGTAAGTGATAAACTGGACTGATAAATTATCCACTTGTGTATCATCACATGTAGTTACTGAATTCAGAACTATAATAGTTCAGATGTTGACTTAGAAAATCAGGATGATAATAATAACAGGACGTCGCCCAACAGAAGAGGCTATATCAGGTGCGTGGGGAAGTTTAAGGATGCAAACCAGCTGGTAACCTCAACAGGTGCATCCTCAGGAGGTGATTTGGACGGCTGCCTTTGGAAATATCGGCTGCCTTTAGAAATGTCGGCTGGAAGCCCTAAGGCTAACAACCTGATGGGCTCTACCTTCGGGTTCGACCACTCCGGAGAGAAAGCACCCACACCGAGCTGATTTCGGAAGCCAGCATTGGACAAGGTGGTGGGGCTTCGGATCGCCCTGTTGACGACCCCCGCTATGACATTTCGTTTTAGGAGAACGACTGAACTCAGAGATGACCCGCTGAGCTGCTACGACGGCAGTAGCCCTCGTCGTAAGGGATACATGTTCCGCATGCATGAGAGATGGAGTGAAATGTACTTGAGCATAGCACGCTTACCTCTCAGAATTTGCGAGACTATGTATCGTACCTTCGGAGGCAGAGGTATGTTCGTGGTCCAGCTCAGCCTGCCCCTTCCGCGAACGGAAAGCCTGTTAACCAGGCTGAAAGATCGCCGATAAGGCCCGCTGAGAGGGAAATCGACGAAGCCGTCTCACTTTGGGATTTCGGTGGCCGAAGGGCCTTGCACAAAAACAAGAGGTCCTTCAAGCTGGCAGACTTGAAAAGGTAATATGAGGCTGTGAGTGAACGCCTATCGGAGGTCTCTGACATTTGGCGCATCAAATACGAACCTTACGCTGCGTATCTGAGGCTAGCTAGGCAGAGG
Source organism: Callosobruchus maculatus (assembly GCA_951848785.1). Lineage (NCBI taxonomy): Eukaryota > Metazoa > Arthropoda > Insecta > Coleoptera > Chrysomelidae > Callosobruchus > Callosobruchus maculatus. Next base: position 12,681,426 of record CATOUR010000100.1, read on the forward strand.
AAAGTGAGAGACTCTCCTATTGAGACAGCACAGAGACAGGTGCGCCAAATGGTCTTGACAGGATATGAATGCTAATCGCTGATAAGCGATCGCTGGTGGCGCGGGCGAGAGGTCTGTAGCAGAACAGAATGTTCTACGAAAGAACTTCTCGCCTCTTCCAACAGCCACCACCAGCCATAGAGCAGCCGCCAACTGCTGCGTGGAGTCCTTTTGGAGGGACATTTATGAACAGCTCAAACCTCTCTCAGCAGACACTCCCGCCTTGTCGCAGTTTGACTCCGTTTGTAGGACGACTCCTAACTTAAATGTACTGCGTCATCCAACAGAAGAAATTCTTGGAGCCTTACGAGGCGCAAAGAAATTCGCAGCTCCTGGTCTAGATGGCATAAACTCCCACTGGTGGAAAAAATTTCCCAGTTTCCACCGGCATTTAGCTAGAGTTTTCAACTCGTGGCTAAATCAGGCAAAAACTACAGACCAATAACATGTCTGAACGGATGTTACAACCCCAATACTGTATTTCTCAACGTTTATGGATAGAGAGGGTCAAAGAAAGAAGTAGGTGGCTGCAAAGAGAATCTGTTGAGATTGACCGATATGTCCCATTGTTATATTACAGCCTTGGTGCTATCACTGCTATCCACTGTAAAGTGAACGAGCTGAAGGAAATTGACACGAAGACCCACAAAAGGATGAATATGGAGAGAAGTCTACATCCTAAGTCCTCTGCCCCGCGAATATACCTCCCGCGACACCTGGGAGGACGTGGACTATTGAGTTTGGAGCGTCTGCACAACAGAGTAGTGCTGGCCACTGCCTGCTATGTGACGAGCAGCACCGGTTTCCTGATCCGTTTTGTGCCAGAGCACGAGAATGCGGGAAAAGGAGCCTTTCTTTTTAGCGCAGCGAAACGAGCAGCCGAGGAGCTCAGCCTCACACTCGACTTCAAGCGGAGGTGTCAGCAGTCCATTACGGAACTTGCTCCCGCAGAATTAAAATCCCACCTTAAAACTGCCGAAGTCGACTTCCTTTTAAGACTTCATAAAGATAAGCCAATGCATGGAATCTTCTACAAACATCTGGAAGAGCATGGCTTGTCTGAGCAGTTGACCTTCTCTTTCCTAAGGTCTAGTGGGTTGAAGTCGGAGACTGAGGGCTTTATAATGGCTTGCCAAGACGGTGTCTTCAACACCTTGGTATAACGTAATAGGGTTATGGGTGCAGATGTACCCGACACCCGTAGTAGAACTTGCCGACAGGCGTTAGAGATGCTTATACATCTCTTGTCGACGTACGCTGGGACGGCTTACGTCCATCTGCACAATGCGGCTCTACGAGCGCTCTACTATCATTTAAAGCACTCATACGGTATCGATGAGACGATGGTGCTGGATATAGAATCCGTTGTGGAAAACGAGAGATGCCGGATTTACTGGAGAACAGAAGACGATGTCCGTTATAGAGTTTTCGGCTACTGCCGAAGTGAAGATCGTCTCTAAGGAGTACACTGTAAGTCTGCTGGTTATGGTCATTGGATTCCTAGGTGGAATGAGGAATACGCTGCTCTCGGCACTGGGCACCGATGTGCGGACTCAGTGATTGCTCACCTCAAGGTGTGAGGTAATGGAACAGCACCTCAGTGTGCCGGAGTCCGGGCTGCACTTTTTTGTTTTTTATATAATAATAATAATAATGGTTTCTATTTCCGAAAACCAAGAGGAACATGAGCAGCGTGTAGCCTTGACTACTCTTACACTTGACTGCCTAGCATCCAATATAAAATTGGGTTAACTTCGTGAAGGCAAATAATTGATAAACAGCGGATAATGAATTATGAGGTAATCAATAATAAATTAAAATGACAACATGCTATCCTGAAAGTTGCCTACATAAAATTAATTACGTTTTATGATTTGCACTGCTATTGATTTCTTTATGTAGGCAACCAGAAATATGCTTACACTTTTAATATGTTAGTTCATATCACTTATTTTAATCAATAATTGTTATTAATGATGGTTATAAATATTCAGATATTTTATTTATATTTTATAAAACCATTTTTTAGCAAGAAAATTAATATGGCGTCTTCTTTGTCATTCTCAATTGTTTGGAAGCTGGTAAAATTGAGGTAGTGGGGGATTGGAAACTACAAACTTTGTTCTGTGTAACAAACTTGTTCCTATCCTGCGAATAATGTTCCAAGTGATGTCTTACACATTCTAGTTCTTTCCTAACCTTTGAAGACATACTTGTGTGTGACAATGAGTATTTTAAAAGTGCCAGTCGTGTAAAGTTGTACAAGACACAAAGTTTCACCGCTGAGTGTGAATATACAGGGTGATTCCTGAGTTGATACTTTTTTTAACTGTATAAAAATATAACTATATAAAGTATAACTTTGTTGACAAAAACTGAAAAATAAGCGACACAGAATTAAAAAAAAACACAAACCTTCTCTAAACATATCTTAAAATGTACATCTTACCTGTGTTATTGCTTCTACCACTTCTGAAAGATGATCTCCCCACCATGTTTCTCTGCACAACTTCTCTACTGCAGGCACTTTGGGATTGGCATACTAATTCTAATATATAAGGCCACTTTACGCCGTAGAAATATTATACAAAAAATAAGGCCACACGGATATATTTTACACTTAAGCTACTTAGCTACTTGTACTATACAAAAATAAAAAACGATGATAGTAATACTAACTGTAAATAGCTATTTTAGGAATTCTAGAGAGGTAGGTAGAGAAGAAAATTGAAAAAACTGTCCAGTAAGATTGGTGATTGGCAATGTTTGAAGAATAAGCATATATTCGAGGTTGGTCAAGAGAGAGAAATCGGGGCATCGGAGGTCGCTGACGATGTCTTGCGAAGGGGTAATACAAGAGTCCTGCATGGGCTGTGGTTAGCTTGCTGCAGGATGGTCGGTAAAGCTGGTCGAATGCTTCCTTTGCGGCCATGAACCGTCCTGAAACAAAAAAAAGATAGTCAAACAGTAAAGTAACACTAGATCCTTTGGCTTAGCACTTAAGGCCTCCACAGACGTCATTCTTTTTTGGCAGTTTTACACGCGCGGATAAATCGGTACAGGTAACTGGCATTCAAAAAAATCAGTTCCCGCTTCATTTCAACCGTACGTTTTTAAACGTGCCCGTTCAAGTCTGCCAGTGTGTGTGGCAGTTAAGAAGAACGAATTTGTTCAATGTCATTTACGTTTCTTCGCTCATTCGTAGATGATTATACCAATCTCCAGGTTCTAGTAGTAACTTAGTCAAAAGATACACCTATGAAAATTGTTTAAGCTTAAGTAACCATTCTTTATCCCATTTTGAACGTTCTTTTTTTCAAATGTTTTACTTGTATAGCTACTGCGGCCACCATGCCAACGTTGTCGTATTATCCATAACGGATTCTATGCGGATTATGGCACTAGTATTTCTGAAAAACTGAACGAAAAAACGAGTAATGTGTAGACATGGTCGTAGTTCGTGTTTACCCGTACCGTTTTACCCGCGTGGATAAAACTGCCAAAAAAGAACAACGTCGGTGGAGGCCTTAACAAGCTCCCAAAAACAGCACGGTTTTAGGGAAAATAGATCCAGTCACACTGCCATACACTCGTTTTATGGCCTACTGATCAATCACATTAAGAATAGAGAATGTCTGGTATCTTTTATGATTTAAGGTATCTTATATCTAAGATCTTAGATCAACCATTGATTGGATCAACTTATCTATCGATAAGCTCGTTTTTAGAAGATCGACAATGGTTTGTTTCAATGTGTGTCCTCAGAATATAAAACTTTAACCAGGGGCGTCGCGCGAGGATCGATTCTAGGCCCTTATTTATTTTCAATTTATATTAACGATTTGCATAACCTATTAGTACCCGATACATAATATACAATGTATGCGGATCAGACCTCTATGATTATCTCAGGCGAACAGCTGCCTATGATTGCTCAAAAATGCCAGTACACAATAAACTGTTCTCATGATTAGTTTAACAGAAATAGTCTACAACTAAATACAAGTAAAACAAACGGTAGCTTTAGATTTCATAACAGACAAAAATAGTGTGATAGTTTGGAGGTTCCACAATTAAACAAACACATTTAAAAGTGTAAAATTCCTTGGCATGTACCTAGATCCAAGGCTAAGTTGGAGATTTCACTGACAACCGCTAATCAGTCGCATTCAACAGCATATTTTATGAACAATTTGAGGTCTGTATTGAGACACTTTTGATGGTTTATCATGCCCATTTAGGAAGCAAATTGCGATATGGTGTGTGTTTTTGGGGTATGAGAGCGTTGTCATATGATATATTCGTGACTCAAAAAATGATATTAAGATGTATGATAGGTTTATCTCGAAGCCAGTCGTTCAAAAATGCGTTTAAAAATCTTTCTATTTCACCATTGCCTTGATTGCTGACTTTAGAAATGGGTGTGCATACTGTGCATGTCTTTAAAAATTTTAGGAAAGTATAACACAATCAGTAATATTCATAATCAAAATACGCGGCAAAAAACAATATACAGGGTGGGCCAATAGTGCGTGGACGGAAGATTGTGGGCTTACTAAAAAATATTTCAAAAATCCGTCACTTGATTATGGTAGGGTCACTTGAGGGCTATAACGTAAAAATATGTTCACTTAAATTTTGACGTTTATACAGGGTGACTCATATCAAACTTGCATTTTTTTGAATAGAACCCCCTATATATTATTGCATATTTGGATTCCCTGGTCAATTCTAGTGTGACTTTATGTATCATATATGGAACTTTAAACGAACCGTTTAGGCGCAAATCAGCATTTTTGGTATAAGTAGGTATCAGAAAAAAATTGAATATCGCAGCGATTATAAAACCTAGAAGGCCGTGGCTTTGCGGTACGACTAAGCATGAAATGCGTCATCTTAAGTCAGACGTCTGAATTTGAATTCTTTTTGTACTTGGAGAAATCAGTAGATCAATTAAGGAAACTTCAATCACAGATAACTTGATTTTTTCAAATGGGAATGCCCATTTTGGTTTAAAGAATTAAATGCAAAAATTGATTACCTTTCTAACGATATAGCATTCTCCATATCAGTCTTTTTTAGTTTTCATTTTATTTCAAATTTTCAGTCAAATCGGTGTTTCCCGATTTTCCTGCGTGCAAGCAACCTAGCAGGCCATGAAAAATAAACAGAAGCCCGTTAATATGGAAGAAACCAACTAACCTAGTAGAAAGATGCAAACTGACTAGAGCAACGAGGCAAGATTATGAAAATTCCTTACAACATATTAGTTCTAACCAGAAACAAGAGCGGTAACAAGAACGCTCATTTTTCACAGCCTACTAGCTATTAGGCAATTTCCAAAGTCAGTAAGAAAATATTTAAACAAAGGAAGCAAAGTCTCGGAAAATGAAACTTGAATTGCAGTCTGTGTGGATTGTAAAACATAATTTAGTTTGTAGAAAACTACATGAAATAAACACAATTACAACATAGCGTAATTAAAAAATTCTAGAATTATATTTCAGTAGATGTTCAGAATGAGATATCTTCACTTCTGACTTAACCAAATGGAAATGACCACTCTTTTTATCCGATTAAATGTGAAATGTCATTCTAAATATGTTAGACTGTAAGCAAAAATCGCTGGTAGTTTTTCTTTTGTTTCAAAATTTTTAATCGTTTTGGAAAGTTGTCAAGCTCCAGTAGACCTCAATAGCTAGTAGGCTGTGAAAAACAAACACTTCTATCATACCCCAGCTACTCATTGAAATTAGATATCTTGCTGCTGTTGTATCCGGTTACAGCTGATGTGTTGTAAGGAATTTTCATGATTTTGCCCTGCTACTCTAGTTTGTTTGCATCTGTCTACTAAGTTAGTTGGTTTCTTCCATATTAACGGGCTTTTTTTTATTTTTCATGGCCTGCTAGGTCGCTTGCACGCAGGAAAATCGAAAAACACCTATTTGACTGAAAATTTGAAATAAAATGAAAACCAAAAAAAGATTGATATTAAGAATGCTATATCGTCAGAAAGGTAATCAAATTTTACATTTGATTCTATAAATCAAAATAGGGATTCCCATTTAAAAAAAACAAATTATCTGTGATTGAAGTTTCCTTAATTAATCTACTGATTTCTCCAAGTACAAAAAGAATTCAAATTTAGCCGTCTGACCTAAGGTGACGCACTTCATGCTTAATCGCACCGCAAAGTCACGGCCTTCTAGGTTTTATAATCGCTGCGATATTCAATTTTTTTCTGATACCTACTTATACCAAAAATGGTGATTTGCGCCTAAACGGTTCGTTTAATGTTCCATGTATGATACATAAAGTCAGAGTAGAATTGGCCAAGGAATCCAAATATGCAATAATATATAGGGGGTTCCATTCAAAAAAATGTGAGTTTGATATGAATCACCCTGTATAATCAAGTGACAGATTTTTGAAATATTTTTTGGTAAGACCACAATCTTCCGTCCACGCACTATTGACCCACCCTGTATACGTACCATATCGAAAATAAAAAATAGGAAGTAATGCACCTGATTGTCTAGGAATAATAGTATATTGTTCAACGATGCGGTAATGACTGTAATAACTCACGCAGTTGAAGTTTGCAGCACGAGCCATAGGCGAGTACAATCAACCTTTCAGAGTGCTAAATCCCAAGGCAATGGAAGATGGAAATGGAGAAGGTAATATTATAACTCAATATACCTTTATCTATGTTTCAATGTCTATACCAGAAATTTAATCTGTTAAGGGTCTAGGGTATAGCGCGCGAAATTGAGAATCCAAGAGAAGACGTATTCTCGTGTTAGCGAGGAGGTGTGGCCACCTGTTCCCTTTCTCCAGTGTGTGTGTCTAAGATGAGGGGCGATAAGTCCAAAAATCTAAAGGTAAGGTCAAAAGGTCCAAAGGTAAGGTCCAAAGGTCACCATAAAAATGAATTTCGCATTTCCAAGCTCTTGACGTTACCTTTAAACTTACAGTAATGATTCAAAGAGCAAATTGAAGAAGAAAGCTTGCGCTTGTGCAACTATTTAGCCTTTTTTTGATATCGTGTTTGGTTGTTAAATTACAGGCATTTATAGAATGTATGATTTCACATTGCGAGTTTTTTTGCACATTAAAAAACTTTTTTGTTTTGAGAAAATCGAAAATAGTTGTCATTCATTAAGGTCTTAACTATCGCCTCCTGAAATATTATATACGTAGTTTGAAAATAAAGTGAGTTATGCGAGAAATTGTGAGTCCGTGTTTTACATGGCATATACCTATGTATAAATGTGTGTATCCAGGCCCCGATCTTTCATCAATTTTCATAAAATAAATATATATCACATTCACCATTTTTTGTACTATCCAGTGTCACACCTTTAATATTAAAATCCATTTTTCTATGCCCAAAAACTTTATATAAAACCCATGCCTCATACATATGTTATCAAAGTTTTCCAAACTGACAAGCCTAGTTTTTTAATGAGTTCTTATGAAAATTGCAACTATACCTGCATATACTTGCAGTATGTAGTACAAATCAAAATTATGCGGACAAAGAATACTGAGAAAACCTAATAATTTGAATATTATTATTAACCACTCAAATATATGGTATGTAATTCAACAAAATGAACCTTAAATGCCAATCTAGAAAAGCAATTCCCTTTGCTATTCGAAAACCACCCCACACCTTTTACTGCTAGTAACTCATAATCAACATTGATTTATGAGGGGTGGATTTGCATCGTTGGGGTCAAGAACACCGGAGTTAAATAATGTATCGCCCAACTACGGTTTTATGTTAATGGCCATTATGGTCAACTTTGTCGCACTAAGCAGTGAAATTAGCAATATCACAAAAGCTTTTTCGCGACAAGCGGGGTAGCTCTATACCTCCTTCTTAGTAACAGCTTATCAAACTAAACGAAAAAAGTAAGTGAAATATTCAAAAAATTATACCACGTGAGCGCACGTCAACATCATTAATTTTTGACGACGACAGTAATTAATATAATGAAAGGTTGTAAGTCAAGGGCGTACCCAGGTAGGGGCAGGGGGGGGCAGCTGCCCCCCCTAGAAGATTAAATAAATGTAATTTTTTTTGGCAAATAAAAATTAAAAACGTGTTACCTACTCTGCGCAAAATGAAGTGTTGGAAACAAAATATCTTTTCAGCCAGATTTGTTCTTTATTTTCTATAGTTAAATATTCTACAACATTCGATATAGAGTCTGTATAGTGAGTCGTGTCGGTCGTGTCACAACGTATTTATTAGAATATTTTATATGGCGACCTTCAGCCGCCGTCAAACGAAACGCAAAATGTTTTGATCAAGTTTTGATACACTTTATTTATTTCTTTATTTCGTTTTTATTATTTGTTAGTTATCACTAACAAATGAAAGTGTCAGTAATGATTTATAGTCGATAATTTAATTTCTAGAATCTGATTTTGATTACGAGACAGAATAAATAAAAATTAAGTACGGTTTTGATGCAAGTTTGGTTTTATTATATAATTTTTGTTTTCAATGCTATGCTAAAATAAAATAATATTCAATATGTTGCATATTATTTTAAGTAGTATATATCTGTACAGATTTAGTTTAAGATTCTTAGTGTTCATAAAATAAAATAGTGAAAGTATCAAACTCAAATTTCATAGCATATTCTATTCAGTGCTTACAACTAAATTATTTTTAAATTTGCCGCGGTTATTTCTGTGCCGCGACTCACTAGACAGACTCTAGTATACTGTTAGCGATGCAATATAATTTAAATCTCCCACAAAACCGTGGTATCTCGTAGTTTCCGCTTCCGACGAGACAATCAGAGCCATATAGGATTAAAGCTGAATATAATTGGAAGAAAATAACATCTAACGCCATCTAGTTTCGGACGGCAGTACTTTTTCCAGTAAAAAGAAATAGGCTCAATGTATACTGTATACGGTCAATAGAGACATCTAGTATTGAATAGCAATACCACGAAGAATATTCTAGCATGGACTATTCCGGAAAGAAAAGACAGTGATAGCATGTATTATAAGACAAGGATGGAAATAGAGTCGAGCTCGAGTATTTTCTACATATTTCGGGAGCGAGAATATTTTCAATATATAAGCGGAACGTAAGGCAGAGCACGTGAATTTAGTTCGAATACAATTCAGTTCGGAGTGGAATACGAGCGAATATTTCATACGCCATAGATAGTGTCTTATAGTTTCGTTGCGGAGACACGAGATTTACGTTTACTGCGCAACAACTGGAAATATTACTCCGTCAAATGGATATCAGGAAATTCTTTGAAAGAGGTGAGTCAAAACAAAACACTTAAGTACATACTTAATATGATTATTTGATTTGTTTAAGGGGGGCTATGACTCTCTTGTAAGTGTATATCTTAGGCATTACTTACAATATTTAAATTTATTAATTACAACACGTGGTTTTGTTATAATAGCTAAAATAACATTTGTGAATATTTTGTGATAAAAAAGTTAAAAAAAAAAACATAAAAGAAAGATCCTTGCAATATTTTGGATTTATTAATAAGATCATACCGACAACAAAATCCCTTTTCTCTAACGTCACAACAAGTGTATTATTTCAAATTACTTACCTAGTTTTGATTATTTGGCGTTCAAACCATATGCAAGAGAATGTGAAACTTGATCTTTGATTTTCGTCCTATGCAACCCGCCTAAACACTGTAAGGGTAATTCTGTGTATCCATTTTTTAGGGAGGCCACGCGAAAAAAGAAAAAAAGGTCGGGAAAGTAGCAGTGGAAGCGATGAAAATGACAACCATGATAAAACCACTCATGTAATGCCAATATCATTGCATGCTAACATTGGACAAGCGTCAAATTCTTCAGTAGAACCTCTTAATATATCTGTTGCCGACTATTCTTCTCCATCGACATCCCAACAAACTTATGACGTCAACGTCGATCCTGAAATTATAGTGGACGATGGCTGTCATGAAAATGATCTGGGTCGTTATGTTGGATTGGCTACCCAGCTATCGACGGAAAAGAAGAGGGAGTTGTTACAAAATCCTTGGATCCCGCCCAGAAATTACGATTTTGAAAGTGATGCAAGCCATTTAAAAAGAAAATTTAATCATGCTTGGTTGGATCAATATTCACCATGGCTAGTATATTCCAAGCGACTAAAAGGTGCTCTTTGTAAGTATTGTGTTTTGTTTCCTCCGCCCATTAGCACTGTGAGAGGAATTTTGGGATCGTTTATGGTCAGGCCATATTTAAAGTTCAAAAATATGCATGAAGACTGCCGAAAGCATGCAACGACCAACCTTCACCAAACGGCAACAAATGCTGCAAAAAATTTTCTTGAAAATGTTCCTGTAGACATCCAACTGCAAAGTGGACACCAAAAAGCAATCGATGAAAACAGACAAATATTGTCATCAATTATTTCTTGTATAGTATTTTGCGGTACACATGATATGCCTCTTAGGGGCAAACAAGCAGATGAGGGTGTTTTATTAGATTTATTGAAGTTGAGAATCGATTCAGGGGACAACAAATTAAAGAGTCACTTTGAAAAGTGCCGTCGAAATGCAATTTATACTTCGCCAAGAATACAAAACGAACTAATAAATTTATGTGGCGAAGTTATTCAGGAGAATGTAATTAGTGAGGTTCGGAAGACCATGGCTTACTCAATCTTAGCTGATGAAACAGCAGACGTATCTGGGAAAGAACAGCTGTCAATAGGCGTGCGGTTCTACGACGAAAGCAAAAGTAAAATCAGAGAAGAATTTGTAGGGTTCGTTGAACTAAAAGCACAAAATGCTTCCGCAATCGCCGAAGCAATTGACAATTTCTTAATTAGTTCTAACCTCTCCAAAGAAGATTGCGTAGGGTTTGGATTCGATGGCTGTTCTACAATGGCAGGAAAAGAGGGTGGCGTACAAGCCATTTTGAGAAAAAAATATCCTCGTGCTTTATATTTTCATTGCTCAAGTCACAAACTCAACCTTGTTGTGAATGATGCGAACGCAGTGCCAGAAATTAGAAATACTGTCGCCACTGTAAAGGATGTTATAACGTTTTTCAGAGAATCGACTACACGTCGAAACTACGCTCCAAACCTATCACGATTATGTGAGACGAGATGGTCCGAAAAATATAAATCAATCAGAAAGTTTTCTCAACATTTTTCAGAGCTCGTGAAATCTCTAGAAACGTTATCTGTAGAGGGAAATTATGCCACCAGAAAATCTGCATATCAGTTGCATTCAGCCGTTACAAAACCAGTGTTTATTGTTTCTCTACAAACAATAGCCAAATATTCAGCAGTTATAGAACCAGTAGTTAACGCACTGCAAGCTAAATCGATCGACATGATCTCGGTAGGAAAACACATTAAAAATATCAAGGACATTCTCAGAAATGACCGCGAGTTTCCTGATAGAATAAGTAATGAAATACTTCAAAAAGCACGAGCTGTTGCAATGGATTTGAACATAGAAATTTCGGTTCCACGTCTTGCTCATAAGCAAACACATAGAAGTAATCCGCCATCAGACAATGATAACGAATATTGGCGGCGTTCCCTGATAATACCATACATTGATTCACTCATTTCATCATTGAATATTCGATTCTCCCAAGAAAATACTCCGGCGTTTGCTTTAAGCAGGCTACATCCCTTGTATATGACAAAAACCAGCATTGCAGACCTACACAAAAACGCAGAATCATTCCAAGAATTTTATAACCTGGATATCACCGGGGAACTGAACCTTTGGCATAATTTATGGGTGACGAAGGCTTTATCAGATGATCAATTAAAGGACATAGAAGTAGTTGATCTGTTCAAAGAAGCGAACATTTTTTACCCTGCTGTCAGAAAGGCATTAATTATTTTAAGCACTATCCCATGCACCACGGCGACCGTAGAACGGTCCTTCAGTACGCTGCGAAGAGTTAAAACGTGGCTAAGAAGCACCATGGGTGAAGAAAGGCTTACGGGTTTATGTCTGATGAGCGTACATCGCAATTATTTAAAAGACAACAGTGAGTTTATTGAAAAGATTGTCATAGACAAATTTTCGGCAAATCCGAGAAGATTACTGTTAAATTAAAATAAACATATATAATATTATATATTATACATAATGTATAGTATAATTATTATGTACTTATAATATTTGTTTTGTGTCATCATAAAAGTTAATGAATAAAAGTCAATTTTCGAAACAGGTATAAGCACTAAGCAGCCCCCTGCCCCCCCCTAACTGAAATCCTGGGTACGCCCTTGTTGTAAGTCGATTTTCTTATTACGATTGCTTTATCCTGATTCAATGAATACCGCGCTTGAATCTATAATCTTTTGGTTATTAACACTATTACCTAAAAAAACATCAGCAACGATGGCGAGCTACTCTGGAAAAGCACTAGGAAAAGAGCTGCTTACGATCCCAAATGAGCGATTCACTAGCTGGCTAGTGCTGCCTTGTGAAGCTCGAGAGGAATGATGCTGGGCAGGTTATTATTACTGTTCTTATTTTTTTTTGTCTTCAGCCTCCCGCAAAGGGGCTATGGCGCTGTAGAAGTGTTGCGAGAGGATAAGTGTCTATTAGATTTGAAACGCTGCAGGTTGTAGCCGACAGGAAACATATATACCCGTCCTTCCACAGAGTCTCCAAAAGAAATAATGCTGGAGGAGACTGGCTCGGGGAGTAGGGAACTCGACCTGGTAAGGATAAGCTCGTAGCGCCTCTCTAGTGTTCCGTGTTCGGACGGCCTTCAGCATTACTATCTGGGAGAACTCACTTGAACATCTTCGTGATAGAATCTGTAAAACAGGGACAGGTCAGTCACCCTTCTTCGATGTTCCAGCCTGTAGAGGTCCCTTGTGAGCCTATCGATTAGTCTAGTTGCTGTCTTCTAGATAGTGTCCAGAAGCTTTAGAGAGTGCTTCGGCGCGCATTCCCATACATAGGAGCAATACTCCAACGATGTTCGGATCTGTGCAGCAGATCGTGCCAGGACATGTCATTGTTGATGTGATCCCCAAAAGCTTGACGGAAGGTGACACGACTATTGAATGAGCCTCCACTTCTACAGTTGGTAAGACAACATGAGACTCCTTTGTCAGTGTTGTTGCCTGACTTTTCTGTACGTTACCACTCGACAATTGTTTTGATGTCTACGTTGATCTGTGAGGCATGTTGCTGTCACTGATGTACCTTCTCCTGGTATGATAGTGGCTTGCCTGGTTCCATGCATGATAGTAATACACTGTCATCTGCGAAGCAATAATACATAACACTTTTTGATCAGCTCAAATTGACTTTTAATAATGATTAAACTAATAATCAATTTTATACTGTAATTTATTTTTGTTTGTTTAGAAGTTCCATTATCATGAAAATTGAATACAACACTTATTGGCGCCTACTGCGCCACCTAGTGGTTGTTTCAGAAAGTCAAAATATGATTTTTAGTGTTTCTACTTGAGTATTATCTATAAAATGATTACTAAAACGATTAGACGGAGGCTATATCCCTATCGGGCGGCAACTGTTTCTCAAACTCACAGCACACTTGTCAGAATACTTGTTTTACTGATATCTCCGGTTTGGAAATAGCTAGGAGGTTGAATCTTTCGCTGACTTTTTAAGAATTTTGTCCTCTATATATCTATGTTAAAAAAGATATAGCATACCATTTAAAATTTTCGTAATAATGCGTAATAATTGTGATTATGTCAAATACCGCCCTGTAGCTCCTAAGTCAAGGTAAACTTGGACAATTTTTATATAAAAGATTAATAGATAAGAACAGCTCTTTCAAACGAGACCTACTTTGTTTAATTCTGTTAACTTATACCAAAGTTATGGCCATTTAAATAAAAACTTCTTTGACATTCCCCCACCACTACATCTTACAAGATAGATCAAAAAACTGTTAACAAAAAAAATCTAGAATTGTCCTGTCTACATGATGATAGAATTTATAATATACCTTTACTTGCATATTTTTTGAGAAAAAGCCGTTTTTCTGATTGACCGTAACGGTTACGCCCCCTAGCGGCTGCTTGCGGAACTTGAAAATAATTTCCAGCGATTTGTCTTAGCCAATTTACCTAATAATATTTTTTGCTCAAAGTTATACGATTATCGGTTACTGAGATATTGCCGGCGTCCATTCTTATTAGGTCACCCTGTGGATTGGATGTTATTACCAAAAGCTCGTTTATGTGCAGCAGAAACAGTGTAGGAGATAGGACAGATCCCTGAGGAACATAGGCGTTTATTAAAAATACGTCTGATGACCATCCTTCGACTACAACAAACAGAGATCGGTCGTTCAAAAAGCTATTCAGCCACTGGTTTGAGGCCAGCAAGCTTGACCAGAAGTCCATCATGCCACACTCTATCAAACGGTTTTGATATGTTAAGCGCAACAACACGGGATTCGCCATGATTTTAAATTGCTCTGTTCCGCAGGTGGGTGACGTCAGCCAGGAGGTCACCCGTATACCTCTATGATTGGACAAGGCCACTTTAAACGATATATGTACACTGTTCGAATCTCCAACAGAGAACATGAGTGTAGGCTTTGCCATCAGTCTCAAGAGACTGCTCGACATATTATTTTGGACTGCACTCAGAGTGAGGAAAAGGCCTCTGGTGTAACGCAGTCAGATGACGAAGCTGACTATAGTATTACGAAAAAGTTCCTCGACCTGGTCAAGGACTCAGGAACTTGTTTAGCTGACTAATAGGTACGAGGCACACAATAAGCTTCGGTCGACGTATGAGCTGTGAGGACCAGATTTCACCCCAAACGACTAAATCTAATTTAGTCTAATCTAAGTTGTTACGTCGTTTCTAGAAACCATTGTAGGGTAGACCATATTTATATCTTCCAGTTCAACTACTATTCACAAATTCCTCTCTGCCATTAATTTTCGAAATAGTGATTTCCAAACATCCACTTGACATAGGTTCGTGTTTCTTTATGAACAAACGAATGCGTCAAATCCTTCAAGAACAAGAATCGAACTCTCATAAATAATGCAGTGCGTAAAGTTTAATTGTGAGAAAAGTGTCACTTGCTTTCCCTATTTTTCATCAATATTGGTATTGTACGCTTCCGTCTTTTAGTAAAGTATTAATTGATGAATAGAACGTCGTAGAAAAGATAAATTAAATTGAATGTTTACTCTTTACGTTTTCTACAGACGAGACGTTAGTTGATTTCATATCAAGCAAGATTATTTACATTTGCATAAGGCGCGTACCTGATGGGGTGGTTATCGGGTTAAACTCCAAGAAATTTCAAATATTTGAATACAAATATCAGTGGTTAATATCCACTCACAGTTTCACATGTAAAATTGACGATTATGACCAAACATAGCATAGAACCGTAGTTGGGCGATGCATTATTTAACTCCGGTGTTCTTGACCCCAACGATGCAAATCCACCCCTCATAAATCAATGTTGATTGTGAGTTACTGGCAGTAAAATTTGTATGGTGGTTTTCGTATAGCAATGGGAATTGCTTTTCTAGAATGGAATGTAAGGTTCATTTTGGTAAAATGGTGTTGTTGTGTTATATATTATATTTGAATGGCTAATAATGATACTTAAATTATTAGGCTTTCTCAGTATTCTTCGTCCGCATTATTTTTAATCTGTACTGCATATCACAAGTAGATGTAAGTATATATGCATTTTTCATAAGCATTCATTAAAAGACTAGGTTTGTAAGTTTGAAAAACTTTGGTAATATATGTTTGAAGCATGTGACAACGGATAGCAGTCTCAATTTTTTTTGTTTTTGGAAAAAGTGCGGTCGAGACTACAAGCATTTTTTTCAATGATTGCCGTAACAGTTTCTAACTTGAATCGTATCTGTAAAACATGTTTGTACAAGCTATAGTTTCTCTGCATACAGCTTTAAAGCTGACTAAATATGGTTGATGTTTCCATTTAAATACTTGTACATATTACTTTACTAGTAATCTACACAGCTTTTTTACATTAATTCTACGAATCGGTCATTGCTTCAATTATTTCTGACCACATATTAATGTCGCAGTACATTGAAACAGTTAAAGTGCCAATATTAAACTATGAACACAAAACATGACGAAACTGCGATTTTCTCCATCAATATTGTTGTGTAAGCATTCGCTGAATCAAAGCTTGGAGAGCATTAAACAGTGTTCTCTAGGTTTTTAATAATAATTTTATTGACATAGATCTTCCAATAGCAGACATAAAAAAATTATACGTAAAATGCGGTTATTCAATGAAGACTAAGGCATTGATTTTATGAACCCAGTGATCAACTATCAAGAATATGTAAAAGTTGATAGTGGGAAACCGTATATCAATCAGTGCTCACATCAATATTTGGAATACGAATAAGCTAATGCATTTCGGCTATTGGTGTTAAGCAACATAAATTAAACTAAGCGCGGTAAACAACGTTTGCTAAAAATCAATGTCCATCGAATTTTTGACTCGCATTAAACGAACTGGTTTAATTTAAACTTTGTAAACTTCAGAATCCGTTGTTGGTGACTTAGTTCAAAAAATGGTGAAAGTGGTTGATATTTATTTTTGAAAAATGGTGAAAGATAGATTAAACCTTAATCATGATGTGAAACAGAGATACAAGGGTGTTCCAAAAAGGTGGTGCAAACTAAAGGAGCTTACAGGGGACGTTGCGGTGGGGACGTTTTGCATAAATATCCCTATTCGTTTTGCCTACAAAGTAATTTTTGATCACAATGGTATTGTCACCTGCTTAAGCCTAGACCGGATAGTAATGTTATTCTCTGAAAGGCATACTAACTAAAATCGTCTCTGGAAATCTGTCGCTATCTTTAGTTATTTTTTTTTTAGATGAACGAAAAATAGGTAAGTAACAGTAATAATTTTTTACTTCCGATAGTTGAGAGGAGTATTGTGATCGGGAAAATGTTCGATTTTTGGATAATACACTTTTTGGGCGTTTTATGATGTCCACATAACGAAAATCCACGTCACTCATTTCCGTCGGTCTGTCTGTCTGTACGCGTTTTTCTAGCCTCGTAATCTCAGTAACCGCTGCATGGATTGTGATGAAATTTGGGCAGCGATATGCTGTGGGGTAGTAGGTAATGTCCCTATAATTTTGAAAATCGGTGCAAGGGCGTCGGAGTAATTAACAAAAAACAAAAAAAAAATATTCCTCAAACTTTGTTTTAGGCGTTTCAGGGGTTCCCGATCATTTTCTACTAAACACTGAATCATTTGTTGTATTCATAATGGGCTACTCACTGACCTGTGAAGGAAGACCTAGCGATATAAATAACTTTTTTAGGTTTGTTACTGTTACTGTGTTATTACTACGATGGCTAGGTTGGAAATCGCGTATAGTTTTTATAATTCCTACCAGTGGCGGCGCAGAAATAATGAAAAAACTAAAAATAAAAAGCAGCTCAAACTTCGTTTTTAAGTGTTTTAGAGGTCCCTGATCATTTTTAATTTTTTTTTTGGGTGGGAGTGGAATTTGGGTGGTGGGGGGTGTTGTATCGCAAAACTAAAAAGTAATAGGATATCCGTTGATCTGTGAAAGGAAGACCTAGCGGCATAAGACACTTTTTTTTATCGGGCGGGTGAAGATTTGGTTGTAAGGGGATCTCAGACTACAGCTTCATGCTGTGGGAAAATAATAAACTGGTATCACTGTGATGTGTGGGAAGTACTGAGTCAATCAACTTGACTCCATGTTTTGTATCTTAACATACATTTATGAACAGTGGATCCCTGAATTCTTATTGAAGCTTCTTTTGCGAAAAGGTGTTACCTTTAAACTGTGCATCTTACTTATGGCGAAGCAAAATGCAACATCAGGGCAGCTGAGCGGATTTATGCAGAGCGACTTCCTAATCGCCGACATCCTTGTCGGAAAAAATTTGCGTCCATCGACGACTACGAGAAAAAAGCACTTTTAAACTATCTGGAGAAAGCTGCCGGCCGGCCTGCACGAACAATTGCGTTTGAAGATGTTTTAGATCGAATTGCTGAACAACCTAGCACCAGCACGTGTCCAATAGCGAACCAAATCAATGTTGGCCATCAAACAGTAGTCACAAGCTGCTCCTGCACTCTAAACACCTTCAAAAAGTGGCAGCACTGATAACCAGCCACGGGTACAGTGTTGTCAATGGCTTTTGCAATGTATCGCAATCCAACCGGATTTTGGTTCGATCATCTTATTGACCGATGAGGCTTCGATGGTCGCAACAACCACATATGGGACGACCTCAGAGTAACAACTAAACATAGAGGTAGAAAACAAACCACTTCAGCATGGTGAGCTCAAAGCCATCATCTTTGGCACCTCAGCCTCCAAATATTGATCAGCTGTGAGCTCGCAGAGACAGTTCAAATTGTAAACAATGCTGTGTAATGCCAACTAACCTGAACATTTTTCCAATGCAACGCATGTTACAAACACTGCACTTTTTGAGTTCCATCTCGGAAAACTGTTAAACTACACTCGAATATAGAACAGCAAGTCCGTAAAGCTTCACTACCAACAAATAGCAAATTCGATTCTACTGATCAAGCATAAAAGACGGACAAACAAAACAAACGTTTGACGCTCGAGCTTCTACCTTAAATAAGTCTCATGAAAATTATGTCGGCATTGCCAGCTCCTCAAAATTTATGTAAGACGAATTTGCGTATATGATAAAAGAAATATGCAGTAATGCAGAAGAGGTCAAAATATCTATTGATTTTGCTGTAATCATTGCTGAACCATCAAAATGCCGCCTTTTTTAACGTAGAATGGAATATTTCTGAATACTATACAATTAAGACGATGGTAAACAATTATGATTGCCGTATCTGGTGGCCAATATGACAACGTAAGAAAAGATGTCGGCCTATTAGAATTAGTTGTTTACTACCTCTATGTTCGGTTGTTACTCTGAGGGGACGCCACAATCCTCATGCTGCATAAGTTACGCTCTGGCCTCACTGGTCCTTGCGTTGCGTTCCGTCATCGCCACGTTACCGGGGCGTCGCTGTCCATATACAGGGTGGGCCAATAGTGCGTGGACGGATGATTGTGGGCTTACTGAAAAATTTTCCAAAAATCTGTCACTTGATCATGGTAGGGATCCTTGAGGGCTATTACGTAAAAATATTTCCACTTAAATTCTGACGTTTATACAGGGTGATTCATATCAGACTTACATTTTTTTGAATGGCATATTTGGATTCCTTGGTCAATTCTAGTGTGACTTTATGTATCACACATGGAACTTTAAACGAACCGTTTAGGCGCAAATCACCATTTTTAGTATAAGTAGGTATCAAAAAAAAATTAACTATCGCAGCGATTATAAAACTTAGAGGACCTTGACTTTGCTGTACGACTAAGCATGAAATGCGTCACCTTAAGTTAGACGGCTAAATTTGAATTCTTTTTGTACTTGAAGAAATCAGAGGATAAATTAAGGAAACTTCAATCACAGATAACTTGATTTTTTCAAATGGGAATACCTATTTTGTTTAAAGAATCAAATGTAAAATTTGAGTACCTTTCTAACGATATAGCATTCTTGATATAAATCTTTTTTGGTTTTCATTTTATTTCAAATTTTCAGTCAAATCGGCGTTTTTCAATTTTCCTGCTTGCAAGCAACCTAGCAGGCCACGAAAAATAAACAAAAGCTTGTTAATATGGAAGAAAGCAACTAACTTAGTAGAAAGATGCAAACTAACCTGAGCAACGAGGCAAGATTATCAAAATTCCTTACAACATATTAGCTCTAACCAGAAACAATAGTGGTAACAAGAACGCTCATTTTTCACAGCCTACTAGCTATCAGCCAATTTCCAAAGTCAGTCAAAAAATATTTAGTCAAAGGAAAACTACTAGTGATTGTTGCTGGCAGTAGAATATCTATGTCTTCTGAATAAATTTTCACATTTAATGCTATGAAAAAGTAGCCATTTCCATAAGTCAAAAGTAATGATACCTCTGACTGGAACCCTTCAAATTGTTCTTCTACTTATTAGCAAAATCGTGGAAAATGAAACTTGATTTGCAGTCTGTTTGAATTGCAAAACATAATTTAGTTTGTAGAAAACTACATAAAATAATCGCAATTACAACATAGCGTAATTGAAAAATTCTAGCAATTATTTCAATAGGTGGTCAGAATGCTCCAGTTGGAGATATCTTCACTTTTGACTTAACTAAACGGAAATGACTAATTTTTTATCCCATTAAATGTGAAATTTCATTCTAAACATGTTAGACTGTAAGCAGAAATCGCTGGTAGTTGTCCTTTTGTTTCAAAATTTTTAATCGTTTTGGAAAGTCAAGCTCTAGTAGATCTCAATAGCTAGTAGGCTGTGAAAAACACTTCTGTCATACCCCAGCTACTCATTGACATTAGATATCTTGCCGCTGCTGTATCCGGTTAGAGCTAATATGTTGTAAGAAATTTTCATAATCTAGCCTCGTTGCTCTAGTTAGTTTGCATCTTTCTACTAAGTTAGTTGGTTTCTTCCATATTAACGAGCTTTTGTATATTTTTCATGGCCTGCTAGGTGGCTTGCACGCAGGAAAATTGAAAAACACCGATTTGACCAAAAATTTGAAATAAAATGAAAACCAAGAAAGATTGATATCAAGAATGCTATATCGTTAGAAAGGTAATCAAATTTTACGTTTGATTCTTTAAACCAAAATAGGCATTCCCATTTGAAAAAATCAAGTTATCTGTGATTGAAGGTTCCTTAATTAATCTATCGATTTCTCCAAGTAAAAAAGAATTCAAATTTAGCCGTCTGACCTTAGGTGACGCATTTCATGCTTAGTCGTACCGCAAAGTCACGGCCTTCTAAGTTTTATAATCGCTGCGATATTCAATTTTTTTCTGATACCTACTTATACCAAAAATGGTGATTTGCGCCTAAACGGTTCGTTTAAAGTTACATGTGTGATACATAAAGTCACACTAGAATTGACCAAGGAATCCAAATATGCAATAATATATAGGGGGTTCCATTCAAAAAAATGTAAGTCTGATATGAATCACCCTGTATAAACGTCAGAATTTAAGTGAAAATATTTTTACGTTATAGCCCTCAAGGGTGCCTACCATGGTCAAGTGACAGATTTTTGAAATATTTTTCAGTAAGCCCACAGTCCTCCGTCCACGCACTATTGGCCCACCCTGTATTTTCCACATGCACAACGTCACATGGCCTCACTTTGCACTCCGTCGTCGGACGCGCGAGATTCGAGGCGGGTTTAAGGTGATGCACTACGTTATCTATTTATTTGTTTTATTTATTTTTTATACCAGTGAATGCATAAAACATTATTGGCGTGTCAGGTCAACATATATAACATACATGTACATATTTTGTATAATAACTTATTTCATTGTCCATGGATAAGTCGAGCATGGTAAAGATCGCAATAAAAGTAAATATTCGTGCAGTGACATGGATTAAAAATAGTAATACAAACAGATAAAACTTAAGACACAGTTTAAGTATAGTCAAACATTTGTTTGTTACTATGAATAAAATTTTCAAAAAATCTTCTCTACATTCACTAAAATTGTACTTGTTACTGTAAATGCTAGACCCATTATTAGTGCGCATAATAAATGATACAGTATATAACCGGATAAAATAAACATGATAGAAGTAAATAACAAACATAGTAATACACATACATAACATGAACTTAGGCCTAACGCTTAGACTGTAAGGACAAACAATAACTTTTAAATTCGTCTATATTATAAGGAGCAAGGGTTTTAAGTATGCATTTAATCTTCCTTTCGAAGTCACGTACAGGCAGATGTATAGTAGTTGAAGGTAAGGTGTTATATAAGTCAATACCTATTACTTTGGATTTATTTATCCTTGAGCGAGGGTGCACCAGCTTACTCTTCCCTCTAGTGTCGTGGTTATGGACATCAGATAAAGTTTTAAATTTATCAAGACTATTCCTGACAAACACAAGATTTTCGTTTATAATCATTGCAAATATTGTCAGAATTCCTAAGCTTTTGAATAAAATTTGACAATGGTCATCACGTTTAGCCCTCACTATAGCTCTTACAGCAGCTATCTGTATTAGGAATACTCTTTGCAGTTGTGTATGTAGGGCATTACCCCAGCTCAATAGCCCATAGCCCAGCTGCGACTGAAATAGCCCATAATGGACCATCAGTGCGGCGTCAGAGTCAACAGTAAGTGCTATTTTCCTTATCGCAAAAACAGTCTTGGACAATTTCGTGCATAAGATGTCAATATGAGTAGTCCAACATAACCGGGAATCAAGATTTACGCCCAGAAACTTTACATGCGATACTGTACTTCTCATACCCAAGGAAAAATTGCACACTTCAGTCTTTCCACGGTTTAGATGCAATTCGTTGGAATCAAACCATTTTTGTGAGTGACTGACTATTGTGTTAGCCTGGTCAGGTGAAAAAACAGTTTCACTATGATCCAGCGTGAGGCTGAAAGTGGTGTCGTCTGCATACATGATTGTCAGCATTAGGAGATATCGTTGACATACAGTATAAAGAGAAATGGACCCAATGTAGAGCCTTGGGGCACGCCTCTGTTAGATATAAGTTTGTCGCTCTTCTTGTCATTTACCTCAACAATTTGGGTTCTTTTATTGAGATACGACTTTATTAGAGTATTGGCTACACTCCTGATACCATAACAGTCAAGTTTAGATAGAAGAATATCATGACTGACACAGTCAAACGCGCTAGATAGGTCTGTAAATACAGAGATGACATCATTTCGATGATCAAATGCAAGCTGGATACAGTCAACTAGCTCCATAATAGCATCAATGGTCCCCAACCCTTTTCTGAAGCCAAACTGGCTCTTATTTAAAATATCGTTTTTTGGACAAATTTTGTAAGTTGGTTAAGTATTGCATATTCCACTATTTTAGATAAGCTTGGTGTTATATGTATTTGCCTATAATTTTCTGGGAGGTTTTTATCACCTTTTTTAAATACTGGGAGTACACGAGCAAGTTTAGCGAAAGACGGGAAACATCCCTCTGAAAAGCATGCATTGATTACATCGGTCAGTGGATCCGCAATATATGAAGCGGCAGGGTTGCCGCTACTATGACACTTGTAACATACCTATTACACTTGTAATAGGTCTATTACAAGTCTCAAAAACAATACAATGTTGTTACGACTTGTCAGATTTAGTGGAATTACTATTTGTCATATTTTCTCTTGGGAATTTCAGAAGCAGATTGATTTATGTTTTTGTTTCTGATATTTTATTGGATATCTAATTGCGTATTATTCAGATAATTTGGGATTTTTTGACTCTTTTTTTTGACTATTGCTATTCAGTAACATCGTGAGCCCAGCGTAACGCCTCGGACCAAACGATACCTTTTTTCAGAAAAATGACTACGGGAATGTATGTATGTCGAGTTGGACTATATTTTAAAAATAATGCCTTGTATACAGGGTGTTTAATAAATACAATAATAAAACATATTTGGATGACTCAGATTACTGGGACAATTCAAGTGTGACTTTATGTATATAACACCTGAACCGTTTAGGTACGAATCATTCCAGGGTTGTGAAGGATTCGTCAGGAGCTTCAAAAAGTTGTAACACAAGACTCTCAATTTAATTTTCATCTGTCAATTTTACTCCAAAACATAGCATCCATGCATCAATTTCATTATCCTAAGTTTAAATTTTTTGAGTTGATCTGTTCAAAAAATAAAAGGGAAGGTAGATTAAAGAAATGCACCGTATATTGTAAAAAACAGATTTATTTTTTTTTCATAACCGCCTTATAAGTTCTAAAGAAAGTATCTCTTGAAAAAGCATACGATATAATTACATAATACGCAATAACTGCTGAGGGGGCTGTGAAGCGTCAGACGATGATCCGGATTTCACTGAGGGTAGTTAGGTTGCTTCAAAAAATAAAACTAAACACCAAAGCGCACAGAGCAAAGCAGACATAAATAAATACTTTAAAAGAAGTGAAAAACACGCTTTTATAGCACATCAAACTATAAAGTTAAAAATAAATATACTTTAAAAAAACTAAGAATAAACACGCTTTGCACCAAAAAGTGAAAAACAATTATTTATATAATCTGAAAATAAGAATCAATGAAAAATACTAGTATTATTCTGGAAAATCGTAAGGCACTTTGTGCCATATTTTTTTGTATAACGAGCAATCCACCTTCTTCACAATAATAAAAGAATATAGTATCTTTGGTTCATTATTATTATTTTCTGCTTATGTGAAGAATTATTTTTCACCTTTTAGTATTGTAATTAAAGCGTGTTCGTTTTTAGTTTTATTAAACTATATTTATTTATTGTTATCACGTAGTTTTTTGCTTAGTGAATGATCTTTTTTCTTATTTTTTCTGATCCTTTTTTAGGTAGAGCATGTTGAGGAGGCGAATAGAAGCATAAAGGACGTAAAACATCTAGAACAATTTTTAGTATCACTTACTTACTTTACGTACTTTAGTGTATAATTTTACTTCCCACACCGATAGGTGAGGGGAGTATTGTGATAGCGAAAATTTTAGATTTTGAGATAATACACTTTTTGGGCGTTTCATGATGTCTACATAACGAAAATCCACGTCACTTATTTCCGTCGGTCTGTCTGTCGGTCGGTCTGTCTGTCTGTCGGTCGGTCTGTCTGTCTGTCGGTCTGTCTGTCTGTCGGTCTGTCTGTACGCGTTTTTCTGTCCTCGTAATCTCAGTAACCGCTGCATGGATTGTGATGAAATTTGGGCAGCGATATGCTGGGGGGTCGTAGTAGGTATAATGTTCTTATAATTTTAAAAATCGGTGCAGGGGCGGCGGAGTAATTAGCAAGAAACAAAAAAAATTAAATATTCCTCAAACTTCGTTTTTAGGCGTTTTAGAGGTTCCTGATCATTTTTTACTTTTTTTTGAGTGGGGGTGAAATTGGGGTGGTTGAGGGGTGGGGGGTTGTAAAATTGAAAAATTTGTTGCTTCCATAATAGACTGTCTACTGACCCATGAAGGAAGACCTAGCAACATAAATAACTTTTTTAGTTCCATCCGAACATTGCCTTGCCTATTACAGAAACAGAATTTTTTCTGGTGCAAACATACGAGAGTATTGCTTTAGATCCTTCTATATTGTGTTACAAGGAAACTGTTGAATTGATGTTAATGAAATTTTGACACAGTATTACTACCGTGGCGAGAATGGAAAACGCGTATGGTTTTTATAAATCGTGCCAGTGGCGGCGCAGAAATAATAAAAAAAAGTAAAAATATAAAAACAGCTCAAACTTCGTTTTTAAGCGTTTTAGAGGTTCCTGATCATTTTCTGCGTTTTTTTTGGGTAGGGTGAAATTGGGGTGGTTAGAGGGTCGGGGGTTGGAAAACTGAGAAATTTCTTATATTCATAATAGGAATCACCTTGTTAGGTCCATCCGAACATTGCCTAGCGTATTACGGAAACTAAGGGACTTAGAATTTTCTGTATACATACATACGAGTATTTATTGCTTTAGATCTTTTTGTATTTTGTAACGTGGACACTATTAAATTGATTCTAGTTAAATTTTGACACAGTATTATTATCGTGGTGAGGATGGAAAACGCGTATGTTTGTTAAATATCGTGTCAGTGGCAGCGTATATAACAATAATCAAAAAACTAAAAGTATGAAAACAACTCAAACTTCGTTTTTAGATGTTTTAGGCAGTCCATTGACCTCTGAAGGAAAGACTTAGCGGCATAAGACAATTTTACGGGAGGGAAGGCTGCCGATGATTTGGTTGCAAAGGGATCTCAGACTAAAGCTTCATGTTATGGGAAAATAATAAACTGATATCACAGTAATGTGTGGGAAGTACTGAGTCAATCAACTTGACTCCATTTTTTCTCTCATTTTCGGATTCTTTTCTCGGTAAAGCATTTTGGGAAAACGTATGGGAGCGTATAGAAGGTACGTCTAGAACAATTTTCAGTGATGTCTATACCTCATAAAGAAATCATAGTGCGCTTATGCATGTACATTGGTTCTAAGAATCGATATAATATGTGTATCATAAGTTGTTTGACTCCGGTGGTTGATATCTGATACGATATCGTAACGTTTTTATTATAACGTGGTTATGAAATGTAGGTTAGGAGGCAGGTATAGCAGTGTATTTTACTATGGAAATCTGGAATTATGACACACTGTACCCGCTTCGCAAGAGTTTAAACTAGTTAAAGACGGAACTGTGTAAACAATATCGCAGCCAAATGAATACACGCACATATAGTGCATTTCTGTAATTTTAAACAAGAGATTTTTATGGCAAAATGTAAAACATGGAGTCAAGTTGATTGACTCAGTACGTCTCACACATAATGATACCATTTTATTATTTTCCCATTGCATGAAGCAATAGTCTGAAATCCCCTTAGAACCAAATCATCGCCCACCCGCCCGCAAAAGAGCATCCAACACAAAAACTCTGGTAAATAGTTTCTTGCGTCTCCCCTCTTAGAAGCTAGGACGCCACAGCTTTTTTCTGCATGCTTCAGTTGGACGATGACTAAACGATCAGCAGCCTCCAAACCATCTAAAAGCGAAGTTTGAGCTGTTTTAATATTTTTGGTTTTTTGATTATTGCTGCGCCGCCACTAACTCGATACTTCAGAAACAGACGCGTTTTCTCTTCTCGCCGCGCTGGTAAATTCTGAGTCAAAACTTCATTAAAATCAACTCCATAATTTTCGCTTTACGCAATATACATAGAACGAAATAAAGCAAAACTCGTATGTATACATACATACAATATTGGTTTCTGTAATAGGCAAGGCAACGTTCAGATGGACCTAAAAAAGTGTAATACGCCGCTAGGTATTTCTTCTACAGGTCAATAGACAGACTATTATGGATACAACAAATTTTTCAGTTTTAGAACTCTCCACCCCCCAACCACTCCAATTTCACACCCACTCAAATAAATAGATAATGATCAGGAATCCCTAAAACGCCTAAAAACAAAGTTTGCGCTGTTTTTATATTTTTAGTGTCTTTTTATTATTGGTGCGCCGCCACTGACACGTTTTTTCCAAAACATACGCGTTTTCCGTCCTCGTCGTGGTAGTAATAGTGTGTCGAAATTTCATTAAAATCAATTCAATAATTTTTGGCGTTACGCAATACAGAAATTTTGTCCCTTGGTTTCTATAGTAAACAAGGCAATATATTCGGATGGACCTAAAAAAGTGTATTATCTATAATCAAGCTAAACACCGATTTATTATTATGGTGAAGAAGAGTGGACATATTAGTGGCAAGCGGAATTTTTAGTTTGATCAATTCTAAAATGAATTGAGATGAAAACTGACTGTTGACCAACATTCAAAGGAAATGTGATTTACATCACCTATTGATAAGTTGTTGCAAGGGCATAAGGGGGATTCAAGAATGCCAATTTTATTTAAATAATAATAATAATAATAATAATAGTCATCTTTATTCATTTGATTTGAAATGTGAATTACATAGTGTTGGGATGATGAAAAGGCGAAGTTCAGCTATCATTCAGAAGAATGGCTGGTCTTCCACTTAACCCTTATTATAAAATTATGATTACGTACTAGACATTCTTATACTAATAGAGAAATTATACTTATACAAAAATGGTGAAAATATAAGAATTAGAAGTATAATGCAGTATGGTAATGGAAGAAAAGAGGAAGAAGGAAGAAGAAGAAGAAGGAAGGAGGGATAGAACGATAGAACAATCACATTGTAAGGAAACTAGTAATAAAGCGTATTAACAAATTTGTTATTGTGAAAGAATAATCAGTCTGATGTTGTACTGTATTGGGACTTCAAAAGCATTGCATAGTGTTTTGTGAAGTCTTTTAAAGACTTAGACTTTAAACATTGAGGGATAGAATTATAAGTTTTCGAGATGTTGTAGGAAAAAGACCTTTCAAATAGAGCTGTATGGTGAGCTGGTGGAGTAATATTAGTTTTGGATCTTATGTTCACCTTGTGTACATCTTGTCTTAAAATTATCTTATTATACAAATTTGAAGGAGTTTTAGTTGTTACAACCTTGTGATAAAAGCATGCGCTATGTAACTCCCTTCTATCTCTCATATTTAACCAGTTTGTTTCAACCAACTTGTGTGATACGCTGTTTCCGCGTCGAATGCCATGAATTAGTCGTAAACATGAGTTTTGAACTTTTTGTATTCTTTTTGCATCATGTTGATCTATGCACCTATTATACAAAACATCACAAAAGTTAAAATGAGAGAGCACTAAGGCATCGGTAAGTAAGATTTTGGTATTTCGATTCAACAAGTCTCTATAACCATACACATTTTTTAAAGAGCTGAATGCTTTTTTGATACAGTTAGTTATATGCTTCTTGAAACGCAGATCTTCATCAAATACCAGCCCTAAATTTTTAACCTCAGTTTGTCGATTTACAACGGAACCATTGATTTTAATTTTTATTCTATCTGCAATGTCATTCCTTAACTTTTTTGGGCCAAAAACAATAAATTTGATTTATCTGGATTGAGGTTCAAGAAATGCCTTTGAGAAATGTTAGAAATTATGTCAAGGTCAGTGCATATATTATGGCAACTTTCATCCAATTTATCTGGGCGAAAAGAGCAGAGAAGCTGCGTATCGTCCGCATATAACTGCAGTTTAGAGTATTTTACTGCTTTTGGAAATTGGGAAGTATATATGGTGTACAATAAGGGCCCCAGGATCGATCCCTGAGGCACACCAGTATCGACAGCTAAGGCTTCCGACACAACCCCATTCAGCGTCACTTTCTGCTGGCGGTTGGTTAAATAATTTGATATGAGCACTGATGCATGGTTACCTACTCCAATTGAATGTAAAATTGATATTAATATTGAATGATTGATTGTGTCGAAGGCTTTTGAGTAATCAAGGAGTACTAGAGCAGTTATCTCGCCTCTGTCTGTCGCCTGCAATATGTTGTCAACTACATTTAATAGAGCTGTGCAGCAGCTATGCCCTGCTCGAAATCCTGCTTGTTCGGCTGGAAGTATTGCATTTGACTGAAGATATGCTCTAAGTTGCTCATTCATGATTTTTTCTAGAATTTTAGAAGGTGCCGACAAGATGCTAATAGGACGAAGATCTGTAAGTGCTTGAGGATCCTTGTTTTTAGGTATAGGTTGTATTTTAGCCATTTTCCAATCAGCAGGAAATACTGAATGACGTATACAGTAGTTCATAATATGCGTCAAGAAAGGTAATAAGAACGGACAGCACAGTCTAAGAAATTTGATTTCAACCCCATCAAAACCAGTCGAATTTGATTTTATGGAAGCAATGTGCTTAAGAACTGTGAACTCGTCAACTTCCTCAAACTTAAAACTCACGTTGCGATTAGTTGCTCTAGCTTCATATTCTGCAACCAACTGTGAGAAATCATTATTATTCTTTGGAGCGGAGTTAACATAATACTGATTTATATGGTTTACATCACTTAACGAATCTGGAATAACAACATTTCCTTTTTTTGTATACAAATTTAGGTGTTTAAGGTTTTTCCAAATATCGCGCCTGCAGCCTTGAACCTTTTGCTCCAAAAATGCTTTTTTTTCGTTTCTTATAGCAGTTGTAGTGTAATTTCTCAACTGTTTGTAATATTCAAAATCCCTTTCGAAACCACTTTTTTTAAATTTTTTTCGTGCAGCGTCTTGTAATGAAATAAGAAATTTAATGTTTTCCGTCATCCAGGGCTTATGTGGCTTAGAAAAAGTCCTCGTTATAATAGGAGCATGTCTATCTTGTAGAGCTAGAATTGCGCAATTAAAAAAGTCTATTTTTGCATCGATATTTCTTAAATCATATAATACCCGCCAAGGAATTGACTTCAGTTCTGAAATAAGAGAATTTATGTCCAAATTACGATAATCTCGGAAACTGTGAGTCATAGGCGTGCTTGAATTACTTGCACACAAGGTGCAAGATACCAGTTCATGATCACTTATCGCATTAACAGAAGTAACTGTAGATGAAACAACAGCATCATTATTTGATACACATATTAAGTCAATTAACGTTTGAGAAGATAGTGTGATTCTTGTTGGCTCTGTTATTACTTGATGAAATCCCAGAGAATCTAATAGGTTACTCAAAGCAATGGTACTACGGGAGTGTATATTTAGGAGGTCTATGTTAAGATCACCCATAAAGACTATTTCATCTGTCATTGTTACTAGGTTACCAATTTATGTTTCAAGTACATCTATGAAGTCTGAGCTATTTGCACTGGGTGGTTTATAAAGACACCCCACGCCCCACTCTATTCCGTTTTGTTTTGTTTTTATCCAAAGTTGCTCAATGTGATCGCTCGTAGGTATAATAGAAAATATAATATTATTTTTGATATACATACCAATACCACCACCACGTTGCCTTCTGTCTTTCCTAATAAAAGTGTATCCCTCAATATTTAACACATCTGTTGAAATAGTTGGTGATAGCCATGTTTCTGATATTCCCACTATGTCGTAACGCTGTTTGAAAATAATTTCTTTCAGTTGGTACATCTTTCCTGTCAAAGATCTTATATTTAAATGAGCTACTTTCATGTTATATTACTAAACCTAATAGAAGAAGAGAAGCAGAATAGGGAAAGAAAAAAACAGATGAGAGAGAATTGAGAAATCAAGACAAGAGAATAATAAAAACAAAATACTACATTCTATTATAGACTACACACACACTACACTACACTACTTAGGAGTTCTAACACATCCGCTGCCAAATTACTTATGCTTCGACCTGGTGGAGTAGCCACTGGCTGAGAATTGGGACTGAAATCCTGGAGCACGTTTGAAACCTTCCAGCTGAGACAATGAATTAATAAATGCCTTTTTGCCATCTGGTAGCACAGCTCTTATTTGACCATTTGTGGTCCAGCACTTCTGGTTGCCAAATAACTTTTTGGTTTCATTATATATGATAAGCCGATTTTTTGTTA
Source organism: Callosobruchus maculatus (assembly GCA_951848785.1). Classification (NCBI taxonomy): domain Eukaryota; kingdom Metazoa; phylum Arthropoda; class Insecta; order Coleoptera; family Chrysomelidae; genus Callosobruchus; species Callosobruchus maculatus. The sequence goes on from CATOUR010000100.1 coordinate 12,712,534, forward strand.
AAAATTCCGTTATCATAATATTAGTGTTTTTTAAATTCTTCTTAGCATTCCAGACTGTTTGTTTATGTTGATAGTTAGCGAATTTGACGATAATTGGCCGAGGTTTCTTGTTAATGCCATGCTTAGGAAGGCCAAATCGATGACATTCCTCAACAAAGTTATCAAACGGACTCATGTTATTTATTTTCATGGTACTCAGAACACTCTTGACTGCACTTTCCACTGACTCATTTTCGGACTCTGATATTCCATGTATCAATATTGTACTCTTCCGCATTTCATTATCAACGGCATCAATACGTTGTTCCATATTTACAAGTATTGCTTTAAACTGTTGCAATACTTGCATCACGCTATCTTTGAAACTACTATATTCATTATGTATTTCACGTACCTCTGGATTTTCCACGTTCATTGCTTGTTTTAGGCGATTGTTGAACGAATCCATAGATTTGCTGAAATATTCTTCTAATTTCCTGAACTCACTTGTAAGATCCATATTGCTACGCCTCTGATTATTGTCGAACCTCAAGCAAATGTATATGTTTCTTCGTTAGGAATGTAGCAAAAAACTAACTTCTTATTTGCACTCTGAGAGAACCCAAATTTTCACTGCGTGCACAATACTTGCATGACTTGTAACGGAAATACTTTTTACAATTTTTTAACGTAATTATACCACGGAAAAAATGATTTTTCGGCAGCTAATAATCGGAGCTGTTTACTTAGCCATTCGCGTAGTAGTTGAGCCGGAAATTTGGCATGATTGATTTTTAGGCGAGTAATTGTTGAAACGTGTTCTCTAGAGTAAGAAAAGGAAAAATGTGGAATAGTTGAAGGCAATTCTTGATGTAATATATAGTAATGACTGTTTGATGAATTTACAACACTCTTATACGTTGCCTTACATCTGTTTGTAGCTCTTTGTTTAACAATTGATATGGTTTCAGAATTGCATAGAACCTCTAACTTTTGGCCTGACGAGCAAGCCCTTTTAGCTGCTAAATCAGCCTGCTCATTGCAAGCTATGCCAGCATGCCCTTTTATCCAGATAAAAGCTATAGTTTCATTGTGCCTCAAAAGATATACTAGCTTCTTTTTATACTAAGAATAATTTCATTTTTAAATTGCTTAATAGGATGACTAACCAATACCTGAAGTACCGATCTGGAATCGTTCTATCCTTGTTCTTCGAGCCATCTGTATAAATATGTATATCACTATTGTTCACGCAAGCGTATGATGATAAATTTGTAATCAACTGTTTGATTACATTTACATTGTCATTAAGTGAGTTTATTTTGACGGTTGTAATGCTCAATCCCAAATAATAATATATTGCAACGTCAGTCACTGTTATCCGTTTCAATGTTTTTAACAATATTACCTCAAGCAACTTTTGCTCGCTTGTGCTTGATCGTGCTCGATTCAAGCAAGTTCGGAAGCAAACAAGATCACGCCTGGTACTGTGACATCGTGAATTTAGGGCAGACAGAGCTAAAGCATTTTACCTAAACTGAATCCAAATTAAACTCTCGGGAATATTTAAAAGACTTGTCGACACATTTCAAAAATGCCTAACTGCCTCCTGTGAAATATGTTCTTCCACATTTTTGCTCAACAATGATTTGACCTGAGCTCAGTAAATAACGATATTATTTTAATGAAACTCTTGTGGTAAGCTACTATTGCGAAAATGACGAATATAAAATCACTACAGTGACGGCGAAGTTCAAAGAAAAGAACGGAAGATATATAACCATCATTGTCTATCTTATCTATTTTTTTTAATGTGAAATTCAGTTTGGGAGGAATTGGGTGAATCTGAAAATATCCTGCGTTTGTGAGAAGCTTTCTTTAGGTTTGCAAATATAAGATAATGGTATTATTATGGACTCTTCTATCTACTGGAGAACTGGAATGGCGGTATAACTATTGGCGAAAGAAGAATATCTAACTTAAGATTTGCTGACGATACAACCCTTATTGCTGCCTCTCAGGAAGAACTAGTAGCTCTATTGAACGTTTTAGAACAACACAGTGCAGCATGTGGTCTTGATATTAATTACAACAAGACCAAGGTTAGTATCGTAGAGGTAGTTCAAAGTTTTGTGTACCTCGGTTTTTTGATCGACAATTCGGGTAGCTATGAGAATGAGATTCGACGGCGCATTCAACAGGCACGGGTGGTCATGACAAAGCTTACTAAGATATGGCGTGACCATAACATCACTAAAGCTACCAAAATGTCACTGGTTCAGTCTCTTGCGTTCTCCATATTTTTGTATGCCTCGGAAACTTGGACTGTTAAAAAGGCAGATCGAGCTCGCATAGATGCTTTTGAAATGTGGACGTGGAGGAGAATGCTGAGAATTCCTTATACCGCCCATCGAACTAATGTTTCCAAACTGGATGCGCTCGGTAATCCAAAGAGACTATCCTCCATTGTGTCGATGAGAATGCTTACATTCTTCGGACATATTGACAGAAGCGAAGATATGGAGAAACTTGTAGTTCAGGGTCACGCCCCGAGTGGGCGGCGCCGTGGCCGATCCCCTACACGCTGGGTGGATACGACGAAACAGTTGCTAGATATGAGTATCAAGAGTGCCACTGAACTGACAGTAAATCGCGGACGATGGCGAGCTACAGTTGTCAAAACTATTGATAATATTCGTGTCGGCAATACTCTAGCTCCGACTTAATGCATTTTACGCTCAACCTTCTGGTGGGGGTTCTCACTGGCCATTGCCGGCTGAATAGACATTTGTCACTCATGAGGGTGTTAGGTGACCCCATTTTCTCCAGATGCTGGAAGGTGGACGAGACAGCGTTCCACCTCCTGGGCAGTTTATCGCAACCTTAGGGTTCAGATATTCGGTACGACGGAGTTCGGGGAGGAGTCGCTTTATTCAGCGAGATGGCCGGACATACTGACTTTCGTCAGGAGGTCTGGTAGGTTCGACAAGGAGCTTTCTAGGGTGTAGAATTTTATAGTGTTTTCAGTGATTGGTTCAGTGGGGTTGGCAAAAAAGGCCACAGGTGGCCTACTTGCCTGGCTTCGCCTCCCCATCACTACTACTACTCCGCCGCTCACCGATCGCATTAGATGCACACGCGCGACTGCTGCGTGTCGTCCTAAGGCGGTCGTTCTTCATACCTCAAGAATCGAGAGATACGACCGCACATTTATTTCCAGGGTATCTAAACTTGCAATGGACTGGAATGGACTGCCAAGAGAAGTCTTTATTGGGCCTGATGGTGTTGGCCTATTCAAGTTCCGCGTTAACAAACTCCCCTAACGTAACCTTTTCATAGCGGCCACGGCAGTCTGATATTTAGGCTCAGCCTACGCGGTCTGCTCAGTTATAAAAAAACTGAAGAATAGCGCGCCCAAAGGTTCAGCAGTTAAGTTCTTACGATAAACTTTATGGATTTTAAAGGTACTAATGTGGTAGTAGAGTTAATAATGAAGAAAATAGAATTAATGGTTAAATAATACTCATGGTTCCCCTTTTAGGATAAAATCCAAACCTATTTCTGTTACATTTTTCGAGTTCAGATTCGTTTTGCGTAGCTACTTGAGTGAAAGATTGAAGTAATCAATTTCAACTTTTTCATTAGGTGTTGTGAAGAAATTGAGAAACCAAACTTTAACATTTTTCGGATTCAAGGTTTTGGAGACGTTTTTAGTTTCTATTTTCATGCGTGGGAAGTACTGAACTCTTAACTGGTATCTTAACTCACTTCATTTAGTTTCTGTTGTCTTCTTCAATCGAACGCACTGTATAGGGATACTGGTAACTCTTTCTAGGTATATTCGTGTAAATAGTCCACAAAATTATTCATTCAAGACGACTACCTGTTGAAAATGGTTAACCCTAAATGGGAGTGAGGCGAGACTATTAGTAGATATTAGTAATAAACAAAAGTCTAATGTCGGTCTAGTAGCACAACAAAAACATTTTTGTTAAGGAATATTATAGAAATTAATAGTGAGTAGTAGTAGAAGAAAAATAGTGATTTTAACAAAATACTACATACGACTTATGTTGCCTTTCTTTGTTGAAATGAAATAAACACAATCTAAAGCCTTGTTTTAACTCAAATCCTGCAGCACATCAGTTGGACATCGGACATATCTATCGAGGAATTTCACGAGCGAATAAAAGACGTGTCTCAAGTTGTGTCAATTAAGATAAGAATTTTTAGAGTATATTTTATTGAAAATATAAAACATCGTGAAATAGAGAAAAATACTCGTAAACTTCATTTCACTAAACTTTGACCGATAGGTGATAACAGTATTGTGATCGCGAACATTTTAGATTTTGAGATAATACGTTTTTTGGCGTTTTATGATATCTAGGTACATAACGAAAATCCACGTCATACATTTCCGTCGGTCTGTCTGTTGGTCTATTTGTCGGTCTGTCTGTCTGTCTGTTGGTATTTATCTAACCTCATAATCTCTGTAACCACATTTTTCCACATTTTAATTCCCACTCCGATAGGGGAGCATGGTGATCATGAAAAATTTCGATTTTGAGTAATGCGGTTTTTTGATATTTTATGATATCCACATAACGAAAATCCACATTACACATTTCCCTCGGTCTAGCTGTCTGTCGGTCTGTCCATCTATTCTAGCCGCATAATCTCACTAACCGATGCTTTGGTTGTGATGAAAATTGGGTAGCGACATGCTGTAGGAGGTTATCGTTCAAACTTCGTTTTTAGATGTTTCAAAGGTTCCTGATCATTGTCCTCTTTTTTGATAAGGATGGTGTAAGGATAGAGAAATTCATAAATTTTTGTTAGCCGATAATGTGTGGAAAGTACTGAGTTAGGGCACTTGACGCAATTTTTTATACTCCCATATATTCAGCTTGTGCGAAAATGAACTAATTTGTTCAATTTTCAAACCATTGCCACTGACTTGGAGCTAGTGCAGTAAAACAATAAAACCGCCTAAATACCGCGCTAAGTACAAAGTTTAACAATATTTTTAAACCTGTAAAGATAAGGTGTCGCCTGGATATGTATATAATTTTCTAGGTGGTATTGCCACAGCAAACAAAAACGTGCTCGTGGCTATATCAATGAAATGAGTATGAGGAAAGTACGTACATTAATCATCCTGATCTCCGATATGTGTATGGTAATTGTGATTCCAATTGCATGAAAAATACGTTCGTGTTATGCAGAAAAAAGACGATTATTGTGGGTGTGTCTTAATATGATACTGCTATAAAAATATCAATAAATAGATTGTATCGTTACTTCTGAAGTTGTTAGCACTAAGTATATAGAAATGTTTCGGATATATCCAAGATTTAGCGTGATTAGGTAGTTAAAATGCCCAATTACCAAAAACTTGTAATTACTCTATATCTACACTCCACCACTTATTAAAATTTCATAACGTTCGTACTTTAGGTAGCAGTTAAAACTATTTAAATACCAACTCCTTTACATAAATGGAGTATTGAGGATAACACAAAAAAGTAAGCAATGAAAGCTTCCAAAATCATTCCAATCTTGGAGAACAACAATAGGTGCTCATAAAATAGAGGAACCATTCATAAGGAAAATTTCATAATTTTCGTACTTTTCACCAGCTCTTAGAATAACCGAAAACTAAAGGATGGATATGTTATGGTTAAAGTGTCTACTAGGCCAATTTGTAACTAGCTGGATAGTATCTAAACTAGTTAGCTTAGTTATTTTAGTGGGGAGTTGCCTTCCAACTGGAATGTTACCTTTCAACTTAAATAGCAAGAAATTAATGTTGGTTAGCCTAAAATTGCCATTAAAGGACAAACCACAAACGAATTATTATACTGGATACAGGATAAAGTGTGAACTGAATATATACAGGGTGGTCTAATAGACGCACGGTGCTCTCTAGCGGCCTTACCGTTTGAATGGAGAAGTCTCATGATACTCATAATAAAATAAGCAGTTACGTATCCGTAAAATATAGACGAAAAGTAATTAGTCAGTGAAAAAATTTTTGAAATCCGTCAATAAATGGCAGAGAAATCAATAATTAAAGTTTGCATATTTTGCGCGAAATAGTTGCCGCCTTCAATTTGGCTGTGACGTCACGATTCCGCAATCCGCATAGCCAGCCGTCTGTGCCGCGCGCTGCCGTAGATTGTGTATCGTGGTATCGTGGAAGCTGTAGAGTGTTTTGTATGTACATTATTTGATTTTTAAATAAGTGTTTTTTAGTTTTTTACCATAACGGAAGAAGTACTTGTAAAAGGACAAAGTCATATTAAAATATCTCTTATTGATCTAGAAACGCTTTAAGATAACAGTTTCGTGAGAAAATAAACGCCTTCCGGTAAACGCAAATAAAAACTAGCATTTGTTGATATTTTTGTTATTGTCTCTTTGCAATACTGAGGGATGACTGTTGTATTTAAAGTATAACTAACTGAACTGTAGCAACTCTTAGAAGATACTGATTCTTTTGAAGGAGAACTCTCGGGTGATTGGAGGATGGTCATCAGACACTTATATTCTCTATCGTTCGTTTTTTTCCTTCTCATGATTGTTTGCACTTTTTGATCTTTTTGTTTAACTTTGCTGTCAACTTGCACTTTGTTTAAATATTGTTGTCGGGATTATATCTGATACATTCACTGTGCAATCCTTAGATAGTGGATTTTTTAGTACATCCGGCTCTTTGTATATTGAATGACACTGAATTACTTCGAAAGGTTGCCAACTTGAGGCAGAAGCATCGTTCTGCAATAAATTTTCTAAACATTCTACGCGTCGCCTTTTTTCATATGCTCAGAGTTTTCTTCTAGGATGAACAAATTTTTGACAGTCAAACTTATGAGGGCAGCCTTCAGTTTTCAGCTTTAATGTACCACCAACTAGTTTATATTTGATTAGATTTTCAGTATCATTTTAAAGCTGTATTAACAAAAACATAAGTTACGAATCCGAAAATATAGAAATATATAACACAGTAAAGTAATTCAGCATACGTAACGTCAAAATTTTATGTATCAGATATCCTATTAATGTATTTATTCAAGAAACGAAGACATGTGGAAGGCTGCAGAAGGGTCGTTTCAGTCCTGGCGAAAGACTGAATAGAAGCTATGATGATCATTCAACAGATAGGATAAATGCAATAGGTTAGCTAAAGTATCGTATGTGCATATGCCTATACCTCATACAAGCATTGCTTTCGAGGTGGCAATATTTGTAACTCATTAATAGGTACAAATAAATTGAAAAAAAATGAACTAACTAATTTACTATTGGGTAAAGTAATCTTTAACAACTAGTGAAGCTATCCATATATAGTTGATAAAATTAATACTTATCAATAGAAGATAAATACAATGGTATACTCGCATCAAAATGATCCTCACAAACATATTTTATACTTTTTGGTATTATTAAATCCCGTTTCATCACTTTGCACCACTTCTTTTGCATGCAAAGGTGCGTGGGAAAAAACTTTCTTAGATGTTTTAATCGTTGTGCTCACACACTTCGGAACAATGCAATATTTTTTATAACATCCTTTTTTAATGTCACTCATCATAGCAATATTATTTGATATGCACTAAACTACAAAACAAATGAGACGATTGGTTGCTCAGCTCACGGCGCCACCACCACGCTGTGCCTGTGTGCGTTGTCTGATACGTGCGTCGCGTCGTGTGGCTCAGCGGCAGCGGCCGCCCGCACTGGCTACGGAGCTATGACGTCACACCACTCGGTCAGTCGTGCCAAAAATATTTCTGCGGAGCGCGACTTTGAAACACTGTAACTTTTTTGTCTTTAGAGATATATTCATATTTCTTTCACGCTTTTCTTTTATTTTTCTTATATTTTCTTTTGAATCGATAAAAAAATTTTAGTAAACTTCTCCATTAGGAGAAAACCAATTGAATAAAAACGTTTCTTTTCAAATGGTCTACTTGCAGAAAATAATTTCAAAAATGGCGGACATCCAGATATACCGGAAGTAGGTATCAACTTCCTTATTTTAAATAGAACAAACACCCTGTATATTATTACGTTTTTGAATTCACCATCAACTTTTAGGTCAAGTTTGTTCACCATAGTTTATGTCTAAGAAGCCTATTTTCAAAGTTATTCAGCAATCTTTAGAAAATTGTACGTTTGTAGTGCTTTACAAAAAATGTTTATATCTCGGAAACTAAGTACGCTAGAAAGGTTCGGTTTTCGGTTTTAAAACGAGCAAGAAACATGGCTTTTGTTTCAGTGAGATTATTGTTTCAAAAACACATCAAATCAATAGACTAGTAATTTTCAAATTCGAAAAGTTTGAAACGCAAAAGAAATTTGTTTCCAAATGGGATTATATGATAATTTTCACATCATTGGATATTGAATTAAATTCTCTTTCATTTTTGTAAATATGTAATTCTTTCTTTAATGGTTTTCAAGATATTTAATTATTCCGTAACGGCACGTAGGATTTGGAAAAATCGTAGGTGGCGTGGCTCGCAGACGAAACAATTGGCAGGAAACCTTTTATCCAAAGTATTTCGGCCTCTAATACTAAAATGTGCTATAGCTCCATTTAACTGTAACCACATTATTCTTGAAAACTCCCATGGAAGCTTTCACAACCGGTTTTCCAAACTTTCGTTTAAAAAATTTTCGAAAACATTAGTTTAATAATTATGCGGTTTCCAATAATACCACGCATTTTTAGACTCCATGCTGGTTGTCAACAAATCTCTCAAAATTTGGATTTAAACATTTAATCTGTGTTTGTTTAATACTTACACTGAATTATTGGAAAGTCTTCATTTACTATATTTGTAATAGTACCAAGACCTCCTTATAATCCAGTCACGTTCCTTATTTGTTCTTTTAATAAGATATTTTGCGATTTGACGAGTCTAAAAACTTTGAGAATTTACATCGCTTCAGACTTGTGGAGAAAAGAAGATTCAGAGTTTCGTATTTCTTTCTATAGATCTGTGATCAAAGTACTACTTGCTAAGACATTTTGGCAGACTGACTAAAATATTCGTAACATCACTATCTATTTATTTTAAATACTCTTCATATTATAATAATTTGTTAGCTTATTCATAAAAAAATTGAAAAGCTGTATTTTCTGTTTTATACTAAAGTGATAGAAAATTATTAGATAAGATGTTATTAGAGATCGGATTAAACCCATTTGCTTTTGCATATTAAGCGTATTTTCTTTGGTTGTTGGATTTCTCAACAAAACTCGAGATATGTTGCATATGTCTATTACAAATGAAGCTTTTGCCGCATGTTATCCCGATAATAAGTCAAATCTTATGTTGCAGCTAGCACTGGCTTCTAGTATACTATTTGTAAATGAAATCGAACCCTAAGATAAAAAGCAGTGCGGTTCATGAAATGTTACAGGACCAAAGACGCTAATGAACGAACCCACTTGCAATAATTAGTTTATCAAAAAGATACAACTGGTGGGTGGGCCCACTATGTTGGCTCTAGATGTACAGCCTCCCAAGCTGCCCTCACAGCATGTTGTAGTTCGTCCAAAGTGCTCGGAAGATTGAATACGTCGCGAAAGTAGCGACCCACCCAATCCAGTACTTTTTCAGTTGGCGATAAATCGGAGGATCGTGGAGGCCAGGGGAGCACCATACCTCAGTTTTCTATAGAAACCTCTTCAACACCCTTTCAATATGAGGACGCGCGTTATCTTGCTGGAAGAAGCCATCTTAGAGGGATCGGCTGTATGAAACGACAAATGATTCTGGCTCCACATGCACATAACGTTGGGCCATCATTGTGTAACAAATCACAAGTGTAAAGGTGACTTGCTGCTAAATGCAATGGCACCCAAAAAAATTGAGGGAAGAAGATCAGTTGGCAGAAGACGCGTATCATGGTTGAAAAATCTCCGAGACTGGCTCCATTTAGTAGTAGTAGTAGTAGTAGTAGTAGTAGTAGTAGCAGTAGTAGTAGTAGTAGTAGTAATGTTTATTAGAATAAATACAAGGCAGTATAGAAAGACAAAGATTAAAATAAACATCAGGAACACTTACTCCAGTAAACCTATTCTGAGCGGCTACTTGCAAAATTAGAATTGCATTGATGATTGTAAGCCCCCGAAGAGAGACGGCACCCTAAGAAGAAGACCCCAAACCATTAAACCAACTTGACGGTGTACATTGTACATGGCCCTCAACAGCAAACTGGAGATCACGTCGTTCACCCCGTCAACGTCTACTGCATGCTATCGCCGGTGCCCTTAGCACCAATCCAAAGGCTGGCAACGATTATTTGGAGTGAGTGATGGAAGTACTAGATGCGGAAGGAACGATCTTAAGCCCATTTCAGGCAATCTGTGGTACACTGTGCAGATTCTATGGGACGTCCCTGTAGCTGCATATCAAGCACCAGCAATAGCTCGAGTGGATCGCATTCTGTCTCGAGGGACTAGTAGTCGTAGATGATCTTGCCGATCAGCAGCCCTTCTACGTGCTCCAGAACCTCTAGCTCGCTGCATTCGCCCTTCTTCTATCAGTGCCCGCCATGCCACTACAACAGTAACCACGCTGCGCTCCATGGTTATAGTAATTGAATACAATACAAGAAGTGTCTAAGTCACATTTACAACAATTATAGACTATCAGTGTGAACTTTTTGTTAGCTTTCTGGTAGTAAGTCTACAATTGTTTTTAGATGTATCTAAGTGATTATATGAGCATATGAGTTTTCTAAAATACTTCTCATTTCAGTGGCACATGTGCTTAAGTCCATCCAAAGATAAAATATATTCAATGGAAGGTGAGCCTAAGTACAAGGTCTGTTGGTCACTATGAATGACCACTTCAAAGCAAAAATTGCCTTAGGCCACTAGCATATTATTTATGCATAGTTTGTAGTTTACCATTCGTGTTTCCATTCACTGATAGAAGCTTGCTCCTAGTGATTTCATTCAATTTGTCTAATGGGCAATGGTTGAAAAATTGTAGCGAAATAGTACAAGAAACACATGTAAGTGGGCTTTTTAATATTGTCTATGATGTTTTGTATAGGAGTATAATGTTTTATGCTGAGATAACCTAAAAATTTTATCATATAAACTGTCAATGATACCACATTTCTCTCTTACAAGATATCACATAATATCTAACCTACAGATAATAATGCACCTGATATGCATCCTGGCTTAGAAAATAAAGTTCCTGATGAAGCAATAGACTCTGACACCGATATTTATGAATAATTTTGGCATTTGTAATGTACTTTGTATTCTCATATATCATAAAATAAAAATACCTACTATAAATTATATTAAAGGCTTTTATTACCCATTTGAAATCAAAAGAAAAAAGTGCATAAGTCCATTTTTGAAAAAAAAAACAAAATCTTGGAAAGTAGACTTTACTTAAAGTCGCTCATTCTAAAAGTAATAAAATACAAGATTATAACAAATCAAATGATTATTCGAAAAGGGAATATTACCAGAGAGAGATATAAACTTTAAAACCGTTTTTCTCAAAAACTGAAAAATGTGACTTAGGCACTTTCTTCATTGGGCCCTTCAATTGCTCTGGAAGAGGCAACGTTCCCTTTGGCCTACAATCCGACCTCGTTCACAGGGGTTAACTGGGGCTGTCGTTCTTATAAGATGCTTCTTCACACAACCAACTAGGTTCTCGCCACATTTGCAACAGATACCATAGTTTTTAGATCTACAAAAAGCCATGCTTTGTGCTTACGCGTATATTTTTTGGAGGTGCCATGTAGATGTCTAGATATTCGGGTTCGGATTTCACTTGCGTGAAGTAGATATGTTTGGTTAACCCAACCTATTCTGATAATCTGTGATGTTTGGTACAATTGGTAGATGAGAGGATGAGACGCTCGAGCTAATTCGCGTCTAAACTTTATGTGCGAATACGCTTCCATTTTCGATCCAGTCTGAGCAGCCGCGTAATAACCCAGGCTTTGAAACTTGTGTCAAAATTAGAGTTTTATTAATGGTAATGGTGACCTTTTGTCGGAAACAATAAAAACCAACATAGCACCAGATCTGGATACTGCCCAGTCACCTCCATGGACGTGGAGTGGTCTTTTTCGACCTAGTTATATCATTTTGAGTAATCGAAGGTCTTGCCATTAAATATCTGGAAAATCGGATTAAAAGCTCATTGATTGTGTTCACAAAACAAACATATATTAAACAGCAGTTATTAGCTTTAAATAAAATGTATAAAAATACTTGTTTTATTTTTATTCAATTTTGCATATTATAATACTTTCATGCAGGACTTGAGTATTCAATTTGCATATTTCAAACTTCTTATGTTGCATATAATGCAACCTCTAGTTAGTGTATCGTACCCAGTAATTCTGATAATTCTATCAGGTTTTTCCGTCTCCCGAAATAAAATATTTTTAGGTTTCAGTATTCTGTATAAAACTAACCAATTTATTCAAGTATAGCTCAGACACGATTAAATAAATAAATAAATAGAACACCCTGTATATCATACGTTTTTGAATGCAGCATCGAATTCTAAGTCTTGTTCGCTAACCGTTACGGAGCCTATTTTCGGAGTTATTCAGCAACGAAAATTTGACGTTTGTAGTACTACAAAAAATGTTAATATCTCGGAAACTAAGCACGAGAGAAAAGTGGATGGTACACGTACGAACTTTAAGTACGCGGTTTTTAAGTTTGAGAACTTATTCGGCTCGACGTCAGTGACACACGTGAAGCTGAAATCACTCATTTTGATAATTTTCCTAAATCAACAAAACTTTCAACAAACGCCAAACACAACAAGCGTTGCGCATCGATGAACTGGCGAAACAAAGTGATGGCTCGCGGCTCGCAGTGCTGCCACACGTACGAGCCGAGACAAGCTACAAGCAAGATTTCAAACCAGTTGGAAGAAAAGTACTTGAGTTTCAGTAGCAGTAGGATCATTGTTTCTAAAGCACATTAAATCAATACTCTAGTAATTTTCAAATTTGAAAAGTTTAAAATGTTTCTTGAGATATAGTGCGTGTGGTTATAAGGGTTATAAGGAATGGTTGTCATGATTTATGTCATTGAAGAATGTTTGAAAAATAGCTTGCTCGCATCGAGAGTGTACAAAGATTTCCTGATAAAAGGCGTCCAGATCAAAGATCCCTTGGAAAAGTGATGGATAGATTTGAGAGGAGCTGAACAGTCAAGTTCGCAGCTAAATCAATCACTTGAAGGAAAAGAATTTGAAAATAGAATCCTATAATTGGGGTCGTACTGGAATCCATTAATGAGCACTCTTTTTTAAAATCGTGTTGTTTACGGATGAAGGGACACTTCATAATAACGGCCATGTAAACCGGTATAATTTACATTTTTACGCCGACGTTAATCTAAATTTTGAGAGGTTTATTGACAACCGCAGCAGATGAAGCGTAAACGTTTGTAGTGGTATTACTGGAAACCACATAAAAAGATGTTTTCAAAAATTTTCTAAATGAACATTTGGAAAACCACTGGAGCTTTTAAGAATAATGTGGTTCCAGTTAGATAAAGCGCCTACTGATTTTGGTACTAGAATCCGAAACACTTTGGATCAAAAGTTTTCAGCTAATTGTTTCGTCTGCGAACCACGCCACCCAAGTTTTTTCCCATTTCTACGCGCCATTTCGAAATATTTACAAAATCGTCGTTAATATCTTGAAAACCGTCAAAGATAGAATCATATATAGATAAATGTCTAGATAAAAGAGAAGGAGAATTCAATTTCGCATACACTGATGTGAAACTTATACTATCTCATTTGAAATGAAAATTTATCGTTTTAAACTTTTCAAATTTGAAAATTGCTAGAGTACTGATTTAATGTCCTTTTGAAATAATGATCTTACTGAAACACAAATACGTTTCTTGCTCATTTCAAAAACGAAAACCGCATCTTTCTGTCGTGCTTAGTTTCCGAGACAATAACATTTTTTGTAAAATACTACAAACGTCAAATTCTCTAATGATTGCTGAATGTCTTCGAAAATAGACTTCGTAGACATAAATATTATGGTTTAACAAATTGGACTTAGAAATCGATGTGAATTAAAAAACATAGTATACGGGGCATCCTATTTAAAATAAGGAAGGTGATGTCTACTTCCGGTATATCCGGATATCCGCCATTTTTGAAATTATTTTCTTCAGGTAGACCATTTGAAAAGAAACGTTTTTTATTCAAAACATTTTCTTTTAATATAAAAGGTAATGCCGCTAGAGAGCACCGCCCGCATTAGACCACTCTGTATATGAGAAAAAAGAAGTTTCAAAGTTTTAACATTTCATTTAGAAATACTTTTGCAGTTTTTGAATATTTATTGAAATAATGAGTCATCTCACCCTCTTATCTCTGCAACATGACACTATACCGTCACCTGCACTGCTCCTCCACAAACCATCTCCACCAATCACACGAAATATAGATAGGAAAAACTTCGCGAGCGCGAAATCAAGACGGCGTCGTTCCGGTGGATCGCGCGTGCCGCTCGGCGATTGTTTTTGCCGCCTCGGCCAGCCGCGATGCCAGGAGGCAGCGAAAAGGCGAATCAATCAAGAATGCGCTGCCAGCTGTCACAGCGGAGTGACAGAAGGTGAACTGCCACCGCTGCCGTCTACGCGGCCGACGCGATGTTCGATTTTTTCGCGAGGAGCTGCTGATAGCGCCGATAAGGGACGCCGACGCCTGCCTGCCATGACGCCGTGGCGCTGCACGGACTCTAACGCGCTTATCTGGATGGGTTAAGTTTGTTTTTAGGCAGTGGCAGGACTGCTTATAAGGTTTCCGATCGATCTATAGATAATTCATTTCCAAACTTATATTTTCAAACACAGATGTCTTGGTCAGAGATTTAAAGAGTTGTCCAATACAGGCGCAGGAAATTAAGCCTCAGTGTCAAAAGACACCATTTTTTCTGTCGTTAATGTGTCATTTCGTGAGCAGTGACGTAACTTCAAATCCCCTCCCCCCCCCCCGCAAGATACTTCCCGGGGCCCTCTGCAAGAGAATATTTTACGTATATATAGGTACAGGGTCAGTCCTAAGTTGAAGTGTGACTGTGTATAGAAGTAACAACTTTTTCAAATAACTTTTATCCGAAAACTGTAAAATACGTGAGATACAGAATTAAAAAAAGTAAGTCTAAACTCTGGTCTGGACTTGTGTATTAAGACGTACCTAGTCTCTGTATGTTCAGTTTTTTGCTCGAATTTTTCTCATATCATCAGGCATTGTACCTGTCCATTAAAATGCACTAGTCACTTTCAGTTTATCGTAGTTAGTTTTAAATTGGTAAATCCTAAAATTTGCGTTTATATATAATGATTTGTCGCTTTTAGGAATTACCAATTTAAAATTAACAAATTCAAACAGAAATTGATTACTGAACTATCTGATAGGTGCACTGCCTAATAGATAAAGCAAAAATCCGAACAAAAAAACTAAGCATAAACAAACAAACCACGGTAGGTACGTCTTGATACACAAGCCTTGATTTACATTTTTTATTTTAGACCTCGCTTATTTTTCAGTTTATTGAAAAAATTATATGAAAAACTACTCGTAGTTTATTTCAACGACTTTTATACACAGTTAAAAAAAGTATCATCTTAGGACTCACTCTCTTTATATTAAAGACAAAATCTTGGGGTTGTGGCTAAGAAACACGGTTCACTGCATAAAGGAAAGCCAAGCTTTCGACAGTGTTTATTGCCATCTTCGGGGCTTTAACGTTGAGGTTTGCTCGCATCATGGGGTTCATAGGTATTTTTTGTAAAATATACTAACAAGAAGGAAAGCGACCTTTTAATTTAGTATCTACTTTCTTGTTGTACAAAGGATGACGCTTGAGGACCCTGGGCCTCCAAGACTACGGGCCCCAAAAACGACGGCCCTCCCCCCCCCCCCGCAGCTGCGGACCCTGCGGGCCCTTAGTTACGCCACTGTTCGTTAGGTGAATATTTACTATTTAGCGTCATTGAAGCTATTCAAAGTCATTTTAAAGATGGAGTCAAGTTGATTGACTCCATACTTTACACATATTACGGTGAAACAATTTTATTATTTTTCCATAGCATGAAGCATGAGATCCCCTTTCACCCAAATCATAGCCCACCCGCCCAAAAAAAGCCAATACAAAAATTCTCGTAAATAGTTTCTTGCATCTCAGTCCAAAGGAACGAGGTCGGCCCAGCTTTTATTCTACATTCTTCAACTGATATGCCAATCACATAGCATGCCGATTTTCCGGTATTTAGAAACAGATTATATTACCAGTGTTAATATTTTAGGAGCAATAAAAAGTGTTTTATAGATACAAAAAATGTAAGGATTTTTAATGCTACCCAGTAAAGAGCATGTTTTCTTATGTCGAAAACATCGCCGCACGTGTCGCAAAATTTTCTAAATGGCGGAATAAAAATTCCTAAAAAGTAGCAAATTTTCGAACGTTAAAATGGTAGTATCTGTCACAAAAGTGATCCCAACAATTTCAAACTTCACTGTCATAAAAGGTTTTTGTTCTTTATCTATGGTCCATTTTTGGTGCAATTCTATGAGTTAGTGGGGGGGGTGTTGGGGTTACTCGGAAAAATAATAATATAACATAGCATGTTCGTTTCAGAAACTCAGTCAGAAGGTGATTTTACCTTGGAAGTAACACCTCGCATGTTGATTTCGGTAATATTTGCGAAAACGGGCTGGTTCTAGTAGCTTCCCCCCTCATTTGTCGGGGAAGTTGAAAATCATCAGAGATCCCTAGAATACCAAAAAACCAGCATTTGGACGGTTTTTATATTGTACTGTTTCTGTAGCTGTAGCTGTACAATTTTCAAAAACCATAGACTATCAATCTCTACCACGGCCCACGGTACGTTACACATTAATTATCCTATACCCCAAGACTCTGAGTGTGTGGCGCTCAACGACGCTCTACTGTCGCATTCTTGGAAGAGACTGATTACACGTAAAAAAATACACCGACAACGGAGAAGTGTTGCTAGATCACTACACCGGTCAGCTCTTTACATTGCTGCTTTGAGCGCTACCTAAGAAAAATAGGGAAGAGGGAATCCCCAAACTGTGTGTATCTTTATTGCGCGAAAAGTACTCCACTTCAAGTAGGTACTTAAGTGTAGCTGATACATGGGCAACTACGAAAAAGTTAATTCTAGCTCAATTACTCATGTTGTCTAAAGTCTCGTTTCCACTAGCAAATAAAATTGCTAGAGTTAGGGCCGGTTTCTCAATGTCCAGATAAAGCGTCAGATAGGTATCTGCCAGATAGCGTTGCTATGGATACAACTGTCAGATAAGATTTACGTGACTTCGTAAGTTTAGCCTTCAATTGTTTAAACAATTTATCTAACAGTTGCTGTTATCTTGCAGATAAATATTTAACTGGACATTGAGAAACCGGTCCTTACTCCCACAAGTCACTTGCGTAGCGTGTGCACGACGTCATTAGAGAAATATTGCAGCAAAATTACTTGCACATAAAGGACTTGCTGAGAGCTTATAGTGTACACGGTTACTCTCAGAAAATTAGTTTGCCACAAACATTTCGAGACTGTTTCGAAAGTTTTGCAGCAAGGAGTGTTGTAAATCAAATATGAAGAAGTTCAACTGGACGACAGAAGACACGTGTCCTTTAATAGAAAATTTTGAATTATATCCTGAATTATGGTATGCACGTACTACAGAATTTAAGGACAGAATCAAAAAGCAGAATGCATTACAAAAATTGGTCGACTTATTTAATACCTCTACTGCGGAAATTCAAAGGAAGCTACATAATTTGAGAACGCAAGTTAAGAGTGGGCAAACATTCAAAAAAATAAAAGTGGACAAGGGACTAATGAAATTCATAAGAGTACTTGGGAGTTCTTTGACTCATTAAAGTTCATGTATCCCTAAAGTAGTTCTACGCTGAATCCACTTTCTCACCCAACATTTTCTCCGCCTTTTACTATCTTTCTCTTGTTTTCTTTTTTTTAATTAAATCTATCACAACTACCGCAGGAGCTGCAAATTTTGCATAGGACATCTTATCTATACTGTATACGGAATGAGAACAATCAAGCCCAAGTGAAATTGCGAGAGCAATTTCCTAGATTACATTTGGGACCAATTAAAAGACAGTATAGACAAACAAGCAAGTACTACAAAAACTATCACAAGTTACTTACAAGTGGACACGAGGCTTAATACAATCGAAGGATGGGAATGGGATTTTGAGGCATCCTGGCCAAATATGTGTCGATATAAATACAAAAAATGTGTATCCTTTCAGTTTTCAGTTGATAAATTGCAAACCACAATATTAATTATAAGCCGACGCTGCCCATTTCGATAAAATGCAGCAAGCACTACCATGGTGAGGTATACATCATAATTGGCAAAGTTGGATCTTGAGTGCGCAATCTCCAATGCAACTAACAAAGAAGGTACATACGGGCAAAGCCAAAAAAAGAGACACCTTACTCCTCATACATCCTAAATTCCCACTGCATTCACAGCCAGGCGCAGTAAGAAAGCAGTTTCCGTGGAGTGCACTGATGTCTTACCAGGTTAGGTTATGAGTATGCGCCAGAAATCTCTAATCTTTGGCATGCATGAATGAAAATCGGCAGAAATGACGACTTGGCGGTTGTAAACTATCCTGTGATTAGCCTGGGGTCAAGGACATATTCACTGTAGAAACTATGGGCTATTGTCATCTTACCGGAATCACAAGCCGTTTAAAAGACCTTGGACTCCTGGAGCAGATTATCGAAACTGCTCTCCGCTTACTAGATTCACAAAACGCTGTATAACTCAGTTGGGTACTTTGGGTTTGAGATATGTGAGTCATATTATTCAGTAGTAAGACATCCATCGTATCGAATTTGTGATTAAATGTCACAAGTGACCATCCAGGAAAGGTTATTTTTGAAAACTTTTATTTAACTTGCAATGTTTGTACTCGTATGTATCTCCGTAAGCCAGACATCTTCAACCGATTGAGCTGAAATTTTGTATACGCGTTTAGGTTGGATCACGATACACAATAAACCGTGTGACGTCATTCTAAATCCAATATGGCGAACCATCCAAGATGGCGGAATAGTTATTTTTAATTAATTCCTACAATATGGGTATCAAATGAAAGGGCTTGTTGAGATCGACTCGAAAAATAATGTGACGTCATTCTAAATCTCAAGATGCTGACATATTCTTTCGTTTTTTATTTAGCAAAAAATGCAAATTTTTGTACTGTGATAAATGCCATAGAGGTCACCGAAACATCAGTAAAAGGTTGATCTTCCAGCATATGCTGGAAGTATGCCGAATATTCGGAAAGTCTCACAGTTTGCTCAACTTTATCGACATATTCTGTACAATCAGGGCTATAAAAACTTGGCCCTATTTAGAACGGTCAATTTATCCACCGCTTACTATGCAAACGTAGTCCGTTAGGATTTAAAAACTCTGTGTGCCCTACGGAACTATTTTCAGACGCTTCATAAAGTTGTCCGTAGTTTAATTCTGGAGAAATCGATTTCAGGATAATAGGTTTCAGCTTTGAACCTTCTAATTTCACATTGTGACACCTAGATCACTTCCTGGATCGTTAATGCATGAGAAATTGTTTGGCGCTTACCAGATGTATATATATCTAATTGCCAAAAGCGGCGACATCATTCCATTTCTGGAATAATTAACACTCAGCTATAAGAATATTTATGGAGATTTTTATGTACATTGTTTTTCTTCCCGATTCAAGCCATTAAAAGTCAATGGTCGTATAATAACTTCATGTATGTAATTAGTAGGATTTTTGAAATAACAAATGGTATGTCGTTAATGGAAAAATGTTAAGGTATTCATATCAACCGGTTACACAGATAAAGACAGTCTTATTAATAAGCAGGTTAAAAGTACAATAACAATATAGCAATATAATATTGCGGGGCAAGAGGTACACATGCTTCGTGTTTGCTTTGCTTCTAAGATTACGGCAATTATGTGAATATCCGTAGCCTCTGTGTGAATCTAACAATCACTAACGTCATTGCCGTCAAGTAGATTAACTTGATTCCCAAGGACGTTCCAGTTAGCTATGGAAAAAGGTAGGAAAGAATTTACTTGAGTAAATTCAAGCGTCGCTCTCATTGTGGAACCGGGAGCGATATTGACAAAACCGGATTTTTCCCGGACTAGTCTTTCCATGCTGATTCCGAATCTGTATTTAGTCTCTAGCACCTGTAGTTGTGGCTATCTTTTGTATACGGCCAGACGGACTGACAGGCGGACGGACAGACAGAGGCTGTCCATAAGCTCTCTTCAGTGAGAGCTAAAAACCGTTAAGTTTTTCTTGTGTCCAAATGTGACCAGGAATTGTAGGTACAAAGATAAATAGAAATAAAGCAACTCTATAAATAAAGCTTTACTGCTGTCATGGTGAGGAAATTTTATAATTCGAAAATAATATTATCCCAGAATTCCCAGAGTGTAATTAAGCATGCATCCTAAAAGTGACGCCATAAAGGCGAATAAATAAAGGAAAGATGAAACCGTTCAAGGTAATAAATCATCACCCGACTAATATTGTCATCTAAATAGTCTAAAGAGCTTCAGAATTAGTTGGGTGTACTTTATTATTTCAAGATGCCCGTCACATTAAAAACAAGGTCCAAAATGGCGTATAATGTTTATTTTCTACCAGCTCGAAATTATGTCCTTTCTTGTCGAAATATCACTAAATAGTAGCACCTTGTATCACGTACCTACAGTAAAGAAGTGTTGTGATGTGTTTTGTGGTTGTGTTACAATCTGCAATAGCCTATAGGTGAGTTTATCTCAAGGGTATATACCCAATTCTACTAATTTTATCGTAGTTTAATGATATCTTGATTTATTTTAATAATTTATTTGAGGGCTACATCACGAGACAATTGACAAATATTCATACAGACATATTTGTATCATTACTGGTTTGACAACTCAATGCTTGAATGTCTGCGATATAAAAACAGATAACATAATCTCGAACTACGTTGCGAGCTGACCCTTTGTACTTAACTACTTAACTGTAGTGGATACCTGCGAGTTGACCCCTAGTATCTTAGTAAAGGTCTCACAGTTATCATGATAATTATTTTGTATTCTTGCACAGTATATTTATTACCTCATCTACCTATTTGGGGTATAAAGGGTATTAGGTGTGTAATCTATTTATGTTTATTTGTTCAATTATGACAATTATTATACTGCTTGTTATGTCAATCAGGTCAGTCTAAAATAACGTCATGCTCATCAGTTAAACATATGGTAATCTATATTTTTCAAATTTATTATTATTCAATGAATTGATTACTTAGGTATCTTTTTATTTAATTTCCAGATGTGTCATCTCGAGCGTTTTTCCTGATACTGACGTTAAATTTGGTAGTACCACTAGTACCGGTAAGTTTAAATATTTCATTGTATTCTCAGTTAATTTATCTTGGTATTGATTGAATTACTACCATATTAATTGCTTACAAGGCTATCGCCCAGACTGATGATTTGATCTATTGTTATCATATGCCCTACGCTACTACATACTACACTGTATAATTAAATACAAATATAGTTAGAATATAATATGTTAAATTGTTGTGCTAAAATATTGAATGAATTGATTACTTAGGTATCCTTTTATTTAATTTCCAGATGTGTCATCTCGAGCGTTTTTCCTGATACTGACGTTAAATTAGGTAGTACTGATAAGTTTAAATACTTCATTGTATTCTGAGTTAATTTATTTTGGTATTGATTGAATTACTACCATATTAATTGCTTACAAGGCTATCGCCCAGAATGGTGATTTGATCTATTGTTATCATATGCCCTACGCTACTACATACTACACTGTATAATTGAATACAAATATAGTTAGAATATAATATGTTAAATTGTTGTGCTAAAATATTGAATCAATTGATTACTTAGGTATCTTTTTATTTAATTTCCAGATGTGTCATCTCGAGCGTTTTTCCGTTAAATTAGGTAGTACTGGTAAGTTTAAATACTTCATTGTATTCTGAGTTAATTTATTTTGGTATTGATTGAATTACTAACATATTAATTGCTTACAAGGCTATCGCCCAGAATGATGATTTGATCTATTGTTATCATATGCCCTACGCTACTACATACTACACTGTATAATTAAATACAAATATAGTTAGAATATAATATGTTAAATTGTTGTGCTAAAATATTGAATGAATTGATTACTTAGGTATCTTTTCATTTAATTTCCAGATGTTTCATCTCGAGCGTTTTTCCCGATACTGACGTTAAATTGGTAGTACTGGTAAGTTTAAATATTTCATTGTATTCTCAGTTAATTTATTTTGGTATTGATTGAATTACTACCATATTAATTGCTTACAAGGCTATCGCCCAGAATGATGATTTGATCTATTTTTTTCATATCCCCTACGCTACTACATACTACACTCTATAATTAAATACAAATATAGTTAGAGGGGTTAAGAGAATATCTCAGGTAGGTGTATTGCGCAATACAGACTCATCAAGAGTCCTTTAGCTTCCGCACCTTACAAGACCGTCCGTGCGTGGTGAAGAGCCACATGCGACAAGAGCTGACCCTGTTTTAGCAGAACACGGCGGATCTAGAGGAGCAAACCTCGAAAAAAAAACCCGCAATCCTAAGGTGTTGACCGTGCCGAGGGGATGAATCGTACTGCGTTAGTGTATCGTGAACGGCTGCCTTCGGACACTAGGCGACCTCCGAAGTATATAGCCTTCCTACAATATCCAGGCTCTGTTGTGGGCGACTCTACTTCCTAGGATACTCGTGGGAACAAAATGAGTTCTACAAACACAAAACCCCCAAAAGAGGCGTCCACCTCTTCAAAAAGGACCAACGATACGGGTCCACTCCAGACCCAAAGAACCACAACCACTGAGACGGTGGGCCCATGCCCCCGGTTCTTGATTGTGAAAAGGATTGATGGTGAGAGTTTCGCTGCCACCAATCCATTTGTGGTCTCGAAGACCATTTACGGAATTCTTGGGAATGTTTGTTCTATTAAAAAAATTAAAGCAGGATTATTGATTGAAACAAAGTCTGATGCACAGAGTCAAAGGTTAATGAAAGTTAGACACTTTATCGACGTACCAGTAACGGTTGAAGCACACTCAACACTTAATAACAGCAGAGGTGTGATATACTGCTCTGAGCAAGAGATATTGGAAGAATTACATAACATAGGCGTAACAAAGGTGCAACGCATCAAAAGTAGACAACAAAATACTGTACAAGATACACCGAACCACATTTTAACTTTCAATACTACAATTTTACCTAAGAGTATTAACGTAGCAATGTATAAATTAGACGTCAGACCATACATACCTGCACCAATGCGTTGCTTCAAGTGCCAACGCTTTGGTCATACATCTAACTCATGTGCAGCTGAACAGTCATGTGTATGTGGAAAAAGCGTTCATGAAGGTAGGCCCTGTGAACAACCTATAGTATGTGTGAATTGTGGAGGTGAACATTCAGCACGATCTAAGACTTATCCAAAATACATACAGGAAGCAGCCATACAACAGCTAGTAACAACCGAAAGATTGAGTTATACTGAAGCTAGAAAGAAAATTGTAGTAGAAACCCCACGCCCCAATGTGTCATATGCACAGGCAACGCAAAGAAATACACAAGACGAAATTGTCAACCGATTAATGCTCTGGCTAGAAAATGTGATCACAACAACAATGAAAGAAATAATCGATAATAAAAGTACACACCAAGCGGTATTCGTAGAACCCACTATGCCAGTACGACCAATACGCAGAGAGGGAATGGAAACAAGATCTAGGACACTGTCGGACGCCTCAGCATCATCAAAGAGAAAAGCACTGTCGCCAGCAGAAGAAACAGAACTCTCTGACGAGAGTGCTAACTCTTCACAAACCAGCATCCCCACTAGCAAAAATAAAAGAGGCTGGAAAAAGGGTCGCAGACGACCAAATACTGCAGATTCCAGAGAAGAAGGAACTGTAGCAAGTGAAGAACTCAATTTAACAGCCGATGGTTCTAATGTCAACCTTTCTCAGTTATCAACTGAGAATATTTGATGAAAATTATACTGTGATCGAACCTGTGATATAAAGGAGAATACACTTCTACCTTTAATTCTGTGATACATTTCTGTGATATATGTTTTATTTATTTAGGTTTATTTATATTTATTTATATTTACCCATTTTATCATTCATATGTCACTAACAAGCTGATAACTATGTTGTGCAAAGCACGCGTTCCCCAATTAAGGCTCTAAAGTCTCAAATGGCGAAAAGTTAACTCCAGAGGAGAGATGAATGGACTAGTATATAAGATCCTTTCGACAGTTAATTGTCCAAGCGTTATATAATAATAATTTAGAAAAAACGTAGCGATATGGTAATTAAAAGAACGAGAGTAGAAAGATAGGTCAAGGCACAGTAATTCCCTTACCTTGCTTTTGCGTGGTCTGGCGGCGTATAGCAGGACAATCCTGGTTGCGGTCGGAGTTGGGGGGCCCCCTGATGCACTCCGTGTGGTCTTCTATGACCCTGGACCGTTGAATCCGATCTTAGCGGCGTGGCCGTAGTAAGGTTAGAGCGAGGGTTAGAGCGTTTAGCGGAGTTACATGTTATGCGGAACGGCGACGTGCGGCGACTCGTACAACAGGTACGGTTACAGCGACTCGACTGCTATATTTCTTCCTTCTTATTTTTGACATTTATGGCTGCTTCCTTTTTAAGAAGAAAAAGGAGTGGCGTAGCATGCGGGAAAAGACAAAGGCAAAGGGAAAAAATGCCTTGACATCACGCGAATAAGGTAATAATAAATTTTATAACAAAATAAATTTAACGCTTCGACTGAAAGCAGAAATAGTAAAAAAAAATATATAAAAAAGGAAAATAAACGACATGGCCACAACATTTCCCGGCCTCCCGAAAACGCGTTAAAGTAGAAAAAAGCGTTTTCCAGAACTTAAAGAAAAAGAAAAAAAGAAAAGAAATTCTTAAAATTATATGAAGATAAATATCTAAATTGCTAATTTGAGTCCAAAGGAAGTGGACACAATTTGACTAGAGGGCGCGTTAGTTCACCCGCCGTAGTTTTTACTGTTGCAACGCGCGTTGAGAGATCTGCACCGGGGTGAAGCTTAATAATGCGACCTAACCGCCACTGCAATGGCGGGGCGAGTTCGTTTTTGATGAGCACAAGTGTGCCGATTTCAGGAGGTTTAGTTTTATTAACCCACTTAGCGCGTTGTTGCAATGTGTGAAGATATTCGCTTTTCCAACGTTTCCAAAAATGTTGATGCATTCTCTGTATCAAACCCCAGCGAGTCAAGCGGTTGATGGATATATCGGTGAAATCAGGAATTGGAAAATTATCGGGAGGCGCTTGCGTTAAAAAATGACCAGGAGTCAGAGCGTTCAGATCATTTGGATCAGCCGAAAGCGGCGTTAAGGGACGCGAATTTAGTACAGCTTCAACTTGCACCAATAGCGTTTGAAGCTCTTCGTAGGTTAATATTTGATCACCTACCACGCGGCGAATATGTGTTTTTGTGGATTTTATACCGGCCTCCCAAAGACCTCCGAAATGCGGAGCAGAGGCTGGATTGAAATGCCACTTGATGTGCTGTTTAGAAGATACCTCTTTGGCGTACTGTTTTAAAACTTTATAAGCGGAAGTGAAATTTGTACCCTGATCGCTATATAAGTTGT
This sequence comes from Callosobruchus maculatus, assembly GCA_951848785.1. NCBI lineage: Eukaryota > Metazoa > Arthropoda > Insecta > Coleoptera > Chrysomelidae > Callosobruchus > Callosobruchus maculatus. The sequence continues at coordinate 12,738,357 of CATOUR010000100.1, forward strand.
CACAACGACCTCGTCGAGACAAAAAGCGTTGAAAAGCGGCTAAAAAAGCTTCGCAAGACAAGTCGGTAACTAGTTCCAAATGCACAGCTTTAGTGGACATGCAAACGAATAAACAAAAATAAATTTTGAGAATTTTAGCGCTGCGTTGTTTATGTAACTTCATTTTCATTGGTCCACCAAAGTCGAGTCCGGTATTCAAAAATGGCTTTAGAGCGGATATGCGCGATACAGGTAAATTACCCATTGTGGGTTGGTATGGTTTTGGATGAGTACGCCAACATTGTACACAGTGAGAAATGACCGAACGAATTGCTCGTTTTGCGGATAAAATCCAAAATTTTTCAGCGAGTAAAAATTGAGTAGTTCTCAATCCAGAGTGCAAGTAGGTTTTATGATAATGGTTAATCAGCAAGTGAGTAAGGCGACTAAATTTTGGTAATAAAATTGGGTGGCGCTTATCGAAAGAAAATGAGGCATATGATAGCCGACCTCCAACGCGGAGTACACCATTATCGTCAATGAAAGCGTTCAACTTACGCAGCGGTTTAGAAAAATTATTATGCGAAAGTTCATGCGAAAAATAAGCGTTTTGTGTTAATTTAACTAGAATCATTAATGCATCATTTAATTCGCTGCGCGAAAGAGGGCCAGAAAGCCTTTGTTCGGCATGTTTAGCGTTATGTAAGAAGCGAAGAATATAAGCTACAATGTTTTGTAAGCGCGAAAGTGAGGAAGTATTTTCCATTAAAAGCTCAATTGGTCCTTGAAGACTCTGAGCAACTAAGACAACTTTCTTTTCTTCCTGCTTGAGTTCAAAGTCAGTGGAACACAAATCATCAGTAGTATTTCCCGATGATGAATAATCCTCCAAAGACTGAAGAAAATGCGGACCAGTCAACCAACTTTTGTTTTGAACAAAAGCCTGAGGAAGCATTCCTCTAGACGCAGCGTCAGCAGGATTGAGTTCAGAACGGACGTAGAACCAGGAAGTGTCAGGTAATGTCTCTTGGACAAAGGCGACACGGTTTGCAACAAAAACTTTCCAACGATGAGGAGAACTGAATAACCATGCGAGAACTATTTTAGAATCAGAGTAGGCGCAAGTTTTTGTGAATGTAATTTTTCCTTCAAATACTCTCAGGACGAATTTTAGTAGCTTAGTAAGCAAGACAGCGGCAGATAACTCGAGACGAGGTATCGTTAGTTTTTTCAGCGGAGCGACTTTAGTCTTAGAACACACAAAACATGTAGTAGCTGACGTCGAATCTAAGACGCGGAAATAAATAACCGCCGCATATCCCTTTTCACTACTATCGCAAAATCCATGTACTTCGGCAGACAGGTGGTTGGAATCGAAAAAACGGCGCGGAATAGAAAAATTAGCGAGGTACGGTAATTCAGATTTGTATTGTTGCCAAACGCGCATTATATCAGGCGGTGGACTTTCATCCCAACCAAATTTTGCGGACCAAAGACGCTGGATTAGATATTTGACAAGAAAGCTAACGGGGGCTAAAAAGCCCAGCGGATCAAATATTTTAGCAAGCTCAGACAGCATAGTGCGTTTAGTACAAGGAACTTCGGTTGGGTGGATCGAAAACGAAAAGCTATCCTTGGAAGGATTCCACTTGAGACCCAAAATTTTCAAACAATGATTTCCCTCTAAATCGTTATCAAAAGGCATAGGATTAGCACATAAATGTTCAGGCGGCAAATCTGACAAGACTGACATATTGTTGCTTGAAAACTTGCGTAACTCAAAACCGCCCAATTTTAGTAAAGCGATAAGTTCATGACGTAACTGTATAGTTTCCGGTATAGAATTAGCTCCGGCAATAATGTCGTCGACATACATACTTTCGAGTAGCGCATCTGAAGCTAAAGGGAAATTTACACCTTCGTCATTTACTAACTGCAATATGGTTTTAATAGCCAAATAGGGCGAGGAGGAAATACCGAAAGTAACTGTTTTTAAACGAAAATCTTGAAGCGGTTCTTCGGGAGAAAATCTCCAAATAATACGTTGGAAATCTTGATATTGCGGCGAAATAAGTATTTGGCGGAACATTTGCTTTATATCACAAGTTATGACATAAGCATGGCGGCGAAAATTTAGCAAAATCGATACTAAGTCTTGCTGTAACTTAGGACCAGCTAATAAATGATCGTTAAGCGATAGCTGATCAGGTAGTTTAGCGGAAGCGTTGAAAACTACTCTAACGCGAGTAGTTTGACTATCTGGGCGTACTACGGCGTGATGCGGAATATAGTAAGTATTAGTTGCGGAATTGGAGTCATATGAGACGGGTTCCATATGTCCTTGGTCGAGATAATCTCGCATAAGGGTGCGATACTCGTCATAGAGTGAAGGAGATTTTTCGAGGCGTTTTTCAAGCGATGCGAAGCGTTTTATGGCCAAGTCCCGTATCCCAGGAAAGGAGGGATGAGCGTTTTCACGAAAGGGCAACGGAACTATATAGCGACCAATTGGAGTGCGCGAATGTAGTTTTTCAAAAAGGCTATTACAATAGTCATCATCCGGAGATTCTATGTGACAATGCGGTACCGACTCGATTTCCCAAAACTGCGTAATTGGCTCGAAATTAGTTTCCGAATCCAAACAGAAAAAGGCATTTGAGTAATTACCTTTGGTTTCGATCTTTCCCATTATCACATAACCAAAAATAGTGTTTAAAAAGTCAGGCTGGCCTTGTGAGCCGGTGATATGTCCATCGCGGATTATTTGAGAAAACACATCACCACCCAACAAAATGTCAATTTCACCAGGTACGTTGAAATGCGGGTCAGCTAACTCTAAGGTCGGCACAGAACTACCAAATATAGTTTTTTGTTCAATTTTGTGGAGCGGGAGCTTGTCACATATGCGAGGCAATACGACGGCGGATAAATTCAAAATAGGCGAATCTTTTGAGACAGGTTTAATTTTCAAATTCACTGATCCCCCATTGGCTACAGTTTCCATCGAACCCAAGCCTCTAATGTTAAGGGACTTCGCAGTTTTTGGTAACTGCAGAATATTGGAACACTTCTTAGAAATGAAAGAAGTCATACTACCACAATCTAACAAGGCGCGGACTTTACGATAAATTCCGAAATTATCCAAAACTTCCAATTGTACCGTAGAAAGAAGGACTTGCATGTCTTTGGAACAAACTCCGGCAGCTACTAAAGAGTCACTGGTACTTGGAGCATTATTTTCCGAGGTAGCGGTAGCGTCATGGGGTGCGGCGAAAGCGGAATTTGAACGAGAAGCGTTTTGATGATTTTCAAAATGCAGCAGCGTGTGATGCCTGCGGCCACATTGTCGACAACTGATTTGTGATTTACAACGTTTGACTGAATGTACAAAACTTAAACAATTGACACAAGTGTTGTTACTTTTGCAATAATTATAACGTTCCTGGGGTGTCTTGCTTTTAAATATAGCGCAATTATAGAGCGGATGCATTTCATCACAGAGTTTACATTTTTTAATATTAGGAGAGTTAGCAAACAAAGACACCCTATTAGCGGGTCTATTGCTGTGTGGGGTAACCGTAGTTGGGCGAAAGTTAGGATTTCTTGCATAATTGATAGTATCTAAGGCGGTACAGTGTTTTTTCAAAAACAACGTTAGTTGCTCATAAGTAGGAATTTCTTGCGAACTGAGAGACAATTCAAATTTAGCGACGATACTATGATCTAATCGTTTTAGGAGCATATTGACAACGATAAAGTCCCATTCTTGAACAGAAAATCCTAAGAGTTCAAGGGCAGTTAAATTTTCGGAAAATGTATCAAGAAGTTTCCTAATGGCAAAAACATCATTTTCATGGTTCATCTTTTTGCAATTGTCAATTGCGTTCCAATGAGCGAGGGCTCGCAAACGCTTGTTAGAATAACGCTCAACGAGACTATCATATGCAATTTGATAGTAGGAACTTGTCATAGGTACACTTTTTGCGAGAGATAAGGACTGACCCTCAAGCGAAGTTAACAAATAATTGAACTTTTCGATAGGAGAAAGCGAAACATTATTATGAACTAGAGCGTTAAATAAATCAATATAAGTCTGAAACTTTGTAAAATCACCATCAAACGATTTCAGTTCTATTTTAGGTAGACGAGCATTTGAATGATTTGAATGTGTAGGGGCAACATGCGCGTCATTTGATTGCGAGGAAGGATTATTGAATATCTGCGAATGTAAGGCTTCGACTTCATAGTACGCGGCAAAGAAGCGGTCTCGTATACTATCTTCTACCTCAAGGTCAGACTGTTCATCCTTGGCTAAAAGAGACAAAACAATCAAATGCTGCTTATTGAATTCCTCATGAATATTTTCTATTTGAGCATATCTAGCGTTAAAAAGAAATTTTTGAGAAGGATCGGTAGAACACTTTTGAGCAATAGTGCACAAACTGCGAATATCGTTTACGCACTGCGAACGCGTAGCCTTAGCGAGTCTGAGTTTATCCATAATGCGTATGAAATAAATTAATAGCGGCGATTTACGGATAAATATAAATCCAAATTGGCGAAAACGTTGTAGATCGGTTGTAGCGAAGCAACAGTAAAAAATGCGGCAAAAAAGCGGTAAAGAATAACTAGCAAAACAAACGGAGGCGATTTCTCGGGCGATATATGGGCGATATTATAATGTGTTTGAGGTTAATTATTATTTTTCAAAATGAAATAAATGAACAAACTGCCAAAAGGGCCTTAGTAATCCGGCTCGAAGGACCAGAAAATGTTGTGCAAAGCACGCGTTCCCCAATTAAGGCTCTAAAGTCTCAAATGGCGAAAAGTTAACTCCAGAGGAGAGATGAATGGACTAGTATATAAGATCCTTTCGACAGTTAATTGTCCAAGCGTTATATAATAATAATTTAGAAAAAACGTAGCGATATGGTAATTAAAAGAACGAGAGTAGAAAGATAGGTCAAGGCACAGTAATTCCCTTACCTTGCTTTTGCGTGGTCTGGCGGCATATAGCAGGACAATCCTGGTTGCGGTCGGAGTTGGGGGGCCCCCTGATGCACTCCGTGTGGTCTTCTATGACCCTGGACCGTTGAATCCGATCTTAGCGGCGTGGCCGTAGTAAGGTTAGAGCGAGGGTTAGAGCGTTTAGCGGAGTTACATGTTATGCGGAACGGCGACGTGCGGCGACTCGTACAACAGGTACGGTTACAGCGACTCGACTGCTATATTTCTTCCTTCTTATTTTTGACATTTATGGCTGCTTCCTTTTTAAGAAGAAAAAGGAGTGGCGTAGCATGCGGGAAAAGACAAAGGCAAAGGGAAAAAATGCCTTGACATCACGCGAATAAGGTAATAATAAATTTTATAACAAAATAAATTTAACGCTTCGACTGAAAGCAGAAATAGTAAAAAAAAATATATAAAAAAGGAAAATAAACGACATGGCCACAACAAACTATATATATTCTAATTCCCAAAGAAGCAGTTATAACTTATACGTTATATAATAATGCAAAATTTACTGCAATGGAATGTCAATGGATGTGCAACTCGTTACCCAGAGTTAAAATCCTTGCTATTAGAATATATTCCGTTTTGCGTCTGTTTACAAGAGACGCACTTCAAACCGTCAACTAAGTTTGACTTAAGAGGTTATAAATGCTCGAGAAAAGATGCTATACCAAATCTACGAGCTAGAGGAGGTGTGGCCATATTTATCCTTGAAAATATCCCGCATCAAATTATACCACTTAACACCGAGCTACAAGCAGTTGCAATTCATGTTCAGTATCCCGTAAAGATGACTATTTGTAACGTATACCTTCCTGATCATAACTGGGAATACGAGCAACTAGAAAACCTATACAGGCAACTCCCAGCACCAATTTTGTTCTTAGGAGATCTCAACGCACACAATCCCATCTGGGGATCAGAACGGCTCGATCCTAGAGGTATTCTGGTAGAACACCTCATAGATCAATCTGATTTGGTTGTACTCAACAAAGGGGATGGCACCTACCTTAATTCCCGTTCCGCCAATTTGTCTGCGATAGATGTGTCTTTTCAACATATCTCATTTATTAGACTGGGAAGTCCTAGAAGACTACACATCCGATCACCTACCAATCAATATCAGCCTAGCAGTCAACAATACACCTGCCTTGAGACCCGAAAAGTGGAATATGAAGATAGCAGATTGGAATCTCTTCAGACAATCCCTTCAACCATTAAATCTAACAGAGAGGAGCGTACCAATAATCACCAATAAATTAATCCAAGCTGCAACAGTAAGCATACCCAAAACTAAAACACCAAGAAGCAGGAGAGTAGTCCCATGGTGGAATAACGAAATTGCATCAGCGATTGCGGAAAAGAAGCATTTGTTCAACCTTTTTAAAAGAAATCCAACAACCACCAACCTGATTGCTTTCAAAAGAGCACGAGTGAAGTCGAGACAACTCATGGTCTCCGGGAAAAAGAGATCCTGGGAGCAATACGTTTCCACTATTACCTCCGAGACACCTATAGCAGAAGTATGGGACAAAATGAGAGTAGTTATGGGAAAACGCTTTAAACCAATATCTCCGATGCTTGTAGTGAATAACAGGGAGATTACAGGTACTGCTGATATCTCAAATGCTTTAGGCCAACATATTGCACGCATAAGCTGCAACCCAAATAATGGTACGGAAGATGAATCAAATGAAATAGATTTCAATGAACATACTACTTCCTGCTATAACATAAATTTTACGTTAGCAGAATTTATGGACGTCCTAGAGGAAGTGAGGAATTCATCTGAAGGACCGGATTTAATCCGGTACGAAATGGTCCAAAACCTATCTGATGAGGACAAAAGAGTTATATTAGAAATGTTTAATGAGATATGGCAATCAGGTAATTATCCCGACTGTTGGCGAGAAGCGCTCATTGTTCCCATACCCAAGCAAGGTAAGGATCTTAAGGATCCTGGTAGCTATAGGCCTATCTCATTAACGAGCTGCATGAGTAAAATTATGGAGAGAATGATAAATAAAAGATTTACATGGGTACTAGAGACAAAAGGACTTTTATCTAATTATCAGATGGGATTTAGGAGACATCGATCCACATTAGATCAACTTGTTCTATTAGAATCCACAATACAAAATAACTTTGCAATCCGCAAACAGTTGCAGTGTCATTCGATCTCGAAAAAGTATGATACCGTATCCAAAATCGCGATCGTAAAAAAACTACACAATTGGGGATTCAGGGGTCAACTACCAATTCTGATCAGAAGCTTCCTTAAAGAACGTCGATTCAAAGTACGAGTAGGAAATACACTGTCACAGACATTTAATCAGCAAAATGGGATACCACAGGGCTCAACGCTGAGTGTCACGCTATTCACAATAGTTGTTAACGATCTCATTGAATCAATCGACGATAGGATTGGGAAATGTCTATATGTCGACGATTTGACAATTTTCACATCCGGAGAAGAAATCGAATCTATAGAAAATAAGCTACAAACAACTATTGATAAGCTGGTGGAAGTAGCAAACAGAAATGGAATGCGATTTTCTAAAGAAAAGACCGTTGCGTTGCACTTTTGTCGTCTCAGAACCCCCCATAGGGATCCTATGCTCCTCTTGCAAGGTACAGTCATCCAGGTGAAAGATCACCATAGGATCCTTCGACTGTAAATTACTATGGAGGCAGCATATAGAAGATCTAGCCCTCAGGTGTAAGAAATCCCTGAATATAATTAAATGCTTAGCTAATATTAAATGGGGTGCTAGCAAGGATGTGCTTGTGAATATATACAAGGTGCTTATATTATCAAAAATGGAGTATGGAATAATTGCCTTCTCTTCTGCAAGGGCTGCGCACCTGAAAAAACTTGAGACAATACATCTCCAAGGCCTACGCCTCTGTCTAGGAGCCTTTCGCACTAGTCCTTCAGCCTCGATATGTTGCTCGATATATTGTAAAGCAGGCGTCCCACCATTACACATCCATATTAGCCGCTTAACTCTCAACTATGCTGTTAATATATCAGCTCAGCCGAACCACCCAAATAATAGTCTGATTTTTGACGAAACAAACAACGAAATATATGACTCGAGACCGACTATAACCAAATCAATCGGAGCAAGAATAGCTAAGCTACTAAGGGAGAACGACATAACTCTATATAATACATATAGAAAGAGTTACAGCGAAGTACCTCCATGGATCATTCCTGCCCCCACTATAATTATTCAGCAGCATGGCACTAAAAAGGGTAGTAGTGCGTCCACACACAAACAGATATTCATGGCCACTCTTGAACAGGCCAATCCAACTGAAGTCATCTATACAGACGGATCCAAGACTGACGAGGGCGTAGGAGCGGCTCTCGTTACCAGCAAAGGAACATATAAATTTAAACTCAATAGCATCTTTTTACACCGCCGAGCAATTTTCTATCCTACAGGCTACCAATTATATAAAAGAGCAAACCCCAGGAAAATATGCCATTTGTACAGATTCACTCAGCACACTATTACTATTACGCAAACAGTCCAATGCTCAACCTCTGATAAGAGAGATATTGACGAACCATCAGAGACTCCAGTCAGAGTCAGAGTATATACATATGGTCCCCAGGACATACCGGCATTAGGGGCAATGAGCAAGCCGATTCTGCAGCTCGACAGACGATACAGGATGGATTATATGATGTAAAAGTGTGCCCAGACGACCTTAAATCATACATAAAAATCAAATACTATCAACAATGGCAACGTGAATGGCATTATAGCAGCGGTAAGCTAAGGCGCATAAAACCTACAATCAATAAATGGCCTTACCCCAAAGATCTCAAAAGAAGGGAACAGGTTTGTCTGACGCGCGTAAGAATCGGTCACAATCACCTTACTTCTTCCTACCTTTTTTTAAGACAACCACCCTCTGTGATACGTGCCAAGCACATCTGACGCTAGACCACCTACTCTTTGAGTGTAGGTTATTTGCAAATATTCGAAGACGACATAACCACCCCACGAACTTAGAGCAATGTATGACAAACAGCGCCACAATCAAAGTGCTCCTGACCTATCTTAAAGTGAGTAAGTTATATTTTAAACTATGAAGTAAAACCATGACATGGACCACGAAGAAGTACGCAGTGGAAACTGCATACATAGTTGAACAATAATAGTAACAATGCCCACGAATGCAACACTTACTTTTACATCTATTTCCGAGCAGTACCCCCGTTGCAGATAAACAGACTCAAATCCCGACAACCACCAATAAGGGATGCAGAAGGGCTTAAAACCAATAACTTCGACTCCTTAAACCAATGGCGCTCCCAGTGGGAAGGTTTTGCGGAACACCACTCGCGATGCGCATTTATGGGGGCAGCCTTACTTCCAGGATCAGATCTACCCCGGAAAGAGTGGGTAAAACTTAATAGAGTCCGAACAGACCACGGCAGATGTGCCGACTCCCTTTACAAGTGGGGCTATGTGCAATCTCCCTTATGTGACTGTGGCGCGCCCCGCCAAACTATAAACCATATTACGAGCGAATGTGAACTGCGTGCGTTTCAGGGATCGCGAGAAGAGTTCTTCACAGCCACACCGTTGGCGCTGAAGTGGTTGAAAGAACTTGACATCAACCTGTAAATACCAAAGACTATGTATCTCAGTTTGTAGCTGTATATATTTTATTTTAGTATAGGTTATAATAGTTTTTCTTTTAATCTATATTTACTGTTGTCATGTTTTTGAGCCATACGATAAATAAATAATAAACATCTATTTCCGTAGTCAGAATAGGTTTTCCTGAAATAATTTAAGCTAATCATGAACCTTTACCTCTGTTATCTCCTCAAACTATCCGTGGACCCCCTTGTGCATCGTATCAATAAAGTCGTCCAGACAGTCCGCTGTGACGTGAAAGGTGTCCCAGTGTTCTCCTTTCCCTTAAAATGAGACCTAAACCGGACGGTGGGAAGCGGCTAACAACCGTCGTAGTTGATGCCGTAAAATAAAATAAAATAAAAAAAAAATATAGTTAGAATATAATATGTTAATAAATTGTTGTGCTAAAATATACGTCCATGAAGTAAAGTTCTGTCTATTAGCGTAATGACTTATTCACCGATATTATCTTGTTTTAAACGAATGCTGATTCACATATTGTTGGACAGTATCTACATTGTCTAAAGGCCAGTAAATATACATATACTAACTAGCACATGTATATCAAATGCTTTTAAATGCGGAAAAATATTGAATACTATTGTCAGTGGCGTAATGTAAAAGACAAAACAATTACCAGTAACTAAAATTTTAGTTTGAACGTGCATTGTAGTCGTGAAAATTATCGATTTTGAGATAGTAAGTTTTTTCACGTTGTCTACATCACGAAAGATATGTCACTCAATTCGGTCGAATCGTCTGTCTATCTGTCGGTTAATTACTCTGTCGCTTTGTCGGTGTGTCTGTCTGTCTGTCTGTTGCCAGTCTTCTAACAGTCGAAAATCGGTGCATTGGGAGGAGTGCCGGAGAGTGTGGAACTAGAATAGTAAAAAAGCTCTCAAAGCTACTTTTCCTATTTATATAAATGTTCCGTTTTTCAATTACAGGTCTAAGGTCTATAACATTAAATTTAATATGCTTCCGTACAGCGCTAGGGAAGGGGCGTACGTCCCTCTCGCCCCCCTCTAGATCCGCCACTGGTACTGGGGAAGGTTGGTGGTGAGCGGAGATTCAAATTGTTTTTTATTCATAAAGACTGTCCTTTATCAAAAAAATACCTTGGTGATACTCTGTACTTTACAGATATTTCAGAACACTGCCTTTAAGGATACATCTGTGAACTTTTATCTCCTCATGCCAAAGATGAGGCGAGTATCGTGTATTCTTGCAATCGCGTAAATCCCAGTAATCGCTGCACCGACTTTGCTGTAAGTTGGAGTGCGATAGACAGTCGTAGAAGGCAAACCTATGATATCTTTGAAAATTGCTGGATTGGCGACTGACAAAGAACGATGAACCTCTTTGTCTTATATAGGCGTTATATAGGTTCCCAGGTGGGGAAGGTTCTTGATTATTTATTTGTCGCTTGTTCCTTTGGGGCTGAAAAAAAGTGGTGTGGGGGTAAATGTAGGGGACAATCCTTAACTTGTTTGTTCATGAGGGGCTCTCCATTACCTTTGGAAGAATTTTCCTTATCCTGTTGTACTTTTGAGACATATCTGAACGTTGCCTACGATTCATACAGGGTGAGTTTTTAGTACCGGCTCGGTCGATAACACCACTACTATAAAAAATAGCAAAAAAAGTTGTATATAAAAGTTGTAGCCACGGATATGCTCCTTGCTCAGAAAATATTTTTATTTATAGAGGGTGATCCAGAACTGCGTGGTGATGCAAACATGCATTTTTTTAAATGAGACACCCTATATATTATTTATTCTATATTCAAATTCTACTAATGATTTCCGTTCCTCCAATATAGGGTATTGTTACATTATTCAGGGTATTTCAAAAGTTATGACCTTTTTCGTATCCAAATCGCTGTCAAATGAACGTACTGTATATCAAAAAGTAATGAATTAAAAATATTTTTTTCACACGGATGGATAAAAAATATCATCTAGTCTTGAAATCGGCTATAAAAAAAAGCTCGCGACGCATATTCGTATACATGGTGATGTAGAATGCAGAATCTAGATTTTCTCTGTTTTTTTTTAAATGTAACCCCCAATATTTTATTATACCAAAAAATTGCTTTCAATATGCTCTTTTATCCTTGTATAGCACTTTTTATGGCTGCGTTCATTAGTTTCTGAGATATTTCGATTTTTCTACAAATTTTAAATATAGCTTCTATTTGTTTACCAAAATTTATTTATTGTGAGAAAATATTATTAAATTTTATTTTTGTTTAACAAAAAACTAAAATATAAGGCCATAATAGTACTGGATCAAGTCAAAACACTGGATTAACGAGATAATATAGGTCAAGTGTGCTTAGGAAACAATTATTTTACAGACGTCATGCATAATTATCAAGCAGATCTATCAGGTACTCTATGAAATATTAAACGACACGGTCCAAATAAAACTATTCTTTAATCTTCAAACGAATTAGTTTTAGAGTGCCTCTGTCCTGGATATTGCTGTTCGTAGTTGCTATATATTCTAGAGGCAAGTAGGCAATTTCTCAAAGATTCTCTTGAATACCCTCAATGAAAAAATTAATTTTTAAGGCTCGTTTTTCACACAGTACGGCATTATTGAGTAGGTTATGAAAACCATCAATTTTTAAAACCCCACCTGATAAATCTGCATTATACGCCTACAAAATTGCTTCCTCAGCATACTTGACTTTATTATCTCGATGATTCAGGGTTTTGACTTCATCAAATACTATCATGACCTTATAATTTAGTTGTTCGTTAAATAAAAAACAAATTCGATAGTACTTTCTCAAAATAAATAAATTTCAGTACAGAAATAGAAGCTATATTTTAAATTTAGCGAAAAATTGAAATGTCTCGGAAACTGATGGACGTAGGTACAACATGTGCAAAGATGAAAGAGCATATTAAAAGTAATTCTTTGGTGTAATAAAATTTTGGGGGTTACATTTGAAAAAAAAAGATGAAATCTGGATTTTGCATTCTACATCACCCTGTATACGAATATGCGTCGTGGGCTTTCTTATAGCCGATTTTAAAACTAGATGATATTTTTTATCCATCCATGTAAAAAAAGATTTTTGATTCATCACTTTTTGATATACAATATGTCCATTTCACAGCGATTTGGAGATAAAAATGGCCATAACTTTTGAAATACCCTGTATAATGTAACAATACCCTATATTGGAAGAACGGAAATCATTAGTAGAATTTGAATGCGGAATAATATATAGGGTATCTCATTTAAAAAAATTTTTATATACAACTTTTTTCGCTATCTTCTACAGTAGTGGAGTTATCGACCGAGCCGGTACTAAAAACTCACCCTGTATATGTGGAGTATAGTTTTTGAAAACTGTGCCAATGGCGGTCGATGATCATCAAAAAAGAACATTAGAACAAATTAAGCTTTGTTTTTATTTATTTCAAATATCACCCATCAATTATTGTTACTTCTTCTTAATAGCATATATTGGAAGCTGGTTTTTTTGTGGGAGGTTAAATTGGAATGAGGCAGGCTAGCAGAGTCAGGGGTCATTTCTCAATCCAAATTTAATATTATAATATAAAGTCATTACCCCAAAATCTCACTAGGCATGTGATACCCTTTTCATATATCATTGTACTTAATGGTGCTCTACACAAATATTTATAAAATCGATACCACATAAAACACTATAAATTTGTACGCATATTTACGTTTCCAGCTGCTTGCATGTTTTGATGTGTAATGCTTCCTGAATAACCGAATGTATATACAACTTTAGAAATTACATCAATCAATATATCGTATGCAGGTTGATTCAACAAAATTTAACTATTTGATAATGTCCACCGGAGTAAGAGGTGAGATTAAGGTGGTGTGGAGTGCATTCTATTTATTTTTTATTATATCGTATGGTATTCGTATATTGGATTTATATATATATATATATATATACGTATTGCTTGAATCTAACAGCACCCATATAAATGGTGTACAATCTGACACCCACAGCTATATACATATAAAATGCTGGAAGTATGTGCCTTTGTATCGGCACCCATATAAACCTTGACTTTATGGCACCAAAATGCATGAACTTGAGATATTGCACGTCAAACTAGCACCCTACAGTGTTGCCTAGATATTTTGCCGTTTTATATATATAAAATAAAAGTGTTGAAGGTTTCGCGTATTGGCACCCTCATTAATCTTGGTACATATGACACCTAAATGTATGAACTTGAGATAATATAGGTTAAAGAGGCATCAAATGTAACTTGTAATATTTCAGGTCAAAATAGCACCCTTTGGATTTTTATTATAATGATACCACACATGACACTTTATCCACCTATATATTTAATTAGTATGAGTGCAGGTAGGGCACAAATGATTTAGATATGTCAAGTTTTGAATCTTTCCAAATCCTGATCAGGCACGTTTCATGTTTTTTAAACAAAGTTCATTAAGAGATTATATGGAAATAGGCCTTCGTTTTAGCGGAAACTAAAATATAGATAGTGGAAGGTTTGACGTCCTGAGTCGAACGTGACCGTTCCCAGACCGAGTAACAGTTTTGGTGAAAAACTACTGCACTTGAAAACTCAGTACCTAACCTAACTTAACCCGACCGGTTGAGTTATTGCGGACAAAATGGATTAAATGGGGTTTCATCGAATGTCAGTTGGCACGGCCTCACGTCCTGGGTCGAAGACGACTACCAGACTATGGAACATTGAATTTTTAGTGTAAATAATTAAAATTAGGTTGAATAAGGTTTGCGCAGGCACGTAACTAGAAGACATTTACTTCCCACACCGATAGGTGAGGGGAGTATCGTGAAAATTTTCGATTTTGAGATAATACACTTTTTGGGCGTTTTATAACTAAAATCCACGTCACTCATTTCCGTCGGTCTGTCTGTCTGTCGGTCTGTCTGTACGCGTTTTTCTAGCTACGTAATCTCAGCAACCGCTACATGAATTGTGATGAAATTTGGGCAGTGATATGCTGGGGGCCGTAGTAGGTAATGTTCCTACAATTTTGAAAATCGGTGCATGGGCGGCGGAGTAATTAGCAAAAAACAAAAAAAATAATTATTGCTCAAACTTCGTTTTTAGGCGTCTTAGGTATTCCTGATCATTTTCTATTTTTTTTTTTTTTGGGTGGAGGTGAAGTTGGGGTGGTTGGGGAGTAGGGGGTTGTAAAATTGAAAAATATGTTGCTTTCATAATAGACTGTCCACTAACCTGTGAAGGAAGACCTAGTGACATAAATAACTTTTTTTAGGTCCTTCCGAACATTGCCTATTACAGAAACCAAAGGACTTAGAATTTTTTCAAGTGTAAACATACGAGTATTTCTTTAGATCGTTCTATATTGTGTAACGAGGAAACTGTTGAATTGATTTTAATGCAGGTTGGACACAGTATTACGACCGTGGCAAGGATGGAAAATGCGTATAGTTTTTATAAATTGTGCCAGTGGTGGCGCAAAATTAATAAAAAAACTAAAAATACAAAAACAGTTCAAACTTAGTTTTTAAGCGTTGTAGAAAATTTTCTGAATTTTTTAGGTGGGGGTGCAATTGAGGCGGTTGGGGGGTGGGGGGTTGAAAAGCCGAAAAATTTGTTGTATTCATAACAGGCTGTACACTAACCTGTGAAGGAAGGCCTAGCGACATAAATCACCTTTTTAGGTCCATCCAAACATTGCCTAACCTATTATCGAAGCTAAGGGACTTAGAATTTTCTGTATAAATACGAGTATTTATTGCTTTGGATCGTTTTGTATTTTGTAACGTGGAAACTATTAAATTGGTTCTAATGAAATTTTGACACAGAATTACTACCATGGTGAGGTTGGAAAACGCGTGTGACTGTTAGAAATCGTGTCAGTGGCAGGGTAGCAATAATCAAAAACTAAAAATATGAAAATAGCTCAAACTTCGTTTTTAGATGTTTTAGGGGTTCCTGATCATTTTGTACCTATTTTTTGGGTGGGGATGAATTTGGGTGGTTTGGGGGTGGGTGGTTGTAAAACTAAAAGGTCTGTAGCATTGATAATAGACTGACCATTGACCTGAGAAGGAAAGACATAAGGCATAAGGCAATTTTAGGGGGGGGGGCTGCCGATAAATATTATTTGCAAGGGGATTTCAGACTAAAGCTTCATGCTATGGGAAAATAATAAACTGGTATCACAGTAATGTGTGGAAAGTACTGAGTCAATCAACTTGACTTCATTTTTTTTGTTTAATTTTGAGAATTGAGATCAAAATAAACGTTTCTTCAGTCTACTATTGATACAACTGGAGTTAGGACGTCAAGCAAAGTCGATTGGTACAACTTCAAAATTTACTAGTTTTCCATCAGAGTTTTCTCAGTCTGGGAGTGATCTCGTTGGACTTAGGATGTCAAACCCAGTCATTTGTGATCATTCTCGGCTCTGATTTCGTTTTGCGCTAAAACGAAGGCTTGCCGGAAATAGTGTTCCTCACTATACTATAAAACGTAGTAAAATACCTTATCAACATAACACAATAGGTAAATGGGATCATCACTAATCTTAAGATTATCGAATATTGAAGTCTAATGAGTTTGGGATCGAAAAAATGTACCTTTTCATGATCTAAATATAAATAGCGATTTCATTTGGGATTTAGGATGATTTGCAGTTACAAATATCGAGCCATAATTCAAAATTTCGAAGAGTATCTGTATGATTCTGTGTCGAAACAGAGGTAAATATATCGACTCTAATGGTCTACGCTCTTTATCACACAGATTTTTTAGTGTATAAAATTTTACTAAGGTTCGGGTGTCATTCAAATGTTAACAATTCGAAATATAAAAATAGCGCTGTTTGGCGTTTTTTTTCTAAATTTTAATAAAACATCACAATTTCTGGGACAGTTTTATAGACCCTTTCTTTGTTTTACTTTAGATTTTAGAAAAACGCTACATATTGAAACCTGCCGTGCTCAACTTCTCGAAACTGACAAACGTTTCCAGAAATTGAAAAAGACATGTCAATAACAGTTTTAAATGGAATACATTTAATAGACATATACAATCATTTTTTTGGACTTGACCTCACAAAAGGTAAAATACAACGGCGAGATGGGAGGTCTTTATTGCCACTGCAACCACTAAGCTTATTCAAGTCGATACTTGGTGATAATGACAATCATCAATAGCAATCAACGTGAATTCTAAATTTCAAACTAACCATAAGAGCGACCAAACCTTGCACGTCAGGCAAAATTATATTTAAAAATATATTAGAGTCTAAAAAGCACGTTTCAGTGGTAAGCTGAATTGGAAAAAATTGTGACAAATACGAATTAAGTCATTATCTAAAAAAATAATTTCAGTGTAATAAATCGCGAAGTGTTCGATACCAACTGTTTTGAACGTTCCATTGGTACTGTTTCTATACGTAGAATACAATAACGTTAATGTTCTCAATCATCACTTTATCGCTTATATTTAAAATGCAAAACATCTGTACTTTTTAGTCCGTTTTACCTTTATAAGCATATATTCTGATTTTTTAAACCTTTGTTGATTTTCTATTCTTGAGTCCAATCCGCCAGAACACGTTATAGGAAGGAGACATCTTCATGTCTACATCAAGGAAGTCCATGTCTCACATTGTTGTCGGCCTACGGACATGCGTTTCAGCAAGTTTGCGTTTTTCAAACTATCAAATATTTATTAGCGAATGATCATATTTAATGGATACTGCTTAGTTCCTCATTCACTAGTATAATTTGATTGTGCTTCACCCATAAGCAATCCAGATGACCTTAGATTCATAACCGTTCCTATGGGACGCTTTAATTCGGTTATTATCTTGTATCGGTCCTTGACAAATGCGCAAGTTTCACTTCAATAAGGTAGACGGAAAGAGCGTTAAAATAATCCGTTACGTACATGCAAGATAGATACAGGGAAAGCTAATACCCGCTAAAATTTTCGAAAATTTCAAGATTACACATTTTTGGTATTGTATTCCTAATCCAACCCATATTCACAGGCTGAGAAAACAAACGCAAAATGATTTCCAGGTGCACAACGCATTAAGGGTGCCATAAGGTCAACAAATGAGAATTGATCGATATTTAAAAATGTAATACCGCATTTCGCACTAGGAAAAGAAAGGTCGTGGAGAAATCAGTGTTGCCAGATTTATGGTGCCGCATGGACGTTCATTTAGGGGGTGCCACTTTGACATCAGTTGCACATTTACATACACTTGTATAAAATTTGGCGCCCCCCAGCGGCAGTCAGCCGAACTAATCAATATGTTCGTTCATAATTTTGGTCAATCTGGCACCCAGCCAATATTCCGTCAACCGCTTCTAAATGCTTAATAATGCCGTAGGAATTTTTTTCAGGGCAAAACGTATCGGCACCCGAAACCGGGTGCCAGAACGTAAAAATTGGTGCCGTAAAGACAAAATTTATCTTATATGGTGCCACAATGACAAAAGTTATGTATATATATATATATATATATATATATATATATATATATATATATATATATAAACCGTACTATGTGACTTCCAAAACAGATATCTATTTAGCGCTGTGACTTCATATATAACGTTCCGACTTCCACTTTCGGAAGTCACAACGTATCTAGTGTTTTTTGTCCAGATTCGTGATTAGGAAGTCACAGGACGCATTATATCAAAAAATGCTCTGGAAGTCACTACAACCCCTCTATGTCTTCAACATTTTGTTTTAGTGCAGGCTATATATCACTGGCGCTAGCATCGACATCGAACGTATAGTGGTCCGTACGATGTGACTTCTACATTTTCCGTCTCTGTTTAGCTTACTGTTTAACGCGTAATCTCTTCTCCTTCTAATTGTTGATGATTTTGCTTGGATTTTCGCGGTTTCTGAACGACAACAACGCACGATCGCATATGATTCATAACGTCTGGATCTTAAGAGGGGGTTATAGTACGTACATGAGAGCTGTGCTGTTTGCAATGGTTCCGCTGTAACCATTTTTTGACTATTAATTTTTCCATGTATGAATCTGATTCAGTTTCTAAGCTATGAAAAATTTACCAATTTTAATGCTGAATATGAAAATGCAATCCACTCACATCATTTCTAAGGGTTTGTATAGATATGTTTGTCAACCAACTTTTTATTTTTTTACTTCCCACGCTGATAGGTGAGGGAGGTATTGTGAACCCGAATATTTTCAATTTCAAGATGATACGCTTTTTGGGCGTTTTATGATATCTACATAACGAAAATCCATGTCACTCATTTTCGACGGTCCATCTGTCTGCCTGTAGGCGTTTTTATAGCCTCGTAATCTCAATAATCGCTGCGTGGATTGTAATGAAATTTGGGTAGATATATGCGGTGAAGTCGTAGTAGGTAATAATTTTGAAAATGGGTGGATGGGCGGCGGAGTACCTAATTAGCAAAAAACAATGGACTTCAAAAATTCCTCAAACTTCGTTTTTAGACGTTTTAGATGTTTCTTATTATTTTTTAATTTTGTTGGGTGGGGGTGAATTTGGGATGGGTTGAGGGTTGTAAAACTGAACATCCAAACATTGCCTTACTTATTACAGAAACTAAGGGACTTCATTTGATCATTACCTTGTGGAGGAACGACATAATACAGGGTGGGCCAATAGTGAGTGGACGGAAGGTTGAGGGGCTTACTAAAAAACATTTCAGAAATTTCTCATCTGATCATGGTTGGGACCCTTAAGGGCTATAACGTAAAAATATTTTCACTTAAATTTTGACGTTTATACAGGGTGATTCATATCAACCTTAAATTTTTGAATGGAATTCCCTATATATTATTACATATTTAGATTCCTTGGTGATTCTAGTGTGACTTTATGTATCATACATGCAACTTTAAACGAACCGTTCAGTCGCAAATCACCATTTTTGATATAAGTAGGAATCGGAAAAAATTGAATATCGTAGCGATTATAAAACTTGGAAGGCATTAACTGTGCGGTACGACTAAGCATGAAATACGTCACCTTTGATCGGACGGCTAAATTTGAAGTCTTTTTGTACTTGGAGAAATCAGTAGATTAATTAAGGAAACTTCATTCACAGAACTTGATTTTTTCAAATGGGAATGCCTATTTTTGTTTATATAATCAAATGTCAAGTTTGATTATCTTTCTAACGATATAGGATTCTCAAAATCAATCTTTTTTAGTTTTCATTTTATTTCGGTTTTTGTGTCAAATCGATGTTTTTTAATTTTCCTACATGTAAGCAACCTAGTAGGCCATGAAAGTAAACAAAAGCTCGTTACGATGGAAGAAACCAACTAACTTAGTAGAAAGATGGGTGATCGGTCATGAGGAAGCTGTGGGACTTACGGTCGTGGGAGATCCGGTCAAACTGAAATCAGTGGGACTTGCGGTCCTAGGGTGCAGGTGTCTTTATTATATAAGCGGAGGCAGTGGGAGATGCGGTTGACGAAAAATTGTATAAATCCATATTGTAATCCTTGTACTATTTATCGATGAATTGAAAGAGAAATTAATGTCAATTTCAGCATTTTATACCAAGGAATAAAGAAATCCCACTCTGCATTTATTGCAGGGTTAGTTTTTTTTAGTTTTTTAGTTTTAGTACTACATGCTAGATTTTCTATGTTTTAACTTATGACATTTCTGTCTCGCTCCTACTTGGTAATATTTCTGTCGATTCTGTGATCTAGACGAACATTTTTCTTTTTTCGTTTTACTGCTTCCAAGTTTGATTGGAAAGCTATCTTTAGTTTTCATTCTGCCACGACAACAAAGACTTCTTTCTTTGAGACAAACCCATGTAACGATATCTTTACTTTTCCGATATTCGCGATACATGTAACCATTATGTATTGCACAAGATTTTCCTTTACTTGTAGAAATAACTTGAATTTTATTCTCCATGACTTTTGCTGTGGTATCTATACAACACGACATTATAATTGCATTCATAAAAGCAAATGCAACTGTGCACTTGTCAAACAACAACAGCAACTAATATATCTGCCCAGGTAAAAACTCGTTAAGGTGTAATTAAAACAATATACCCCCGTATCCTTTGACCGGATCTCGTACTCGGTCTAGATAATAAAAAAAAGGTGATCGCATCTCCCACTGACCGCATCTCGGAATGACCGAAAATCGCACGACACCGTCTTGAGCGCGCTCGGTTTGATTTTTACCTGTTTACAAAAAGGGTGCCTTGATCGGCGACAGATGTGCAATTGCGAACATATATGAAGATCAACAGCGTAAATATTCAACGTAAATTTACCAATTGTGAGTCATCTAAGCGCATGAAGTACGTTGCCGATTTGATTGAGATGTATAAAAATGGAGCTAATGCCCGATTTGATTTTGTTAAAGGTATAAGCTATAATTATTATAAGAAATAAATTCTTTAATATGTATAAGAAGAATCAATTCGCTGGATTAAAAACATCTGTTTTATTTAAATACATTGAGTTTAA
Source organism: Callosobruchus maculatus (assembly GCA_951848785.1). Classification (NCBI taxonomy): domain Eukaryota; kingdom Metazoa; phylum Arthropoda; class Insecta; order Coleoptera; family Chrysomelidae; genus Callosobruchus; species Callosobruchus maculatus. The sequence continues at coordinate 12,759,524 of CATOUR010000100.1, forward strand.
TTAAATTTTCGACGTTTCAGGGAATATAGGCTTAAATTAACTTTTTCACTTAATTCTAAATGAATATTATCAGTACTCGAATCTGACCGCGGTGCGCTAGTGCCCCGTGGCTCATCTGGTGATCGAAATTTTGCGCGCTTCTTACCGGTGGGATTAGGCCCAATCTGACCGCGGCGCGCTGGTGTCCTGTGGCCGAAAGATGCACACTAACTAGAGTAACGAGGCAAGATTATGAAAATTCCTTACAACACATTAGCTATAACCAGAAACAATACCGGTAACAAGAATGCTCATTTTTCACAGCCTACTAGCTATTAACCAATTTCCAAGGTCAGTAAAAAATAGTTAATCAAAGGAAAACTACCAGCGATTGCTGCTGGCAGTAGAATATCTATGTCTTCTGAATTTCACATTTAATGCCATAAAAAAGTAGTTATTCCGTAAGTCAAAAGTAATTATACCTCTTAGTGGAGCCCTTCAAATTCCTCAGTAGGTATTTCTACTTATTAGCAAAATCGCGGAAGATGAAACCTGAATTGCAGTCTGTTTGAATTATAAAATATTATTTAGTTTGTTTTTCGACTTTTTCGAGCTGCGACGAACAAAAATGTTATAGCCAGAATGGTTGCCAACATCCGCACCGGATAGGCACTGGAAGAAGAAGAAGAATTTAGTTTGTAGAAAAATACATGAAATAAATACAATTACAACATGGAGTAATAAAAATGTCTCGCAATCATTTCAATACATGCTCAGAATGCTTCAGAGATATCTTTACTTTTGACTTATCGGAACGGAAATGAATAATTTTTTTATCCCATCAAATGTGAAATTTCATTCTAAAGATGCTAGACTGTGAGCAAAAATCGCTGGAAGTTTTCCTTTTGTTTCCAAATGTTTAATAGTTTTGGAAAGTTGTTAAGCTCTAGTAGACCTCAATAGCTAGTAGGCTGTGAAGAACAAACGCTTCTGTCATTACTCTGAGGTCAATGTTCAGCTTTTCATTGGCATTAGATATCTTGGCGCTGATCTATCCGGTTAGAGCTGATGTGTTTTAAGGGATTTTTATAATCTTGCCTCGTTGCTCTAATTCTTTTGTATCTTTCTTATAAGTTAGTTGGTTCCTTCCATCTTAACGGACTTTTGTTTATTTTTCATAGCTTGCTAGGTTGCTTACACTCAGGAAAAGTGGAAAACACCGATTTCTCTAAAAATTTGAAATAAATTGAAAACCAAAAAAGATTGACATTGAGAATCCTATATCCTTATCGTCAAATTTGACATTTGGTTCTATAAACCAAAATGCGCATTCCTATTTGAAAAAATCAAGTTATCTGTGATTGAAGTTTGCTCAATTAATCTACTGATTTCTCCAAGTACAAAAATAATTTAAATTCAGCCGTCGGACCTTAGGTGACGCATTACACGCTTAGTCGCACCGCAAAGTTACGGCTTGGTAGGTTTGATGATCGCTGCGATATTCAATTTTTTTCTGATACCTACTTATACCAAAATGGTGGTGATTTGCGCCTAAACGGTTCATTTAAAGTTCCATGTATGATACATAAAGTCACACTAGAATTTATCAGGGAATCCCGAGGGGAATCCAAATATGCAATAATATATAGGGGGTTTCATTAAGAAAATGTAACTTTGATATGAATCGCCCTGTATAATCTTCTAAATTTAAGTGAAAATATGTTTACGTTATAGCTCTCAAGAGTTCCTACCATGGTAAAGTACCAGATTTCTAAAATATTTCTTAATAAGCCCACAATCCTCCGTCTACCCACTATTGGCCCACCCTATAAATACCTTTCAGCTGTATCCGAATGCTGCTCTACCTAAGATAAAAAATAAATTTTCAAACCTGTAACGTGGGCTGTGGTAAAGATGGATAAAGTTTATGGGTTTCAAAAATTGTGTCACTGGCGGTGACACTAAATAAAAAAGTGGAGTCAAGTTGATTGACTCACTACTTCCCACACAGAATAATGATACCATTTTATTGTTATCTCGCCAACAGTTTCTTGCGTCTCCCTCCTTTGGATCTACGAAGCCACAGTTTTTTCTGCATGCTTCAACTGCACGATGCGAAGCGGTCAGGAAACGCGTTTGTATACATCACAAAATTGGATTCTATAATGGGCAAGTCAATGTTCAGATGGACCTAAAGAAGTGTAATATGCCGCTAATTATTTCTTCCTAATGTCAATGGATAGCATGAATACAACAAATTTTTCAGTTTTACAACCCCCCCACCCCCCAACCACCCCAAATTTTACCCCCACAAAAAAACAGAAAATGATCAGGAACGCCTAAAACGCCTAAAAACGAAGTTTGGGGAATATTTGAATTTTTTGGCTTTTTGCCTATTACACCGCCGCCCATGCACCGATTTTCAAAATTATAGCAGAATTACCTACTACGACCACACAACATATTGCTGCCCAAGTTTCATCAAAATCCATGCAGCGGTTGCTGAGATTACGAGGCTAGAAAAACGCCAACAGACAGACAGATAGACAGACAGACAGTCCGACGGAATTGAGTGACGTGGATTTTCGTTATGTAGGCATCATAAAACGCCCAAAAAGTATATTATCTCAAAATCGAAAATTTCCGCGATCACAATACTCCCCTCACCTATCGGTGTGTAAGAAATAACTGTAAGCTACCGCAAGTCGTAAAAAGAGATGAAAGTTCGCAAGAATAAAAGGGATGTGGTCATTAGGAATAACCAAGCTTAATTTTCTTTCGGCGCGCAAGTGACCGGTGCCGATGAAGACACCCTTTTTGTAAACAGGTACAAATCAAACCGCGCGCGCTCGTGACCGATCACCGGATGGAGTCCCAGATAGGATTGTTAGGAAACCCCGGAACACTTTTCATTGACTGCTAATATGATGTAGTCACAATGTCTTAACAGACATGTTGTGAACTCGTAAAATGTGACTGATAATATAATGTTTTTAAACATCGGAAAATCGGCATGCCATGTGAAGGATATCAGTTGATATCAACGGCATATCCAAAATCTGTTCAGTGTGAACCACCCCGAATTCATCCGCCTTCCTCAGATTTTCCTACAATACGCACACGGCATAATATTATTATTCATACTTTTTGCACATTTTTCATACTCTTACCTTATTTTCCATTATATTTTGGTTCTTGTACATACGATAAATGTTTACTTCCTACACCGGTAGGTGTGATCGCGAAAATTTGATTTGTATCCAGCGAAAAGACGGTGTGCAAAAAATTCCTGCTGTTCACGTGCTCTCGATATTTGGGAGACCTGTTACACCGTCCATTCCACCGACGACAAATGGTCGGTGTTCAGCAATAAGGGTTTAGGCTAGCCGTCTGTTTTTAGAATTATCTAACGTGTTGTATAGCTGCCTTCTGACCTACACCTTTTGTCTCAATTCCTTAATCAATCAAAATATAGAAAGCATAAACACAAAGACCAAGACTTTTTTAATGTTTATTACATAACTACAATCAAATGTCGGATCATTTTGTGTTAACATGGGTTACAAGGATCGTTTTGCAAAAATGGACTATCTATTTAGATGAAATTGAAGTACGCTGATTTTAGCAGATGCACCATAATCTTTGTTCATTAATAAGTCTTCCAGTTCTTCATCGGCGCTTTGGCGCATCAGGGAAAAGGGTATAGGTATACCTAAATACAGTATATGGAAGACTTATTAAGACCTTAAAGCTGCCGCTCTTCGGAAATGCCCACTTATAAAGTCCAGCATTTCTGATCATTAATACCACTGCGACTCCAACGACTTTTAATCACCCACCATTCACAAGTGTGTTTTCTGGAGGCCATGTCTCAAGCTGTTCATCTCTCTGAATACCTTTGATATTATCCTTTGTCTGCATAGCCACCGAGTTATTTGCAATGAAAACTGAACACGAACCACTATATGTTTTCAAATAATGGTGTATCCAACTTACTGAGCATTCGATCACTACTGTATTTATCCAGCGAAGAAACAGAGCAACTTTATATTATGAGAAAGTACCGACAAATAGCTGTGTATTTGATTTCTCGGGAAAGGTGCCATGTTCTTAAAATTGCTCGGTGTACAGGCGTGTGCTAGGAGATTAGCATCGGCAAGTGAGATGAGCGATATCGTCTAAGCTTGGTTCTCACCAATTTGCAACAGTTTGCTTTGTGTTCACGTATATCACAAAATACAACAGCAATCAACCAAAAGAATAGCAGTACCTTACTGCATGACGCCATCCAAAAAATTCGTCGGCCTTGCCGCTCCGCTCCGTGCCTAGGCGTCGGTCAGGTCGTAGACTTCCACGTTTGAGGAAACACCGGCGAACAGAAGAAGATGGGTACGTATTTGGTTTGCAAGAGAAGGTGTTATGTTCTCACAATTTCGATTTGGTCACGCCCACTGTCTGCTCGACTTTTAACGGTTTTAAGGGTTCCCTTGATTCTCATCACAGGTTGAAAGAGTTTGTTTGTTGGATGTTTTTTTGCAGGCGGGTGGGCGATGATATGGTTGCAAATGGATTTCATGCAATGGGAAATAATAAAATGGTATGATTATGTGTGGGAAATACTGAGTCAATCAGCTTGACTCCATTTTTTTCATAAGCATAACATAAATAAAATAAATATTTGTTCGAGGCGCAATATTTCCGTGATAAAAAAGGATAAAGACAATTGTTTTCGAAAGCATGTATTCAGTACCCTTATTCCTTTTTTTGCGTCAAAAAAGTCTTACTTCTATTCTGCTCATGATTTCACGAAAAAAATAAGTTTGCGTATAACAACAAAAGTACCACAAGATTTTAAATAAAATAGGGATATCATTTATGTAGGAAAACCTATGGAATGCTATATGAAAAAAAGTTGAGGGTCAGTTTCAAGGGTTGAAGTACAAAAAATATGTTGTAAGCATGGTGTGATAGACACTATAGTACTTTCAGAAATTCTACTCAAGTTTTCGTTTGATCTTTGTTTTGTTACGAGAATATCACGTGTCAAGGAAATTAAGGGACATCCGGTATAGAATGATTTTGGCAAAATAATCCGGAGGAAAGGACGTAATTTCAAGCAGGTATAAAATAAATATTATTCACAATTTCATATTTTATTTTTAATATAACGGCAAACTAATATCGTTCGGATGTTGAGCTGTTTATCTTGAACACGAATGGAATTCCCTCTTTTCTTAATCTATTCACCTTTATGACATCGCTTTTGCGTCGCATGCTAACTACACTCTTGGATGATAGCATTTCCGATTTATAACATTTTCTGCATGCCGTTGTTTCAAATATTTTGGAGCACTGCTGCATATAAGTTCTGTTTCTTAGTTATAAATATAATGCATCAGTTGATTCTGACAGTGAAAATTATTATACCGGGTGTCCCAGAATTTCCTTGACACGTGATATTTACGTAAACGGTTCAAGCAAAAACCGAGTGGTACTTTTGAAGGTACTATAGGGTCTATCATACCATGCATTCAAAACATTTTTTTTTGTACATCAACCCCTAAAACTCACCCCCAACTTTTTTTTCAAATAGCACCTCATAGGTTACCTCCTGGTTTAGAAACAAGTTAAAATTGATATTTTCTTGTAACGTATTTGATTAAAAATTAAATGCGATACCTAGTTTGACTAATAAAGAATTATTGGTCGTAGATAATTTGTAGGTAGCGATGCGTTTAACATTATATTAGTCCAAATGCATATTAAATCGGGCATCTGCAGACTCATAAAATATAATTTTTCGAAAAGAAAAGCGGCTCGATCATTTTTTGGTAGTGATGTTCATCTGTATCCATTCTGAATTTTTTCAAAATTATAAACCAACCCTCAACTTATACTGCAGAAATTGTCTTTCCGCCATATACCTATCATTTGGACTTGTTTTTGGTAGCTCTTGTCACACCGGTGACATTTTTCGAAAAGCACCGCGAAGCAGTTTTCACCTCTCCCCTCACCACCCTCATGCGGTAACCCACAGAGGTAAATCTAAATGCTTTTGTTTTTTATAATACCAAATGCGTGCGAGTTTAGGCAGCTGCAGATAATACAGAAATGAGAAAATATTATTCTTTCAGGAAAAAATGTTACAGAGCTTTTTGATCTTAATCACAAATAAACTTCTAACTTTGGGAGTTTGTAGAATGGAAACTATTGACCACACACGAAAAATATAAATACCAAAGTTGTGAAGAAAATTGTTCTCTCCATATGATATTTGATCTGTTTTCCGATAGCACTTACCACAATGGCGCAATTTGCCCAAAAGGACCACGAAGCAGAGTTTTTAACCCCCCTCCCCCCTCGAGAACAAAGGTCAAATCGCAGGTATAGTTTTAGGGAACCTACGTCTACCATCCCATCAAATTTCGTTTCTTTCTTATCTTTTGCGAACAACAGCCTTTTTCTTTGGGACATAGCGATTGGCCTATAAGAAAAACCATACAAATCATTTGACAGATGTGACTACAAGTGGCTTCCAAACTAGAGAAGGATGGATGATTTATTAGGGAAAAACTTCATCATTATCAATATTTCTGAACTTCTAAGCTCGATATTTTCACCCCAAGTTTTTGCACCTATAATGTGTATCTACCATTAGTTAGCGGACTCTTGTTACAAATCCCCCATATGTATTGAATTACTACGCTTTTACCGTTAATACCGGCGCCTATTCATCACGATGTTGCCAAATGCTCAGATATAGCGTTGGAGTTAACCGTATTTTATGGAAGTCACATCGTACTATATATATAAAATTATATAAAATTTGTTTTTGAAAATAATTCATTCTCGTTTTGATTTTTCCGTTCTGCTCTTCCCCCTCCACCAGGATTTAAAAATTCATACAAATCTATTGCTTAGAAAGGGTGGATGTCAGATCGACCGGTTTACATAACGGAAGTCACAGCTTACCAGACATCAATATATATATATATATATATATATATATATATATATATACATCATTATAACAAACCTGAGCCAATTGGAAATTGACCATATACTGAGCCACCTACTTAGAGATGTGCTAGATAAATAATAGTTTTATTTTCATCTCCAGATATATTGTGTTGTATCTAAAAACCGTAATATACATAAGAAATTATTTAAAATAAATATTTTTGAAAATGCTTATATATTCATATTTATAGTACATACATGAGCCATGCATACATTTAATACCATTGTGAGCCTTTGATATACAAGTTTATGTAAATTATCGAATCTTCCTGAGCCAAGCAATGTTGCCAAGATTACAGCTGGGTTTAGGCTCAGAATAGTTAGCAATCAAATATATACAAATAACACGCCCACTTGACCTTGACTGGGTGGAATTATTACTCCTGATGTACTGTGTGAGGCTTTCCCGGCCACCGTCGAGTGAATTTGTGGTTCTTGGGTTGTTAAGCCGTCGTCGTTTAGCGTTAAGGCTTGACGTTTCGCCACCACGAGTGGATGGCATATTCAGAATCTATTTCACTTTGGCGACTTCCAAAATACTGTAATTTGGATTTTGGATACTGTAATTTGTATTGGTCAATATGGTCAAGTCATTCTCACGTGATGCCGTGACCAAGGGAAAAGGGATTCATTTTTATTCAGGGTGTTAACTAAGTATGTTAACAAACTTTAACCACGAATAGTACTCTGAAAAATAGAAAGAAAATGTCATATGAACATGGGTCCGGAAATGCTTCCTAAGGGAGCTACGCTCCTTTGCATGGGGCACCCTGAAGACGGTTTTCCCTCGATATTCTCGAAACCATTCATAACAAAATTACGAAATTAGGTACAGAGCTGTCACAAGTACTAGTAAATAGTATTTCAAATACCAACTACCAATTACCAGAGTCGCATGCGTCAAAGTACAAATACCAAGTAATTTTATTTTTGAAAGTACTTCAAGTATCAAATACTTTAATTTGGTACTTGATTTTTCAAATAAAGTAATTCAAATACGATACTAATATTTCAAGTACTTAAAAAAGTAATTCAAATACCATACTAGTACTTGAATTACTTGATATAGTATTTCAAATACGGCGATGGATATTTCAAGTATTTCATAATTATTGTCGAGTAATAAAAAGTACCTTATGAATGGAAAAACGGTATACATTTCAATAAAATAGAAACTGATTTTTGTTTGAATGACACTACAAAGACATGCAACGTGATTGAATCACAAAACTACTTATACTATAAGAATATTATGTATATATTATTCTTATAGTATCGTTTATTAAATCACTTCAGTAAACTCAGTAGGAAAAACAAAATGAGCAAATTCAGATACATCTTATTCAGATAATGATAATACTAATTTTCATTCAGTGTGAAAATACAAAAATAAATTTTAGCAGCACATCGTACAAAATACAAGAAATATTACAACTGAAGCAAAATGTTTAACAAACAATTTAAATGAATAAAAATAATTTGACACTTTTCATAAGTAGAGATTTTATACAACTAAGTACTATAGTGTTTGAGATAGAAGTCTCTTGCCATTCGATTTTAAAAGCACCAATTGTTCAAAGTGCCCGTCTGAAAGCGCATGTCTTCGAGGGGCGTTCACTATTTCTGCAAAGCTAAAAAGCCTCTCCACGGGTGCTGATGATGGAAGACACGTATTATTAGACTATCCTATGTGTACGACAGAGACAGAGCGCAAGGCGACGCGATGCGTAATGTTGATTTGTCCATACTTGTCTAGACTTGAGCATTTAATGCTTGAAATATGTATTTCAAGTATTTTTATATTTTCATCGAGCTATACTAATTTGTATTTCTTACTCACTTTAGTATTTCGAGTATAAATGTATAAATTTGAATTATATTTTTTGTGTGGAAGTACCAAATACAAATACTTCTTATAGCATTTGGGAAATAAAATTAATTTGAAATACAATACTTCAAATACCAGAAAGTAATTGAAATAAATTTTTCAAGTACTTTACTTCTTTAGTATTTCAAATAAAAATGCCAGGTATTTGAAATATATTTTTTGTGCTACAAGTACCAAATACAAATACTTCTTAAAGAGTATTTGGGGAATCAAGTACAAATATCACAAAAATAATGTATTTGAAGTACAGTACTTCAAATACCAGAAAGTAATTGAAATACTTTTTTCAAGTACTTTACTTGAAGTAATGACAGCTCTCATTAGGTACGATGGGTAAACTTTTGACGCTGAATCTGATTCTGAATTCAGAATTTCATAATTTTAATCAGAGGCGTATCATACGGGAGGAGTTTGGGGTAAAAATAACCCCATTTTCTAAATGGTAATTTTTTGACATTTTGATTTTAGAATACGGTGTTTCAGAGTTTGTTGTCAAGTAGAAGTGTACTGATATTCAGCTGGTGGCGGTCACTTCCACTTTAAGAAAATATTCTCTATTTGTCTTAGTATTTTATTTCTTATTTGTTCAAACTCTTATTAAATAATGTTACTTTAAAAATAATACCTAAATGTTTTGTAATAACTCTAAACTGAATAAACTGACAGTTCTTAAGTTGTTTATCAATTATTTCAATTGTTTTTCACAGCACACTTATTAAATAAATGAACATTCATTTATTTACAATAGCCTGCATCGATTCAATGCTTTGCATTTTTCTCGAAAATGGTTAGCCCTATCGAGATGTACCAAAAAATCATTTGTACGTAGAAATCTCTGAAATGTCTGTCTGTTGGCGTTTTTCTAGCCTCCCAATCTCAGTAACCGCTACATGGATTGTGATGAAATTTGGGCAGCGTTATGCTGTGGGGTCTTAGTAGGTAATGTTTCTATAATTTTGAAAATCGTTATACGGGGGGCGGAGTAATTAGCAAAAAACGAAAAATTTCAAATACGCCTCAAACTTCGTTTTTAGGCGTTTTAGGGGTTCCTGATCATTTTCTACTTTTTTTTGAGTGGGGGTGAATTTGGGGTGATTGGGGGGTGGGGGGTTGTAATACTGAAAAATTTGTTGTATTCACAGTGGGCTCTCTAATGACCTGTAACTGAAAGACCTAGCGCCATAATACAATTTTTTAGGTCCATCCAAACATTGCCTTCCTTATAATAGAAACCAAGGGACTTGGAATAATTTGTGATGTATATATCCGAGTGTTGTTTTAGTTTTAGATCGTTCTTTATTGCATAACGCCAAAATTATCGAATGGATTTTAATTAAATTTTGACACAGTATTACTGCCACGGCGAGGATGGAAAACGCGTATGTTTTGGAAAAATCGTGTCAGTGGCGGCGCAGCAAAAATAAAAAAACTAAAAATGTAAAAATAGCTCAAACTTTGTTTTTCGGCGTTTAAGGGGTTTCTGATCATTTTTTACTTTTTTTGGGTGGGGGTGAAATTGGGGTGGTTAGTGGGTGGGGGGTTGTAAAACTCAAAAATTTATTCCATTTATAACAGTGTCCATTGACCTGTGAAAGAAATACCTAGCGGCATAATAGACGTTTGTTAGGTCCATCCGAACATTGCCTTGGCTATTACAGAAATCAAGGGATTTGGTATTGGTAGGGGTAGGTATTGATTTAGGTCGTTCTGAATTTAGTAACATGGAAATTATGGAATTAATTTTAATGAAATTTAGACACAGTATTATTACCGCGGCAAGGATGAAAAATGCGTATGGTTTTCAAAAATCGTGTCAGTGGCGGCGCAGCAATAATAAAAAAACTAAAAATATAAAAATAGCTCAAACTTCGTTTTTAAGCAATTTGGGGGTTCCTGATTGTTTCGTTTCGTCCAGCTGGGGCTGAATTGTGTCGCCTACGGAGAGATTTAGGAAACTATTTACTAGTTTTTGTGTTGGATGTTTTTTGACGACAGGCGGGCGATGATTTGGTTGCAACTGTTATGTGTGGGAAGTACTGAGTCAATCAACTTGACTCCATTTTTTTTGTTTAACAAAGAGTTTAACAATTGCTAATCTCAACCAATAAGATTCCACAGAAGCGGAACATTTGATCACTGGATTATTTGATAATGATATAATGATGACAAGAAATTAGGGTTTTGAATTGAATACATTTTTTAGTGATACATGGAAATAACATTTAAGTTTTATAACAAAACTATTTTTGTTTTTCTCACAATAATTCAAAAGTTATTTCAAAATAAAAATGGGCTTTTGTATCCATTACCGAAAACACGCCCAAAGCTCCCGAACCCACGTGTCGTCAAGTATGGTTCGTTGAAGCGATCCGCTCTGCCGAGGGTCACATGACGTAGTGGTAAAATTTGATTAAAACATATTCATGTCGATGGTACAAAACAAAATGTGTGTAACATGAGTTAAAAGCATATCAATATATTTTTTGGTTAAAAAAAAATTAAAAAAAGTTGCAAGCGTGTGTTTCGAGCCAACACCCGCTTGAACACAGCAATTTGCTGCATAACACTATACCACTACGCCATCCGACCCACCACTGCTGAGCGGATCGCTTCAACGAAACATATTGACTTCACATGGGTTCGGGAGCCATCGGAGTGTTTTCTGTACTGGACTGAAAAGCCCGTTTTTGTTTTGTTACAACTTTTTAATTATTGCGAAAAAAGAAAACGAAAATAGTTTTGATACAAAACTTATATATGATATGATCAAAAGTGACATCCAGCTTTGACGTTTGTTCCCAATATTAGTTAAGTATTAAAAACACTAAGAGTGGGAAAACGCAACAAAAACGGATTCAGACCGTTGAAGGTAATTTTCCATCGTCACGAGGATGCAATGACAATTCTGAGAAACAAAAAGGATATAAAACGTGATAGGAAGATTTTCATTGAGCCGGACTTAACAGTCATGCAAATGGATGCGCTGAAAAAACTAAAAGTTGAATTGAATGAGAGGAAAGATAAAGGTGAAAACGTGACTATCAGGTACAAGAATGGTATCCCAAAAATCTTTAATTTAAACGTGTCGGGCCCAACAGTTTAGACGACTTACTATGCATTTATCAGAATGTCAGAGGTCTCAACACAAAAATCGACATTTTCTATTCATATCTGAGTGACTGTGATAGTGATGTGATTGTTCTCACAGAAACATGGATTCAGCCTGATGTGATGGATAGTGAAATAATTCCAGATTGCTATCAAGTGTTCAGGAAAGATAGGAATCTTGAGCGTACAAACTTATTAACTGGTGGTGGGGTTTTATTAGCTTGTAAGGATACTATCAAATGTGAATTGGTCGATATTAACTTTTTTAATGAAAATTTTCCACTCATTGACCTTCTGATTTGTAAATGTACTGTACAGAATTATTCGTTTATTTTAGTAGCTGTATATATACCTCCTTCTGTCAGGGCTAATGATTTTGAGTTATTTATCGAGTCTCTTGAGATGTGCGAAGAACTGATCAATAGAAATGTTATAGTCATAGGAGATTTTAATATTAGAGATTATGCAAATCCTGATGTTAGTAATGGAAAAATAATAGCTATGAAGCAGTTCTTAGATTTTCACTCTTTGAGTCAGATCAATACAGTGTACAACAAAAATAATTGTTTGCTTGATCTAGTGATAACTAATATGGCTTGTAAAGTTGAACATAATATTCCTGCTATTGTCCCAGAAGATGAGCACCACCCATCTTTGTTTATAACACTGCAAAATGTGAAAAATAGTAACGATATTTTTCCATCGAATCCAGACAACATTGCTTACAATTTTCGTAAGGCAAACTACATCAATCTGTACAATGATATGTTGTCTGTTGATTGGTCAGCATTACTTGATTATAACAACGTAAATGAGGCAATCAATTATTTTTATACCATAATATATTCTACTTTTGACTTACATGTGCCTAAATATAAAAACTACAAGCGAAAATTCCCTCCTTGGTTTGATTCTAGTATTATCAATAAAATAAAAAGAAAAGAAAAAATTCTCAGTAAATATAATCAAAGAAGGGATGAATGTCTTTTGGGACAATACAGGGATTTAAGGAGTCAAATTAAAAATGACATTAAATCAGCCAATGAAAAATATTTAAAACGTGTGGAGCAGGAAATAAATAATGATTCCCGCCAATTTTGGTCATATATAAGACATAAAACCAATTCTTCCAGAATACCTTCTACAATGACTCACAACGATGAAGTCTTATCAGATCCACAAGATATTGTAAATAAGTTTGCTACAATTTTCAGTAAAGTTTACTCAAGCCCCGTTGATTCAAATGAAATCGGTGAAGATACTGCTGTCCGAATTAATTCAACTGAGCATATATCAATTTGTAACATCACAGAGGATGAAATTATAACAGCTTCAAAAAAGTTAAAAAACAAAATGACATCGGGTTGTGATAATATTCCTTCGTTTTTAGTTAAGGATTGTATATCTATTTTTGCATATCCTCTAAAGATTTTATTTAACTTAGCAATACAGTCTCTCACTTTTCCAGACAAATGGAAGGTTGCTAAAATTATACCGGTTTTTAAGGCAGGTGACAAATGTGAAATCGCTAATTACCGAGCCATATCCATTCTGTCAAATTTTGCGAAAATTCTAGAAATCGTTATGTACAACCGCATATTTCCTTCAATCCGTTCTAGTATTGCACCAACCCAACATGGCTTTATGAGTTGTAGATCTACTGAATCCAACTTGGTACTTTTTACACAACAACTTTCAGAATTTTTAGATACAGGTGGACAAGTAGATGTTATCTACACAGATTTTTCGAAGGCATTTGACAGAGTGGATCATGGTATTTTACTTGCCAAGCTGAATGGCTTTGGTTTTTCAACAAATTTGGTTCAGTTTTGCAAGTCATATTTGAACAATAGGGCTCAATATGTGTACTATAATGGTTATATGTCTAATATATATAATGTAAGATCTGGCGTTCCACAGGGTTCAAACCTTGGCCCACTACTGTTCAATTTATTCATTAATGATTTGGATAGTATAATTAAGTCAAACCGATTGTTTTATGCAGACGATTTAAAAATATACTGCGAGATAGTAACTGTTGAGGATTGTGTAAAATTGCAAGATACACTTGATGATGTGTGTTCTTGGTGTGTTAGCAATAAACTAACATTGAATGTTACGAAATGTAAAATTGTTACTTATTCCAGAAAAATCTCAACTATTTTGTACAGTTATGGTATTGATGGTGTATCCCTGGAACGTCAATCATCTACAAAGGACTTAGGGGTTTTATTTGATACTCAACTCAGTTTTGTTGATCACATTAACTCTAAGATCTCAGAAGCATATAGAATGTATGGTTTCATTGTAAGAAATTGCCGTTCTTTCAATGATGAATCTGCTTTAAAGTTGTTGTTTTACACTTACGTTCGTACCAAGTTGGAGTACTGTTAGAACGTTTGGAGTCCATATTATCAATGCCATATAGATAGACTTGATAGAGTTCAGCGGAAGTCTTTGAAATATCTAGTTTTTAAAAAACATCACGTTTACCCCGAACAGGGTATACAGTATCAACTTCTGCTGAATCTCTATGATATGGATAGTTTGGAGTTCAGACGAACACTATCTTCAATAACTTTTTTATATAAGATACTACATAACAAAGTTGATTGTGCTGAGCTATTAGCTAGAGTTAAGTTGAATGTGCCACAATTTTATTCTCGTCATCACCATGCCTTTTATTGCACTGCTGCCAGGACAAACTTAATGTTAAAGTCACCAATGACAATGATGTTTCAGAATTTTAACAAAATATCACGACAAGCTGATATATTTGCAGATAGCCTGAGTAAATTAAGATTAGCTGCTAGAAATAATACGTTATGTTAGTGTATAAGTAAATTGCTCTGTAAAGGGATTTTATCTGTTGGGCAATAAATGCTATTATTATTATTATTATTATTATTATTATTAATAAAATGCTATTGGATGATATTTATTAACTTATCTCTCGATACCCAATAGAAAGCTAAATGTGAAAATAAGCGCGGTAAAAAGAAAATAACTATAATACCCATATATCCCTAATGAGAATCACTCGGAGGTGACGTCATGCGCACAGCAGGCGAAAAACCGGACAGCGGAGCATCTAGCCCTGATAAAATAGCATGGACCTGATGATCGGTGTTGCCAAATCCTCTGGCTCATGTTTATAACAATTTCCGGTATATACTTGTATATAAATTATGAAATCGCAGCGCCATTTGTGGAAATTCTGTGAACTATATTTCCTAGCAATGGTATTAACCTGAGCCACCACATTATGACGTTTATTACCTTTCTGACATTAGAGCACGGAACATGTTTTCGTTATTTACAATCTGTGACATTTGATCTACCAAAGCTTTGTCTGAAATTGACTGTAGTAGGCCAAATGTACCGAGAAACAAAGGCAAACGGACCTGAGCCGTCTATATGGCTCACATCCGACAAAGTGGCTCAGGTTAATACGCTCAAGTTCCTATTAGTGGATCAGGTTAGTATCAAAGAGGAAATATATATATATATATATATATATATATATATATATATATATATATATATATATATATATATCTACACGGTACAACTGTGCGTCTCCAATGCAAAATCTTAGGTTCACTCGGCGTCCGAGGTCACTGGGCGTCCAGATATACGGACGCCCAGTAACCACCCCCTTAAAACCTTGTTTTCGATACTTATAACATGTGTAGATTCCAAAACCGTTAAAATCGGCTGGACGCCCACTGGCACCTAATACTGATTTGCGTACAAAATCGAAGTTCAAGCTTCTACCACCTGCTGCGCTGGGGGTCCTCATTTATATACTTACCGTATACAGAATCCAGTGCAGGGGTTTACCCGGCGCCGTATACAGAATCCAGTGCACGGGTTTACCCGGCGCCAATTTTTTATATTAATCTATTTTTAGAATAACTATACTACGTACACTGCAGCGGTTTACTCGGCGACTGCCGTCGTTTGTTGTCATTGAATATTGTCTCTTCTAATACATTGGAGGATTGTTTTGGATTTAATTCAGTAGCTACCTTTGGAGCTAAACTCTAGGTTTACTCTAAAGTCGGAATAATAACGAACAAATGTGCGTAGATAACAGTTTTATGTTTTACTTCTATGAAGTTTAAAAGAGAAATGTAGTTCGATTCATTGATTTATGCAACTACAGTGCCTGCAACTAATATTGCTATTCTTGTGCTCGGATATGAGATTTTTGAAAATTGGTTACTACGATTATCAGTAGCTTTCAAATATTTCATCTAGTCGAAATAATTCTCTAAGGGCGAGACGCAATCTTCCAAAAATTTTATTCCAAAATCTAATGTTTTGAAGTCTGAATTTTTCAAAAATTTCATAATTTATCAGTAAACGTCCCATTGTTTACACAAAATGTTTCTTAACATCGGTTATTTCCGAGAGTATCACAGACTAGTAAAATTTCAAAATGTTTATTGCATCTTGAAGTTTCTCAAATTTCCAAAATTGGTCGAAAAGTTCATTCATTCAAAAAACCTCATTTTTCGAATAAATCCTGTTACTTTGGTTGTTTTCGTTATAAATATCTTGGAATTTTCCAAAAAGCTTTGAATTTTATCGCAAGGGTCATTGCTTTGAAAAAGTAAAAATTTTTAAAATACAAAAAATAATCAATATGCGAGTAATTTCCGACAATATCATAATTTGGTGTAATTTAAAATGTTTATTTTTCAAAATTTCGAAAAGTTGCAAAATTGGTCGAAAATTTCACTTGTTTTGGAATCATCTCGTTTACCAAAATCATAATTTTCTTAAGGTTTCTGTTGAAGATCCAAATCTTTCCAGGAAACTAAAATTTCACGTGATTATCTTGAAGTCGGATATCTCAAAATTTTTATATTTTTTTGAAAATTTTATAGTTTTTTAGGAAGGCAAATCTTTTTCGAAAATTTCATAATTATTCCACAAAGTTTCAAAACTTTACGTTTTTTCAGAAGTTCTCAGTTTGTGTCAAAAGGAAACTATTTTAAAAGTTTGAATTTTTCTTAGAGACTTCCATATGATATGGGAGCGAAATAGACCAAACTCCAGTTTTCATGTTTTACGTGGAAATCAGTAATGATCGATAGCTGTTTATCCAACCCAATTGAAATATCCTCAGGTGTTCCTCAAGGGTCAGTCCTGGGACCACTCTTGTATTTAATTTACACAATTGATATGTCCAACTCCGTAGAAAACTCGTCAGTAATGTGTTATGCTGACGATACACAAATTTACAAAAGCTTCAGCACCAACTCCATGGATAGTGCACTCCTTCAGATTAATAATGATCTAAATGCCATTGCAAACTACTCTCAAAATAATAATTTGAAACTTAATAAAAACAAGTGTTCTGTAATGTTATTTTGCCCAGGCCCTAAACATCATTTTATAACCAATCACTTTCATGTCAAAATTAACAACGACTCTTTGAATATGGTAAATACTGCCAAAAATTTGGGATTGACCATTGATACTGATACCCTGCGTTTCAAAGAACATGTGTCAAATGTTTTGAAAAAAAGTTATATTAATTTGAAGTCTTTATATGTGAATCGTTCAATTTTGAATTTTAAAATAAGAAAAAACTATGTGAGTCTCTCATATTTCCTAGCATATTTTATTGTAGCAGTGTATACTATTTTTGTTTAGATTCGGTTACTAAGAACATATTACAAAAACTGCAAAACATGTGTTGTATTTTCTTTGAAAAAATACGATCATATCTCTTTGAGAGAAATCAACATGGTTGGTTAGGCATATAAAATGCGTGTAAATATTACTTAGCAACATTTACACATAAAATTGTTTCTTCTCGCTCCCCCCCTTTACGAAAAATTTGTATTCAGACGCAGTAATTTAGACATCAATTTTAGAGATCCCATGTATAAAACTGTACTATATTGCAGATCATACACCTACAATGCCATCAAGATTTACAATGATTTAGATGATACATACAGGGTGGGTCAATAGTGCGTGGATGGAGAATTGCGGGCTTACTAAAAAATATTTCAAAAATCTGTCACTTGATCATGGTAGGGATCCTTAAGGGCTATAACGTAAAAATATTTTCACTTGAATTTTGACGTTTATACAGGGTGATTCATATCAAACCTACATTTTTTTGAATGGAACCCCCTATATATTATTGCATATTTGGATTCCTTGGTCAATTCTAATGTGACTTTATGTATCACACATGGAACTTTAAACCGTTTAGGCGCAAATCACCATTTTTGGTATAAGTAGGTATCAGAAAAAAATTGAATATCGCAGCGACTATAATACCTAGAAGGCCCTGACCTCGCGGTACGATTAAGCATGAAATGCGTCACCTTAGGTTAGACGGCTAAATTTGAATTCTTTTTGTACTTTGAGAAATCAGAGGATAAATTAAGGCAACTTCAATCACAGATAACTTGATTTTTTCAAATGGGAATGCCTATCTTGGTTTAAACAATCAAATCTAAAATTTGATTACCTTTCTAATGATATAGCGTTCTTGACATCAATCTTTTTTCGTTTTCATTTTATTTCAAATTTTCAGTCAAATCGGCGTTTTTCAATTTTCCTGCGTGCAAGCAACCTAGCAGGCCATGAAAAATAAACAAAAGCTCGTTAATATGGAAGAAAGCAACTAACTTAGTAAAAAGATGCAGACTAGTAAAATTTCAAAATATTTATTGCATCTCTGAAGTTTCTCAAATTTCCAAAATTGGTCTAAAAATTAATTCATTCTAAAAACCTCATTTTTCGAATAAATCCTGCTTCTTTGTTTGTTTTTGTTATAAATATCTCGGAATTTTCCAAAAAGTTTTGAATTTTATCGAAAGGGTCATTGGTTTGAAAAAGTAAACATTTTTAAAATACAAAAAATAATCAAAATGTGAGTAATTTTTGACAATATCGTTAGGGTACTTGCAGAGGTCGTGAAATCGCCTCGGGAGTATACATAGCGTAAAGAAAACCATATCAAGAAGCAGTGGGAAACAAAAAACATGATTTTACGGACGGCCAAAAAAAGATATTTGCAAAATAAAATAAGGATATATTCAAATTTTTCCACGTGACTTAAAACAAGGGCTGACGTCACAGGTATCTTATCGATATCGACAATCGATACTGCTACAGCGCAGGTCAGTGAGATTCAACTGCAAACTATTTCCGATGTTGCCAAATTTCTTTTTAAATATTTACGTTGGCCATATATCAATAATTTAATTTACGAGCGAGTTTTGTTATATGGGTATACATATTCCCAAATGAAATAAGACTTCTCTTTTATCCTACTACAGCCGTAGTTCCTCATTGAGTAATACTGCGAGATGCAAAATGCAAAACGAAATCATATCAGCTGTTCGAACGCAACCATATTTTCTTTGTGGTTTGCCAACTGCGCATTCGACTAGAGATGAAACAATGCGACTCAATTTATTGATACTTAAACATATTTGAGACAGGCAATTAACCCACTAGCATTTTTGTTGCAATACATTTTTATATCTGACAGGTATCACAGTTCATCCTGTTTGTGACCGAGATTCGCAACTAATCGAAGCCATCATCTTATTTCGACGCATCCCATTATGAATGAATTCAAAGATAGAATCTAATTCAAGCCCATCCCTACAAGGTGAATTAGTAATCTAGCCTAACTTATATTCTTTTGACTTTTGTACTTTTGTGTGTGCCTGTTTTGTGATTATAATGATCAATGTCAAAATGTTAGGTTAGCATCGGCTATCGATATCGAATTTCAATACTTTACATCCCATCACTATAGGATATCACTGACGTCAGAGGTTGTTTGCGCGGCATTTTCCGGCATTTGAAATAATTTTTGGAATATCTCTCACAGCCGACACCAAAAAACCAAACAAGTGATTTTGTCATGTTTACTAGGCTCTAAGGAACGCGTAAATGACATAATATTTTTTTCTGCAAGTACCCTAGTAATTTAAAATGTTTATTTTTCAAAATTTCGAAAAGTTGCAAAATTGGTCGAAAATTTCACTTGTTTTGGAATCATCTCGTTTATTAAGATCATAATTTTCTTAAGGTTTCTGTTTTGAATATCCAACTCTTTCCAAAAAACTCAAATTTCACGTGATTATCTTGAAGTCGGATATCTCAAAATTTTTATATTTTTTTTTTGAAAATTTTATAGTTCTTTAGGAAGTCAAATTTTTTTCGAAAATTTCATAATTATTTCACAAAGTTTCTAAACTTTACGTTTTTTCAGAAGTTCTCAGTTTTTGTCAAAAAGAAACTATTTTAAAAGTTTGAATTTTTCTTAGAGATTTTCATATGATCTGGGAGCGAAATAGGCAAAATCCAGTCTTCATGTTTTACGTGAAAATCAGTAATATGCAGCTTGATTCATGTAACAAATACAACTTTGGTTTGCCGAATTTATGGAGTCACTGTGTATAATTAAAAATGAGACTGCTGATGACTGCTCCTACAAACCCTTGTTAAACTTTTTTCGATACCTTTCTAGTTTACCCAACTATCGACCACCTCTGAAAAATTTGACAACGCCACATATTAAGATTATACTGTAAATATAAAATAATATAATGGTATGAAATTATCCAGGGCACCGCACCTAAAGAATCTGTTTTAGTTGCGCCCCACTTTCCTGTACATGCTGTAATTTTGTTTTGTTCACCCTCGACATCCATATAAATAATCATTCAACTCTCATAAGCCTTTTTGTGAACATAAAATAATTTGTGAGATAAATGGGGGGTGTCCAGAAGGGAAATCCATATAAAGTGTTAAAGGTCATTGTTTATTTCATAAAAAATCCAGTGTACAGGTTTACTATGCTCCCCTATTGTAAAGTAAATCTATTTTTAGTATCATCATATTCTTTGTGTTTTGCAGCGGTTTACCCAGCGTCTGTCGCTGAATCTTGCCCTTGAAATGTGCAAAGTACCGAAATTCCTTGAGATAATAGCGTCTTTCCCAGCTATCAAATATTCTCTGCTCACGAAGTACTTGCAGATTTGTGTTTCTTGCATGGGTACAGTACTTAATAGCATGCTAAGAACTTAAGAGTTGAGCGTTTAGGCTATACCGAAAAGCCTATGAACACATTTCCTCCATAATATGCTAATGCAATTCTTCAGTATATTCCATTTCCGTGTAAGCGTAGTGTACCAACAATATAATACACTCAAAGGCAATTTTTGGGCTATAGTGACTTTATTTTAAGTTGCAGTACGCGATGAAAAGTTCTATACATATTCTGTGCTCAAATCTCCGTAACCATATACAGGGTGTCTCAAAAGGACCCGACTATTTGAGGTAGGGAAAAACCAAATGGAGAGATAAAGGAAGAAATTTTACTTTTTTTACTTTTTCAAAATAACATTCTTAAAATGACGCCCATTTTGTTGACGGTATTCTTCAAAGCGTTTATGCACATTATCAAAACGGTCCAACTACTTAGAGTGCACGAGACGCAAATAAAGCGTGGTGGAGGGAGTAAGCCCGCACCGCTCGCTCGGTAAGAACACTGGTTAGATATTGCACTTTTAGCTGCCAGGATGCATGTTTAGTTGCCACAATATTGAAGAAAGCATCAGATCGATAGCAACTCAGCAACTCCTTGGAACAGTTTTTGATAAAGTGTGCACAAACGGTTTGAAAAACGCCTTCAACAAAATGGGCGTCATTTAAAGTATGTTATTTTGAAAAAGTAAAATTTCTTCCTTCATCTCTCCATTGGCACTAATCAATGGTATTTACAATAAGCCGGTTTTGGTTTTTCCCTACCTCAAACAGTCGGGTCGTTTTGAGACACCCTGTAGTATTGTACCACTATAACTGCATAGCTGTATCATAGTTCTTGGGCAGTGACTCTTCTCTCATTAGCCATTACGCTTCTAATCAACACGCTCAAAGTTCCACTCATTCTAACGGCTCTCAGAACCCTTGCCTCGTGGCAATAAGCCATTCAAGGGTGGACGCCTAGTAACATCAACGCTGAATTTACAAAAAGTCTGTATATAAATTCTATTAATAGACAGGCATAAAAAACATGGACGCCCAGTGGAGCTAACGGTGAACTATGACGCCAAGCGACCTGTTTCTGAAACTTACTTATATACAGTTATATACGCCAGACGCTGGGTAAAACGCTTTTGGTCCGGACGCTGGGTGATCCGCTGTAAATAAATATATATATATATATATATATATATATATATTTTTCTTAACTTACTGGTTCAATGATAATAAAAAAATTATACCAGCACATTATTTACACTGTATGGCTTTGTAGCGTCACATAAAATTCATTCAAATTTCACTGTCAGACATTCATGAGATATATTTTACTTCTAGGTGAGGCACATCCAAAATGTTTTTGGTAAATAGGTTTGCAGTTAGAAAATAGTCTTCTGAAGATAATAATAAGAAATAGCATTCACAGTAATGACAGTTTACTTAGTTTTGCACGAAGAGGCAGAAATTTGCTAAATTTTGTGGTTATTGGGATGAGTTTGCGGATGTTCAATATGAGCAGTGGAATATTTCCACTGCCTTGTGGAATACCACCTCCATTTGTTTGCTAAATGAGTTTGATATTTTAAGACGTTGCCATTTTTTCTCCATGAACGAACCACAATAAAATGAAATGGTGTCAAGTGTCTTGACGGTATTTGGAGTTCCTCTATCCCAACAGCATCCTTATCAAAATTGTAGACAATAACATCTAAATACGAGATTCCAGCGATTCTAAAATTTATCGTTTTTTGTTAATTTCTTCTCCGCCACTTACAAGGGTTACAAAACGATACACAGTTACCATTTCTCCACGGCAGTAATACAATGTCACAATTTCATCACAATCAACTTTGGAGTTTCCAGGTTACACTTTATAGTATTATAATCTGTAGGTATGTATAAAATTATTATTATACAGATAGAAAAGGGAACATTCGGATAGATCTTAAAAGCACCCGCCCCACCACCCCCGATGTCCTCCCTCAAAAAAGCATAGGATCAGGGACCCCGAAAATGCGTACGGCTCCCACAGCATATCGCTACCCAAATTTCCTCACAATCCAAGTGGTTACTAAGATTCCGTGGCTAGAGAAACGCCAATAGACAGGCAGACCGACAGAAAGGAGGAGTAACGTGGATTATCATGTAGATATTCCTCAAAAAGCTTATTATCTCAAAATCGCCTAGCGGCGTGGGAAGTAAAATGTGCGAAATGATCAGGAACCTCCAACTCTCCTAAAAACGAAGTTTGAGCTGTTTTTTATAATTTTAGTTTTCTGATTATTGCTGCCCCGCCGCAGTGTTAGTTAAACAAGACCGAACGACCTAAAGCAATACTCGTATGTATAGAACAGAAAATTCTTGGTTTATATAAGGCAATTTTTGGATGGGCCTAAAAAAGTGGCGCCTCCCCAAGGTCGCGGATAGGGGAACGCCTCCCAGATATGGGTGGTACCGGGGAAATCAAATACCCGGGGCGGACCAAAACTAGCACGGTGGAATAGCGTCTGCATCCAGAGGATCGGCTATTCCTCAACAATTAGGACACGACGGATCTCCATGTGAGGAGCGGTACTCCGACAGCGTCTGACTCCATGTTAGGGGCGGCTGATAATACACCCGCAGGAAGCCACCCAACATCAGTAGGCTATCCGGTGCGTGGCGACACCGCAGGGCATACCGAAGCCCAAGGATGTAATCCAGCCGGCAACCTTTGCAGGTGCATCCTCAGGAGGCAATTTGGACGGCTGCCTCCGGAAATGTCGTCTGGGGGCCCTAAGGCCAACCACCTGACGGGCCCTATCTTCGGGTTCGACCACCCCGGAAGAAAAGCACCCACACCGAGCCGGTTTCGGAAGCCGGCGTTGGGCAAGGTGGCGGTGCTTCGAATTGCCCTGTTGACGACCCCCGCAATGACATTGACCGTTTTAGGTGGACGACGGAGCTCAAGGATGACCTACTGAGCTGCGACGAGAGTAGTAGCCCGCGCCGTAGGGGATACATGTCCCGCATGTATGAGAGGTGGTGTGAAATGCACCCAGAGCATAGCACGCTTACCTCTCAGAATTTGCGAGATTATGTATCGTACCTCCGGAGGCAGGGATATGTTCGTGCTCCAGCTCAGCCTGCCCCTTCGGCGGACGGAAGGCCTGTTAACCAGGCTGAAAGTTCGCCGGTAAGGCCCGCTGAGAGGGAAATTGACCAAGTCGTCTCACCTGGGGATTTCAGAGACCGAAGGGCCTTGCATAACAACGGAAGGTCCTTGAAGCTGGCAGATTTGAAGATAGAGGATGAGGTTGTGGGTGAACATCTATCGAAGGCCTCTGACATTTGGAGCATCAATTGCGAAATTTACGCTGCGGCTCTGAGGCTAGCTAGACAGGGGAGAGTGAGAGACTCTCCTGTTGAGAGAGCACAGAGACGGGTGCGCCAAATGGAAGCGAAAATCCAGTTGGCTCGCCAGGAAGCATCCCGTATCCAGTGTGTGATGGAATATAGAGCGGCTGGGAAGCCTTTTACGCGCCGAGTGCGCCAGATAGCCTACGGGTTGAGGCGCGACCATCATACACTCAGTCAAGCGGTACTGGTTGCTGTCAAGCAACACTGTCTTGACAGGATACGGATGCTAATCGCTGCTAAGCGATCGTTGGTGGCGCGGGCGAGAGGTCTGGAGCAGAACAGAATGTTCTACGAAAGACCTTCTCGCCTTTTCCAACAGCCGCCTCCAGCCATAGAGCAGCCGCCAACTGCTGATCGCGTGGAGGCCTTTTGGAGGGACATTTACGAACAACCCAAACCTCTCTCAGCAGACACTTCGGCCTTGGCGCAGTTTGAGTCCGTTTGTAGGAGGACTCCTAACTTGAATGTACTGCGTCACCCGATAAATACGGAAGAAATTCTTGACGCCTTACGAGGCGCAAAGAATTTCGCAGCTCCTGGCCCGGATGGCATAAACACCTACTGGTGGAAAAAATTCCCCAGTTGCCACCGGCATTTAGCTAGAGTTTTTAACTCGTGGCTAAATCAGGAGCAGCCAATTCCGGCTTGGTTTGTCGAGGGTCGAACCGTGCTTCTCCCGAAGACCGGAGATTTGTCTGATCCCAAAAACTACAGGCCAATAACATGTCTGAACGCGTGTTACAAGCTCTTCACCAGAATCTTGTACATGCGTATCCTTCAGCTGTGAATCCTGTATTTCTCGACGTGTATGAACAGAGAGGGTCAAAGAAAGGAGTAGCTGGCTGCAAGGAGAACCTGTTGATTGACCGATGTGTCACGCAGGACTCTGTGCAGTACAAGCGAAACCTTTCTATGGCCTGGATTGACTATCGCAAGGCATTCGACAGCACGTCTCATGAGCTCATTGTGCGGCTGTTGGAATGTCTTTCGATGGATAATCAGATAGTGGGGTGCATCAAACAACTGATGCCACTCTGGAAGAGCCGGTTCACCATAACGTCAGGTGAAACTCGGGTTCAGACAGAGTTGGTGTCATTGAAAAGAGGTGTCTTCCAAGGAGACTCCTTGAGTCCCTTGCTCTTTTGCATCTCACTTTTGCCTCTGTCCATAGCGCTGAGAAATACTAAAGGATACAGTTGTGGCACGCCCAATAACCGGAGGCACAAGGTCACCCATCTGTTTTATATGGATGACCTAAAACTCCGGCCAACTACAAAAATCGCTGAGGGTGGTGCAGGAGCACAGTCATGCTGTCGGAATGGAGTTCGGGACAGACAAATGTGCATTGGTTCATCTCAAGAAAGGACGAAGCGGAGATAGTGGAGATGAGGAACAGCTCGTTGATGGGAGCATCTTGCGACAACTGCATGCCGGAGATACTTATACCTACCTTGGAGTGGCGCAGCGTCATGTCCAAGAGGCAACATTGGTTAAAGAGTGTCTCCGCCGCAAGTATTTGCACCGACTCAGGCAGATCTGGTCGTCAGAACTGTCCGGCAAGAACAAAGTCGCTGCCACAAACATGCTTGCGGTCCCATTGTTATTATACACCTTTGGTGCTATACACTGGAAAGTGAACGAGCTGAAGGAAATCGACACGAAGACCCGCAAAAGGATGAATATGGAGAGAAGCCTGCATCCTAAGTCCTCTGTCCCGCGAATATACCTCCCGCGACACCTGGGAGGGCGTGGACTATTGAGTTTGGAGCGTCTGCACAACAGAGTAGTACTGGCCACTGCCTGCTATGTAACGAACAGCACCGATCCCCTGATCCGCTTCGTGCGAGAGCACGAGAATGCGGGAAAAGGAGCCTTTCTTTTTAGCGCAGCGAAACGAGCAGCCGAGGAGCTCAGCCTCACACTCGACTTCAAGCGGAGGTGTCAGCAGTCCATTACGGAACTTGCTCCCGCAGAATTAAAAGCCCACATTAAAACTGCCGAAGTCGACTTCCTCTTAAGACTTCATAAAGATAAGCCAATGCATGGAATCTTCTACAAACATCTAGAAGAGCATGGCTTGTCTGAGCAGTTGACCTTCTCTTTCCTAAGGTCTAGTGGGTTGAAGTCGGAGACTGAGCCATTGTAGAGCTAGCCGACAGGCGCCAGAGACGCTTATGCATCTCTTGTCGGCGTGTAAGACGTACGCTGGGACGGCTTACGTCCATCGGCACAACGCGGCTCTACGAGTGCACTACTATCATTTAAGGCACTCATACGGTATCGATGAGACACCGGTGCTGCCATACGCTTCAGGGGATATAGAGTCCGTTGTGGAGAACGAGAGATGCCGGATTTACTGGAACTACTCGTTCCCCACGCTCGAGCTTGTACAGGCAAACAAGCCCGACATAGTCCTTCTCGACCACAACTTCGCAGGCTTTGGCCAGACTACACTGTAAGTCTGCTGGTTATGGTCATTGGATCCCTAGGTGGAATGAGGAATACGCTGCTCTCTGCACTGCGCAAAATAACGGTGTGCCGTGCGGCGGCGCACATCTTAGCCGCCAGAATGCAGAAGGCAGTCATCCTTGGGTCCCTTCGTCTACTTAGGGCGCACGATTCGCGGACCCAGTGATTGCTCACCTCACGGTGTGAGGAGTAGTCATTGGGTAATGGAACAGCAGCTCAGTGTGTCGGAGCCCGGGCTGCACTTTTTTGTTTAAAATATAATAATAATATTTATTTATTATTTATTTAGCATATGGCTACATGGATTGATTGGTAATAAGTCTTCAACAATAAAATAAAATACAAATATTAAATTTAAAACAAACAAAAATAAATAGTTTTTAGATTTTAAAATTCAGACCATTTATCCAGTCAACTACAGACTTCGAGGCTTCGAAGAAGTCCGACTGTTGTCCAGCATATGCGGTAATCGGGCATTCGGTGACAATATGCTGAACAGTCTGCCGGGGCTCTCCACAGTCACAGGACGGTGATTCAGATATCCCCCATTTAAAGAACGAGTCACGACAGATGCCATGCGACGTTCTGACTCGATTAAGGGTTTTCCATGTATGGCGAGGCAATTCCATTCCTGGCAGGGTTAAAGTGGGGTCCATAGTTGGTGGAGCCTGTACCGGCTTCTGGACTTCCCAATCCCTTCTCCAGTGCTCATCAACTTGGAAGCCATCCCGCAAGAGCCGTTCTGCAAATGGTAATGGGGGATTTCTAGATTTCAACCTCCGAAGATCTGCATCATCTAGGTCAGTATGCAGTGGAAGTTGGGGATTGGATAGTATTTTGTTGTATTCCTTCACCAGTTTATCCTGTCTACGAATATGAGGAGGAGTGATATGGCACAGAACGGGCAGCCACGGTAGGGGGGTAGTTTTAAGACAGCCACTAATTATTCTCATTGTCTCATTCAATTTGGTGTCAATCATTTTTGCATGAGGGCTGTTTAACCATACTGGGGCGCAGTATTCAGCAGTAGAATAAACAAGACTGAGGGCAGATATTCTGAGGGTGGTTGCGTTTGCCCCCCAAGTGGTACCGCACAATTTATGAATAATATTGTTTCTGGTGCTAAGCTTTGCTGCTGTGGTGTTTTCTAGATGTTTTCTAAATGATAATGTTCGGTCCATTGTTATCCCCAAGTATTTTGGGTGAGGATTGTAGCGCACTAAGTTGTCATTGAAGTATACATGAGGTTCAGTTCTAGCTTGCTTGTTATTGAGGTGAAAGCATAACACTTCAGTTTTCATCATGTTTGGAATCAGCCTCCAGTCTGCAAAATATCTTCCCATCACACTAAGGTCTTCCGATAAGATACTACTGCCCTCCTCTATTGTATTACTACGAGCGGCTAGAGCAATATCGTCGGCATACATGAACTTCTTTGAAATGGTGTTGGGTATATCAGAAATGTATAGGTTGAATAAGACTGGAGCAAGAACTGAGCCCTGGGGTAAACCATTATTTAGGTGCCTCATTTTACTTCTGCTGTCACCCGTTATTACTTGGAAGGGCCTATCGCAAAGCATGTTGTTTAATAGCGACGTTATTCGGCCACACGGTACTACTTTCAGGAGTTTGAAAAGAAGGCCTTCCCTCCAAACTGTGTCGTATGCTGAAGTCAAGTCGACGTATACTACTGTAGTTTTCAGCCGTTTCTGAAACCCAGCCTCAATGTGGGTTGTTAGGCTGAGTACCTGATCCGTGCAGCTACGGTGTGGCCTAAAGCCAGCCTGTTCAATGGGAATATGTTCCAGTATTGTTGGACCTATCCGATTTAGTATCATCCTTTCAAGAAGTTTATAACATGAACTCAGTAGGGATATAGGCCGATAGCTCTCAGGTAGATTCTTTGGTTTGTATGGTTTCAGCACTGCAATAACTTTTGATTTTTTAAGCTTTGTTGGTATGTTTCCTGTTTGTAAGATGTCACTGAAAAATTTGCTCAGCCACATTCTGGTATGTTTCCCAGAGTTTTTGAGAAACTCAGGGTGAATTCCATCAAATCCAGGGGCTTTGCCAGGCTTAGTGTTTTCCAAGGCGTTATTTACTTCTTCAACAGTGAATGGTGTGGAGTATACAGGGTGAGCTAATGTTGCTTGACGACGTTCTTTCAGTTGTTTCTTAACATCTTTACAGTGCTGTCTATTAGTTGGGACCTTAGAGAGCGCTACAACTCGTGCTGCGATTTGGTCAGCCGATATTTCATTATTTTGGCGTGTGGGTGGGTTAGAGCTCCCTAGTTTCCTAAGAAGGCTCCAAGCTTTCCTACTTGACTTTTTGAAGTTCATGTTACTGGCTGCTTGTTCCCATTTTTTGCAGCGTTCTGCATCTAGAGAGTGGAGGAGTTCATCAGCTATTTCAGAATCTCCGCTGTTCTTAAACTCTTGATAAAGCCTCTCTATGTCATCGTTCCATCCCGGAACATATTCTCTTCGGAAACCTCGGGGGATGCACCTTTTAGCTGTTGTTATAACAGCTTTAATGAATCTGTCGTAGCTGCTACTTTTTGGGGGGATCCATCGAACGGCTGAGTCCAGCTGCGCAGCAAACTTGTCCCATTGGGCTTTTCCAAAATTCCACCTCGGTCTTGGTGTAGAGCGGACGATTGGAATTTGGGTTCCAACTTCGAGGGTAATCGGACGATGTTGACTGTGTGGAAAATCGTCCAGAACTTTCCTTGAAACCGATATTTGACGATTTTGAGAGTCAACTGATGCGAAGCACAGGTCTGGATTAGACTCGGTGTTCCATGCAGCTGATCTAAAGGTTTTACGCTCTTTGGCGTCAAAAATTAAGTTGAAATTATTGGAATCAGCCCAGTCTAACAGGTGTTCTCCATTTTCGTCGGTGCTCCGGTATTTCCAGGTAGTGTGGTGACTATTGAAATCACCGGCGTATACCACAGGGTGTTGATGTACCTCTAGTATATTATCAGGCCAAGATTGCTGCGGTGGCTTATACACATTGACTATGGTGATGTCTCCTATTTTTGTTGTTATCTGTTCGATGTTTGAAGTTGTGCAGGAAACGAGTTTAGCGTTGTCAATGTCATTCCGGACATAGGTTGCAAGACCGTACGAACGATGATAGGTGGCTCCAAGTAGATCATATCCATGAATTTTGCCTCTTTGACGTTGTTGCTCCTCGTTTTCTATGTGAGTTTCCTGGATAATGGCCAAGTCTATATTATTGTCTAGCAAGAGCTTTGATATGTAATCACACTTAGCTCTGCTAAGACCTTCAGCGTTAAGTTGAAAAATTTTAACAATCTCTCCGAGATTTTTTGTTAATGAGTCCTGAGAAGGACCGTTTCGAGAATCCATGTAAAGTAAAGCCAGGAGATCTAACGATATAATCTGGCTGCCAAAGATCGCTCTAACTCATTTAGCGTTACCCAGGGTGCACGTGTGGTATTCTGCCACGGACGCGAGTTAGTTTACACCGCAATAATATTTATTGACATACACATACACGTAATATACAGTACGCATAAACAAACATATCAATAAATATAGTATACCCACAAAAGGCATAGCCTTGTGCGTGGGTTATGAAACTACTTATAATTACTCATGTCTATATGATATAACTAAATGGTAAATAATATTTTAAAATGAACAAATTTACATAGTACATACATAATATACTCATACATAAATATAATATTACATAGTATGTCTTGTAAGATCCTGACTTTAAACGTAATTTTCTGAGTACTCAATCCTTATATATTCTTTATTCTTTATTTTGTACTGAAGAATACAAAATTGTGTTATGCGGCTAGGTCTTTCTTCCACAAGTCAATGGACAGCCTATGGATACAACAAGTTATTCAGTTTTACAACCCCCAACCACCCCAATTTCACCGCCATCCAAAACAAGTAGAAAATAGCCAGAAACCCCTAAAACGCCTACAAATGAAGTTTGAAGGATACTTGAAATCTTTTGTTTTTTGCTAATTATTCCGCCGCACATGCACCAACCAATTTTCAAAATTATAGCATCTACCTACTACAACCTCACAGCATATCGCTACCCAAATTTCATCACAATCGATGCAGCGATTACGAAGCTAGAAAAACGTCAACATGCTCGCTATCACAATACTTCCTTCACCTGTCGGTGTGGGAAGTAGAATCACGTCATTCTTCACGTTACGTATTATATTAAATAGCGAATGTAAACTTTGAGTTATTCATTGAATCGTGTTACTATTTTTAGGAAAATACCATTTCCTTGTCGGACCTGTAGTAATCGTAACAGCTAATCTAAAGCACCCCAAGGTAGAAGGCCGATTGCATTGGAACGAGGCAGGGCGAGGTATATAAAAGCCGTACGCATCGATAAAAATATCAAAGGAATAGCTTGGGTCATTTGTCAGGAAAGACAATATCTTTGGAATATCGACCTAGCGGGAAGGGCGTTGCTGCCTGTCTGGGCTCTTTTATTATTTTGATTACTGATTTAGGATTTCCCGCACCGTGAATTGGGATGTCGATGTCGTTTACAGTGTTTTTTTTTATAGAGGGGATTAGGAATCTTCGAAAGATCCTCTGGGCTGGCTTTACTGACTTCAAATGCCGCAGAGAATGCCCGATTCACCGTGGGGGTGCTACGGACTAAACCTTTCCCCCTCTCTCCCTTCCCACCTCATGGGGCCGCTTTCGCATTACTACATGAGGTGAGTGGTCTGTCATTCAGTCTGTTCTATACTCTGTCACTCCTCTTTGTATTTGTTGGGTACCAGGTGCTCAACTTCCTTCACCTCACGGCGCTTGCTCTCCAAAATATCTCGCGCCATCGCAGCTACTGCGTTCCACTTCTCCGGAGACTCCAACATACTAGCTATTATGTTGTCTGGGTTTAGGCTAGTCCCAAGGCATGAGCTGCAGGTCGCTCTTATTTCCTCCCATCTCCGGCAGTCGAAAAAAGTGTGTTCTGCGTCGTCGTTCCTCCCCCAGTTTACAGTGGTAGCTATTACCACGTACTGTATAGTAACTTTATATTATAGTTGGTCGTGGTATTTTTACTTCCCACACCGATAGGTGAGTGGAGTATTGTGATCGCGAAAATTTTCGATTTTGAGATAACACGCTTTTTGGGCGTTTTATGATGTCTACATAACGAAAATCCACGTCACTCATTTCCGTCGGTCTGTCTGTCTGTCTGTCTGTCTGTCTGTCTGTCTGTCGGTCTGTCTGTCTGTGCGCGTTTTTCTTCGCAATCTCAGTAACCGCTGCATGGATTGTGATGAAATTTGGGCAGCGATATGCTGAGGGGTCGTAGTGTTCTTATAATTTTGAAACTCGGTGCAGGGGCGGCGGAGTAATTAGCGGAGTAATTAGCAAAAAACAAAAAAGTTAAATATTCCTCAAACTTCGTTTTTAGGTGTTTTAGAGGTTCCTGACCATTTTCAACTTTTTTTTGGGTGGGGGTGAAATCGGGGTGGTTGAGGGGTGGGAGGTTGTAAAACTGAAAGATTTATTGTATTCATAATAGTTTGTCCAT
Organism: Callosobruchus maculatus; assembly: GCA_951848785.1. Classification (NCBI taxonomy): domain Eukaryota; kingdom Metazoa; phylum Arthropoda; class Insecta; order Coleoptera; family Chrysomelidae; genus Callosobruchus; species Callosobruchus maculatus. The sequence continues at coordinate 12,791,982 of CATOUR010000100.1, forward strand.
TGACCTATGGAAGAAAAACGTACCGGCGTATTTTTTCTTAAGTCCATGTGAACATTTTCTTGCCTATTACAGAAACCAAGTGACTTAGAGTTTTGTGATGTATACAATACAAGTATTGCTTAATTTCGTTCTATGTATATTGCGTAAAATCTCCATGTGGGGGCGGGTTAGAATATCTCCCATCGTATATCCTGCGTATCGTAAAAGGCGACTAAGAGGAACCGAACTACTGTCGGTATAAGCAGTAACCTCTTCTCAACCAACAGCTTTGGGTGGACGATTTGAGAAGAGTCAGGACACCTTCTTGTCCTTGGGGTGAGAAATTGCCACTAAAGGCGGATGAACCAGTAGATACCATCTGGTCAACGGCATGAGGATGCAGAAAGCAAATGGAAAACTACTGCATTAAAGATCTTAAAGATATCCCAAGAGAAACTCGTAAAATGAGTAAATGTATTTTACGAGTTCACAACATGTCTGTTAAGACATTGTGACTATGATGATGATATTGCGTAAAGCAAAAATTATTAAGTTTATTTTAATGAAATTTCGACACAGAATTGACTATCGCGGCGAGAGTGGAAAACGCGCTAGTGTCTGAAAAATCGTGTCAGTGGCGGCGCAACAATAATTAAAAAACTAAAAATATAAAAACAGCTCATACTTCGCTTTTAGGCGGTTTAGAACTCTTGATCGTTTTGCATCGTTCAGATGAAGCATGCAGAATGAAAACCGAGATGAAAACTGTGGCGTCCTAGTTTCTAAGGAGAGAGACGCAACAAACTATTTACGAGAGTTTTTGTGTTGGAGGGTGGGCGATGATTTGGTTGCAAGGGGATTTCAGACTATAGCTTCATGCTACGGGAAAACAATAAAATAAAATCATTATTATGTGTGGGAAGTCAATCAACTTGACTCCATTTTTTTTTGGGTTAGGTTAATTAAAGACAAAAACTTCTTGTTACACCTTATGCAACGTTTCTACTAATGTATAGTCATCTTCAGTCATCAGAGAAACGAAGCTTTCATGGTTCCATGTATCATCATCGGAGTTGGTTAGATAACGAAGACACGCACAATATTTAAAAAAATGATGGCACAAATGACAAATTAAAAACTGCAGTTAAAAATAGCTAGCACCACTCTCCAAATACTAAATGTAACTGTAATTATAGTTGGTGCTGTGTTGTATTAATGTTATAAATTCGCAAAGTGAATGATAGGAATGTTAACAGGGATGGAATTGGTTGCGATTTGACCTGCAGCAGGCTTCATATAAGAGGAGTGAGCATTATATTGTCAACAGCGCACTCTCTGTTCGTTGCAATTTGAACTGGTGTTTCATAAGTGTAAAATATTAACATTTAGTCGCAAATCTAACATCACATCTTATAATTATTCTATTGACAATGTACTACTGGAAAAGATTGATTGCACTAAAGACCTAGGTGTCTATTTCGATCATCAGCTAACATTTAGTTATCACATAAACCAAACAATGATGAGTGCTGGGCGCAAATATGGCTTTATTATTAGGAATTGTAAGAATTTCAATGACCTGTCTGCATTAATAACTCTATACCTCAGTCTAGTAAGATCTAAACTGGAATATGGTTCGCTAATATGGAACCCGATATATAACGAGTATATAAAAGCTGTTGAGAAACTTCAAAAAAAGTTCTTGAAATTCTTATGTTTTAAAATTGACGGAGTCTACCCTCCTAGAGGAAGCGACTACAATGATTTGCTACGTAGATTTGACTTTCAATCTTTGGAACATCGTAGAAATCAACTATCAGTACTATTTCTCCATAAGCTCTAAGCTGAAAAATTGATTGCTCGGTTTTGTTATCTCAGCTAGATATATTTGTTCCGAGATTGTCAAATAGGCATTGTAGTACATTTTTATGTAAAAGGGCACACACAAATTTATTATTGAAGGCTCCGATTAACTTTATGTGCAGAAATGCGAATAAGCTTTCCAGCGTTTGTGATATATTTAATTGCAGCTTTTATGATATTAAGGATAAGTCGAGATATCACATTTAATTAAAAATTTATTAGTCGATACAATGCTGACCAGCTTACACATATTTTCCTTTACTTTCTATTTATTAACATACCATTTAAGCTAATGTTTATTCTTGTCATACAAATGGTGTAAACTGTTGGGCAATAAACGCTTTATTATAACTGTACTACTGTTTTACTTCCCTCCCATTACTGGGTTCGCAATAGGCACGTATTTAGAGGGGGTTCCAGGGGGTCCGGACCCCCCGAAACGTTATATAATGCCATCTAAAAAAAATGGTATCCACAAATTTTTGAACAAATTTAAGGTGGCAACTCTAATCTGGACCCCCCGAAAGGTCAAGCAAGTGGCACCCATAATCTGGACCCGCCCCCCCCCCCCCCAAAAACCAAATCCTGGATACGTGCCTGGTTCGCAAGGTTACTTGAATGCGTTTTATAATCTTAAGATTTTAAGATTTCAAGTAAGGTCGACTTTCGCTGATCTGCTTACAGAATAACAATTTAATTTACCAATAAGACTGTTTTTAAACAGGGTAGCTAAGAAACATTTTCATAGCTATAATTAATTGGAAGTATAAAAAACTAGTTTTCCAAAAGTTCAGTGACCTGTTTACCAAATGAAGTATGAATTAAAATAGAAATAGCGCTGGAAGAAAGAATGAATGAAGGAAGGAGAGAGGCTTTCTGGTGACCAGAATCACCAGTGCATAGGCCTACAAGCGGGCCCTTATGTACCTCTCACTCTAGTTTTCAAATCCCTCATCGTAAATGTGAGGATGGCCTTGGGTTCTGCACATCTTATTTCCTCTGGTTCAAGAACTCTTGAACTCTTCCTCCTCGCCACAGCGTGCCTGCGTCTGCGTCGGGTCGCTTGCCACATACAAGTGACGTTTGAAGAGGTTATGGTCAGATAGCGGACCCACAAGTAATCTTAGCCGGCTTCTGTCCAGTGAGAGACAAAACAGAACAAACCCGCCTCACCTTGGCCAGAAGTCCCAAAATAAGGTCTCTAACTTGACGGAGATGTCCAGAGATTCCTCTCCATCTCATAAAAGGTTATTTTGTAACCACATTTCTGTTTTTCTTCTAACTAGTTACTGTTGCCAACCCCACAGCCAGCTCAGGACGCAGGAAATCGTCTTGCGAGCGGGTCGGCCGTTTCTTTAGCGCGAACTCCAGCATGACTCGGCACCCACATAACAAAAGCGCCACCTTATGTCTTGCGGAAATGTTATCCAAGACCTTTCCAGACCTTCCTACATTGCAAAAACGAGCCTTGATATAAACCTATAAGCACCAATGCCTTTAATGCTACCTGGCTGCTAGTGATCAGATGGTAATCCGCCTCCTAGGCCCCTGAATTTCGTGAATACGGGAGGCACAAGCTAAAATCGCATATATTTCAAATGAAATTAAATATGGGATAGCACTTGTCGGGGTCAAAAATCATGGTGTTTATGTCATCTCCCCTATGTTTTTCTCAAATAACGTTTAGAGAGCATTTTTTGAAAATTTTTCCATATAGTTTTGTTTTAAATGAATATTTATGGTTTATCATGATTATTATAAACTTGATTAGATATTTTTTGTAATTCAAATATAATTTTTCTCCGCATTTCTAGGATCAAAACACGGTGTCGTTAATCATAGTAAAATCTTAAATTGTGTGTATATTTGTGATGTAGTAGTGATTGCAAGTTTTGCGAGGAAAAAACCTGTTCAAACATTAAATTGCAATCAATGTGCTCGTTTTTTGACAGCTGGTGGTACTTGCTGCATTCTGTTGAATAGGAAAAATTGAGAGGTCCGAACTAGGCTACAAAAAATGTAAAAATTTGTAAGGTTGTAGAAAGTAGTAGTAGTACGTGTCTTTATTTTGTTTTAACAATAAGTTTACATTACAAATTCATATCGGCGGGCGTCATTCAACAGAGTTGCTCTTCCGTACAACCCCCAACCCCCCATGTTATGTCCCTTAGCAAACTGTCTACTACATTTATCCCGTTCCTAAAATAGTATCTCGACAAAACACATTTTACCTTCCTGCTGCACGTACCATCTACCCACTGTTCACAAAGTGCGGAAACTTCATAAGTAGCCAGCTTGACATATCTCATTGTTAAATATTGCCTATAAAAAACCTCCTGAAATAAGTCTATTTTTGTAAATAATTGCTCTTAGTTGTAATATGTATTGTTATTTTTGTTTGGCATTATGACCTGATCCTGTAAGTGGTATTTGTATTCTTGGGTATTATGATAAATAAATAAAATTTCTAGACCTGATACTTCGAGATTGTATTGTACTTCTGGGTATTCTGATATAATTTCGGTATATTACAAATAATGAATGAAGCCAAGTAGATTGCCTCGGTGTTTCCATGCAACTATATTCGAAGTACTTGAAAGTTCAGAGACTCATGCATTTATAATTTGATCATAAACGGTATGTACGACGAGCGTGAGCGAGCCAGCTGCCTCTCATTCCACTTTTAAGGGCCTCACAGACATCGTTCTTTTTCATCAGGTTTGCACGACGTGCCAACCGATCACACTCATTACGGTCCGTGTGTGTCGAAAAACCGTCGTGTTGACCGTCGTTCCAAAAAACCTGTCCAAACTTGATTTTACCCGTCGGCGTCGGTTTCGAACGCCATCGTGCAACTCGGTACATGTGTGGCCGTTCATCGTGCAATCACGACGGGATTTTGCAGTGTCGTTCTGGTTTCAGGTATAATTTGTCCTAAAGCTTGGGGGGATATCGCAACTGAAAATTTGAAACCCTCGTTGCTTCTACCCGTAGCAAGGAATCTCAATGTATAGCTATCAGACGTTCATGAGAGGAAATACTTGTCTCATCCAAGTATCCTGTTTTTTATTAGAGGTGCTACTTAATTAAGTAATTCTAAGTATGTTTCTTCATCCATCCTCAAATAATTTTACCAATCCCCTGGTTCCAGACGCAATTCTTCTAATATAGATTTATATGGGAGAATTGGCCTCTTTTTAAAAGCCACTGTTTTACTTTACTTTAATAGCTAAAGCCGCCGCCAATGCTAAAGTATTATCCATGTTTAACGGACCAAAAATTTGCGAGAAACTGAGAGAAAACCAAACAGTGTGTGTGGAAGTATCGTTCCATCGGTTTAACCGACATCGGTTGGCACGTCGTGCAAACCTGATGAAAAAGAACGATGTCTGTGGGGCCCTTTACTCTTTCGACGCAGAGAACTGATTTGGATAATGCTGAAACTTGTCATATAGTTGTCTCTCTGCTTTATCGCCTTACACTGACCCATAATTAAAACCATGTTTGTTGAAATGTCAAATTTTACTTCCCGCACAAATTTTCGATTTTGAGATAATACGCTTTTTGGGCGTTTTATATCTACATCACGAAAATCCACGACACTCATTTCCGTCGGTCGGTCTGTCGGTCTGTTGGCATTTTTATACCCTCAGGATTTTCTGATAATTTTCTACTTTCTTTGGGTGGGGGTTAAATTGGGAGGTTGGCGGTGGAGGGTTGTAAAACTGAAAAATTGTATGCTTGAGATCTCCTGATGTATATATACGAGTATTGCTTTAGATGGTTCTGTGCTGTGTAACCTAGAAATTATTGAATTGATTTAAATAAGATTTCGACAAGCTATTAGTATTACCATGGCGGCGCAGCGATAATCAAAGAACTAAAAATATAAAAACAGTTCAAATTTCTTTTTTAGGCATTTTAGGTGTTCCTGATCATTTTCTACTTCAATTGTTGTACCCATTAAATACGCGCAAAAAATGACTTTCGTGATATCCTATATCCTATATATCTTTAGGCCTATCCGATTATTGCCTTTGAATTTTATATCTCTGAAATAATAATACGTATTAACATATTGTCACGACGGCCTCTTTTTCTTCACCAAAGAATCAAACTGGACGTAACTTTCACTGTTTTACTACACAACTCAATACAATATCTCTTAACCTTATCTCAACTAGAGCTGAACACAGCTGAACTTAACTAATGCCACGCTACTCGTGGCGCCTTATATACTTACTTTATCTAGAAGATTCGAGACACCCAGATGACATTCGAGAATGCCGATCTGTCAGTCCAGAAAATTCCAGATGATTCGATGACGTTTACACGTCAAAAAAATCTAACCTAACATTTTGAAAGAAACATCAACAACAATACAAATAAGCAATGCTATATACAGGATGTTACAATATTATAATCCTATAACGTGTAACTTGGAAACTAACAACTTGATTGATGAAATTGCAAATTGCGACACTGTATTATTACCGTGGAGGAAATGGTACCAGTCTATCGTTTTTGAAACTCTTGGTTTTGGGGGGTCCAGATTAGGATTTGCCCGTGGTGCGGGTATATTTACACTATGGGTTTGTCACCTTTTTATCTCGCCGAGGAGGGGGGGGGGGTCCGGACCCTTGTGAGGGGTATAGATTAGGGCTGCTACCTTTTAAATCTGCTATCTTCTGGGAGCGGGTGCATATTTGCGGATTAGATTTTTTGGACAGAAATTATATAACGTTTCAGGGGGAGGGGGTCCCTGTGCCTGCGGAAGAGGAATCAAATGAGAAAAACGAAAGATTTCATAATCGCTCAAACTTCGTTTTTAGATATGTTAAAGGTCCCTGATCATTGTTTAGTTTTTTGATGAGGATGATGTAGGGATAGAGGAACTCCAATTTTTTGTGTGAGAAGTACTGAGTGAAGACACTTGACTCCATTTTTTACTGATGTTTCGGTCGCCTATGCAGCATTTATCAAAGTAGAAACTGTATGGCATAAAGTAATTTGAAATAAGTGTGATTTATTGCGGTAACTGCAGAGGTAGCGGCAGTCATTATAGGAATCCCTAATGGATAATGGATAATAATGAGCTCTATTGACATGCATTACACATCGGAAGGTGGAGTTCAGTAAAGATCATAGCAGTGATAAGACTGATCAGTATCCAGATCCGATATTTTACACGGCTAGTTTTAAAGCGTTTCCGACAAAAGTTCTTATTATATTTTCATTAGCATTCTGCAACTTTCCAATAATCGGTTAGCAAACTATCTTCATTTATCCTGTTTTATAGCATGTCGGTGATTTCTAACATACCCGCCTTCGCAATTGTCTAGGACGCACCTTAAACCCGGTATTACGAGGGCAAAATAAAAAATTCGCTGCTCTGTTGGATAATAAATAGCGTGGATATGTGTTTTGCAACATTTTCGTTTCTTACCGCTTCCCTATCACGAACAGTTGTAGTAGTAATTGTTGTAATTCACAACTGACAGTTTGGAACTAGAATTTGCGCTATAGAAATGTAATTTGATCCTTTGAAAACTACTGCTAGAAAAGGTAGAGTAGTAGCCTTGAGGCGGTCGCGCCTGGCAAGTAGACCCCAGTAGGTCCTTTTTGCCATCCCGCAATATCACTCCTCAGCCACCAGTGCCTGCCTCTCCCTCTCACTAGCAGTCATAGCTTACTTGACATGGGGGCATGGAAAACTCTCGCCCGACGGGCCATGGAGGTTATTCGTCGGATGGGTGGGAAAAAATAACTTAAGCGGCATGACATGATCAAAAAAAAAATAAATTCATCAGGAGGGAGGAGGTCATAACAATTTTTACGAGGGTTGCTCCATATCTCCGTCAATCCACCAGTACGCAGACAACTGTTTTCATGTCTACCAGACATGTGAATCATGTGAGAGCAGGCGTCAGAAAGGTTCTGCCGCCTGCTCTCGTTCGACATATGGCGCACTGATGATCGCTAATAAGCGTGAAACAGCTGTCTGCGTACTGGTGGATTGACGGAGATATAGAACAACCCCCGTATATCGACTTTCATATGCAGCAGCATATAGAACCGCGCTCTCTGGTGGCCAAGCGAACGCGCCGTGCTGTTTAGCAGCGATTTTCTTTCGTTTGCCGTTACCTTCGGGTAGAACCTTTCTGTCGCCTTCTAAAACAATTTTTATGATCATGTAGTAACGTAATGATCAAGATTTTATGCCCCCCTCCCATGACCGCCAGTGCCCTTTCCCTGCCAGACCTTCCTGACCTTTTAACAACAGCGAGTATGTAGCCATGCCGTTCTAGATGCCTCCACTATTCATCTATAGTATCGTTTACCTACTTTTTGGGGGCTGACGTTACCTGCTGCCTACTTAATCCTCTTTGCTTCGGGCCAACAAACGGTCTACCGGTGCCGAGTCTGGCGAGCCTATCGGCGCGGCGTCCTCATTACCAATAACCCTCGTATAATCTGGGACCTACATCAGGGTAACTTCCTTCAACCTTCCAGTCTCTCCGCTCAATCCTGAACCAGGGCTGCTCTAGTGCTGGGCCCGCAGATGGCTTTTAGTGCCGCCTGCCTTTCAGAACACATGTAAACCTTCTGCTCCGTGCCCTTTCTCGCCTCCTCATTTAACGCAGCAGAGTATTGCATAATGCATATACTTCTACTTCTAAAATCATGGTGTTGTGCTTAAAGAGTAACTCTCCCGTAGTCCTCTATATTCCACATACAACCATGCTTCTGAGGTCTGTCCACTAGCTAGACTGGCTGTAAAAGGTGTAGTACTGCATGATCTTGCTAATATGGTAATGCGTTAAATATTTATGCAGATAATCACCCGGTTTCACGTAGTGATTGTTCAGCTCATAAATGTAGATACACATAAAATGCGAAACATCCTAAATGAATTCTACAGGTGCTGAAAAACTAATAATTTATGCCGTTACGTCGGTAATAAAGGTATGATACGGGTTCAATCTACAAACCTTTTTGTGAGCATATATGACTGGCAATACTGTTTACTGCGAAAAAGATACTGATAACTTGTGTAATAAAATATAAATTTTCGTCTACCACATCTTTGATTTCTGAGCAACGAATCAATCCTTATGGCTTTCGTCATGGTGAGGCGGCGGCATCGCACTTGAAATATTGTATCCTGTTCTAATAAGTAAAGCAAATAAACTTTTAATTAGCACTGGGCTAGTTACACAAGAACAAATTTACACACAACCAAAAAATGTACATAAGTTAATCCCGGCAGGCGAAAACGAAGCTAATCATTTACGAAAACGATTTTTGACGGCATTCCATAACCAAAGTTTAACGCTTCGCTACGCTTTCGGCATGGAGCTCGATCGCTCACGAGCATTCACGAGTTGGCTCAATTATCTCTGGATGAGACTCTGCAAAGTCCAGCAATGCAGACCATTGCGAAGGATTAGTCTTTTCTCTTCGATTCATTGATTGTTAATTGAGTACACAAATAAATTTAAGCAAATTCTCACTTTGACACACAGCAATAATAACGTCAAAACTTGACGAGATCCAAAATCTTTCGGTATTGCTTATACCGTTCGTCTACCTTCGTTATGTCCGAGTCGGAACGAAGACATTTGTGGAATACCAAAACGAGCGAAAGCGTGGGAGGAATGTCGCTATCGCTTCGGAATGGCTTCGCTTGGAGTTACAGAATTCACTCACTGATTGAAATGTTGTTTATCGTCTATATACAAGCGATTAGCTTTTTGGATAGTAACATGTTTTATTCCTCTGATGTTCTTTCCCTTCAAATTTTTTCTTTCATAAACTTTGTATTTTATGTGAGAAGATTATTATTTGTATTCCATTTCTATGTAGCTGCATATCTAGTGCATCTATTGACATTTCCTAGACTACAGCCGCTCTTTCGGAACGAGGTCATTACAAACTTACTTCTCTATGGCAAGCCGCGAATTTAAGGCACATACCTCGTATTTGCTATCCCTATTCGGGGGTGTGTAAATTTAGGTCAGAGCATCCATAGCAGTTTGAAAGTGTGACAGGTCCGCGCCTTTTTAAATGTCACGACATTTACGCTGTCGACATGGCGTAGGGCTTTGCACCCTTCGTAATGGGTCAACACGAGCTTCTACAGCCTACCATAACTTGTCACCTTTTACCGACAGAAAACTGTTGAACGGAGTTGTGAAATCAAGTTAACCCCTTGGTTTAACAATTAGATAACCTGAAGTTAATGATTTTAACAAAATGTATTTATTCCTGAATAATCATCAATATTTTTTTATTAATTAATGAGGCATATTCCACACTAAGCTATGGCTTGCTTGTCTTAAAGAAAGTTCAATTATAAACGTTTACAGAACTTGATCAAATATCCAGTTGTTGCTAAATATCTTTACCAAAAAGGTAAAGTAATTATACGCAATTGTCAACAACTAAATGTAAACCACCTATTAAATATAACTAATGTACAAGTTTAGTTTAGAGTAAGACCCCAAAGGGTAAAACTTCGCAACTTAAAAAACAATAAAATTACAAAATTCGTTTTCAACCAGTAGAAAATATTTACTAATACTCTAAATTTTTACTTGTAGGTGAAATTTATCCATTACACGTACTATTAGAGCGTCTTAACTCCCTTTGTTTCAACCCTGTATCATCTCATAAATGACCATATCATAAATGTAAGTTACTATGATGACATGATTTTTGCAAGACTGCCAAAACCCTAAATCGGTGCCGTAGATACGGAGGGGGATAGCCCTTTGATAACTCCAGACTACATAGGTATAATCCCCCTTTTGAACCTTTGACTCAAAATACAATACTCTATTATAACTGCTATTTGCCTATAGCCACCACCCACCCTGGACGGTATCCCAATAATCGTTAGATCAAATAATTATAAACAGTTGTCTATAGAGAAATCAGACATTTTCTGCATGACATGTTTACTTTTTTTAGGTATATATCCTATAATTTCTTAAAAAATATCGCTTTTTACTTTTTATGAGTTTTTGCATTTTTCAAAATACCTTTATTAGGTCTGTTGGGCATAATTTTTTACATTTTTCGATCTATATCACCATTAAGTGCATTACATCGATTTTATTTTTTTTTATTTATCGTATGGCTCAAAAACATGACAATAGTAAATATAGATTAAAAGAAAGCTATTATAACCTATACTAAAATAAAATATATACAGCTACAAACTAAGATACATAGTCTTTGGTATTTACAGGTTGATGTCAAGTTCTTTCAACCACTTCAGCGCCAACGGTGTGGCTGTGAAGAACTCTTCTCGCGATCCCTGAAACGCACGGAGTTCACATTCGCTCGTAATATGGTTTATAGTTTAGCGGGGCGCGCCACAGTCACATAAGGGAGATTGCACATAGCCCCACTTGTAAAGGGAGTCGGCACATCTGCCGTGGCCTGTTCGGACTCTATTAAGTTTTACCCACTCTTTTCGGGGTAGTTCTGATCCTGGAAGTAAGGCTGCCCCCATAAATGCGCATCGCGAGTGGTGTTCCGCAAAATCTTCCCACTGGGAGCGCCATTGGTTTAAGGAGTCGAAGTTATTGGTTTTAAGCCCTTCTGCATCCCTTATTGGTGGTTGTCGGGATTTAAGTCTGTTTATTTGCAACGGGGGTATTGCTCGGTGGATGGGCAGTTTGTTGTTGGCCGTAATCTTGTTATACTCCCTTAGAAGGGCGTCAGTCCTTCGCAGCTGCGGTGGGGCTATTCCAGAGAGTACAGGCAGCCATTGAGTTGGGGTTGTCTTAACTGCGCCTGTAATAAGTCTCATAGTGTGATTTAGTTGGACGTCAGTTAGTCTGGTATGATGGCTGTTAATCCAGACAGGCGCACAGTACTCAGCACACGAATAGACAAGAGCTAGTGCACTGGTTCGTAGAGTTGGAGCAGTGGCACCCCACGTCGTTCCACACAGCTTTTGGATAATGTTGTTGCGTGTTCTGAGTTTTCCTGCAGTATTTGCGAGATGTTTCTTATAGTAGAGGGTGCGATCTAACGTTACTCCAAGATATTTTGGGAAATGGTTATGCTTCAAGGGTTCGCCTGCAAAAAGTACCTGCAGTTCATATTTAGATAGTTTGTTATTCAGGTGGAAGCAGGAAACATCGGTTTTGTTGGGGCTAGGTACTAGTCTCCATTTCTTGAAGTAGTTGTTTAGAGCTAACAAGTCGTTAGAAAGAGTATGCTCAACGTTCTTGAAGCTCTTATCGGAAAAAGCTATGGCTATATCGTCCGCATAGCAAAACTTGTAACTGACTGTTTCTGGCATGTCAGATATATATAGATTGAAAAGTAAGGGGGCCAGTACTGAGCCTTGTGGAAGTCCGTTGTTCAATTTGCGCTGCCTGCTTGCTTTCTCGTTTAGGATTACTTGGAACTTTCTGTCGTATAACATGTTGTTTATGAGTCTTGTAGTGGTCTGACAAGGAATCACCTGCAGCAACTTAAATAGGGGACCCTCCCTCCAGACCGTATCGTATGCGGCAGTGAGGTCAACAAACGCCACTCCCGTCTTCATGTTTTGCTGGTAGCCTGCCTCTATATGCGTTGTGAGGGACAGTACTTGATCACAACAACTGCGACCCGGTCTGAAACCAGCCTGGGTTATCGGGACCCGGTCTAAGATAGTCGCGCTCAATCGGTTGTAGACGGCTCTTTCTAGCAATTTATAGGAGCAACTGAGCAAGGCTATAGGTCTGTAGCTGGCGGGTTGATCGTTCGGTTCACCGGGTTTTAATATTGATATGACCTTCGTTCTTTTGAATTCCCGTGGGAGGTTTCCCGTATTAAGGAGGTTCGTGAAGAAGAGAGATTTCCACACTCTTGTTTGCTGACCTGCGTGAATGAGAAATTCCGGCAGGACGCCGTCGAAACCAGGAGCCCTTCCAGGCCTAACATCTGATATGGCATTATTAATGTCTTCGATCGAGAAGGGTCGGGAAAACGTTGTTTGGGTAGGAGCGTTCCTCCTCAGTAAAGTCAATCCCTTCTTCACGCGTTTTGTATGCTCTCTATCAGAAGGTGCTCTTGACGTTTCTACAATATGCGCAGCAATCTTGTCTGGAGTTACTCCCGACGGTGCCCGTGTGGATGGCGTGCTTGAGCTTAGTTTTTTAAGAAGGCTCCAGGCCTTTCGACTTGAGTGTTGGAAGTTCATTTCCGACGTAGTCTCCTCCCACTTACGTCTTCGTGAGCTGTCCAGGGCAGAGATGAGTTCGTCGGCAATATCTGGATTGTTGGTTTCCTGAAAGTCGCCGTATAGGAGTTCGCACCGCTCATCCCACCCAGGGATATATTCCTTCCTGTATCCCCTAGGAATGGTCCTTTTTGCAGCGCTCATCACTGCTCTAACGAAACGTTTGTGATTGTTTGATGTTGGCGGTATCCACTGTACCAGCCGGTCCAGCTCCCGTGAGTAGTTACACCAGTCCGCCTTTGCAAGATTCCATCGAGGCCGAGGGATGGATCGTATTAGGGGTATTTGGATTCCCACCTCTAAGAAAACTGGCCTGTGTGGCTGTGTGGGAAGGCCTCTGCGACTTTTCTGTTAGCAGGTATATGGATCCCTTTCCGGTTGCAGCTCACAAAGCACAAATCAGGGTTACTTTCTGATTTCCAGGCTGCTGATTTGAAAGTGCCTTTATCTTTGGCATCAAATACAAGAAAGATATAATTATCATCAGCCCAGTCAGCCAACCTTGTGCCATTTTCGTCACAATCGGGGTATCTCCACCGTTGGTGGTGGCTGTTAAAGACTCCAATATATATAGCCGGATGCTGTTGTACTGGAAGTGGTTGTTCAGGTCACTCCGCTGCCGGTGGCTTATATACGTTTACAATTGTGACTTCTCCCACTTTTACTATTACGCTGTGTATGTTGTTATTTGTGTCATTGGAAATGAGTTGGGCATTGTCAATATTGTTGCGAATATAAGAGGTTACGCCGTAAGTATGGTGGTAAGTGGCTCCCAGTAATGTATAACCAGAAATGTGTCCCCGTCTGGTGAGTGATCCTTCACTGTCGGCGTGAGTTTCTTGGATCGCTATGACATCAACCTTATTGTCCAAAAGTAGTTTGGAGATGCATTCGCTTTTAGCTCTTTAGATCGATGCGTAACGCTATTCATCAATATGTAAAATAAATGTGCTATTTTAATACCATGTACATTTATATCGTTGATATAATAAACTATAACATTTGATTTGTGGAATGAATGCATTTTCATAATTGTGATGAACGCAGTCGTAGTTCTAATGAACTAATTTGATTGATTCAATGCAAATATGTGTGGTGTAGATAATGACATCGCTCATTAAACTGATGCAAAAAATCAATGAACAATATTTGTCAAATAAATGAAATTTTTCATTAATTTAATGTAACCAATCTTTATATTAATATACTGTTTTCATATTGTAACATCCTGTATATTACATTGCTTATTTGGATTTGTTAATGTTTCTTTCACAATGATTAGGTTAGATTTTTTTGATGTGTAAACGTCATCGAATCATCTGGAATTTTCTAGACTGACAGATCGGCATTCTCACTGACTATATATCCACTGAAAGACTGGACACTCTGTGTATGAAAATTTGGCATGGCATTTTTGACTGACATCCGCGCCATCTATTCGGATTGCGTGTGTCACTACAATGCATTCACGAATCGATTACAGGAAACTGTAGATATTCACGACCTAGGTCAATCTAAAAAGTTTGGTGTAGGTGACCGACGATAGGTGGGGTAGGTTACGAAAAGAGCGGGCTTTTTGAAATACCATATAAGCTTATTCAGCCTCCAGACAACGTGGTAACTTGTCATAACAATTTACCTTACGCATTCATTACCTGTTTTGAAAATTGACCTGATTAATAAAGTTAAGGCGTTAATTAAACAAAATGGAATTGTCAAGTGGCATAATAATAAATAAAACTATGGCATTGTCCACAGCACATACTCCATTTTCTTTAAATTAGTGTTTTAACCTTTTTAATCAGTTCAGTTTTGAAAATAGGTATTCAATGAGTTAGGTAAATTTTTGTGACAAGCTACCACGTTATACAGGACATTCAACTGATTATGTAAGAATAGGAATATATTAGATATGGATTACAGTAATAAAACAAAACAAACCCTTTTGTAATTTATTTCAATACGACAATTGCTTAAATAAAGTCAGCTACACAAGGTACAAAAGCAATTCATGTAAAAGTAAAGCATGATTTATTCACTAGAATCACTATTTCATGATAATTACAATCCTTTGATGGCATATAATTTGAAGAGTAAAGAGGTATTATTCCTTAACTATTCATATTGATGCAGGCAAGATGTTTGTATATTTGTAGGTTTGGGTTGCCAATCCGTTCTAACTAGCGTCTCTGTATACGCTGATCAGATGGGATTTAATATCTGAAATAAAAAAAATGTATTTTTAGACCATGGGACCTCACCTTCAATGCAACGGTTTGCCAAAGAGAGGGAATGCTGCACACCTTTATGGCAGCATATGTGATTGTGAATAGTAATACAAGTTATATGAGTATGAGTAGTAGTGTTTAGTAATGCATTCAAATGATATATGTATATTTCATGTAGAAATGATCAATCTTGTATTAATTTTGCATCAAAATTCACAATACAAAAATGAGGTGAGCGGTATAAATCAGGCAAATCGCTTACCTTCGCGCATCCGCATTCTTGCAATTTGGCGCAGGACAACGGCGTAAATACTTAGAACCCATTCCAAAATACATATAGACAACAATAGGCAGACAAAGATCTCAAAAGTAGTGCAAAATTGCAAAAAGACGCCAATCGACAAAAGCGAGCAACGACAATGTCAGTTACGACAATGGCTGTCAAAATGACGTTAGGCGTCACAATTGGGCCACTTCTATTGATGCATCTAGGAATCTGTTTGAAACAGAGTTGGCTGATCAATAATTCACGCAAACCCGCTAGGTGGCTAGCGCTAACCCCGCTACACAGGGTCCTCATTTGAGTTTCACACCCCTGGGCATTCTCGAATGTCATCTGGGTGTCTGGAATCTTCTAGATGGTTCGATGAAGTATATAAGGCACCACGAGTAGCGTGGCAGGGGTCAGTTGAGTTGAGATCTAGTTGAGATAAGGTTAAGAGATATTGTATTAAGTTCTGAAGTAAAACGGTGAAAGTTACGTCGAGTTTGATTCCCTGGGTGAAGAATAAGAGGCCGTCGTGACAATTGGTGTCGGAAGTGTGGGATTATCCATCGAATCAAACCAGGAAAAGGAGTTAAGAAGTGAGTACAGCGTCAGTCAATGCATGTAACCAGAGCTATGGCGCCCGACATGAGTGCATTGATGGCTATGATACAAGAAATGAAGGCAGATATGAGAAACAGCATCGAACAAACAGCCGAAATGAGAACCAGCTTAGATAACCAGGCAGCCGTTATGCAAGCAACCGTCGTGGAGCTAAAGCAACACCAGGACGAGGCAGTCGTGAACCTAGAAGAAAAACTCAAGCAACACCAGGACGAGGCAGTCGTGAACCTAGAAGAAAAACTCAAGCAACATCAAGATGAGGTAGTCGCAGGTTTGAAGAGTGACTTGAAAAGTGGACAGGAGCTGGTAATGACCAGATTGGAGGAGCAGAGGCAAGCCGTAAGTCAGGCGTTAGAAAATCAAGATCAGCGTATTAGTGCTATAGAGACATCGCAAAAGATCGTTGAGGAACAGCTGCAGCAAGTGAAGGATCAAGTGAAGGAAATCGTGAGAGACGAAGTGCGAGAACTTAGTGGAGGTGAGCGTGAACAACTACAGCAGGTGAAAGATCAGGTCAAGGAAATGATCAGAGAGGAGCTGCGAGAACTTAGTGCAGGTGAGCGTAGTTTAACACCTGCAGCACCCGCTTTTCCTGATAGACACAGTGGCGTAGTAGCAAAGCCCTATCCGTACAATGGCAAAACGTCCTGGGACATTTACTATATGCAATTTGAAAATATCCCTCGTATGAATAACTGGTCAAATGAAGAAGAAGCTTGTGTGCTTACATCCATGCTAAGAGACTCTGCCGCAGCTATTTTGGAAAATCTCTGCGCATCAGACCTACGTGACTATGATAAGATAACATCTGCACTAAAGTTACGCTTTGGAGATGCACACTTAACAGAGCTGTTGCATGGCCAGTTGCATAACCGGACACAACAAGTGAAGGAAGATTTAACCACATTTGCATACGAAGTCCAAAGCTTAGCTAAACGAGCATTCGTCAGCAGTCCCATCGAGACACAGGAATACGTCGCTGCTCGTCAGTTTGTCGAAGGAATTGCAGACCTTGACGTCCAGAGAATCGTAAGACTATCCAGTCCCAGAACCTTACAAGACGCTTTGGTCAAGGCTCTAGAAATTGAAGCTGCCACAAAAGCTACGAGAATGACACGGAGGGTGCGCTCTTTAGAACAAGATGATGAAGTAGAAGTCAGGGCAACAGCGTTCACTCCAAGAAGAAGAGGTGGCACCTTCCAAAGAAACCCAGTTCGCACAAATCTAGAAGGACCTGAGAAGTTTACGTGCTGGAGATGTGGGCAGAAGGGGCACCTTCGAGTAGGCTGTCGCATGCAGGTGGCAGAGAAGTCAAGGGAGGCTAGTACTAATACTGATAATGAGTCGGAAAACTAGAGCCGGCCAGTTTTAGGGGGCAAAAACTGGCTGGCCATCATGACGAAAGCCCCATGGTCATCGAAATTGAAGTTAATAAAATTGAGAAGAGTCCAGTAGTTGAAGGTTACATAGAGAATATACCATGCAAGATGTTAGTCGATACCGGAGCAAATGTGACTATAATAAGCCCTAACATATACCAAGAAATTCGAAGGAAGTCGCCAAGCAGAACCAAACAAACAGGTAGAATGTTGCTGAAGACCGCTAATGGAGACCGTATACCAATACTGGGTGTTGAAGAATTAGAGATTCGCATCGGCAGTTTTGGTAAGAAGCATCCTATTTTAGTCGCTTCAGTCACAAATGATTGCATCCTTGGTGCTGAGTTTCTGCAGAGTTCTGGCTGCGTAATAAATTTCACCGGTAATACCTTAAGCATTGGAGATTCAGAAGAGATTTCATTTAGCTGCCGAACAGTTCAGCTAGAGGAAATGAACGTTGTGTCACCAAGGAATTTTACAATACCACCGCAAAAAGAGATTGTTATACCTATATATGCACATAAGACACTTGAAGACAACGTTACCCCATGCATTTTTGAACCAGAGCCTACGCTAGGTTGGAATAAACCTATTTTATTAGCCAGAACAATAACGGATTCTTCAAATTTGTTATTAGGGGCCGTAAATGTATCCAGGAATTCAATACAAATCAAGAAAGGTACGCCACTGGGTAGGCTAGAACCAGTAGCATGGATCCGAAGGTTGGATGGCATGGAAGAAGAGGATGACGATGACTTCACTGAGATCTCAGATAGTCTTCGAGATTTGTATGATAGAAGCTGTGAGAATTTGCGACCCGAGCAGCGGCGGAAGGTCCTGAAGCTACTAAGAGAATTTAATTCCATTTTCGCTAAAAATAATGATGACCTAGGGCGAACCCATCTGGTATGTCATAAAATTAATGTAGGAGATGCCCAGCCAGTCAAGCAGCCCCCAAGAAGAACTCCATTATCTAGGATTGATGAAGTACAGAATATGGTAAACGATATGCAGAAACGAGGAGTGATTGAGCCATCATCTAGCCCTTGGGCCTCCCCGATAGTCCTTGTTAGGAAGAAGGACGGATCAACGAGGTTTTGTGTGGATTACAGGCGGCTCAACGATTTGACCAAAAAGGATTCATACCCTTTACCAAGAATTGACGACACTTTGGATGCAGTTGGAAATTCTTCATGGTTCTCCACCTTGGACCTGCAAAGTGGGTACTGGCAGGTTGAAATGGATGAAAAAGATAAAGAGAAAACAGCATTTACATCGTGCGCTGGGCTATGGCAGTTTACAGTAATGCCTTTCGGTCTATGCAATGCACCCAGTACCTTCGAAAGACTAATGGATGTTGTACTGCAAGGTTTATCTTGGAAAACAGCACTGATATATCTCGATGACGTCATTGTGTTTGGAAAGGATTTTGAAGAAGAGCTACTCCGACTAAGACAAGTTTTCCAGCGGCTTAAGGAAGCGAACTTGAAGCTAAACCCTAAGAAATGCCATCTTTTCAAAAAGGAAGTAAAATACCTCGGACATCTGTTAACCAAAGACGGAATCCGGACGGATCCAGAGAAGGTGCAGGCTGTGAAGGAATGGAAAGTACCGTCCAACACTCATGGGGTGCGAAGCTTTTTGGGACTGTGCAGTTATTATCGCAGATTTGTGAAAGATTTCTCTACCATCGCCAAACCATTATTTGCCTTAACTGAAAATGGTAATAAGTTTTATTGGGACTCCATCTGCCAAGAAGCCTTCGACGCATTGAAAACAGCTTTGACCTCCTCACCGATACTAGCTCATCCTACAAGGGAAGGAACTTTCTACTTGGACACAGATGCTAGCCATTATGCTGTTGGAGCTGTCTTATCTCAAGAACAAGATGGCATCGAAAAGGTAATTGGATACTACAGTAAAACTTTGCACAAAGCGCAGAAAAACTGGTGTGTGACACGAAAAGAGTTATACAGTGTGGTGAAAGGGATCGGAAATTTCCACCACTTATTGTACGGAAGAAGATTTGTCGTGAGAACCGATCATTCAGCTTTGCAGTGGTTAATGAAGTTCAAGAATCCAGAAGGCCAGCTTGCGTGATGGATTGAATACCTCCAAAGCTATGACTTTGAAATTCGTCATCGTCCAGGAAAGCAACACGGAAATGCCGATTCCATGTCACGCAGGCCCTGTGATGAAGACTGTAAGCACTGCTCGAAAGAAGAGAAACAACGAGAATTCGACATAAACACATTAAGAATAGAAGCATTTGAATTGGAAGGAACCAAGATTTCACTAGAAACCTTCAAGCAAGCTCAGTCACAAGACGCTGAGCTAGGGTTAGTTATTCATTCGCTATTAAATGGAAACAAGCCTAATCAACAGGAAATAAGTGCTATGAGTCTCATCACTAAAGCCTATCTAGCACAATGGGACTCACTAAAGGTAAGGGGTAACCTCCTGTATCGAATCTGGGAGGATACTGATGGCAGACATGCTAAAGAAAAACTTGTAGTACCAAGGAAATTACGGAAAGCAATCATGGAACATTTACATGATAGTAGCAGTGGGGGTCACTTTGGCATCAGGAAGACCCTGGAAAGAATCAAGGAGAGATTTTACTGGGTTGGCTGTCGCGAAGATGTTGAAAATTATTGTTCCACGTGCGATGTCTGCAACTCAAGAAAAGGTCCAAGTATTCGTCAACGATCACACATGCAGCAGTACAACGTTGGATCGCCATTTGAGAGAATCGCTATAGACATTTTGGGTCCTTTGCCGGAAACCAGCCTGGGGAACAAGTATCTGCTTGTTGTAATGGATTATTTCTCTAAATGGCCAGAAGCAATTCCTGTGCCCAATCAAGAAGCAGGCACAGTGGCACAGGCTCTTTTAGAACACGTGGTGTCCAGATTCGGAGTTCCTAATGAACTACATTCAGACCAGGGACGAAGCTTTGAATCGGAAGTCTTCATACAGCTGATGAGAAAGCTCGGAATTCGGAAGACTAGAACAACTGCTTTTCATCCGCAGTCCGACGGTATGGTGGAACGCTTCAACAAGACAATCCTGGATTACCTATCAAAATTCGTTAACGAACATCAGTCTGATTGGGATACGAAGATTTCTCTGGGAATGTTGGCCTACAGATCAGCGGTGAACGAGTCAACTCGGTTGAGCCCAGCGAAGATAATTTTTGGTCGAGAACTGCGGCTGCCTCTAGACTTAGCTCTTGGTCCACCCCCAGAAACGGAACGCCGTCTTCCATGCGAATGGGTGAGCGAGCTTCAGGAAACGCTCTGGGATATCCATGAGTCTGCTAGAGGAAACATCCAGTCTGCCAGCGACAGAATGAAAGCCAGATACGATCTGAAAGCAAATAGCCCAAAGTTCGTCGAAGGTGATCTGGTATGGTTCTACAATCCACGACGGAGAAGGGGTAGATGTCCGAAGCTACAACGCCATTGGGAGGGACCCTACGTGGTGATGAAGCGCCTCAACGACGTAGTCTACAGGATACGTATGGGTAGTGGAAAACCGAAGGTCGTCCATAGCGATCGCCTGTGGCCATACAAGGATCGAAGCGAACTGTTCGTCGAGGACGCCGAACGCTAAGGGGGGAAGAGTGTAACATCCTGTATATTACATTGCTTATTTGGATTTGTTAATGTTTCTTTCACAATGATTAGGTTAGATTTTTTTGATGTGTAAACGTCATCGAATCATCTGGAATTTTTCTAGACTGACAGATCGGCATTCTCGAATGTCATCTGGGTGTCTGGAATCTTCTAGATGGTTCGATGAAGTATATAAGGCACCACGAGTAGCGTGGCAGGGGTCAGTTGAGTTGAGATCTAGTTGAGATAAGGTTAAGAGATATTGTATTAAGTTCTGAAGTAAAACGGTGAAAGTTACGTCGAGTTTGATTCCCTGGGTGAAGAATAAGAGGCCGTCGTGACAATATTATCGACGAAATTGATCATTAATTATATTTGTTAATAAATCACTAAATTAACGGTGTCATTAATACAATGAAATACTATATCACTGGCAATACTTGTAGCTACGAACTCATTTAAATTGACAAATTCGTAGTATTTTTGAATTAAGTTAAAATGTTTAAAAAAGAAGACTTATAAAACGACTTCGAGTTTTTCAGTTATCTGGGAAAAAATGTTTTCAAATACTTTGTACTTTTCTGACATTCTGAAAGAATAATATGCTAAATAGAAAAAAGGAAGGCATAGGTATTTTCTGTACTTTTAACTTACAAAGATATCTCAAAATTACATATCAATCCACTTATATACTTGGAAAACACTATGTAGTTTTACACTTAAACAAGCTCACAACCCAAACTCAACCGAATTACGGTATCGCGTTATTATTTATAACTGTATCTATATTTCAGCAGTTTGGCAATGAAAACAATTGTTTCACTTTTCCGAAAGTTGTCTAACATTCATGTCTTCATTATTTTCTCAGAAATCTGATCCCATTCTGCCAGTAATTCGTCGCTGCCGCTAAAGGCTGCTTTGAAGTCAATGTCGATCTGTAAAAGCCAACATAATTATATAAACTAAATAGGTTAGCCAAATTACAGTGTACAATTTCAGCATGTCAAACCAATACCTCATACAAGGCGTAGCCTGCGAGGTGGCAATATAATATATTACAAATGTTCGCCCACCCAAGAAACTATTAAAGTTTTCAAACTCAATCTTGAATAATAGGGTAATTAACTTACCAGTCGATAACCGTTAGACTGGATGAACAAACACACCAATCTCTGCTTGCTCGAAATAACCTATAGCATCAGTGTGGCAATCATGTCAATATTGATTGAGCTAATGAAATTGTTCTTTTTATTATAATGCAAAATCGTTCAGTCCATTGATGTGATGAATAGTTCATTAATATTATGAATATGTTTTTTTCGCAACTTTAACATTAAAAACAAGATTGAGTTCATTATATCAATGAACGTAGATGTTGTTAAGGAACGCGAGTATTAATCGATGATTGACAGATCATCAATTAATGAAAAAGTTCATGTCCCGATGAAACAATAATTAAGAACTGCAGTTCTTTAATACAATGAACAACATTTTTTTTCAGTGTATGGTCAAATTTCAGACTAAGGAGGCTAGCGAAACATCGGAACATAATATAACATCCCGATCAAGGACAGTAGTGTAGAAAGCAAGGCAAGTAAGGTACCTTTGACCATTTTTGCAGACCACACTAGCAGTATTAAGCACTCCCACGGTATCCTGGAGAACCCTTGATTTATCCCGATCAAGCGTGAATTGGGACGCGTCACCAGACCCATAACATGCGGACATCCCACGTAAATCTGGACCCCACTAAAGCGTGACTGCTCGTCTAACTAAATTGCAGTATTTGATAGAAAAGTTCAATTACATGACCAGCCACCTCATACTCTTCCACCTTCACTTGTAACTCGATGTTTAGACAACAGGATCCACTATGTTTGGGTTAGAAAACATTATCATCATCGTCATAGTCACAATGTCTTGACAGACATGTTGTGAACTCGTAAAATGCATTAAGTCGGAGCTAGAGTACTGCCGACATGAATATTAATTAAACTAAGCAATGATTAATTTCTAACCCTTAAGATATTACTTACAGGAAACATAATAAGCTGTTTAAATGATTTAATTCCACGAACCTCATGAAATATTTAGTTTAGGATAGCGTCGCTGATGGCAGAATCGATATACAACCTTCTACCTTCATAGATTACCTCATCTCTGAATATTTTATTTCCAATGATTACTATTTGATAAAAGTAGACGATAGATATTTTCCTGTGGAGATTTCACAATTCGAGTGACCTCTCATTTTGATGAGATTAGGAACGATACGTATTAATCCGAGATTAGTGATGAAGGTTTTCTAATTTAATCAATGATCGCAGTAAAATACACTAGCAACAATAACTATAACAAGAACCCCATAAACATGTCCTGAGTCGCATCAGGTTGGGGCATACACGTGTAAATCAAATAATTATAAGTAGTTATACAGAAATCAGGCACTAAGCACATTTTCTTCATGTCTGTCTGTCCGGTTACAAAAGATAGCCAAAACTACATACCTGTAGTTTCTAATCGAATCTGTATTTAATTTTTCTCTAATACCACTAGAGAAAAATTAAATACAGATTCGGAATCAGCATGAAAAAACTAGACCGGGAAAAATCTGGTTTAGTCAATATCGCTTCCATTTTCACAGTGGGAGCGCCGTTTGAATTTACTTAAGTAAATTATTTCCTACGTCTTGTAAGTCGATATTTGAAACGACCATTAATTTCTAAAAAGATATCGCTTTTTTCCTTTCAATGCATTTTTGCATGAGAAGTTGCTATTCGAGACGACTATGAATTTCTAAAATACAGGGTGTCCCACTACGATTAAGACAAGCAGTATATCGGAACTGGGCAGTAGTAGCGAATTCTAATTTTTAGGGAAGTAAATTAGAGCAAATGTATATGATTGTCAGCCAACGAGGTATTTGTTTTTGATCACGTGACGTCCGATTCAGAATTTTTAATGGAACACCCTGTATATTTGTGAATTTTTGTGTCCCTCCCGATAAAACAATTCCAACAAATTAGCACACTTGGGGTCTAAAGTGATTAATCTGAGAGCTACAGGTACTTAAAGGATAGTATCACTACCCTACAGTAAAATTATTTTGGTAGTGTTTCATAATGGTAGTGAGACTCGTCTTAGAATACCCTGTATATTTAAATGAGAGTATACTCATCGTAAATCTACCACATTGTAGGTTATATACAACGCTAGGATTGTATCAAAATAGCGTTCAAAACTCAAAATTGACACTTCTTTTCTTTGTGTGTAGCCCACATTTTGGAAAAGAACCCATCCTGCTTGTTTCACCGCTATACAAATAGCTGTACAATAAAAACGCCTCTCATATTTATCGTTGTCAGACCTGATGATTACCATAGCTGGAGCTATGAAATAATCATGAAGTGCGAGAGGGAATAATCAATGATAACCTAATTTTACTCAGTTAAACTGTATCAGTTTCGCTTCTATCGATAATTTTATTCACGACGGCAGACATTCTTTCTAAATTTTACTTTGTATGCACTTTTTGTTCATAACTAATGAAATGATAATTTACGAGTATTGCGTATTAAAAAAATGAAGTATACGATCAAGGTTAGACCGAAGGTGCCTTCCCCTCATTACTGCCTTAGAAGGCGCATTCAGTGCATGAAAAAACATTTAATTTTTATTAAGTTATAATACTGATACTTTGGGCTACTTCGGATCATCATCGCCCTTTCTTCATGGGCAAGCCCTTTATAATGGAATGACCTCACATTAGAAAAAAATTCGTTGTATGTATGCATTTATAAAGACATTAAAATCACATTTACCGAATAACCACATATTAGCATAGCTTCTGGATAAGTACTTTCTTTTGTATTTTTTTTATTTCATGTTTATAAATTCATATACAGGGTGTCCCTGAATTTCCTTGACACGTGATATCTCGTAACAAAAATAAGTTCAAACAAAAACTGGGTAGAATTTTTGAAATTACTATCGGGTCTATCATACCATGCATAAAAAACATTTTTTGTACTTCAACCCTTACAACTCACCCCCAACTTATTTTTTCAAATGGTTCTATCCAATAGTTTTTCCTACACAAATTAAGTCCTTATTTTATTTAAAATCTTGTAGTATATTTGATTTTATGATCTTGATCTCTTGATTTTTTTCATTGAATCATAAGTGTTAGGTAAATAAAATAAGGATTTGTTTGAGACGTAATATTTTCGTAAGCAAAACTAAGTGGATTTTACAAGGGTACTAAATGGCGACCCCTAAAACTCACCCGCAACATCTTTTTTCAAATAGCACTCACAGCTTTTCCTACATAAATGATGTCACTATTTTATTTAAAATCTTGTACTGCCTTTATTTCATATATAAACCAATTTTTTTCACTTGCATAAGCATAAGATAAATAAAATATTTTTTTTGGGCGTATTATTTTCGTAATAAAAAAGGAAAAAAATACTTTTTTTTCGGAAGTTTGTATCACAGTACACTTTATGACCCACTTAGTTTCCTTTTTTATCCGTTTTTTGCGTCAAACAAATTCTTGCTTTATTTATGTTATGGTTATGATTTCAGGCAAAAAATAAGTTTGCGTATAAAATCAAAGCTACCACCAGATATTGAATAAAAACCTATGGGGTGCTATTTGAAAAAAATAGTTGGGGGTGAATTTCAAGGGTTGACGTACAAAAAAATGTTTTGAAAGTATGGTATGATAGAACCTATAGTACCTTCAGAAATTGCACTTAGTTATCGCTTGAACTTTTTATTGTTACGATAATATCACGTATCAAGGAAATTCAGGGAAACCTTGTATATCCTCGTATGACTAGTCCTATACTATACTGGTGTGCTGGACAGTAAATATCTACTATCTAACTATCAGACGGGCTATTTAACAGAAAAGTATCTGGCATTTCTGCAAATTCTTAGAACTACAATAGACGACGACATGATTAATCAGCTATTACTCAAATGCGAAAGAGACTGTACAGATTTCTTGAAATATTCTACATTAATTCATGCGGAAAGCTGAAGAAACAACGAATTAAGTCTAATCACTACCTACTTTTTATTTTGGAAATGTTTACACTAATTTTAATTAAACCATCATTTTATTTCTACTTTCATTAACTATTATTTTGTCAATACAATGTGAAGATTTGTTTGAAGCAGCTATGATATATAGATAAACTTTAAAAATATCTTCTACTTGTGTACTGAAATTTATTTATTTTGGAAAAGTACTAAAGAATTATAATTTTATTTAGTGAACAACTATAATATCAGGCCATAATAGTATTTGATGAGGTCAAAACCCCGAATTATTGAGATAATATAAGTCAAGTATGCTGAGGAAGTAGTTTTATACTATTATGATGCATAATCCTTATCAAGCACATTTATCAAGTGAGCTTTGAAATACTGACTGACGAATTAAACGATTCTTCAATATTTCAAATGCACCAGCTTTAGGGTGCCTCCGTTCTTGATATCGCTGTTGAGGCAAGTAGTCAATTTCTCAAAGATTGATAATACCCAAAACATATCTATTTGTTCTTCCATAGTAAAATTCATAATTTAAAGCTCGATTTTCACAAAGTACGAAATCATTGAGAAGGTTATGAAAACAGTCAATATTTCAAAGCCTACCTAAACCTACCCTATCCTGAACTTCATTCCCATCGAATTATTCTGCTCTAATGGCTTTTCAACCAGCTTAGTAATATTGATTTACCCATACATAATATATATCATATATATCCTAATGGAATTTAAAAAACTTACCATGCTCTTACATAAAACAATGATTTTTCAAATCTAGACCTTACGTTAATTTTATAAAAACGGCTCGTAGGACCTTCAATTTTAGTTTTTCGGAAATTAATATTTCAGGCCCCTTCGAAAAACAGTCAGGGCAACATCCGGCATCCCTCTGTAATCTCATTATCCTCCATGCCCTCTCAGTCTTTTTACTGACTTGCTACTTTACCACATTTCTCTTAACTCCGTTGTGCGGAAAACCTTATAGTGCACAGATCAACGAGAGTATGCACCATTTTTTACAATTGTTGAAAGCTAATGAAATACATAAATATGTGACCTCATACCAAATAGTTGTTAATCAGTATTTTGTTACTCTTATTACATTTGAATTCACTAAAAATCGGTTTTGGACTTCAATAGTAGAAATTCGAATATCCACCAATCGCGTCATTCTTAAGTATATTAACGACTGTTATGAAATAATAATAAATAATGATTCTGTATCTTGCTTATTTTTGCGATTTCAAGAAAAAGTTATTTGAAAAAGTTGTGAATTTTGACGACTCCTATAGGTACACAGTTAAAAAGTATCAACTTAGGAATCGCCCTGTAGTTTGCAGGTAATTTTATTAGTTGATAGACAGGGGATTATTTAGCACCCCTCAAATGTTAAGCTAGTGCGCGATCTTTGCGAGCATGCAAATGAATGCATTTCTTTTCTTACCACCTACCTAAGTGCAACCATTTATTAACGTATCTCAGATTTGTAATGTTGATAAATGAATCTATTCATGGTTCAATTATTTTTCGCTAAGGCAGCTAAAAATAAAAAAATTCAAACACTTATGTGACATAAAAACATAGAGGTATAAGGTACATGAGAGGTACGCTTCTCATCTATTGGCGAGTTAAAAATTGTGAAAATATGACCATCGTCATACGTTAAGAAACAGAATGTACCTCCACCATTTTTTAAACGATAGCAGACACGTCGGAAACGCACAGTGAGCTAGCGAATCCACCATTTTTTACACTAATTTAAATCGAAAACATTCATAATATATATTCTGTTACCACAGTATGTTACGGTTAAAGTGTTTACTTTGATAGTTTATATACTAGTTGGATAGTATACAAACTATCCAAATGTCTCGTTATTTTGATGGGAAGTCATATTTCAACTAAAATAGCTATGAATATTGGTTGGTTTGTATACTAGCCAGCTAGCTTATAAACTATACAAGATATGCCGCTAAGGTATATACCACAAAGATATCACACATATTGACCAGTGTTTCTGGTCATTTTACAAACTATCCACATCATTTGGATAAGGTATGCACCTAACATCTCTAGTAATACGTAATAACCAACTCGTTGGTTAGTATGTAAACTAACCAATCCTCTTTGATTAGTATGTAAACTAACCAATCCTCTTTGGTTAGTATGTAAACTAACATTACTAATTTTCTTTAGTCAATTTAACAGAAAAGTGAGGTTATGTTTATGGCAAGTGCAAGTGTGACGTGTTGGTATTGTTTACTGTCGTGCCTTGTAAAAATTTGTTTAAGAACAGGTATCTAGTTACCAAAAATGAATCAGCAACAGCAATTTGAAAAGTTACTATTAGAATGTTACGAGAAAAAGTCCCAAAATTCAAAATTAACGAACGACAGTGATCATAATGTACTTCTGCAACATATAAAGAGAATACGCGAACAAGGATCTAACACTATAAACAGGATTGATTATCATGTAATGAATACTTATGATTTACAGAGAACCGAATCATCTTATGTAATTTTATATAAAAGATCTGGAAAGATTATTTTACGTTTGAGTGAAAGCTATGATGCCATTAAAGCTGCCTAGGGTCTAGAGATTTATTTTATATGAATATTTTGTTGCACAAATAGTATTTCCGTTTGTCTTACTTATTTTTAGGTAATTATAGCAATTGTATGTTATATCTATGAATAAACTTTACTTTTGATTAAAAATTGTTTTTCTAAACTAAAGTAACCAAAGAGGATTGGTTAGTTTACATACTAACCAACGAGTTGGATATTATGTAGTACTAGAGATATTATGTGCATACTTTATCCAAAATGATGTGGATAGTTTGTAAACTGACCAGAAACACTGGTGAATAGGTGTGATACTTTTGTTGTATAATACTTTAGCGGCATATCTTCTATAGTTTATAAACTAGTTGGATAGTATACAAACCAACCAATATTCATAGTTATTTTAGTAGAGATATGATTTTCCATCAAAATAACGAGACATTTGGATAGTTTGTGACGTGTACGTGACCATTATCTGTTGTAACTACAATTCACATTTAATCATCGTAAAATCTTTGTGAAGAGCTACTTTAATCTGTTACCATGCCAAGAGTGAGAGAATACAAAAAATTCATCAGCTGAGCGAGTTCGATAGGGAGCGCATAGTGGGATTACGGGAGGCTAGATTGTCCTTCCGAGCAATAGGAACTAGGATGCACACATGTGTGTGTAGTAGTAGTCCACAAGTTTAATTGCGGACCAACTGTTTTTCGTAGTGAGGGAGTTAGGACAGGACAGTCAAAGATAACGTGCTTAGCTGTTTTCTCTGCCTCCCCGCACTTCCTGCATAATGGGTCTGCCACTTCAATCCTCACCTTTTGCAGTTGTGCACTGAACGTCCAATGGCCACTTATAAATCCAACCACCTTGCGTAGTTCCTTCCTGCTCAGTCTGAGAGCGTCTGCGGTATTGGAACACGAGGGTCCCCTCAGCATCCTCTTAGACTGAACAATCCCCACCATTCTGTCCCAGCGGCTGTGGTGTTCATTTGACACCCAACTGGTAACAACTATCCGAACCATGTTGTGTGATATACCACATGCTGGTTCTGGCCCGATGAGAGGGAGTTCAGCGCCTTCCTTGGCACACATGTCGGCCCTCTCATTACCGCCCACTTCTACATATATGACTAGGCACCCAAGATAATGTTACCTTGTTGGCCTTCGCCAGTGTCTTTATGGTATTGTGGCAGTCCCACACTATTTTTGAAATATAGTGGTTATAGATAGATAGATAGATAGATAGATAGATAGATAGATAATTTATTGATGATTATGTACATGCTGTACTTTCACAAGTCAAAAAGGAAAGAAATTAACAAATAAAAACGGTTTTTGGTTGTCAAACATAAATAATATACAATTCGCAAATATAAACAGTTCACAAACATGATATACGTGTAAAAACACAATCAAAGAACTCATACTATAGATAGAATATCGTCATCGATAGATATTTTTTTTCTAAACAGAGCAATGTTATAGATAAGCTATTCTATTTCATACATTTATATTTCTAAGTATTTTGGTAAACGTACTTATAACAAAGTAAACACAATTTATAGAATAAACTATAAAAACACATAATCCATAATAATAATATGGAAAAGCAATATTGCCTAAAGGTGCTAGTCAATACAAGTAGCAGTAGAAGTATTAAAAGCTCCATTACTAAAACACATTCACACTTTTAAAATACTGATATGGTGCATGATTTCGTCCATAGAAAAGAATGCACCAGATACTAAAAAATCTTTTATTGCAGTCCTAAACTGTGGCAGAGGGAGGTTTTTAACTTCAGTTTTCAGTATGTTATGTAATTTTGGACCATAGTAAGAAACTCCATCGCGTGATTTTGTCAGTCTTCTGAATCGCAGTTTTAAAACATTTTTGCCTCTAGTACAATATTGATGAGAGTGAGTTTCATATTCATCTCGATATTTATGAATATACAGCAAACATTCCAGCGCATATTGTGACGGCAGAGTTGGAATTTTAAAGCTGATAAATGCTTCCTTACAATCATCTCTATATGGTATGTTTGCTACTATCCTCACTGCTCTTCTTTGAAGTCTAAATATTCTAGAGAATATTGATGAATGACCCCAAGCGAGTAGACCATAACTCAGTTTTGAGTGTACCATCCCAAAATACGCCACACGCAGCACCTCACGAGATGCTCGGAGTGATAATTGCCGTAAGGCAAATATTGTTTGTGACAGTGATGTTGCTAATGAATCACCATGGGCATTCCAACATAATTTTGAATCTAAATGGATGCCTAAGAACTTTGTAGCGCTGGTGCTATCACACTGTTCAATATTTTTGATAGTAAGGAGCATCTCTACAGTTTTGGAATCATTAAGCCTAAGGTGATTCATAGCAAACCACGACTCAGCAGTTAAACTTACGTTGCATGTACTTTGCAGCAGTTCATTCATATTTTCTGCCCTAATTAAAAGTGTTGTGTCGTCAGCATAAAAAACACAGTCTATGTCTGTTACTCGCCAAGGCCATCAGAGCCGCCCGGCTGTCTGTGTATACATAGATAGTCTTTTTGCAATATTTTTTATCTATGCATATTCTGTCACATCTCAAAATTGCGGCTATTTCTGCCTGGAAAATGGTAGCCAGTTTACCTAGGCGGATGCTTACGTTGCGCCTAGGCCTACCGCCGTATATGCCTCCTCCTGTAGCTGAGTTCTTGGAGCATTGCGGACCAATGGTTTGTAGAGTATGGCAGGCCTATCACAATGCGAACTGTTTATTGCGGGATCAGAGGTATTGCACTAACTTCATACCTCAGTTGGTCCTGTTTCTCACTCCTAGGCAAGAAAGCGATCGATTGGCTTGGCGCAGAGAACGGCAGAACTGAGACCTTGAATGGAGTAACGTTATCTATAAAGACGAATCCAGATTCAGTTTGCAGCATGTTGGTCGTGCAAGGATGAGAAGGCAGTATGGAAAAAGACAAAATCCTCAATTTTTTGTGGAAAGGCATGTGGAATTATGATATGTGGGCGAGTGCTCATGGGAATAGGCCATATTTGGTATTCATTGGAGGCAAAATGACTGTCATGGGTTATATCGGTAAGGTGGTGGAGCCGTATGCTCTGTCTTATATTCGGACGCTTCTGCACTGAGAGAAAACTTTAATCGCTGCGGTTAAAATTTTAATCACCGCAATTAGATTTTGCATCAAAATACGTGACAATTAAACTGTTTAGTTGCTGCAATTGAATTGCGAATTCTGTTTAGGATTAATTGTGGTAGGGAGCAATATCACATCAGTGGTTGTCAGAAAAATGTTACGTTACTGTAGCTTAGTTTAATAGTTACAATTAAACCACGTCTCCAAGGTTATTAACTTGTTTAATACCCTCAATTAAACAGGATTATTTATTACCTTATTTATTTGTGACATTATTTTTGTCATTGTACTACAGATAATGAATTAAACTGATATAATGAAAAACTTTAATACAAATACTGATTTTTTTTCTTAATTGAATACGGGTAATTCCTATACTCAATTAGAGGGATTAAAAAAAGCAAATAGGTTCAATCGCGTGTAATCGCGTGCTGTAACCACTAACGACTAACTAAAATGTAAAACAACAGTGAAGAGCAACTATCTCTATCGCACTCGCTTGCCCTCTAGAAGAAAAGAGAGGGGGCATGATAAACATCCCCCACCTCGGGAAACGACCGTTATGCATATTTCGTGATTTATCGCAGCTGTAATATCCTTTAACACTTGCAATTAAAATTTTTAATTGAAAATCGCAGTACTTCAAGCAGTTTAATTGTCATTGCAACCTGAAGTGTCTACTCGTAACGACAGTTACTGATTTATTTTTATAGTAACTCTCGTTAATCATTACTATTAAAATGTTTAATTGAAAGTAGTAGTACTTGAACCAGTTTAATTGTTGCAATAACGTACGTTTTCTGTGACAAAATCGAAATATTAGAATTCAGTTTTTATGACTGGCTATAAAGCTACATTTCAAAAACAGCATGCAACTTTAATATAGACTATTAAAAATGTACCAGTTACACACTTTAACAGGGCTGATTTTCTCAGCGATGGAACCGTTGGCCCATTTTGAAGACAATCAAGTCAATATGCTGCCTTGACCTACTAGATCACCCGACCTTTTACCCATAGAGCATATCTGGAAAAGTGCTGTTTTTACTTCACCCTCCACAGATTTTAGCAGCGACTTGTTTATGAGTGTACAAGATATGGTGGAAGTCCAACTTATTATTCGTTAATGTTTTCCAGTGACTGGAACCAAACTTCGATCATTTACTCACCTAACCCTAAAACAAATGTGTACAAAAAATTATTGTAATAAATACATTACTACTGGGTGTTTTGTTTTATCTATCCCTCGGTATATTTTTTATTCTGAAAGTCGGATAAATAAGAGATTGCGATATTTTTAGACCCCAGGTATACCTCAGTGCGGCATCTTTGGATGCGCTAGGTGGATTTGAAGTTAAAATCCCCCATAAGCATAAAGAAAAATACAGAGAAGCTTCAACAACTAAAATTAAAGAAAATAAAGTCACTTATGCATCATAAAAACAAAAATACAGCAGTAGCGCGTTTCAAATGAGATTTATTGTTCTGTATAAATTGAAAAAAAAATAGCTGAACCTATGTGCACCGTCAATGGTACATTGACTAAGAGTCAAAATGCACTTTCACCGATAGTAGCGTCAGATCGAACCTTCTGTTTCGATTTCGACCTCTGCAAAAAAGGCGAGTTTTGATTTTGTTTTGATTTCGACTGCCATCCAACTGATATTATGGCCGAAATAGAACTGCATTTACTGGGCTCCAAATGACGAAGTGTCATTTTGCCGCATTGAACTTAAACTGTAAATAGATTATAATATTGTTTCGCAAGAAGTAAGTTTTATTTCTCTATTTACTTCATGGTAGTTAATTAATGGTAAAATCTAATCTTATCTCTTTAGCACAAAAAGATGAGAATCGTCATGCTCCTCCACCTTTTTTTTAAAACTAGTATACCATAAAAGCAGGATAATTCAAAACCACCAGCGGAACTATTATTATTTAGATAATCCCAAATCACCAAAAACGAATCATTCATATCTATTTTCTATCTGCAAGAGGATTAAATAAGGGACTTCTGTATTTTTGGACCTCAGGTACACCTCAGTGGCGCCTTGCGGTGGAAGGAAGGAGTAAGTAGATTTGAGGATAAAATCCTCCATGAACGTGAAGGAATTGGCGGTAAACTCCGTCAAAAAGAATTCAGATTAAGATAACCTAAGCTGACGCATTTCATAGTTAATCACACCGCAAAGTCACAGCCTTCACAATTTTATATAATTGATGCGATATTCAATTTTTTCCTGATATCTACTTTCACAAAAAAAATGGCGATTTACGCCTAAAAGGTTCATTTAAGTCCCATGTGTGATATAGAAAGTCACAATAGAATTCACCAAGGAATTTCATTTATTGCTCAATTAAAAATCAGCTTGCACTTTCACGAATTTTCAAACTATAACATACAAACGAGATAATTCGCAAAAAGTAGAAAAACCATAATTTTTCACATTAGCTCGAAATCATCATCATTCATCTATGTTCTCTATCCAGTAAGACTATTTTAAATAAGTTTTCATTTTTTTAGACCCAGGGATACGTCAGAGTGGCGCCTTGGGATGCAGTAACCAGATATGACAGTACTGAGAAACTTCAACACCTAAAACTAAAGAAAACGAAAACATCTATGTATGTAGCTACTGTAAAAACACGTCTACAGCACAGCACAGCACTTGAAAAGAGATTCTCATTTACTGCCCAATAAAAATAATGTGGAAAATAAAGTTGCTCGTCGATTGAGCATCTTAAGCATCATCTTGCACTTCACCATTTTGCATTCAATCGGGATAATTCACAACAACTAGCGAATTCACCATTTTCTACATTAATTTTAAATAATATACTACTATTGTTCAATGATACTACTCGCAAGTGGAATCCGAACACCATTAAAAATGTGTGCACAACTTGGCAGTACCGTCTCTAGTACATATCTAAGACTTGTTGTTCGTTCAGACGCTATTTACCTACATGGCACCTCCAAAAAACTACACGTGTAAAGACAAAACACAACTTTTTTACGGACCAAAAACTATGATATCTGTTGCAAATGTGGCGAGAGACTAGTTGGTTGTGTAAATATACCCCTAGAAGACAACAGGCCCTGGGCCAACGAGAACGTGCTGCTTCTTTCAGAACAATTGCTGTAACCATGGGGCGTAGCGTAGCTACAGTTGTAACAGTATGGTGCGCATGGATCAAAGAAGACCGAATGCAGCGAGCTAGGTGTTCTGGAACACGTAGGAGAACTACAGACAGGCAAGATCGTCATCTATGGCTACTGACCCTTCGATATAGAATGCGATCCACTCAAGCTCTTGCTGACTCTTAGTATGGAGGCTCTTTCAAATCCACACAGTGTGCTACAGATTGCGTGAAATGGGCTTAGGATCATATCGTTCGCACCTAGTGCTCCACTCACTATACAAAATCATCGCTAATGGTTAGAATGGTGCCAAGAACACCAACAATGGCATGCTCAGTGGTATCAGACGGCCTTCTCCGACGAGTCTTGTCTGGGGTGTACGATAAACTACAACGTGTTAGACGATGTCGGGATGAACGACGTGATCTTCAGTTATCTGTAGAGCGCCATATACACTGTCCTATCCATCTATTGGTTTGATGGTTATGGGCGCCATTGCATTTAACAGCAAGTCACCTTTATTTATGATTCGTGGCACAATGATGACCCAAAGCTATGTGAATGCGGTATAACAACCAGTTGCTGTTCCATGTTTCCGAGGCCTCGAAGAGGGTTTCTTCAAGCAAGATTATACTCATTGTTATATTGGGGTATCAATGGGGTTCCTACAGCTGAGGTTAAGGTACTCTTCTAACTTCCACAATCACCCGATTTATCCCCAATTGAAAAAATGAAGTCATGTTAATTGACTCACTACTTCCCACACATTCTGGGAGGGGAGTCTCAGCTTTCCCGGGGATGGCCTCTGAACCCCTTGTGTTACTAGGAGGCCTACCACACCCTGGGCAAGACAGACAAACCTAGGAGAGCCTAACTCCAACCCGGTGCGTCCCTATGGCTGATGGGGGGCTATGTGCGCATGCGCGCGCATAGTTGTGCTCCGGCACTCGTGGACCAAGTAGGCAAGAGATAGAAGGGATGCGGCTATGTCTTCACTGGGTCATTGTCGTATGGGGTGGCACCATTCTACAATAACCCAGACAGTCACATGGTGACTACTGCGTCTAGGGGGTGGGGGCAGGATGGTGAACGAGGACGACCTGGCTACGACAAGGACAAAGATGATCGTTTCTTCGTTTCTGGCTGGCGGGGAGTGCTCTTTGGAGCTGATGTGAGCTTGCTCTGCCGAAGCTAAGCTGGAGCGTTGAAACAGGGACCAGCCACTTCGGGCCCTGATCAGGGAGTGTGCCGTGGATGCAGAATGTCGGCTTCTGCATTGCTTCGAGCGAGTCCGATTCGTCCGAGTATTCCGGAATCGGCCAAGCGAGGGCTGGGCCTCAGAGAACTGGGGTAGGACACGTCTCCGAGGGTATACCCGTTCCCAGCCACCTCGACCCGCTCCTCCGCACACGATGCGCTGGCTAATTTGAGGATATGGATAAAAACGCAAAAGATAAACGAAGCACGGACAGGCCAGAAAAGACGATGCACGGTAGAGAGCGGTCTTTTTCTTTCGATCTGCAATTGGCAAACATGGAGACACCAGACATAGACCCTCTCAAAAGAAGGGAGAGTCTCAAGAGGACACCTCCGGGTAGGAGCAGGTCCTCACCAGGGAGAGACGACTCGGGGCACAAACAAAAAGCTGCTGATGAAAAAGAAGAAAACCGCTTCAAGAGAAAAAGGGTGGAAACGATGTCATGCTCTCCCACAGCTGACAGTGACGAACTTGACCTCACAGTTCAAGCGCTGGTTTCCAAAGCGAGAATACTGGAAGCCTACATAAGTCAGATTTCGAACACGAAGAAAGAGATTAAAGATGCTGGTTCGGACATCATGACGATGTCCTTGAAGTTACAGAGACTTAATTCTGACAGGAAAAGAACTCGAAACGTCGGGATGACGGCCTCTACTACCCAGACAGTCCGGGCAATGGAAGACAAGGGAATACAAGCTGAAATAGGCGACAACCGACCCAAACCATGCACGGCGGAAACTAGTACCCAAACCTCTATGGCACCAGAGGAACTAGAGAGGGAAGTAGCAGAAATCAGAGCACGTATAGGAGATGGAAATAGTTTTGAGCAGTTCTTGGAAATAGCTCAAAGAGATTGGCCGGAGGAGGTATTCACGAAAGTGAAAACAGTGACAGGAGACATTATGAGCGCTGCCAAACATCAAGACCTTGCCATCATCACGACTTCTGATCTCACAATGGCAAGGGGTCTTGCAAGACGATTTAGGGAGCATTTCGGCTGGGCAGAAGTATTGAGAGCCCAAGATCAACAATTAGGAGAGGTTACTTACCTGGAGAACACTATCTCAGTGCCAACAGAACGCGGACTGGAAAAAAATGAAAGGTACGTCTGGTACATCCTAGCAGAAAATGAACCGCTGGAGCTGGCTGACAGAGAAACGGTCTATAAGGCTATGGAAAGACTGAAGACACTGATGGAGAAAAATAATAGGATCAGGTTAGCTCTACCTTGCATTGCAACGCATCGTAATGACGAGTTATTGAAAGCTTTGGAGTTTGTGTTCAGTAAATCGGAGGTGGAAATATATATGTACAACTCAGAGCGAAGTCAGGAGACTAAAAAGAAAGGGCAAAACAAAAATAACGCCACGGCAGAAGCTAAGAAAAGGAAACCCAATGCTCGTGAAGGAGTTATAGTGAAATCTGACGGAAGATCATATGCAGAGTTGGTAAAGAGTCTCAAATCAGGGGTAAACCTGAAGGATGTGAAAGTAGAGGTGTCCAAAATGCGTAAAACACAAAATGGGGATGTCCTCCTTGAATTAAACAAAGGCAAAGCAGAGGACCTGCAGACCGCAATAAGCGCACAGATCCAAAACATGAACGTAGTCAAAAAAAACTAAGCGCACAGTGTTACACGTAAGAGGCATGGACAATGAGGTTACTGAAGATGACATCATTAAAGCCGTGAAGGAGCAGTCCAACGAAATGGAAGTAGACTGTAAGATAACCTCCCCGCTGCTGGAGAGTCAAAAAATGCTACTCTAGTTGCGGACGAAACCTTAGCGCGAAAACTGGTGAAAGCTGGCAAGATCCGAATAGGGTTAGTACACTGCGCTATTCGTGAAAGAAAGGAAGATGGCAGGTGCCGTAAGTGTTGGGCGTACGGACATAACCAAGCAAAAAGTAGCGGACCCGATAGAGCAAATTTATTGAGGTTACTGAAGATGACATCATTAAAGCCGTGAAGGAGCAGTCCAACGAAATGGAAATAGACTGTAAGATAACCTCCCCGCTGCTGGAGAGTCAAAAAATGCTACTCTAGTTGCGGACGAAACCTTAGCGCGAAAACTGGTGAAAGCTGGCAAGATCCGAATAGGGTTAGTACACTGCGCTATTCGTGAAAGAAAGGAGGATGGCAGGTGCCGTAAGTGTTGGGCATACGGACATAACCAAGCAAAAAGTAGCGGACCCGATAGAGCAAATTTATGTCTGCGCTGCGGAAAGCCGGGACATAGGATCAAGGATTGTGGGAGTACTGCTTTCTGCCCAATCTGCAACATAGAAGGGCATCAAGCTGGGAGAGACTGCGGCGGAGGACCGCAGAA
The DNA here is from genome assembly GCA_951848785.1 of Callosobruchus maculatus. NCBI lineage: Eukaryota > Metazoa > Arthropoda > Insecta > Coleoptera > Chrysomelidae > Callosobruchus > Callosobruchus maculatus. Next base: position 12,830,684 of record CATOUR010000100.1, read on the forward strand.
AAGTCAGTAATGTCAAGCTCCCTACTATCGTTTGTGCAGGTGAACGTTGACAGGGGTAGAGAAGCTCACGACCTGTTATTGGCTACAGCGGCCGAAATATGTGCCGATATTCTACTCATCGCGGAGCCCAACAAAGCCATTAGCGAAAAGCAAGGGTGGCAAACAGATACTAGAAGAGATGCTGGTGTGAAGGTGAGAAATAACCAAGTTCCTGTTGACAGCTTTGGCTCCGGAACTGGCTTCACCTGGATTGTGGTCGATGGGGTTGCTATTTTCAGCTGCTACTTCTCTCTCAACGCTGATATAGCCGAATTCCAGAACGCACTATATCATCTGAAAGACACGCTTTTAGATCTTGACAGTGAGGCAATAATATGTGGTGATTTCAACGCCAAGGCTCCTGAATGGGGCATGGAATATACTGACAGAAGAGGCGAGATTATGTCTGAATGGATTGCTGGACTGGACTTGGTTGTAGTAAATGTAGGCAATGCACCAACTTTCTGCAGAGGAGAATCTCAATCAATACTTGATCTTACGCTAGCTACAGAAAGAGTCTCGACCAAGATAAGTGAATGGACTGTACTAGAGCAGGAGAGTTTAAGTTGTCACAAATATATTTGTTTTAAGTTAAAAGTCAACCAAGAGGCTGCAAATTGGAGAGGAGGTACTAGAGGCGGTTGGAGTCTTAAAAACCTCGACCAGGCAAAATTCGTGAGGGAACTGCAGCTGAGGGCCTCGAGGGCAGAAGTCAAAACTGCCGTCGAGCTAACTGCAATTCTCACCAGCACGTGTGATGCCACCATGCCAAAAAAAGGTAACTCACGGCTAAGACGAGCGGTATACTGGTGGACAAAACAGATAGCAGATGCCAGGAGGGAGTGTATAAGAGCAAAAAGAGCCAGTACCAAAAAGAACATATCAGATGCAGTGAGGGAACAGAAAAAGCAGGAGTACAGGGCAAAGAGGAAAGTACTTAGGCAACTTATTAAAACATCCAAGCGTGACTGTTGGAAAAAACTCATTTCGGATGTGGACGCTAATATATGGGGCAAGGGATATGAAATAGTTGTAAAAAGACTTGGCTCGGCTACACCTTACCATGCTATGAATTACGAGAAAAAGTTCGAAATAATAAAGGCTCTGTTTCCTATCCGACGGCCAGTACAGTATCAGATCTATCCGGCTGGCAGTGTGACATACTTTTCAGAAGACGAACTCATGAAGGCAGCTGACAAACTAAAAACCAACAAGGCTCCTGGACCGGACGGCATTCCCTCAGAGATTGTGAAGCTAGTGGTCAAAGAGATCCCCCATGTCTTCCTCAATGTAGCAAACAATGCCCTTGACACAGGCCGCTTCCCAGAAACCTGGAAATTAGCGAATGTGGTGCTGATCAGGAAGAAAGATAAACCGGTGGAGCTGCCTACATCTTACAGAAACATATCTCTGCTGGATGCTGCAGGAAAATTATTGGAGCACATGATATTGGAAAGACTGCTCGTAGATATTGAGGCAAAAGGTAGCCTATCAGACAGACAGTTCGGTTTCCGCAAAAATAGATCAACCATAGATGCCATCAATACCATTGTCCGGATTGCACGCGATGCCGACATCGTAGTAAATAGGAAGAGGCAACTATGTGCGCTCATAACGCTCGACATCAAGAACGCTTTCAATGCAGCTCCAAGAGATGGTATCGTCCAGAAGCTTGAAAGCATTGTCTTGGGTGAGCACGTGTTTCGGTTGCTCGTAAGCCACCTAAAAGACCGTAAAGTCTATGTAGAGCCTGGAAATGGAAATAGCGTAATAGAAATAAATAGTGGTGTCCCGCAGGGGTCAATATTGGGTCCCACTTTGTGGAATTTAGTATATGATGACGTTCTGAGAATAGAAATGCCACGAGGGGTCACGACAATTGCCTATGCCGATGATTTGGCCATAGTTGTTGTCGCTAGAGATGAGGAGGAGCTTATGGCCTAGGCCAACTGGGCAATTGAAGAGGTGAGCTGCTGGCTCGAAGGTAAAGAGCTTACGGTGGCCCCCGAAAAGACAGAAGCAGTGATACTAACTAGGCGGAGAAAAATGGAAGAGATACGCTTCAATGAGAAGGGCCGGAACATATTGCCTCAAAGTGCCATAAAATACCTTGGTGTATGGCTGGATAAGAAACTCACATTTAAAGAGCATATAGAACGCACAGCTGAAAAGACGCTTAGGATGGTGGCAGTTCTTTCGAGGTTAATGCCAAATGTGGGTGGCCCTAGAGCCAGTAAAAGAGCTATTCTGGGCTCAGTGGCATTCTCTAAAATGCTGTACGCTGCTCCGGTATGGCAGTCAGCTCTAAGAGTCGAGAGAAACCGGAAGAAACTCCAAGCAATAAATAGGAGGATTGCAATTAGAGTCACTAGTGCATATAAAACGATCTCAACAGAAGCAGCTGAAATCATTGCAGGCATGCCACCTCTAGACATGGTCGCCACAATGAGGAAACATATGTACGAAGGAACCGGTGATAAAGAGGCAGTTCGCATGGCACTGTTAAGCCAATGGCAGCAGCGGTATGGGGAGTCTGACAAGGGAATGTGGACTAAGAGAATAATTAGGGACATTAAAGCGTGGGTGACAAGAGAGCATGGTGAGGTGGATTTCTACCTCACACAGCTATTATCCGGACACGGGTGCTTTCGAGAATACCTATGGCGCTTCGCCATACACGATGATAGCTCCTGCATCTACTGTGGAATGGTTGATAACGCTGAACACACCTTTTTCACCTGTGATCGTTGGTCGTATGCGAGAGTTGAGTGCAATAACAGCCTCAATACTAACATATCCCCTGAGAACATTATCCTGTGCATGCTACGTTCGGAAGACAATTGGAAAGCGGTTGCAAAAATGGCAAGGAGTATCCTGCAGGCAAAAAGAATGGATATGAAACAGTTCGAGACTCAATGTCCGGTCAGAATTTGAAGAGCTGCTGCGGATAGCTATGTAATGTAATTTAAGCAGAGACGAATAGATATCCCTCTTTTCTTCTGTAGCAATGCGAAAGTGGATCCAGAAGAAAGGGGTGGCGAGAGAGAGGGGGAAGGGTTTAGTCCGTAGGCACCACCTATGGTGAATCGGGCATGCTCTATGACCCAGAGTATCTAGGAAGATTCCTAATCCCCTCTATAAAAAAAAATAAAAAAAAACTTCCCACACATTACTGTAGTACCAGTTTCTTATTTTTCCATAGCATGAAGCTATAGTCTTAGATCCCCTTGCATTCAAATCATCAATCAAACAAAGTGTTATGCCCATAGGTCCTTCTTTCACAGGTGAATGGAGAGCCTATTATGATTACTAGAAATTTTTCAGTTTTAAAACTTAATTTATTTAATTACTTATTTATTTATTCATATAAGTATGAAAATATATGATAATGTGATTATTTTATAATTATTACACCAATGTAAGTAATATTTTTCCATTTTTTTTTCTCAATAAAAGTCTTTATCAATCAAAATTTATTCTGTCCGGAATGCGACATGACGGTCGAAAACCGGAACATTGGCGGTCGACCTTTGGAAATGAACAGTCAAGAATGGCGCAAAACATCTTTTTTCATCGAACACATATACCTACATATTTTGAATTTCCAGAAAACTAAATACATTTTTAAGGCTTAGATGAACTCTAATGTAACTATGGATTTGCTATGTAAGTCTTTTAGTTTAAGAAATTGCGCATATGTTAGATTTGCTCGTTATTTATTTATCGTATGGCTCAAAAACATAACAATAGTAGCTATAAATTAAGAAAAAACTATTTTAACCTATACTAAAATAAAATATATACAGGTACAAACTAAGATACATAGTCTTTGGTATTTACAGGTTGATGTCCAGTTCTTTTAACCACTTCAGCGCCAACGGTGTGGCTGTGATGAAATCTTCTCGCGATCCCTGAAACACACGCAGTTCACAGTCTCTCGTAATGTGGTTTATGGTTTGGCGGGGCGCGCCACAGTCACATAAGGGAGATTGCACCTAGCCCCACTTGTAAAGGGAGTCGGCACATTTGCCGTGGCCTGTTCGGACTCTATTAAGTTTTACCCACTCTTTCCGGGGTAGTTCTGATCCTGGAAGTAAGGCTGCCCCCATAAATGCGAATCGTGAGTGGTATTCTGCAAAACCTTCCCACTGGGAGCGCCATTGGTTTAAGGAGTCGAAGTTATTGGTTTTAAGCACTTCTACATCCCTTATTGGTGGTTGTCGGGATTTAGGTCTGTTTATCTGCAACGGGGGTATTGCTCGGTTATACTCCCTTAGAAGGGCGTCAGTCCTTCGGAGCTGCGGTGGGGCTATTCCAGAGAGTACAGGCAGCCATTGAGTTGGGGTTATCTTTACTGCGCCTCTAATAAGTCTCACAGTGTGATTTAGTTGGACGTCAATTAGTCTGGTATGATGGCTGTTAATCCAGACAGGCGCACAGTACTCAGCACACAAATAGACAAGGGCTAGCACACTGGCTCGTGGTTGAAAATCGAACTAACGTAATCCGGTCGAAAACCGGCGAAGTCACCCCAAGGGCGTAACCAGGTAGGTACAGGCAGCCCCCCCCCCCTAGCAGTCTATGGGGAACCTCATGCGAGGAGTCCGATCGAACCGGAAAATGTAGCTAGGAGTTCTGAAGTCAACAGTTGATATAGTATATTAGATGATCAGCCTTGCACTTGAGTTCATTATATGGGTTGGATTGATAGCCAAAGATTCAGGCTAATTGGAACCGGTTGCTAATATGTTACTCTCAGAGACGATCGACATGGACACATGCATAAATCATATCAAAGGAATATCGTCCATCATAAAGGATCATCCTACCAATGGTGGCAGGAAAATCCAAATTATTTTGAGAAGTTCATCTGCTAGAACTGCAACTGCTATTAGAACTCATCTAAAAGTTCTGCAGCATCGCTCGAACCACCGGTCTGAGTCTCCAAGAGATTTTTGGGAGCGGCAATTTTTCTTCTTTATTTAGATTCCCTCCCTTATTTTATTTCTTATACATATACACAGTGGAGCAGCGTCTTGCAGATAAAATTTGTCTGCTTTTGTGTAATGTTGATGTTAAATTGAAATCACAAATTTTCTGCCAATACTACCATTTGGAATCTTTCAACAATGAAATCAAACTATGGTATAACCTGTGGCAGAACGAGGGTGTGACAAGAGAAAACCTTGCAGGGAAATAGACCATGAGGGAAGCAGACATATTCTTTCCAAGAAATTCAATATTAATTTTCTTGGCATAGCCTTATACCTACAAAAAGTACCATAATAGAGATCTTTCTCTACACTTTTCCTTTTACACATAAATATTATATGGTAGGTACATAAAAATTGAGATAAAAATTGCAATTGAAACACGGTTTTACAAAGAATCTCAAAAATTTCTGCTAATATAAAAAATAGATGTTTTTCCATAATAAACGTTTTTGTACCGTGCAAACCTTTGGACTGAGCTGTCAACAATTTTGAAGAACAAATAAAAAATGTCTTTCAAATAAAAATAACGTCTCCTTTGGGCTACTATCAATATCAAATATATCAAATACCCCTCCGCTACGCCCATGATGTTACTAATACACCTGCCTGCCCCACCCCCCCCCCCCCCCCCCCCCCGCCCAATTGAAGTCCTGGCTACGCCGTTGAGTCACTCTAGGCCTTTACGGAAACAGTGATCTGGATCCGGCTGGATCAGCTATCTGTCATACAACTGTCAAGTAGGATTTACGATTCCATGGATTTAACGGATATCAAACAATGAAAAACTTGGTTTAAGGATAAAAAACAGATGGTTAGGAAAAAGCTACAGATCTGTATAATACAATCAGGATCACTTACCGTACAAGAGAGAACTGACCATATTTATGACTGATCCTAGATCACTTTCCGAACGTCAGGATCATAGGCGTAGTTAGGTGGGGGCTCGGGGGAGCTTAGCCCCCAAGAATGAAATTAGCCCCCCCAAAAATTCAAAAATATATCGTTCTGTTATGTTTATTGCATCTAGGGCGGAGACTTAAGCCCCCCAGATCCAGGGACTTGAGCCCCCCAGATTCAGTGACTTAACTACGCCTATGGTCAGGATCAGTGATCCAAGTGATAGGGTTAACCCGATCATAGTTTCCGTAAAGGCACAGTATAGTTAAACAACCAGCACAATAACTCAGGTTGGCGGTAATTACACGCGAATCCCCCCTTTTGGATGATTTTTTGTAGGGGTAGGGATGCTAACGATACTTCGATACTTCTGCACTAATATCGAGTATTTTTTTCATCGATACTTTTTGAGGCATTCCAGGCTGGTATCGATACTTTTGTATCGGTATCGAAAATAATTATATAATTATTGGGGGGTGTAATCAGTTGCACAAAACGCTCTGTAGGAACCAAACGCGCCTATTAGGCTAAAAAATATCGAGTTGGTATCAGTATCGATGTTTTCATTTTCGCATCTCTACCCAAACTTCACATCCGTAAAATCAGCCCAAGGTCAAATTCTGTGGGAACCATTTTTATATGGGAAATCCTCAGAGATATTATGCTGGTTGTTTACTATGCTGTGGTAAAAGCCTACTAGTACCTATTATACTTATTATAGTACAAGGCGATTTTAGAATCGTTTGACCCAGTGGCCTACACACGAGGGGAGTTGTCAGGGTTCGGGCTTGGAATTAAAACTATATTTATACCTATCGAAACTTCCTATTCTCAATGATTTGGCGTTCTTAAATATCCATTGTGCTATTTCAGTTGCTCCAGAAGCAGTTTTAGAACAGTCTTCTAATCAATGAACGAATATACATTTATAACATTATTACGTTGTGCATTACTGTAACCCCCCCCCCCTACAGATTAAGCTGTGTGCGCCACTGAATAGACCAACGAATTCTTAGATAAGGAAAGAGAGAACGAATTATTATTCGAATTAAACGAATTTGTTGTGCTTGACAGACGCGGCAAGCTTGACAGAGATGCGGTGTTGCCAACTTGTGCTCGATATCTAGCATCAAGAGAAATACACGGTGAATATCGTACCCTCAGAGTAACAACTGAACATAGAAGTAGTAAATAAACCACTTCAGCATGGCGTGCTCAAAGCCATCATCTTTGACACTTCAGCCTCCAAACATTGATCAGCTGTGTGTGACCTCGCAGTGAAAGTTCAAATTGTAAACAATGCTGTGTAACGCCAACTAACCTGAAAATTCTTCCAATGCAACCCATGCTACAAACACTGCATTTTTTGAGTTCCATCTCGAAAAACTGTTAAAGTACACTGGACTATAGCACAGCAAGTCCGTAAAGCTTCACTACAGTTACCAACAAATAGCAAATTCGACTTTACTGACCAAGCATGAAAGACGCACCAACAAAACAAACGTTTGACAGGCGAGCTTCTACCGTAAATAATGAACTATTTCAGTATTCTGCACTCGCACGGAGTGCACTAAGACGAGCCCAGTGAAAAACGCTATCACTTTGAAATCAGTGCGAAATTATTGCACTCAGTTCGACCGGTCCGAGTGCAGAAATGCCAGTGAAATGTGTGCTCTTAAAAAATTTTGCACTGAAACTGCCAGTGGAATGCAAAACAGAAATCCAGTGCAGCCCGAGTGCAACCAGTGAAAAACGCTATAAGTCGCATGAAAATTTTGTCGGCATTGCCAGCTCCTTAAAATGTATGTAAGACTTCAGAATTTGCGTTTATGACGAAAGAAATATGCAGTAACGCAGTAGAGGTCAACATATCTATTGATTTTGCTGTAATCATTCCTGAACCATCAGAATACCGTCTTTTTTAACGTAGAATGGAATGTTTATGAATACTATAAAATTAAAACGATAGTAAACAATTATGATTGCCCGTATCTGGTGATCAATATGACAACTTAAGAAAAGTTGTCGGCCTATTAGGATTAGTTCTTTGCTACCTCTATGTTCAGTTGTTACTCTGAGATCGTTCCCTAGCCCTAGCCAACACCTAACCTAATAATCCTAACATGTAGGTACACTAACCATGGAATAAGTGATCTATTTTAAGTCATTATTGCTTATTATAGAATTTCATAAGATATATTTCTAAACCAAACTAACCAAACTTTTCTTCTGTAGTGACTTATCTATCAGATTATGTCCTAAGGCCCGTTTTGAGTGTTCAGTTCAGTTTGACTGATTCAGCATTAATGAAAACGACGTTTGTTCTCACTACTCAGTTTTAATGAATCATTTTAACTGATACAGCATTAAAGAAAATGACGTTTTTGTATTCATTTTCTAATACTGATTCAGCCCAAATTAATGATAAGTAGGACTGGCGTTCACTTTGACTGAAAGTAATGATCAGTTTTAATGAAAATACGTTCTCACGTTCATTATGTGCACAGTATCACTGAATCAGTCAAACTGATTCAGAGAAACTAAACAGTGAGACGGTGAGAGCTCGCCTTTAAACCCACAAACGTCAAAAGTTAAACCCTACTTTGACCAAGGCTTTAAATTATCTATGAGTTAGGCGATAAGCTCTACAACTACAAGTCAAAATAGGTGAAAGTTTAACTACGGTACAAAGAATAGAGACGGAAAAAGGCAACGGATTTTCTGAAGGAAATTTAGGCTAATAAAAGTTCGTTGGTTGCTGATCTGGTTTGAAGCTAACAGTTTCTTTTCCGTAAAAATACTATTGATCCATCTAGCCTATTCCGACAATCCAATAACATTTGATTGAGACCCAATAGCGAACGTCATTACGTCGTACATTATTGCTCTCCTTTTATCGTTTATTTTGTTTTGACAGACTAGAACTTATTTTGGTAATGGTAATAGATGTTTTGCATTTTATTGCTTAATTCAGATGTACACGCCGTCCGATGATACGACGGCACGAAACTGTTACTATTGGTTGAAATATTAAAAATGATCTCAAATCACAGTATTTCAACCAATAGGAACAGTTTCGTACCGTCGTATCATCGGATGTCGTGTGCATCTGAATTAAGCTTTAGAGATTAGAGAGTCCTCACAAATCTCAACAGTGACTATGAACTGGTAAGCTTAAGCTAAAAGCTACTATGACTATTGGTTACTGTTGGCTATGACTGTTGGTAGCTACGATATTTTCCATAGGGTTGGAATTTGAAAATTACAATTGGCAACAGTGTAGTGTGGAATGCGGCGTCACTGGTGTACAGTGGTGCCAGTCTGTTACAATTGTAATAGATCTGTTACATTTTTCAAGTATCTGTTACGCCATGGTTACGCTGTTACACCCTTGAACAATCTGTTACTTTTTTCACGATTCAGCAATAACCGCGCGCGATTAGTTTATTGTCTTGTGTCTTCGCGTGTTGCAGCGTATTGAGGCATTTTAGAAGCGGGTTGCGTATACGCATCTTTACGTGTGTGGATTCACCTTTAGCCAGTCAGTCGGTTGCCTTTTTCGTACATTACATAGCGCAGCTAGTAAGCAGCTAGTGCCATGTTTATAAACTCATTTTCATTTCAAAGTTATCCATTTTTGCTAGTTTAGTATCAAGTATAACAAATTTTAAAAAAGTACTCGATAAAAACGACAATTTTCAATATTTTCATGCTGATTTTACATTAACGCGCATGCGCAATTGCGAGGCACCCGCGGAACAACGGCGACGGTACAGATCAGTGATCACAGCACGTTACGTCCACGGACCACGATACTGTTACTTTTTTTATAAAACTGTTACGTTTTTACTGACATAATAGGTCTTTATGGAAACAGTGATCTGGATCCGAATAGATCAGTTATATGTCAATTGTCAAACAGCTGTCAAGTGGGATTTATGATTCCATGGATTTAACGGACATCCAACAACGAAAAAGTTGGTAAAAAAATAAAAAACAGATTGTTCAGGATCAGTCATCCAACTGATCGGGTTAACGCAGCCTCATTATGTAAAAATTCGCGATAGCGGTCGCTGAGCAGATGTCGAGCAACAGCGACAGGACAGCAACAGGGCCGTAAAATTTGTAGATTATTGTTGTTATCCGCCACTATGACGTCGTTGCATAATACGAAATTTACGTCTGACAGCAGATATTGCGCGATTTTCGCCCATCGCTTGTCGTCTGCAAGATACGTGATAAGCCTGCGATCATATTTTCCGTAAAGGCCTTCTGTGTTACACTGAAAACAAAATTCTGGCAACACTGGCAGGACTGCTGGTGAACCATTTTGTATTTGTATTTGTATTTGGTGTTTTGGTTTGCTATTTTGGTTTGCTATTTTGGACATCATGAAGAGAAAATCTGGACGCAAATCTAAATCCCAAGATGAAGAAGAATCCAATGGCATAGATAATGGTGCAGACTCTGAGCTAGAGGATACGCCTAAAAAGAGAAAATCAGCAAGCCCAAGAAAAGCACTAAAAGATGACGCTTCTTCCGCTGAGTCTATCAATTCAGACGCCGAAAATGAGGTGAGACTAAATTTAAAATGCCTCTTCATACACCTGAGATCAACATGTAATAAGCCGGTTTGTTCAATACCAAGTATTTCACCAGAAAACGATTGTCGGAATCGGAAATGGTTCCACTAGAGTTGTCAAAGCTGATTAACTTTTTATAAAACACCATAAGCTAGGGATTATATGTGGATAAACTGCAGTTTTCCTTCTGTAACTAATTTTATTCCCCCTCCCATATTCAGTGCAAGCAAACGCTAAAATTAGCTATGAAAGGAAACAATTTTTGTTTTCACTTAAGTCTCAGACTTATTATAGATCATTAAATTTAACTACCATATGAAAACTATATTATGTTTATAAAACAAGTACCTTATCTTAATCCTCAGCCTAAATGGACATTGTATAGGGTGAGCCTTTATAGTCAATGCAGCCCAATAAAAAAGTGAAAGATATTTGAAATAACACTTTTTTCAGAAAGATGTTTTTTGATAGTATTTCATAATGATGCCATTTTTTGTGGTATTTCTAAGATCCAAAACACCATTCTGAATAAGACAAAAAAGATAATTTGTAGAGATAGGGAGCAAATAGTAATCTGCTAGTACCTAGATTAGATAGGATCACATTTATTGGGTGGGCAATAAGTAAAGTTTCCTAGCAGGCACATATGCATGATTTGGTTTTGGGGGGTCCAGATTATGGGTGTCACTTGCATGACCTTTCAGTGGGGGGTCCAGATTAGTTCGGGGGGGGGGGTTGCAAAAATTTATGGATTCCATTTTTTTTAGATTATATAACGTTTTGGGGGGGTCCGGAGCCCTGGACCCCCCTCTAAATACATGCCTGCTACCTAGCTTCCTAACCGATAGTGCATCTAAAATCTTAAAGAACATATAGTTGCTGTCCCATTCTGGAATTCAAAATAAGAACCAGCAATACATAATTATCTTATGAGTGGATAAAGTGATACACAGACTACACTGTAACTCATTAGGATTCAACAACAAACCATAAGGTAATCTGGCAAAACTTGTGGCGTACCCTTTGATTTGGAGAATATCAATCTATTTTTTCTTGAAGCATATACAATGTGTCCCAAAAAATAGTGTCAAGTGGACGTCCAGAGATAGAGCACACCTAGAAGTATCTGAATTACCCCCATATATTTATTTATTTATTTATTTATAGTTTACATTACAAACACCAAAATATGTTATGCAATTTTTTGTAGTTTCAGAGTTATGAATTTTTTTCTAAATTTTAGAGAATTCTCTACCTCGACAACTTAAAACTGTTCCTAAAGAAAAATTAAAAGACTTTTCCAAATTCTCCTTCTTGCTAATTAATCTCCAAGAGTTTTCTGCTTACACATAAACAATCGTCTTTGTAACTTTGAAGAAAGTCATGAAAAGTTTAGTGTAAAGCGAAAAATTTACGATCTGATAATGGAGGTTTTGAATTAAGAAAAAAATATATTTTTTTTGTGATAAATCGAAAGATCATATGTAAGATTTATAACAAAGTCGTTTTCTTTTTTTTCGCAATAATTGAAAAGTTATATCAAAATAAAAATGGGTTTTTGAATCGAGTACTGAAAACACGCCGACGGCTCCCGAACCCGTGTGACGTAACGATGGCGGTTAAGATGCTCCTTTGACCAACGACGCCCATCGATACTAGATTCTAGATTCCCAGCCTGTTGTGAAAATACTTGCTAGTAACTAGTGCATATTTGTTGCAATATAGCCGATGAATGAAGTTTGCAGCTCGAGATGACCTCTACGATCGAAATAAATATCTTTTTGAATGCTTGAAATCAGATTCCAGTAAGTAAGTAAGTACCTAATCAAATATGTCTTGTTGAAACTATCTGGTGCATATTCGGCTGGCCTAGTGGTTAGAGTGTTGGGTAATGGATCCATTGGTCTATGGTTCAAAGCTCAGCCTGTCCAATTTTTTTTTATTTTTTTTTATCAAATAATTCATTCATGTGCTTTTTGCACTTGTTACGTACATTTTTTTCTACGATCAACATAAACATGTTTTCGAAACAAATTCTATCAGACATATTACTTGCACTGCATAGTGCAAAAACTAAGTACAGGACGCGGTGGACAATTCAAAAAATCAGTGCAAATGGTATTTGTCTGTCAATATAATCCGCCAATATATTTTTTTTAAATGTAATAGTTGGTTAATAAAACAAGATCCATTCATTTTTTAAGTTTTTAATATAAATATAAGGTAACTCAAACTCGTAATCACAACTGTCTTCTGTTTATCAATTGGTATCTTTATTTATTTAACTTTGAGCAATGAAGCTTAATAATTAAATTTTCATAAAAATTTAACAAACAAAAATATGTAAATGCAATGCAAACAAACAAAACTTATTCTTCTATGAGTTTCAATGTTACAATTATCTTCTTCACCAAAACTTAAAATAATTATTTTATTATTTAATATTATTATTGATAATAAATACTTATACAATAAATAAACTATAAGTATAATTATTTTACATAAGAGTTAACACTTCAAGAAAACAAAAATAAAACTATATTTTTTAGTCCTGAACATAGAAAAAAGTATAAAGTATCTAGGAATATATTTAGACTCACACTTACGTTGGGATGTACATATTAATAATCTATTAAAAAAAATTGGATTCATTTCATTTCGTTTAAAAAACATTTTTTGTTTCAGAAGATGTAGATTATGCATCGAACGAGAACGTAGACATTTTGAAAATGTCTTGTGAAATTTAATAAACATTGTGAAGAAATCTGATAATTTCGTTTCATTCTACAATTTACTACTTACAAAAAACAAGTCGTACATGTAAAAAAAAATCTTAGCAAAGTGACACAGGTGGTCATCTATCGATATTCTGATCGCACTGAATGTTCTTTATTGCGGCACTGACAATCATTCTGCTATTAGCGCCCTAAAATTAGTTATTGTTTCATTTAAAATCCCATCGCTAATTTCAAGAAATCTCCGCCTCTTGTCGTTGAAGTTTTTAGACCTGCATAGAAATCATGAAATCACCTTTTTAATTTTTTTAATTGCGAATCGAAAATTTAGGTCATAATTAACAGAATGTTAACAGTTTTAAGTTGTCGAGGTAGAGAATTCTCTAAAATTCAGAAAAAAATTCATAACTCGAAAACTACAAAATATTGCATAACATATATGGGGGTGATTCAGATACTTCTCGGTGTGCTCTATCTCTGGACTTCCGCTTGGCACTATTTTGTGGGACACCCTGTATAATCTAACTAAGCCACAGTCAACCATTGAGTTAAAAATGCAATCATGATTCAATTTTATAATCGGAAGTCTTTTTTTTCTTTTGTAACTATCATACTTCTTTTGTAGTATAGAGACCTGTTCGCTTTTTATACTCTTCTGGTGTTAGCTTAAGGTTAAATTTGATGTACCCCCTTTGGTTCAATCATGTAATTTATATACCCTTCGATTTAATACTTCAGCTCCCAGACAGAACTTGCATCAATAACTGAGGCAGATAGAGGTAATCTGATGACATAGTTACTAGTGCATTGACTTTTGCACCTCTTGCTGAGTTAGGTCCCAAGACTTGTCTTTATAGCAAAAGCTAGTATGACTTTATATCCTATTCATCTTGCATATTCTAGTCCCAAAGTTTTAGATCCCAAAATGATCAGTTAGGGCCTCACCATGGCTTATGTGCTAAGGACTCTTCCTCAGCATTATGCACACATTGGGTAACTAACAACCCCCATTAGATGTAAAGGGTTTTTCATTAAGGATGGGTCGATTTTTATTTTTATTTGAAAGGTCCCTGCAGCTTCTCACAAGGGCATGGATCTGGGTGGTCCAATTTTGAATGACTGCTGCATAAATCTGGCTGAATTTGGGCCTTGGGCTAAACTATATTGACTTTAAAACCATCAGTAGTTTCCGGCTTACTGCCATAGACATGTGACTTCATGGGCATAGACATGTGACTACAGAAAACCCCACAGATGATGTTAGGTTATGCTAACAATAACATCCTATTTTTGCAGCCCCATATTTTTCAGTTTTTTCTCAGTTATATAAAACTTACAACTTTTGTTTTAGTCTAAGCTTACTCATAGTCAGCACTAGCACATACAAACAGAACTAGATTCAGATTTTTGTTGAAGAAAATAAGTGTTGGGAACATGTTTTAAATGAGGCAAATCCTGTGTCTATGTGGATGTCAAAAAAGATTAGACATTAAAGACCTTTTTGGAGGGCCTTTGCAGGAACATTTTTTGTAGTGTTCCAAACTTTCATCAAGCGAAATCAGAGCGCTGAGACCCAATCGCACATAATAGTGTTCTATTGTCAAGAATTCTTACAGAATATCAAGCAGCTATGTAAGGATTTGAGAAATCTGAAGAAAGAGATCTGTGACATGAAGGATGATATCCATCAACTCCAGTCCAAGGAGGACTTGGCTCCTAAATCCTATGCTCAAGCTTTGTCCAACACTACAAACACTTTAAGGAATGAAATAAACGATGTTAAAAGTTTGGCAGAGTTTATCTCCCAGTGTTATGACTTATGAGGACCAAAAAAAGAGGTACTGAAAGTCACAAACACTTTGAAAATATACAATAAGGAAAATAGCGCCTTGAAACAAAACATCAAGATACTTGAAAACAAGATACGGCAATATCAACAAAAAGAAAAGGAGAACAAGATTATTATTTCAGGTCTTAAGCAAGTGAACACTGCCAACGTCTCTCAAACAGCGAAATCTGTATTCAAGAGGCTAAATCTTGAATCAATACAAAACAGTGTTACAAGATAAAAGAGAATGATAGTTCACCAATCTCTGTTGAGCTATGTAGCAGGCAGGACAAGGCCTCTGTATGCAAAAATTGAAAACAAATAGGCAAAAGTCTTCTCCAAAAAAAAAAAATTATTAAAGAGCATTGTATAGAGAAAAATAGAATACTGTCTAAAAATGCTTTGACTGAGACAGAGGTTCAGAGAGCCTTACAAGGCTTAGATGAAAAATCAGGTGCAGGTCCAGATGGTGTCCGTGCAATTTTTGCGAAAGAATACTCTAATTCACACTGTTTACCTTTAAAAATACTGCTTAATCAATCACTTTCATTAAGAATCTTTCCAGATATCTGGAAGGTTTCTGTAATAACTCCAATGCATAAGATAGTCAGAAAAACAATGTCAAGAACTATAGGCCAATTAGTAAACTTTGTGTCTTCTCAAAGCTTTTTGAAAAATTAGTATATCCATGTATTTTCAATTTTGTAATTCATGATATTATACTGGAACAATATGGTTTTAAGTGAACGCCATATACACAGATTTCAGCAAAGCATTTGACAAAATTAGCCATGACATTATGATCCAAAGTTTGGCTGAGATGGGAATCTGTGGCAATCTTCTTAGATGGTTCGAATCATACCTTCTTAATAGATCGATGTTTGTCGCTCTCTTAGGCTTCAATTCTGTGAGATTCTACCCATCATCTGGAGTCCCACAGGGTTCTCATCTTGGCCCCCTTCTTTTTGTGATCCACATTAATAACTTAAAGCTTTGCTTTAAATACTGCCTTTTTCTTTGTTATGCCGACGATCTCAAAATATTTCTTAGGATTGGTTTAATATCAGATTGTGAAACCCTTCAGATGTGTATTAATAACTTAACACAATTCTGCAATGTAAACCAGTTGTTCTTAAACTTTGACAAATGTTGTGTTCTATCTTTTTCACATGGATCTACAACACTGAATTATGATTATAAACTGGAAAATATTTCTCTAATAGAGTCTCGCATATCAAGGATCTAGGGGTCTTGTTTGACTCTAAAATGACATTCAATCTGCACATGGATAAACTAGTAAATGACCGTAATAGAATTCTTGGATTTATCAAAAGGCAGTGTGTTGACTTCCACCATCCTAAGGCATTGATATCTCTTTATTATTCATATGTTCTCAGTAAAATGCAGTTTCTATGTTTTGAAACTCACTTCCAAATTGTAAATCATAATTACTCAATGGCTAGATCACACTTCAAAATTCTTGAACTGAAAACAAAGGCGCATTATGTCTGATATTCTAACATTATTTAAAATTGTAAACAGCATCTCAGATTCTCCAAATATTTTTTCCAAAATCAAATTCTATGTTCCTACACGAAGACTAAGGTATCATGACCTGTTTCTTGTTCCATATTGTTGAACCAATTATTACCAAAATGCACCTCTAGTCAGAATGGTTAAGGCTGTTTATTCATATTGCACTGATAGTAGTTTGGACTTATTTGCAACAGATTTATTAACATTTAAAACAAGACTTAAACTTAAGTTTTTAGAAGTAACGTAACTTAGCATAGATTAGTTTCATAAATTTCGGTATACCTCTTTATGATGTGTAATATACTTAAGCTAGATATTACATTAGTAATATCAGGATACTATTTTTGGAACTTGTTCTGTTTGTATCCTGGTAACCTTAATAAATAAATAAATAAGAAGTCTAGTGGGATCAAATCGCACGATCTTGGTGGCCAATTCACATCACCGCTGCGTGAGGTAACCAGAACCTCCACTCGTTCATGCAGAAGGTTCGAAGTGGCGTCCGCTGTGTGGCAGGTAACGGCATCCTGCAGGAATCGCGTGTCGTCCACCTCCATGTCGTTCAACATGGGCCAAAGGAATTCCGTTATCATTGCTCTATAGCGCTCGATAGTGAGGGTGATGGCCTCACCAACGTCGCTTTGGAAAACGTACGGACCAATAAGGCCGCAGGCCCAGAATCTACACCAAACAGTTAGCCCGTGTTCACATCGGACGCGCCTCGCTTGGTGCATCGCGCTTTGCTTTCCGCCTAGTGTAAAGCGAAGAGAAACAAACCCATACATTTAGATGCAGTCGTTCACATCGGGCGCATAGCGCTTAGCAGTATGCGTACTATGCTATGCGAAGCGCCAGGTAACGCGCAGTGTCGGTTCTTGGACGCTTCCCTTCACTTGTTCGAGAGATTTCATTGGTCAAATTGGTTAGGTGTGGTGAGAATAATCAGATTTTCACTTTTAAATCTATGTAATATCTTTTATTTACCTCATTGTTATCATTATTCGCTGCTCCGTTGAAATTCCATCTCAAATGTTGGTCCCAAAACCAGTTATGTAACGTTCGAGTTGGTGAAGAAGCAGGTCGAATGATTCTTTAGAGATCTTAAATGTTAGTAAAATTTTTGTGCACCTCGGTGCACATATTGATTCCATGCATCCACATACGTTTTCCACGCCTTTTCCTCATTCTTGCAAGCTATATCGAATTTTCCAATGCGGAGTATTTATGATAGTGCGTGCAAAACGCGCCTGATGTGAACTGTTCGATAGCGTGGCGCTTCGCTTGGTGTTAAAGTAAAGCGCGATGCTCCAAGCGAGGCGCGTCCGATGTGAACGCGGGCTAACAGTCAGAGAACCAAGAACGTTGTCTATGGTCATAGTCTCAGAGATTTTGTATGGATGTATGCCTAAATCCCGGCGCAAAATTCGCCAGGTTGAAGTTTGCGAAATGCCGAGCTCATGTGCACAGCGAGGAATTGCCTGTCTTGGGCTCTTTCTGGACACTTTCACGGACAGCTGCGATGTTCTCGGAACTCCTTTGACGTACAGGTGTTGGCTGATTGCTGACTGAACCGGTTGTCTCAAATTTCACAACCAAACGTTGCAATCTCGACTTTGAAGGACCACCGCGTCTTCCGTAAAATTGGCGCAATGCGCGCTGCGTTTTAACTAGTGAACACTCATTTTGATAATAGATTTTTATCATTTATACAAGCTGCTCAAAAGTGATTTGGCATAAGTGACTGATAATAAACAACCAGATTTGACAGAAGTAGACGCTGCCAAAACAACATGGCCGATCAACAGACTCTCAGTTTTTATCTGTTTAGAGAGATTCAGAAATGCCCCTTCCTGGCTTTAGTTTCTACTGTCACAATAACATTGCCAAAGATAGGACAATACTGTTACTTTACACCATTATTGGTCATGTTTTTCATTTAAGTCACTTTTGTGTGTACACGATAATCAATATTTATAGGAAAAGAAGTCAAAAAAGGATGATCCTGATGAAGATCCTTTAGCTTCTGCTGCAAATGATGAAAGTGCTTCAGAGGTATGTACAATTTCATGGTAACATGTGACATACCATCCTTAGCATATGAAACACAGACATCACATAGTCAAACTTACTAAAAAAATTTTATTTGGTTTGTAGTTGTAGTGTTTGTAATGTTTTATTTATCCTATAGTTTGTAAATGCTTATTCCACAAAACTTTTAGTACTAAAATTAAGTTCTTCTTTACCAAACCTTTCTTAGCTCCTGTACCATGCCATGCTTATAAACATTGTATTTTAATTGTAATCTAGCTAGCTGTCAAGCCACAAAATATTTGTAATCCTATAGGATTCATAATATATATTATGATTTGATCCATTTGCCTAGTACAAATTTGCTGTCATTGGTTGTTTTATTTCCAGCCTATATAAAAGCAGTAGTTGATTTATTTACACAGTATTTTGAGTTCAATCAGCAGTTGTATATTATGTCTAACATTCATGATTTGGTGCAATTAATATTTTTATGTAGTTGGAATTAGGATTAATTACTTCCTAGTTGTTCCTGTTTATAAGCACTAATTTTAAGCTATTATGAAATGTCAAACACCTAATATATCTATATCATATAAAATAGCAACCACTGTTTTTCTGCTGCTATATACCCAGATCACTTGTTAACTTTGATCTGTGCAATTCCAACAATGAAGCTAGATAATGCATTTACTTACAAAATGAAAAAATGCTTGAAATAAGACTTTGGGTCATAAAAGCCTCTTTATGTTCTCAAAATGTTGACTGACACACTAAAAAAATGTATCTTGTGGGCCACTAAGTTTTTATATAATTTTTAACCGGTGAGCTTTTTTATGTATCCATAAACAATCGATTTTTTGTGAAACTGAAAACATACCTCCAAGGCAATGCTGCAGGATATTCTATAGACAATCTTGAATCGTATATTATGCATTAGGCGTCAAATCAAAACATGTATTTGATGCATGCACCCTCTAAGGTAACAAGCCATGTGAATTGTATTTAATGACCTTAAATAAGAATACATAAATTAAAACATAGTTTTTAACTTTCTTCATTACTTTGTTTACCTATATCATGTTATGTGTATTATTTGGCTTGACCAGACAGCCTGGTAAGGAGTACCAAAACTGTTATTTCATTGATTCCTTTGGTGTTTGTTATTATGAACTTTTATCAACTTAGATATTTTACACTCAACATCATGTGAATAATGCAATATTGCCTCTATTAAAAAGAAGCAGAAGAAATACACAAGACAAGAATAATTTTAAGCTTTAACATATGATTAACCGAATATATATATAAACAAAGTAAAATGATGATACCTGATCTACACTGTAAAAAAATAACTAAATGGATATAAAATCAACCACAATGGTTTTTTTATAACTGAGCAGGCTGCGTAGGTAGAGCCTAAATACCAGAGTACCGCGGCTGCTGTGAAAAGGTTATGTTGGAAATTTATTAATTTATGAGAGCAAAGTCATATAATATTGGACACACCTTTAATCATTCTTTTTTGTTCTAGACTAAGAGATCAAAGCGGAGCAGAAAATCTGCACAAAAAAAGGAATCTAACAACACTAAGGACCATGATAATGATGAAGAACAGCAAAATGAGGTGAGTAATCCACATTCTAAAAATTGAGGCCTAATATGCCATTCTTGTAAAAGTAAAGAACCTAGGATATTTAGGCACTGGCAGGAGGAATCTATGACACCATACTTTTTTGATCCTCAAAAGCCCAACAGAAATCTTTGCTGTTGTCATATAAAAAATTGAGTCAAGTTGATTGACTCAGTACTTTCCACACATAACGGTGATATCATTATATTATTATTTTCCCTTTACATGAAGGTATAGTCTGAGTCCCTTGCAACCAAATCATCGCCCACCTACCCTCAAACAGCATCCAACACAAAAACTCTAGTAAATAGCTTCTTATATAATCTCTCTATAGGAACTAGAACGACACAATTTTTATTCTGCGAGCTTCAACTGGATGAAACAAAATTATCAGGAACCTCCAAATTGCCTAAAACGAATTTTGAGCTATGTGTCGAAATTTTATTAAAATTAATTCCAGGCTACACAATACAGAACGATGTAAAACAATACTCGTCTAATAACATACATCAGAAAAATCGAACTCCCTCAGTTTCTGTAATAAGAATAAGCGAGGCAATTTTCCAATGGACCTAAAAAAGTGTATTATGTCGCTAGGTCCTTTTTTCGTAGGTCAATGGAGAGCACATTATGCATACAAAATCTTTTTCAGTTTCAGTCAAAATAGCGTAAAAACAAAGTTTCAGCAGTTGTTATATTTTTAGTAGTAGTTAAGTCCCTTGGTTTCTGTAGCAGGCAAGGCAATGATCGGATGGACCTAAAAAAGGGTATTATGCCGTTAGGACTCTCTTTCACAGGTCAATGGACAGCCTATTGTCAATACAACAAATTTTTGAGTTTTACAACTCCCCACCCCCAATCACCCCAATTTCACCCCCACCAAAAAAAAAAGGAGAAAATGATCAGGAACTCCTAGAACGCCAAAAAACGAGGTATGAGGATTTTTTTTTGTTTTTTGCTAATTACTCCGCTGCCACCGATTTGAAAAATTTTAGCAGCACTACCTACTAGGACCCCACAGCGTATCGGTACCCAAATTTCATCTCAATTCATGCAGCGGTTTCTGAGATTACGAGGGTAGAAAAAAAGCGACAGACAGACCGATCGACGGAAATGTATGACGTGGATTTTCGTTATGTAGACATCATAAAACGCTCAAAAAGTGTATTATCTCAAAAAGCGTATTATCTCAAAAACGAAAATTTTCGCGATCACAATACTCCCCCCGCCCTATCGGTGTGGGAAGTAAAACAAGACAAATACTTAATTTGCACCACAATGTACAACTGGGGAAAAAATCAATTTACTATGAATTTAATTGTTACCACATTATAAGGATCACCTGAATCTTTTGTCCCTTATTGCCCTTTTTTGCTGAACATGAATTAATTATACTATGGAAACCTTCAAACATGTACAGAAAACTCTTTTGCCAGAGAAAATTACATAATCTTTTTCACTTATCTCACTTTTTGTACATGATATTGAATAATATTACAGGAAAAGAAGTCAAAAAATGATCACCATGATGAAGATCCCTTGGCCTCTGATGGAAGTGCTTCAGAGGTAAGTAGAGTCCTAAATATTGAGTTATTTGGTTCATGATTTCATGTGATCCAGCGTACTTTGGCACATAAATCACAAACAACACAGCCAAAATGCTCACTAAACCAATACTTTCTTGTTTGTAGTTGTACTAGTGTTTATATTATTTAGTTCATCCTTTGGTTTCTGAATACTTAAGCTTTAAACCATTGAAATACATGCAGCTGTTACTTCTCAAGAAACCTATGAGGAATGATTATAATTATTTATTATATTATAAAAATTCTCAAGTTTCCGAATGTTGCTTGTGAATGCTAGATACGTTCAAGGAGGAATTAAGCTGCTCAGTCAAAATAAAATGGTGGTAGAATGAGTTGGGGGTTTGGTAGATTAAAATAAACCGAAACGTAGTGAAGGAAAGTTATAGTTTCAATCGTTGACCGAAACCCATGAAAAACAACCATAATCTATAGTCGCGGTCATTAGAAAAATAAACAATTCATAGAGTAATGATACCTAATTTTCAGTTAAATTGTCAAAAGTATAATTAACAGCTACAATGGTAAAAACTCATTTAACGAAGCAAAATCATCAAACAAAAGTGATTTGTTCTAGACTAAGAAATCAAAGCGGGGCAGAAAATCCACTCAAAAAAAGGAATCTAATGACACTAAGGACGAAGATGAGGAGGAGGAAAAGCAACATGAGGTCAGTATTATTTTTGTAATTGAGGCCTGGAAACAGAATGACATGAATAAGACGAGACTATTCCACATAATAGTCGATATCAATCATTAAAAGTTATATACGTTCTCTAGAACAAGAAATCAAAAAAAGCCAAAGCAGCCGCACAAAAGGAATCCAACGATCAAGACGAAGAAGACGAGAGTCAGTATGAGGTATGTGCCAATATGTTCTTAAGAGTATCCCAAGTATTTATCTAAATATTTGAATGCGGAAACCATTTTTGTATATCAGACGGACGCGTCATAAGTGTGGCAAGTTCTCTAAACTATTAGTACTATTAGTAGCAGGTTCAACTACAGATCATGTTTTGAAGCTAGTGATAAATGTAAAACTTCTTTTTAGCTGATTCGATGCTAACTTATCATTTAATATACAAATGGATACTGTCAGTTTTAGCCTGAATTAAATTGTTCTGTTCCGTCTCTCATATGAAATAACCGCTACATGAAAAGAGTACCTACTTTCCTACATTCTTTACAGCCACTTATAACATTCTTTACTGGGGTAGAGTAACAGGCATCAGCATTCAACCACAGTACTCAAGAAAGCTTCAGTTCCTCTTATCAAGTTAGTCATAGTTGAGGTTCATTATCAGTTAAGAGGTTTCTAGGATATGAAAAAAGTACATAATTATACCTGTTAATTAGTAGAGATGGACAAAAGATACTATTAGTCCAAATAGTAGTAGCATTGATTAACTTATTTAGGGGAAGATAGGCAGCCGCATAGGAAAACCGCGCGCTCGCAGTCTATCTCACTCACTCTAGTCTATCTCACTCACTCTTTCATAGAAAACAATCACCGTCACCTGGCGCCCTCTGAAACAATCTAACAAGTCTCGCAAATTCCTGAATCCTTTATAAATATGCCCAATAGATGGAGCATCCAGCTATAAAAATATGATCTTGAAGTGGCACTGACCCATAGCACTGACCTAACCACCGACGATAAAAAAACATCGTCGGTTCGTCGGTGGACCTAACATTAGAAATATGTTTTGTGTTCGAAATGATCAGCTGATAGCGGTTGTTGACCTTGTTGTCCGTATACCACCATGTGAAATTGAGGACTTTTATTTGTTTTTTTACAATTTCTTGGACATATTCACCATAATTGTTGTTGTGATGTGTTTTTTAAGGAACCTTTTTTGTCAGGTAAGCACATCTGTCAAATAAGATGATGTAATTCGTGAGATAATGCATGATGAAAACTTGAATGCATATTGAAAACAGCAAAGAAAAAAAACGTTTATTCGCCAATTACAGTTATCACATTCACTAGAGCGATAGTTGTTATAGTCATACTGCATCTT
Organism: Callosobruchus maculatus; assembly: GCA_951848785.1. Classification (NCBI taxonomy): domain Eukaryota; kingdom Metazoa; phylum Arthropoda; class Insecta; order Coleoptera; family Chrysomelidae; genus Callosobruchus; species Callosobruchus maculatus. Next base: position 12,854,561 of record CATOUR010000100.1, read on the forward strand.
TGTCACTTGATACTCCAAAATAATGCATTTCTTACTTGAAATTTTATCTATGAAGTATATAGAAGTAATGAAGTTGTAGTGGCCAACCTTTGGTGGATTATGTTAAAGTAGCAAAAACGTCCATCCGTAGGTAATAATTGCTAGTTGTATACCTATGTACATATAGGCAAGTTCAAGGAATGGATCATTTAATACATTAATCTTTTGACATAACCTAAAAGTTGAGTTTCTGGAACAAGAATATTAATTATGTACATATGCACCAAAAAAATAGGTACATTATATTTCAAAATGCTTCCTTTTTGTCATTATAGGTGTGGAAAAAATTCTTCAGCTTCCCAAGCATTCGAGACAGAAGAGGCAGACCGATACCAGGAGGCGAAGAGAGTGCTGACTTTCTAGAAAGTAGATCCTGGTATATTCCACATACTGTGTATAGTAACAGCACCAATAAATGCTCATGTTATCTATCTATATATTTTTTAATAAATGGTGAAGAAAAATGAATAAGGTATTTAAATTGATTAACGTATTAACCCTGTAAGTATGCTTCTCACATAATCGAATTGATAATATTTCACAATATCATTAGCTTATACCACTGATTAACATATTTAGGGGCAGGGCCGTAGCTAGGCGATGACCATGGAGGGGGTTCATGGTGATTTTAGGGGGGGTTCATGTATAAAAGAATATGTAATGTCTTAATTGGCTTAAAATCTGTATAGATTGTATTGCTGCTAATGTGTTATGAGCACCGAGGGATTGGTTAGTAGTAGAATAAATCACTAGGCTTGGAGAAAGCATCTTTGATTATTGTTATTTTGTATTATTTTAGTAGTTATTTCGTTCATGGGAATACTCATGGGGGGGTTTGAACCCCCCAAACCCCCCTCTTATATACGGCCCTGTTTAGGGGCTTATACCCACATTCATACTTTTTCCCAAATGTAACATGAAATGGTGTCTAGCTACAGCAAGGTAAAAATATGTATTTCAAATGGCACTTTGCTTAACATAGTGGGATTAATTTGTATCTTATCATTTATCAAACAGGGTGACTATCTAAAAAACACTCATTGGGTGATTGTTAAGTTGCACACACCAGAAGCTAAAGGATTATTACTCGAACAAAAAACTATTAGTTATATTTTCCTATGTATTTATTATATATATATATATATTTCTTCGATGTATTAGGGCTTGTTCCGAACAGTATATAATTCAGTGTATCGAAGGGTGATGAGTGAAACACCATTCAGTGATGTCCTGCTGCAGTTCTCAGTCACACAATATGGGCCAATATTATTGATACTATTGAGTTGTTTATGCCTATAAACATAAAGAAGTTTCAGGTTTTGCCCAGCTCCTTAAACTATTCACTTCCATCTGACATCCTGAAATAAATCATATTTTTAACAAACATAAAAAATAGAAGAAAGCTAAATGATGAAAGTGCATTAAACATAGTGCAAGTAAGAACTTTCATTCTAATATTTTAAATAATGATTACTACTGTGACAGCCATTCATAATATACCTATTATCATTGATTAACGTGTTCTATACGTTAATCAATGCTATTATGCACCTTGTTAAATACAAAATAAAACTGACACAGCTCGATTTTTCTTGATCCCCCCCTAAATAAGTTAATCAATGGTAGTAGTAATCATAGTACTGGGAAGGCGAAGCCATCCAAGTAAGACACCTTATATCTTACACTAACTGTTGGATCTTGAGCAACTAAATTTAAAATAATATTTTCTTTATTATTCATGGTTCTTGTTGTTTTTGGTCTACCAGAATCCATGTTTTTGCTCTCACATTTCCAGTTTCTCGACAACATCGTTCAACAGCTCTAAGTGTATTTTTACTTGATAAGTTTCTTCTAGGAAACTTTCCTGCATACGGTTAAAACATGTCGGTGTATTCAACATTTGAATGCATTTTGATTTAAAATATCTAATTTTACAAATAACAGGCTTTCAAAAATCTAATTGTCAGTTTTCCATGGCAAACTTAGAGAAAATGAAGATATACTAATTAGAATGGATTTTTATGTAATGTTACAAAAAAGGAAAGCCCTCAATCCCCCGTTTTATCTATGAGATCTCGCTTACGTGACAAAACATTATTAGTTCGCATAATTCATACTAATTAATAATAATAATAATTAATAACTTTAACATCAGCAGCAACGGTTATTACTCCATAATTTTCAAATCAGAATATTCTGAAAACGGTACACAGTATCTAGTTTTACAAAGAGTATCTGTTTGGTCTAAAATTGAATAATGTTTAAGCCCACTTAACATTATAATTCATAAATCTAACCTCAAAAAATTTATATTCAATAGATCATTATCACATTACCCCACAAGTGAACGTGCCTGGTGTACGTGCTCGTACAGTGTTGCCAAATCGCACGATTAATCGTATAATTACACGAATAGAGGGCAAATTCTCACAATTTAATACTGCAGGTACGATGTACTTATAGTATTTTTATGAATTTACACGATTTTTGGGAGTTGGGTTGCACTAATTTCTCTCCTCTTCCTCTGTCAACGCTGGCGCTGGTTATACGAGCTCGTACACCAGGCACGCCCACTTGTGACGAACCGTGTAACTAGCGCCCTCTACGAGAGTCCGATATAAAATGAAATTCATGGGACGCATTAGCTTCCAAAACATAATAATTGTATTAAATTTAATCCAGTAGTTTCTGCAAAATCCTAAAAAGTGTGTATATATTTTTTTCTTCAACGCCCTGTATGTTGAATACGGACGGCGGCGGCGTTACGAAAAATTTTTACCAAGCGAACCCCAATTATTTCTCGAGTTTTCTACCTAAAAACGGGGTCAACTGTTTTGAAACACCCTGTATATAAATTCTATTTTTGCATTGTAGGTAGAGAAAGTACTAGATGAGAAAATGGTAAGGGGTGTCCGCCATTATCTGATCAGATGGAAGGGGTACGAGGAGGAAAGCGATACTTGGGAGCCCGAGAATACATTACATTGTCCCGAACTGATCAGCGCTTTCAGAGAGCAGAAGAAAGACAAAAAGACGGGCAAGAATTCAAAGCCTAAACAGAAAGATGAATCTGACGAAGAGGACTGGGATGAAAATCAAGATTTTGAGGTTAGTGTTTCGTGCGCAGCTAAAAAAGATTAACTATTTATTATCCTAACAATTTTTGAAAGAACGGGAATATTTAGTATTCTTTGCACATATCGTTGAAATACTGGACCAATTCGGGTAATGAAGGACCCATTACTTATTTCATCATGTTTTGTGAATCTGGAATAAATATTGCTCCATTAATTTGATATATAAAAATATATTATAGATTCGCTTACTTATTCCACCATTCTGATACTTATGACAAAGTTGTCCAGCGCAACTGATACACCCAAATAGTTTTTTTAAGTATGTAACAAATATGTAATACATCTTATTATAATGCGATATGTAAAAGTAAAACAATAAATTCAATCTCATTACCGTGACTGTTTCTCGCAAACTTGGGGCGTTTCCATCAACATTGCAGTGTCAATTTTCGATTTTGAGATAATACGATTTTTGGGCGCTTTATGATGTCTACATAACGAAAATCCACGTCACTCATTTCCGTCGGTCTGTCTGGGTGGTTGGGGGATGGGCGGTTGTAAAACTGAAAAATTTGTTGTATTCGTAATAGGCTCCACTAACCTGTGAAAGAAAGACCTATCGTCATAATACACTTTTAGGTCCATCCGAACATTGCCTTGCCTATTACAGAAACCAAGGAACTTGGAATTTGGTGTGTACATACGAGTATTGCTTCTAATCTCTCTGTGGAAACTATTGGATTGATTGTAATGAGATTTTTACACAGTATTATTACGGTGGTGAGAATGGAAAAAGTTATGATTTTTATAAATCGTGTTAGTGGCGGCGCAGCAGTAATCAAAAAATTAAAAATATAAAAACAGCTCAAAATTCGTTTTTAGGCGACTTAGGGGTTCCTGATCATTTTCCATTTTTTTTTTGCTGGGGATGGAATTAGGGTGGTTGAGGGTAGGGGGTTGTAAAACTTAAAAATTTGTTGTAGTCGTAAAATACTCAATGTGCTGAAAAAATTAAATTTCGTGATATCATGTGCTTTTTAGACCTATCCGAATGTTGCCTTTGAATTTTATATATGTGTGTAATAATTTGATACATATTATAATCCTATAACGTGTGTGTGTCTTGGAACATTGGTTGTGATGAAATTGTGACACCGTATTACTACCGTGGAGGAAATGGTAACAGTGTCTGTTGATGGAAGTATTGCTAGTGGTGGAGGAGCAATCATCAAAAAAACGAAAAATTTCATAATCGCTCAAAATTCGTTTTTTCATATTTCAAAAAATCATTGATGAGGATGATGTAGATATAGTGGAACTCCAAATTTTTTGTTAGCACCGATAATGTGCGGGAAGTACTGAGTCAAGGCACTTGACGTCATTTTTTGCACATTTTTCAGGTCGAACGCATCTTGGACGTGTACTTCAAACGCGATGGCACGAAAGAGTTTCTGGTGAGTTGGAAAGGGTACGGCTCTGCCGATAACAGCTGGGAGCCGGAGGAGCACATGTCCTGCAAGGATCTGATCGACAAATTCATGCAAAAGGTAGAGAGAGCGAAGCAGGTGGACGAGCGGGAACTGCGCGTCAAAAGACAGCCGGTTCAGCGGTTCACGCTCAGCACACAAGAGCGATCCCGGCGATTGAGCAGACGGCTTAACAAGAAAGAGAGGTGAGTGTATGGACATCCTTTGAGGGGGCAAGGGGCTCTTCCTGCGCCCCACTCTCCCAGAAATTGGACAATATATTTTTATGTATGCTAATCTGATTTATCACTTGATATGTATACAGGGTGTCCCATTTTGGGCACTTTTACGGGGTATCATGGTTATTTTAGAAGATAGAGAGTTGCGGTTTTCGCAACAGTATGCTACTTTTTTGTGAAACTAAAGATGCCATCAACAAAATTATCATGGCCTCTTGGTTTTTGAGATACAGGGTGAAATCGAAAACTATCGATTTTGGGACCACCCTCGTATCTCGGTTGTCTTTTATTGTATTGAAAGGGTTAAAAAAGGATCTTATAGAATTTTTTCTGTAGAATCCAGTGGTGTAGTTTGATGTTTTCTTACTCTAACCATTTTTCAGTTATGAAGCAAACATATATTTTTTTAAATGGAACACCCTGTATATTATTTTTGAAGTTAATCGGAAATAAGTCAAGCTTTTCAAAAGTATACATTAGTATTAAGTTATTTTGAAAGTTACGCTCAAAATTTGATTTTTCCAATTTTTACTTTATTTGTAGCAGTAGGCCATGGTAATCAACTATAAATGATAAGCATCTAAGCAGTTATTACTCTACAAGGGACTTCTTACTCAAATTCGAAAAAAACAGAATCAAAATACATTTTTTAAATAATAATGTCTCCTTAAAATGATGAATATTGTGTTATAATATTGAGTAGATAGTGGGCTATGACTCATCTATTAAAAACAAAAAAGCAAATCTGTAAAAAACTTGCGAGACTGTCAGCTTTTAATTACATTTTTATTAAATATATCTTTGTTCTTTCTGTGTTTTCATTTTAATTATTGCCAATTTTCTATAATAAGGACAGCTTAGATACCCAGAGAGACAGCAGATATATTTGCTCGTCTAAAAATAAGTATAGTCACGTACGGATCCTTTATTCAACCACGTCCAAAAACTTATTTCAAGGAGAATATGGAGCAAAGGGGAACAAACGTATTAGGTTACATAGAAGCAACGCATTTATCATCTTGTAAGCACAAAGAAGAAGCTGTAGGGGTACAAAAATCAACTGCAGAAATATTTCTAAAAAAATACAATTACCATCCATACAAATTTAAGATACTTCAACATTGGCACAGCCATTGTTGCCATTAAAAGAATAAGAAATTGTGCCAGATTTGCAGTAGAGAAAATAGTCTCCAACTTGAACCAACATCTTTAAAAGCTCCTAGATGTTTTTAGTTTTCTATTTTGATTCAATTTCAAATTTAATAGTGTGTTGATATTCTTCAAATATAATGTTGTTTGGTTTTAAGTAATGTAATACAATAAGTAATATTTACTGAACATTATCACAAATAGTAGTAGTTAATAGTGTATAAAATACAATTAAATCATTGAGTTTAAAAGTATTGCGTATCTTGTATCTTAATAATAGTTTACTTTGATATTGTTTTTAATAGATTAGTCATGGCCTACTGCTACAAATAAAGTAAAAAATGAAATTAGAGCTTAGTTTTCAGAAAAAATTCATACTAATATATATTTTTGAAAAACTTGAATTATTTCCGATTGACGTAAAAAATAATATGCAGGGTGTTCCATTTAAAAAAATATATGTTTGCTTTATAACTGAAAAATGGTTAGAGTAAGAAAAATCAAACTACACCACTGGATTCTACAGAAAAAATTCTACGAGACCCTTTTTCAAACTTTTCAATAAGATAAAAGACAATCGAGATACGAGGGTGGTCCCACAATCGATAAGTTTCGATTTCACCCTGTATCTCAAAAACCAAGAGGGCCATGATAATTTTGATGACAGCGAAAACCGCAACTCTCTATCTTCTAAAAAAACCGAGATACTCCGTAAAAGTGCCCAAAATGGGACACCCTGTCTACAGTTCATTTCACGTAAGAAGTTAACAATGTTGTCATAGTTACACAGGCGCGCTGTGTACGTATAATCAGCTGGTCGGTTGCCATGCAGGAGCGTGGGTTAGTGGTTTGCGGAACATAGGGGTCTATTCTGTAAATTTCTGCTCATTTTAAACAGGGTCGTTGAAAAGTTAATTATAGCAGCCATGTTAAAAATTTAACCATCATTGGTATTCGGTAAGCATAAAATTTAACCGGACGGTTATTATGCCAGATGTTTTAACTGGTGCCGTTAAAAATAGTATACAGGCAACCACCCAGTAGCGTAACTTCAAAGTCGGGGCCCCCCCGCAAGATTTTTATCCCCCGAAATTATGACGTTCAGGTATAAGAAATATTATACAGAAAATTATCAGTATTTTACAAGGATTTCAAAAACATTTGAAACAACAACACAACAAAATTCGAAAGGTAGATATGACATCATTATAAATACCGTAGTAAGACCGGCCTTATTGCAAAACATCCATAGCCCAAAATTCATGAAAATAGTGCAAACCGTTTCCGAGATATATGAGGCATTCCATACTTAAGGCTCACTTTGTATATCATCGTACATATTTTTTATAAAAAAACCAATACCTAACCTGGTTGTTATTTTTTAGGATTAGGTCACAATTAAAACAAAAACTTATTTTTCTTTGTACGACGTTTCGACTATTATGTAGGCATCAGAAAGTTTTCATTGTATTAATTTCCACACTATGCTTGCGGGCCAATTAGGTGAATATGACAGCCTCATAATATAGAAAAACTAAAATTGGACAGAACAAACTTGAACACAAACGTGGAACGTAGTGCCCATCAAACGGCCACGCAATAATAACTGACGCCACTGAACCGGCACCAGGAGCATATTTAGGATGTCTTCTAGGGGAGGGGGGGGGCGGACCCTGAAACCGATTCACCTTCGAAATTCGCCTGTTTGCTTTGTTGCCAAGCGCAAATAATACAAATTTAGAAGAAACAAAACTTCTAAACATTATTGTTTTGCATTGTTTGAAGGCTTTTAACTTTTGGTATTTATATAAATATTATATGCACCCGTGTTTCCTTTAGAGTCTAGGGGGGGGCGTACGCCCCCCCCGCGCCCTCCTCAAAATGTGCCGCTAAACCAGAACACCACGACGACCGGTCAGAACAAGTCGCGGAGAACGACACGTCGTCAAGAACTGACGCACTTACCAGAACGTGGCGCCGACCATTCAGAACAACTCGCCAAAAACGACACGTCAGCTAGACGAGAATAAATAGCAACGACAGTTCACCTGAAGTCGATTAGTAGATCAATCGAAACAACGCTCAAAATTGGAAGTCTCAAACAGACCTTTTGAAACATCTATCTTATCATGAACTTCAAACAACAGTACTTTGATTCTCTATCCACCACAGCTTTGTCCTATGAATTTTGGTTCAGTGTTCACTGCTTTTATAGAAATGACTACAACAAGAATAGTCTCCTCCTCTTTACTTTCAAACTACTGATGTGATATATATATCGAATATAACTGGATTGATCAATTTTGTTTCAGGGTACAATACCACGATGCCGAATAATTTACAAAACGCAGTTGTCATCCATATCCTGCGTTATGCACGTAATCTGTGGAGCGTAGGTTAACCACGATATTTATGTTTCCTTGTTGTTTTTTTATCCAAAATTTAATACTTTGTAGTTGAGCAGGTCACGATCTTAATCTTCAACAAAAATTCCTAGAGGAAATAGGACAAAAACCTTACCTAGCTTATGAAACCAATCCAATGGTTGTCTGATCCTATACATAAAAAGACATATACTGGAATAATAACGTAGCAGCTACCTGTGGAGCCTTCATCAAAGTACAAATTGCTTAAATAAATAAATTTAGATTTTTTATTTTGTATCTTTTGTTTTGATTTCTCAACTTTTCCGACGATTAAAAGGCTGCAAAGGCAGCCGAAATGTTAGTATGCTTTTTTGAATTCCTGTATATGTAGTTTTATTTATTATTAGTAAATCACGACGTTGGTTGGATCAAGACATAAACTTTCCATAAATGATAGATTGTCATAGTCCTTAGGGCTGTTCCAACCTACGGTTCTGTTGCCGTCCCAGAACCGTTGTCATCATGCCCCGCCCATTTTGCGATTCTAGAATCGATGATTGGTTGGTACGCTGGTGGACCAACCAATCACCGTTTTTAGAACTGTAAAATAGGCGGGGCATTATGAAAACGGTTCTGGGACGGTAAAAGAGCCGTAGGTTGGAACAGCCCTCTTGTATATACCGATAAGCCATGGCCGACTCTACTCACTAGGCCGGAGACATGAAATATGGCAACACTGAACAGCGGGCCGGGTATTTATTGCTTTAAATTATTATTATTATTATTCATCTTTCTAAGTTCCTCTCGCATAATTGCGGTAGCAACAAGTGTTGACGGGCTGAGCCAAGTCAACACCCGGACTATTATTGATCGGAATTTAGAATTTATTATTATTATTATTTATTCATTTTAAAAGCTACATGAATAAATGAAGGTCATTCACAGAAGGCACTGCCTTGTGCGTGAATATTGCCCGGTATAGAATAACTAGAATTTAAGTTCACATGCTCCTACTTCTCGTGCACTCACTAACTTGTAGACCTTTCCATGATTAGTCATCTTTTGGTTCCTCCTATAATCCTGCTGTTTCTACCACTTCGACCAGTAAAACTCCCATCTCTTGTGCAGTCAAACATCAACCATATTAACTTTTCCAAGCTTTGTTCAGAATAACTTCACAAATAAATTTTGAAATACTACCTCGTGTCACGAAAGAATGTTTATATTTTGCTGCACATATACCGCTACCCTTTCGTCTTTGTCCGTTGTAACTTCATCGCTTGAGTTCTCGACAATTTCAGTTGATGTTTGCCCATAACGTGTTGTTGTATGGTATGAGCATACTTAGTAGTGAAGCTACATTCCGGACAACAGAATCGGGATTTCGGCAGGTATACTTTTTATGGTTCCACAGGGAGGCTTGGTGCTGATAAGACTTCCCGCATCTGTCACACTTGAATTTGCTGGCCGCTGGATGTATATAACTATTAGACTGATAATGCCCAAATTTGTCTTCGCATAGCTTTATCTTCTTAACCAAAGCCTGGTTGCTTATAGTATAGTCATCACATTTCCTTTTGCCATTCGTTAGACTATGAACCTCCTCAATTCTCAGTTCTTCGCTGTTCCCTTTCTTAGATTTTGTTATACTATCCAATTCAGGTTTGACCTCTGAAACGTTCTGATCCGCGAGATATTCCTTGCAACCACACATGCAATTTGGAAAATATTCCTTTGTAAAAAGGGAGATTGGAAGGTGACTTTAATGTGATTTGAAATTATTTACCTGTACTCCTACACAAACGAAATTGTAAAAAGAGCCTGCAAAGTGCATAGTACCAGGTTGCACTAGCAATTATGCTTCTAATAAAGAAGGATGTATTACGGTGTTCAAATTTCCACGAGACGAGCATTTGAAACAGAGTGGGTGAAAAGTGTTCCTCGTAAAGACTGGTTACCATCTCAAAATTCAGTAGTTTGTATTAAACATTTCCATGACGGTGATATATCTTTCAATGATGTTTATAAGGATAAAGACAATAATTTAAAAACATTTCCAAGGATAAACCCATTTTAAAGGACAACGTCTTACCTACAATATTTCCTGGACTTCCAAAATATCTTTCGTCACAAAAAAATTCAATTAGAATAAATCCGGACATACGAAAAGATTTGATAGTGAAGAGGCAGGAAGACCAACAAGAAGAATGGCTTCAGAGTGATCTGATACTAAATTTTCCAAGCTTATGTGAAAATTTCCAGAGTAAATTGAGTATCCACTTAATGAAGTGGAAGTGGCAGCAGGAAACAGGTTGTATTTATTTTTATTTGGTAGTGTTTGATCATGATGAACCAGATATCAGGTGTAGTGTCAAAATATTAGAATCAATGAAGGTAGAAGTTCGCATTAATCATAATTTGTTGGTGAAAGATGATTTGAGTTGGAAAATAGAAAATATTTTGGCACACTACTCAAAGGATCATAGTGAATGCAACACTAAACAATTTTAATTCAACAAATACTAAAATTAAGCTTATGCAGAATAATGAGAATGAAAAAGTAGAACAGATTGACTTCTTGGCAGAACAATTCAATATACTATTTTCAAATCATAATAGGTTTTCTGCCGATTTAATATTAAAGTCTTTTCTTTTATATCTTCACTCAAAAATAGTTTACAATATTGTGAGGGAGAATAAATTGCTAACTTTGCCACATCCCAAATATTTAACAAAACTTTGCAGTTCTCTAAAAATTGCACCTGACAGTACATCAGAAAACAAGCATTACATTAAAACTATTTCAGTGGGTTTATCAGACTTTGAGAAATACATTGTTTTGCAAATTGATGAAATATAAATTGAAGAAACGTTGGACTACAAGAATGGTAATTTAGTTGGTTTTGCTGAAAATGATATATTATCCTAAGCTAAAACGGTACAAGCATTTTTGATGATATTCTCTGTATTTGGTAGTATGAAGGAAGTTGTTTCACTTCAACCTGTAAGAAATAGTAGTGGGGATCAGTTACATGAAATAGTTTTATCTATTTTGCTTGGCTATGGATTTATTGTAGTTGCTGTAGTTACCAATAACGTTAGAGCGAATCAAAATATTTTAATGAAACTTACAGAGGGTTCAGCTGATAAACATTACTTTCATTTAAGCCCAGACTATACAACGTTTGTAATGTTTGATACAGTTCATCTGAAGAACATTCTAAATAATTGGCTAAATTTGAAAAATATTACGAAAACCTTCATATTTCCTGATTTTGATAACAACAATCTGGTAAGGAAAGCAAATTTTGTAGATATCAGAAACTTCTACAAACTTGAAGCGAATTTGTTGGTTAAAGCAGCTCCTAAGTTAAATTATAAAACAGTGTACCCTTCAAGTATTGAAAGGCAGAATGTTTCCTTAGTGTGTAATATTTTTGATGAAAGACACATGCTGCCTTATTCAATTACAGTGAAAGTACTGCTGACTTTTTAAATATCATTATAAAATGGTGGTCTGTGGTTAATATAAAAAACCCAATTTTATATAAACTGAAGAGAAATGCCTTCTTAAAACCTTTCCAGGACATAACAGATGATCGAATAGAGTTTTTAGAAAAATTTTTAATTTGGCTTGATAAATGGAAAAGTTTGGGATACCCTAACTCTTCTTTATCTGCTGATACACACAATGCACTGCATCATTCAACAACTGCCATTATGTTGATTAAACACTGTGTATCAAAAACTCCATGCAAATATTTGCTTACAGGAAGATTTCAAACTGACAATTTAGAATCTCGTTTTGGATGTCACAGGCAGTTATCTGGTGGCAATTATCATGTAAGCTTAAAGCAAATTTATGAATCTGAAAAAAAAGATTAGAATCAAGGGTGTCTTCGACATACAGTCTGCTCAATATGGACAAGTTAAATTTAATGTCTCCAATTTAGCAAAATTAAACACTTGTACAGTAGATCATGGAGAAATAAGTATTGACAGTTTTAGAGATATTTTAGCCAATAATTTAATGAATCAACCTCAACAAATTTCAGATTCAGCAATACAATATATAGCAGGTTACGTTAGTTTTAAAGTTTCAGCCAAACTGCAATTTACAGCCTGTATAAATGTTCTTGTCAATACAGAAATAATAGAACACGAGGAACGAAATTACTTTGATATATTAAACAGAGACGGCTTAACCCTTCCATCAGAGTTTACAGTTCAAATAACAGTCCTTATGCACAATATAATTAAAATTTTGATTTCAGACCAATATGAAAGCAAGTTTTTAGGATGTAAATTCCACAAATCAGTTTTAATTAAAATTGCAAAGGAATACATCAATATGCATAATACAAGGTAAGCTTATGGCCAAAAAACTGAATTTAGATGAGAAAAAAATTCTTGGGGTTGTGGCCAAAATTTTGAAAAAGAGGCTGGGTCACAGCATGGAGGAGACTCTGGTGCTAACAGCCAAGCTTTCGGCAATGTTTATTGCCATCTTCAGGGCTTTAACGTTGAGGTTTGCCAATTTGAAAACAGCAATTGCATTGAGTGCAACACGACTTCTAAATGCAATTAAATAATCGTCACAATTTTTGATAAAATCTTTCAAAAACCTATGCCACTATGGCGTCTTCTACTAACAGGTCAGGAACACAAACGAACATATACTTGTAAATTACAAACGAACACAGGAACGACCTTTACATGTTTAAATTTACGGGTTTTTTAAAATTTAAACATGTAAAGGTCGTTCCTGTGTTCGTTTGTAATTTACAAGTATATGTTCGTTTGTGTTCCTGACCTGTTAGTAGAAGACGCCATAGTGGCATAGGTTTTTGAAAGATTTTATCAAAAATTGTGACGATTATTTAATTGCATTTAGAAGTCGTGTTGCACTCAATGCAATTGCTGTTTTCAAATTGGCAAACCTCAACATTAAAGCCCTGAAGATGGCAATAAACATTGCCGAAAGCTTGGCTGTTAGCACCAGAGTCTCCTCCATGCTGTGACCCAGCCTCTTTTTCAAAATTTTGGCCACAACCCCAAGAATTTTTTTCTCATCAATATGCATAGATATGAATTTAGTTTTAGAGACATTTGTTCATGTAATCAACCCCAAACTGAAATGCTGCTTGAATTAATGTTGCCTGTTTTAGCAAATATTTTTATTAATAATTACACAAAAACAGTTCAAGATAAAATACAGACTGACAAAAATAAAAAGAGCAAGTCTAAGGGAAATGAGAAATGTCCAACAGAAAGGAAAATCTCTAAATTAAGCTCCTGGTCTCAATACATGTTACATTTTTGTACTGATACCACTGGCCTTTTTCACCATTCTTATTTTTTCAAAAAGTATTTTTCTTAATTTATCAACCGAGATGAACACATAATACATAAATAAAATGTAATAATTATATTCTAAATCCATAAAGCAATTTAAATTGTCCGCGTAATGTACGTCGTTCGGCCCACGGTAACCTGCCCACTATTTGACAGCGAAGCGACGTTGCCACATCGAAGGCTCCGGCCTAGTGAGTAGAGTCGGCCATGGATAAGCTGATTGCAACTCTTGCCTTTGTTTTGAATGGAGCTTATACTTGAAATATAAATGGTCACTTGATTGATGGTCCAACTTGGAGCGTAACAAAGAAGATTTTGAAGAATATACGAACTAATAGCGGTCCATTGCCAAAGGAATATGCCCAATTGTACCACCTCCTGATATGTGTCAGATGGCTTATCTACATGTTTTGTCTTTGTTACTTGAGGTAAGTAGGAAAGTGACAAAAACTTGCGGTTAGGCTAACATTTGCCAGGAGGTGGTGAAACTGGCTCTTACTGTAATATATTATATGGTAGCTAATGAAAGTGACTGATACATACCTTCGATGCGTGACTAGGTTTTTTTGTAACCCCAAAAACCTAGTATTAATAACGCTGGTTAACAAAAACCAGTCATAATTTCTGTACAAACAAAATTGGATCGTGACAACCCTCATATATTATATTAGATAAATATATTATCACTTATGGAATTAGATTTATTTTATAATAATGAAATTTGTCTACTTTATAATAAATGATTCCACAGTAAGGTGTTCTTTTATTAAACCACACACAAAAATACTAAAGGACTTTTCTTCTGCACGTCACGGAAATACTACAATAATAATTTGTTCTCCGTAGCTGGTAGCTTTGTTATAAATTAGGGTTGCCAAATCTTTAGGATTTTTGCGGGCTTGTTCAGAATAATATTACCCACCTTATTAGGAAGCGATTTTTTTTAATCGCGAATACGGAACTTTACAAAAAATTATATTCCGCAAAACGTACCTAATATCATTTGTCTATATAGTACTCATCCATGGGCGTAGATACGGAAGGAGGAGTGGGGTAATTACCCCCGCCCCAAGAAAAAAATAAAACCTAAAAAAACCTGAACCTTAACCATTGGGCATTATGCTGTTATACCACGAAATCACTACTGCAATAGAAAATAAAAACAATTCTAATCGTTAAATAAGTTCTCGGATGTGTGCGCGACAGCAGCATTGGTAATTAGATGGTTTGGTTTAATATTGATAGCGCGCACGAAACGTCGTCGACATGGCGCCTTTTCCATTTTGTATTTGTTTCAGTCATTGTGAGTCATTTACAAAGATTTGGACCAGAGACTATTTTTGGATGGTACCACCTCAAGCCATCAACTATAGTAATATTAGTAATTATAAATAGTTAAATACATATTTTGGTGGAGCGGGTCAAGTACAAAGGGTCAAGTGCACATGGACAACAGACCATCTAGCTTACATGGATCCTTGGCGGCAGTTACACGCGCATCCCCCGCCCTTTTGGGTGATTATTTGTAGGGATGCTAACGATACTTCTGCACTAATATCGAGTATTTCTATCTTAGACATTTTTGAGCGATTCCAAGCTGGTATCGCTACTTTTGGAGCGGTATCGGTATCGAAAATAATAACGAATCAAACGCGCCTCCATTGGCCTGTACAGCTCTATACTTGGCCAAAGAATATCGAATTGGTACCGGTATCGATATTTTTTTTATGATATTTAGCGTTTTTAAGACCAATCATTGTAAAATATTGTGGTGTGCGTAATGATAGGGTGTGCAGCTTACGTATTTAAAAGCCACTGCAGCAGGAAGGAGCCAGGAATCACCTATCACAGGTAAATTTTAGTAGTTTTTTGGTGCCATTTGGTAACAGATATGTCAGTCGCGCGTTCCGTCCTCTCTCTTTCCTTGTCTAAGATCTATCCCATGTACCATGATCCATCAGCCACCTCTCAAGAGTGTCAGGTGCCTGTCACTGAGTGTCACTCTTCAGTTGTCACTTGTCAGTTAGTCACTCCCGTCAGTCCATCCATGGTCCATCAGATGACCAAAATCATTAATTTGTTTGTCCTTTTTTTTAATTTTAGATACATTAACATTAAACACAATTTAACGTAAACATTCACCTGACAACAGAACCATACCAAGACACTGTATCAGATAAATATCAAAATAAATATGTCCAATAAGTCCAGGTAAGATAGTTTCGCTTATTTATAGTTATAGAAACATTGCATAATTTTCATAGGTCCGTTTATTTACGGAGGATGCATTAATAAAAAGTGATTCATGTTTGTCAAAATTCTATCCAATGTACTTTTTTCCAGGCAAGGTGGTTGAGTTTAAAAAGGAAGAAACTTCAGTAAGCACAATAGGTAAGATTTAATTCCTCTTACGAAATAAAAAATGACAAACATTTTTAATATAATATCAAAAGACTCTTAAGGCCTTCCACAGTGCTGAGTAGATAATCAATGCATCAGTTCTGGATTGCAAATCATATTATGTCTGATTGAACCACTCAGTTTATGGGACTTTTTTGGATCTGCCATTGCCTGAAATGTACAAACATAATAGATTTTGCAAATTGTGGTGGGCATTGCTTCAATGATCTCTACCCTACAATAAGATACTGGCAATAAATAGTTATATTAACCATGTTTGGTATGTCAAGGCATATGGTCAGATAATAATTCACCAGCATTGAATGGCATTTTTATCCTCAACATACCGTAGATTTTTAGTTGATGGTCTATCCTGATTGTTGTTAGGCCAAATTGGCATGACTAGCGTCTACTGCTAATATCTCAAAAATTAGGTATAGTCTGGGCTGGGTTGAGAGCTTTAAACTTTTGAAAGAGCTTGAAATATCTTGTGGGTCTTGACAGTTTTGTTTCTCAGACTTTCTTATTTAACTGGGGCTTGTCAATGCAATTGTTGAGAGCTGCTGGAAAGTTTTGAACATGTGCACAATTTGATGTGAAGATAGATTGAAGCATGCTCCTTATTTGAAGGTGGTCTGTTTCAACAATTTTAATAATTATCACTGATAATTTATTATAAATTTGAGCCATTTTTTTATATAAAACATCATGTAAAATTAGCCTAACCTGTGTGTTCAAGAATTATTATTGTTAACTTTAATAAAAATTACCTTGCATTATCAACAAAAATTGTGATTCCTACATTGTTTATTATTAACAGCCAAGCTTTCATCCACAGTTGGATGCAACATCCTCAGGGCACTATTCCCTTAGAACTTACCATTCTCAGTCAAAATAATTTGTGATACAGTCAATTATCATTAGTTGGATATTGATGTAGATGAAATAGATTATTACTGATAAACAAGGATATGCAGGTATCCACTGCAATCTTGATTTTGGTTATTTGAATTTTTTTGTATTTCAGTAGTTCTAGAATGTGCCTTTGTAGGAGCATATTGGGCTTTAAAAAGGATTTCATGGCCTGTATCAATATGAAATATGATGCTTGCTCTACAAGAACAGATCTTATTGGTTTCTAAGTCTTTTATGTATGTAGTTCACTTTCCTTGAAACAGGTTACTATGGTCCTCCTGCCTGTCTTACCCATATATACTTTCCACAAGAACACAGTATTTTGTACACACCTTCTGAATCTACAGTCTATCCAAATAAGAGATAGACCAAAACATAAACAAATTCAGTTGTAATCCTTATGTAAATGCCGCTATGCAGGTGGACAGAACAACTCCTATTGGTCGATTGGGGTGGGCGCCATTACACCCAACCGAATAGGCCAATAGGAACTATTCTGTCCACCTGCAACGCGGCATTTATGTGATGATTACAATCGAATTTGTTTATCTTTTGGTCTATCTCTTATTTGGATAGACTGTAGACAAATTTGATACTTAACGGATCTGTAATATTGAAGTAACTTGGACATGATTGAAAATAATAATAATAATAATCGTCTTTATTCAACTTGTATTAAGGTATACAGGAAGTGTAGCAGAAAGTGGCGAAGTTTAGCAACATGCTACTCTGACACTTAACCACCCCTGCATCAGATTAGGTTGTTCATTAGCAGATTCAATGAGATATGAAATTATACACATTCAAGACAAAAAAAAAACAAAACATTACAAGAAACTAGTGCATAAACAAAGGCTATAAAGGGTTATAATGGGTTAATCAACATTTTTACTGCTTTTTTGAATCTATTGAAGACGTTTCCTAAAAATTCCTGGTGTTATCTGTCAAATATAAGGTGAGAAGGAGGAAATTTTTTAATGTGGATTACTATCAACATGTAACTTGGAAAAGTAAACTTGTTTATTGCTCTTTGAATATACAGGGTGTCCAGTTAGTGTGTAATTCTTCAATATCTCGCAACGTATACCTGATAGAAGAAAATGTCAAATATAAAAGTTATTTGGTTACTTAAGACGCATGTCCTAAAAATATTTTGAAATATGTATACAGGGTGTTGCGGGAAAGTAGGATAGTGATCAACTTGATTTTTTTATATGGAACTATAACTTTTTCTTAAATTCTTCGAGTTTCCATCTTTGATCTCTATTAAACCCTAAAATATTTTTGGGCTCGGTTGCGACGTTGCCAAGTTATAATTTATATTCTATTAATTTCCGGATGCGCAAGGTCGCAAGTAATACGTCCAAATTGATATATTCCTTAAAGTTTTCTCAATACTATTACACAGCGAGTTACTTAAATATTAAGTAGATATTATTTTGGATGTTACCAGCAATTTGTATCTACAGGGTGTTTTTGGCAGAATTTTAAATTACGGCAATTTGAAGGTCATATTACTTTGTTTTTTTAAATGTAACACCCTATATGTTTTATTTTAAATCGGAATATCTACTAATATCCTATCTCGCCTTGTAAGTTTTTTTTTCGCGTTTGCGGCGTTGCTAAGTTATAAATTATTTTTCCAAATTTTTAAACAAATATCCCCGATTTTAATTTATTTTGAATATAATCCGCTACTTATTTTTATTGCAATGAATTGCACATGTCGAACTTAGTAAGATCTCATAATTTCAAAATTTTGTTTCTGTTAATTATTGAGATACGGCAACACCGCTTTTTCAGTAAACAGTAACGGAGCGCTTAAATATTTCCAAAACTGCCACAGCTGGAACGGTGAAATTCAATACTTGGGGGTTTGTGAACATACATAATCCAAAAACGCTCACATCAGTGTTGTCAGATTTACCACTTTTACGTTAGACTTCATAAATAGGGCATTTCATTCAAAATAAAAAAAATAAAAAAAAGTAAAATTGGTAAATCTGACAACACTGATGTTAGCATTTTTGAATTCTGTATGTTCAAAAACCCCCAAGTATTGAATTTCACCTCTCCAGCTGTGGCAGTTTTGGAAAAAATTTAAGCGTTCCGGTACCGTTTACTGAAAAAGCGGTGTTGCCGTATCTCACTAATTAATAAACAAATTTTTTTGAATTTGTGAGATCTTACTAAATTCGACATGCGCAATTCATTGCAATAAAAATAAGTAGATGATTCTATTTAAAATAAATTAAAATCGGGGATATTTGTTTAAAAATTTGGAAAAATCTTATAACTTAGCAACGTCGCAAACGCGAAAAAAATATTACAATGCGAGATAGGTTATTAGTAGATGTTTCGATTTAAAATAAAAAATGTAGGGTATTACATTTAAAAAAACAAAAGTTAAATGACCTACAAGTTGCCGTAATTTAAAATTCTGCCAAAAACACCCTGTAGGCACAAATTGCTAGTAACGTCCAAAATAATATTTACTTAATATTCAAGTAACTCGCTGTGTAATATTATTGGGAAAAGTTTAAGGAATATATCAATTTGGACGTATTACTTGCGACCTTGCAAATCCGGAAATTGATAGAAAATAAATTATAACTTGGCAACGTCGTGAAATATTTTAGAGTTAAATAGAGATCGATGATGTAAACTAGACGAATTTGAAAAAAAGGTAAAGTTCCATATAAAAAAATTAAGTTGATCACTATCCTACTTTCCCGGAACACCCTGTATATTTCAAAATATTTTAAGAATATGCGTCTTAAGTAGCCAAATAACTTCTGTATTTGACATTTTCTTCTATCAGGTATACTTTGCGAGATATCGAAGACTTACACACTAACTGGACACCCTGTACTACAGTGTGAGTTTTTTTTTTTATGGTCGGCCTCTCGCAAAGGCTGAAAGCCTATGGCGCTGTAGAAGCGCTGCGAGAGGATAAGTATCGGTTCACGTTAGATTTGAAATGCTGCAGGTTGTAGCCGTCGGGAAACAAATTCCCTGGCAGTCATGATTTCGAAGGACTTTTTTACATTTTGAAATGAATGAATTCATTCATTCATTCAACAAAAGTGCCACACACGTTTTCTTGTTGATGTGCTAGGCCTTTCCACCACATCACTATGTATGCGGTCTATATTATCCCTCGAACGAGCTGAACGAGGTCAGCTACAAAAAAAAATAGTATGCTGTTTATTAGATGTAGATCAGTTTGTTGAAAATTTGTTGCTAATCGCCGAAATGTCTTTGGCAATTTGAACACAGTCTTCCATATTTTCTGCGATATTCTCGTCGAGCTAGGATAATCAACGAGTTATTTTGATAAAAAAATACGAGTTCGGCACGTTCTCGAGGCGTATATCGAATCAAAATGAATTTCATAAGTATCTATGTCAATGTATATATCACATTACCTGTGATTAAAGTTTCCTTAATTATTCTACGGATTTCACTAGGTACAGATTAATATCAATAATCCTATATCGTTAGAAAGGATATCAAATTTCACATTTAACCATATAAGATGGATTAGATATACACATTTAAAAAAATCAAGTTGCCGATTTCACCAATTACAAAAAGAATCAATATTTGACAGTACTACATAAGCTGACATAGTTCATGCTTAGCCACACCCCAAAGTCGCAGCCTTCTAAGTTTTATACAAGATCTAACATCTACGTAATATCAAAAATGGTGATTTGCGCTAAACGGTTCGTTTTAAGTATCGTGTGATACATAGTCATAATATAATCGACCAAGGAATCCAAATATGCAATAATATACAGGGAGTTCTATTTAAAAAAATGTAACTTTGAGAAGTCACACATTTATTGGTATAATGGTAAATATTTTTGTAACATAGATTTTATTGCCCTCTACATTTTTTGAGACATTTTTCCTATTTCCAATAGGGGAGTAGCTATCGTCCACCCACATATCTTTCATACACCCTCTACATGATCAGGTCGCTGATATGTTAAGTCACAGAAATTTTGCAGCTATAATTTTTCATGATTTTTATACGGAAAACTAATCGACACGAAACTGACGAAACGAACTGTAAATTCTCAGTATAATCACCGTGAAAATTGACGCTACCTCCCCGACTAATAAACTCTGTACTGTCGTGAACCCTCGACGACCTACCAGGTAAAGAACTCTAAAAATAATGGCATGAATCGGGGAATAATCTACGAGTCTACGAAAAATATAAATAGCAACTTTGTTTTGTTGATCATTTCGGGTTTATTGTTATAGTTAAGAAGAAAAAGTAGTTTGTTTCGTGAAAATTGCGTCAGTACCGCGATTTGAAATTTGACGAGGCAACAATGAACTGCTGATGTATGGCGCGCATTCCACCGATTGGCTAAATTTGAATACCATTTTCTAAATTTTAAAATGGAGTTACTAGTAAACAAAACGATGCAGAGGGTAACGAAATGCAACAATACACCTATTTTTGTATACACTAAATATTATAATGATTTAATCATTGTTTTCAAACACATGCTACTAGTCCATTAAAACAACGCACCTGTATTTAGGTGGCAAGGGAAGAAGGGCATCGGGGGGCGGCGCAGCAGGCGGGTACGGGGGCGGGACGGGATCGGCAGGAGGCGGGATAATGACACGACCACCCAATAACGAGAATCTGCCTACCGTCAAACTGGTGGTGGTAGGCGATGGAGGTGTGGGGAAGAGCGCCATCACAATTCAATTCTTCCAGAAGCTGTTCGTCACTGACTACGATCCAACTATAGAGGATAGCTACCTACAGCATGTTGAGGTGGACGGCCAGTGGTGCATGTTGGACGGTAAGTGACAAACTTTAAGGATAAGAATACAAATCAAATAAAAAAATTGGCGTCAAGTGGGTTGACTCAGGACCAGTTTATCAGTGCTCAGTCAAATGTGGTAGTTAACTGACTGGCACTTAGAGATAACTCTCAGCTAAAAATGTTGTTAAGAGGGATTGAGTTTATCAATTACATATGTAACTTTTACTTTTGAAGCTGAAGGTTTTGTTGAAATTCTGGTCACGTGTTTTTTTTGTCTTTTTTTTTTTGTTGTCACTGTTCTGTGCTGTGCCTCAACCATAACTGACAGATAAGAAAGGTAACTGCTATTTTCAACTGTCAGTTACTTTATCTTCCACACTAACTATTTGCATATAACAAGACATTGATAAACACTTTAACTGACAGATACCAGATAACTTAAAGTTAACTAGACTCAACTGCGCATTGATAAACCGGCTCTAGTACTTCCCACCATACAAAAAAATTGAGTTTCCTGTAACCTACCCTCCCCGCCACCTCAGAGACCTAAAACAAAAAAAAAATATTTTTGGGGCGATTCATCAAATTTTCATTTATTGACCACAGTATGCACCCCAAATTTCATCAAAATCTCTGCAGTAGTTACTGAGATGACGCATTTCAAAATACACAATTTTCTGACATGGTAAGTAAAATTTGAAGTCCAGAGATACGTCCTAAAAGGCAATGTAAGGCAATGTTCAGATAGATCTGTAAAGTACAAGGTCAATTTTTAAGGTAATAGGGAGTCCTTCAGGCGTATTAAAACATTTAGAGCTTCCCCATCAGCCCACCACCCTGATTTGAGCCCTTCCCAAAAACTGAAAAACCTAAAACAGAAGTTTGGAGTGATTCTGAGATTTTTTTCTGATTTCTCCGCCGTCAATACACCGATTTTCAAAAGTACCTGTAACACTTTCACAGACTGGCGCGAATGTTTCACGTCGACTGC
Source organism: Callosobruchus maculatus (assembly GCA_951848785.1). Taxonomy (NCBI): domain Eukaryota; kingdom Metazoa; phylum Arthropoda; class Insecta; order Coleoptera; family Chrysomelidae; genus Callosobruchus; species Callosobruchus maculatus. The sequence continues at coordinate 12,877,354 of CATOUR010000100.1, forward strand.
GAATAATAATTAACATTGTTTACATAGCGGCATACGTGCCTATTCAGACCTGTACGATTTTTTCCGCGTCGACTGCGGATCTGACAGCGTTTGTTTCACCGCGAATTCCATTTCGCCTCCGACTGCGTTTTGGTCGCTGCCGCTCCTGATTCGCCATGGCAAAACAAGAGAAACTAATCAAACTGGTTAAAAATTATCTTATACTACTTCTCCCTCGAAGATTATAGGAATGGGCAAAAAAAGATCAAATATGGGACCAAATATCAAAAGAACTTGGTGTAAGCCGTAAATACCTATAATTTAATATAAAATGACACTAAACCAGAAACAGATTTATATAATTCCCATGTGGTATTTTAAAGGCTTTCAAAAACGGATGAAATATATGAGAAAAATTATTATTCTTAGTAATATTTTCTATAGGTACTTAGAGTGACAAAACACCATTTTCAATTTCGTTTAGATTGTGACGTAACATGCTCAAAAAAAAATTAAACTGATACATGAGAGGCGCTTTAACTAACACCAATTGAAATTAGAGGGAAATTTTGCAACTGGAGATTATTTCACTTCACTGCAATATTTATATCAGTGTTCTGCTTTCCACTGCCTTCTAGCCATATTTACCAAAAATAAAATTCACAGGTTAGTAGCTCCACCGAAACGGAATCAAACTAAAAACATTGTTTTTCCGTGGATTTGTGTCTGGTAAAAAATGAAATTTTTGCTGCCCTCCTTGGGTCAGTCTTAACGAATAGAAGTGTCATTTATGTGTTTTTTATATTATATTTTTTAACAATATCTTCTTTGCGACACCGTCTGCGATGTGACGCCTGAGTGTGAACAGGTAAGCGACTATCGCTACCGCAGCTAACGCGAAACTTCCGCAACTAAGGCGAATCCGCGATAGGCACGAATAGTTCGCGCCAGTCTGTGAAAGTCTTCATACAAGTCGGTGAATGTTCGTGATCATAATACTTCGAAAAAATGGAGTCAAGTTGATCGACTCAGTACTTTCCACACATTACGGTGTGTTTGATTTTATCATTTTCCCATAGTATGATGCTATAGTCTGAGATCCCCTTGCAAAAAAAAATCATCGCTCGCCCGCAATAAAATATCCAACAGAAAAAGTTTTTCTGAAAGTTGGCGATATTTTTAAAATTGAGGATTTGTGTTCCATATGTCTGTGTTAGTCAGGCGAAGTCTGATAGGTTTTCAAAACCTCGTAATGATTTTGTAAACTGTACAACTGTACAAAAAAGGAAAACGTGTGTGCCGTTTATTTTTTGTTGTTACATCTTGTATCTTTTTGTTGCAGTCCTGGATACAGCGGGCCAAGAGGAATTCAGCGCCATGAGAGAACAATATATGAGAAAAGGAGACGGGTTTCTTTTAGTTTATTCTGTAACAGACAAAAATAGCTACGAGAATATAATACACTTCCACACGCAGATTTTACGAGTAAAAGACAGGTATGTATTAAAAACATGATCTTTCTCTTGTTTTCATACTATGCAGAAGACGAATCGTATGTGATACTTAGGAAACTTTGCATGTTTACTGGATTTTCAATATCAATTCCTATAAAAGTCCTTTAAGTTTGTTTTGATAGGATCTACGTGTATGAGGTTGCCTCGTACTGCAGCAACCTATGCTAACATAATCACAGGATATTAAGTACTATACAGCAGGGTCACTCATCTTCTAGTTTCAAATCTATGTAAAGAATCGCAAATATTTTGTTTTCTGGCACCCACAGTGATTACGTTTACCCAATCCCGTAATATAATATCCATCAAAAAAAAAGACAAAAATCTCGAGCGATACGACGGTAGCATTTTATATCAAATAAGGTATTTGATAAAAAAAACGAAAACCGCATCTTTCTATCGCGTTTAGTTTCCGAGATATTAACGTTCCCTGTAAAGTACTACAAACGTCAAATTTTGTAAAAATTGCTGAATAACTCCGAAAATAGGCTTCGTAGATATAAACAAGTGATCACACACTGATATAGAAAACATCCATATCCTCATACGGACAGAACTTACGAAACACCGAATGTCACATCCAAACGCATGCAAAGAAAGGCTCACCATAGACAGGAAACAGGGAGGCAGAGGGATCATAGATATACAGTCACTCCGCGCAAGACAGATAAAAACACCCAGGCATTTCTTCCAAAGCAAACAAACAAATTTACATCGAGCAATAACAAAAGCAGACAAAAGCTATACACCACTCAACCTATCATCTCCAGACCACGCCGCAGACACACACAATTCCATACAATCACCACAGAAAAAAATAAACACCTGGTCGCAGAAACCACTCCATGGCAAACATAGATACCGTATTACGCAAGAGCAGATAAATGAAAAACAGTCATATACCTGGCTGCAGGATGGCCAACTCTTTCCAGAAACTGAGGGATTTATGCTTGCTATCCAGGACCAAGTTATTGCGACGAGAAACTACAAGAAATACGTAATTAAAGATCCATCCATAACTAACGATAATTGCAGAAAATGTCACCAACAGAAGGAAACAATAGACCACATAACCAGCGCATGCAAAACTCTCGCTGGAACTGAGTACACGGCTAGACATAACTCGGCAGCCAAAATCATACATCAAGCATTAGCCACAAAAAACGAACTAATCGACAACTCGGATCCATATTACAAAGATACACCAACATCAGTACTCGATAATGATCACTACAAACTATACTGGGACGTTGAAATACACACAGACAAAACCATCAATGCAAACAGACCAGACATAGTATTTCAGACAAAGGCAGACAAAGTTACCTACTTAATAGATATTGCTATTCCCAATGATGTGAATGTTCAAAACACCTACGCTGGGAAAATATCTAAATACACTGACATTGCCATAGAAGTGAAGCGACTCTGGAAACAAGATAAAGTTATTATTGTCCCCCTCATTATGTCGGTCTCAGGCCTCACGCCGAACACATTTACACAACATCTACAACAGTTGGGCCTGGACGAAGGGTTACATAAAATATTCCAAAGTCTGTAATCCTTAAGACCTGTAATATAGTACGATCTTTCCTAAATTTTGAAGTTTGAAAAAACATGATAATAATAATAATATTTATTTACTCAAAGTACAAAAAAAATAATTGAAAAAAAATGAGTAAATAAATATGTTAACGTCCATAGAAGGACTAGGCCTCTACATGGACGAATTAGTTTACATCAACGTGTGTAGGCCGCTTTAGTGGTACGTCCTCTAACAAATTTGGTAAATTTTATCGTAAAAAATGTAGGTAATTCGTGCCATACCAGTTCTCGAGCAGCTCAAAAGGACCAACAATTTTGCCGTTTAAAATTTCGGTCTACAGGCTTACTTTAAAGCGATACTGGGATCCGTCTTCTCGCATTAAATGTGCCTGACTAATAAGTAGATCTTTTTTAAGAAAATGTAGGGCGTTGTGTTGAGGCTGATAGTACATAATTTGAACTTTTATTGTAATAAAAAATGTTATTTCCCTATCTGACTTCTATTACAATAAACCTAAGTTATGCTAGGTAAAGATTTTTCATTATTTTATTAATTTCAATTATTTTTGTTTACTTTGCTAAAAGTGGCGTCACTATCTGTCTCGCTCACTCATAGCAAAAATGTTCATTATCCATCTCTCTCATCATTTTGCCGTAAAATTAAGAACCTACCAGAAGCTTGTGCCAATAAAGGACATCTGACCTGAGTGAAATAGGCTAGCAAATATCGGGTTACTTGAGGTTTTTATTTCTTTACTCGTTTTTTTAGTACGAAACTAACAAGTATTGTACCATTTTACAATCCTTGTTAAATGCGCCAACTTTTAATGGCACTTGCAAAGGCACTTTAGTCTTTCAAATTCGGCAAACTTTGAAAATTTTAAATTCATAGTTTAATAAATAGTCTTCATTCCAGAAAACTTGGGGCATTGTGTCATTATTTTTGACTTTGCTTCTAGAAATGTTATTTAGGGTTACGGTTCCAAAGTTTAAATGAACAAAAATAATAAAATTTAACCACAATAATCGAAAAATTGTTATAATTTGACCAAACTTCTAGGTTTTTTTTAAACGCCCATAATTTCCAAACTACATGGGACAGATTTTTTTCTGATTTTTCTCATCCTGTCACCCCGTTGCGCCTTGACGTTGACTTCTGGGACACCCTGTATATTTTCAGTCATTTTATACATATATGGTCTGTTTTTCATAAATTGTCAGTAACATACGTATACAATAATATAATTATGTAGGTACAATAGTATGCTCTATGCACCTATACGAACGGTTTTTAAATACAGGATAACATTAAAATTGAGGAAAATACACGATAAACGAGAATCAACTTGAAAAAATTGCGCAATTCTAGAGGTATCAAAACACAAGCACGATAGTGTGGCGGACCCTATTAATTTATTTGTAAGATACTACAGTGGATAGAAATGGCCAAGCTTGAAGGTTATACTGGCTGAAAATTATGCATTTCACTAAATTTTGACATTTGATTTTGATGACCTGTCATTCGGCGGTTTTACCCATACCCTTGACACCTCTTGTACTCTTTTGCATTCGGTTTCTGTGTTACCCTCATTCACACAGCCACAATGCTCTTCGCATGTCTCACTTATATGGTCCATTCCAAAATTAGTCACTATTAAGTAGTTTCTTTCACATTTCTTCTCGCTGACTATTTCGACGATGTTTTTGACATGAATATGCTGCTGCTACTGTGTACGGTATCTCGGATATTATAAATGACATGTGTCCAGGAATTTGACAATGTCGATTTCTGACAGGGACACCTATCCGATGCTGCTGGTTGCTAACAAAGTAGATCTTGTTCATCTGCGCAAAGTTACAGAAGAGCAAGGAAGGGAGCTAGCACACAGACTGGGGATTCCCTACATTGAAACAAGTGCCAAAGATCCACCATTAAATATTGATGCCACATTTCACGAGGTAGGCTATGTATCAAATTAAGGATAATTTCATTTCGCCATTTGTGCAGTGGAAATATTGATAACATAATATTAAGAATTTTTTATGCATCTTTTGAATTCTGATAGGGGTAATTGACATACCTAAGAGAAAACTATAAATGCTTTGAAAATTTAAAACTTTGTTGTCAGTATAACATAGGACATCTATAATTATAAATTTTATGAGATACTGTGGTAGCGTTGTATTGAAGAGCTTTAAAGATATTCTTCCGAAAAGATCAGATTTCTTAGCTGTATACGAAACTTTTCAAGTCTTGTTTTTTTTCATACATTTTCCAAAATCACTAGTGCATGACCAGAATTTCTTTATCAGATCATTAGTTTGATGGGAAGAAAAATAAGTGGACAAAGATAATCAGCCAGTGTTTATTTAATCTCGGATATTTAAACTAATTGTTAATATATTATCACACCTTAATCTAAATAAATTGTTTGTGCTTTTTCTGCTATTGCTACCTACTGTTTCTTTATTATTATTTAGTAATAACCTGAAATATAACGCACAAAACAAAATTACTTTTTGTCTAATAAATTATTAGGTAAATAACATAACAGATAATGTATTTCATCTTAAGAACAAAATGAATTCTATATTTTGTTCAGTTTATAAGGCACACTTGTCAATTAACTACAATAAAATTAAAATTGAAAAGTACCTAGCCACTAAGTCCAGCAACTGAATATTTTTAATGCACCTTGATGTATGAAAAGGTTTTTCACAAACGAAAAAAAGAACTACCTATGATGAGCTTAGTCAAGCTATACACTACCGTTCAAAAGTATCCGGACAGTAAAAAAATTTTGACTTTTTGAATATTGGTTAAATGTAAGGTGATTTTTATTTCTTATACCTTGTATTAACACTTTCAATGTTCTGATTGTTTGATAACAATATTTTCAAGACATGAACGCAGTGCAAAATTCAAATGATATTAAATAACCTATTTTTTCAAGTTCCGCTCTTTTAGCAAAAAATTAGTTTCGATTATTTTATGAACTGTTGGTTCTTGGGCTGTTCGGCCGGCGTCGATAGTCTGAGAGCGGTAAAGCGCAACTTAAGGTGGTAGGGCTATTTGGTAGAATAGCTATGAAAAAAAAACTCGCAAAATAAATAGATGAGGTTAAAGTGGCCAGCAAATCATTTAAATTGGATATATCGACAATGGAAAAATGTGTTATGATCCCATGAATCCAAATAAGAAGTTTTTGGGTGCAAGCGTCGAGCTTTTCTGTGTCGCATGGCAGGGGCAGGGCAGTAGAAAACTGTGTAGTTTCAACGATAAAGCATTTGGGCAGTTCTATAATGGCTTCGGGATATTTTGGCAACAATAAAGATGGAGAATTGCGCCTAATTAAGGAATTTTGAAAAAATAAGAATATAAAGACATTCTTGAGAAAAGTATGATGCCCTCTGGAATTCTACTTATCGACCGTGGGTTCATTTTTCAAGAGGACAATGATCCAAAGTATTCCTCCAAATTGTGCAGAGGATTTTTGATACAACAAAAAAGAATCGTATGTCGAGTTGTTATGGGACGCATTGGATCGGATGATCGGGGAGGTATACCCTTCTTCAAATAAACAACTCTGGGAGATTTTGTGGAAGTCATTGAAGCAAATTCAATCAGGAGTTCTTGAGAATTTGATGCTCAGAATGTCACGAATGTGCCGTGCTATAATCAAAGCAAAAGACGTATTTTTTTCTGGAATCCAAAATTTAATAATTTGTTCCATAAATACAATTTTCCTTTTTAATAAACTCCTTGTTATGGTTAACCTGTATGAATATTTTAAGCTATTCATGATAGCTCAAAAGACTAAAGTTCTTACACGGTTGGGTAAAAATGCACTTTCCGGATACTTTTGAGCGGTAGTGTAACTAATAATAATTTTAATAGAAAGTTAATTATCGTTATTCATAATAATCTAATAAATTATAACTCGCCTATGTTTTTACCGAACCTAGGCCTAAACCAAAACTAAAGTTTCGGTCGGATACTAACTAAAACCAAATTGGCAACACGTTAGTAGTCTGACAAATATATTTTATTTTTTAAGGTGGTGCGTATCATTCGCAACCAACCACAGAACGATAACGATAAGCGGAAAAAGAAGAAACTTCAGAAGAAGTGTATTTTGATATAAGTTCGTGTTCGTATCATATTTATTCGCTTTTTATATGTACGCATATAAGCTTTATGGTGTGTATTTGTTATATGTTATACATGTTTATATTGTTTATTTGTTCTTTCGAGTTATTCAGCACGGATGGTAAATACGGTTTCCTTTTAGAAAGATTTGTTGCTAGAAAACATATTACACAGTTCGTCATGATTAGAAAGTGGAAATAACGTTTGGAATTCTGTTTTGTTCGTATCCCTGTCCGGTAAAGCTATTGAGGAAACATTTTTTTGAATGGTTGGAGGTCGAGGCAAACGTTCTGGAACTCGATAGCTTCCATGATGTTTGAAATAATTTTTAGGTAAAAATTCGTTAGAAACAATAAATACATAGACACATCAATAACAAAGTAAATGGAACTGATGTACCGTCTAGCGACGTTGCCAAGTCCACAACCCCGACGTATGTTCTACAGACTACAAACTTTTAACTTTTGCGTTGTTAAGTTCTCCAGAGTTGAGGATTCATACACATTATGTTTATATAATATGTTATTTTTAACTTTTACTCGAGGGCCTAGGGCCTATCTTCAACAGTCCTAATGATACTCCACTACACTACAAGTTTAAAAATACATGAAATAGTTTCCAAAATATTCTATGTTTTGAGAAGATTTTGTACAGTGGTTTGTTTTTGGTTAAGAATAATGTCTCTCTCCTACTCAGAGCAACGATCCTGGGCATTCGAAAGATTTGGTCTATTATGTATGAGATGTAAAACTATTATGTCGTCCATTATATAGTAACTAATTTAAAAATGTTTTGGCGCCTTTTGTTTTTTATGTACTTCTTTTATGTACCTCCAATCCAACGACTTCCAACCAGATTAATTGTATTTTGATTTCCCTACGATGTATTCGTAATTTCACTAAATATTATATCGATTAAATATGGTATTTGCCATCTTGGTAATATGTAAAAATCGGATTCCAAAAACTTGTTTCCTCCAATCGCTTTATCGATAAACTTCACTGATGTTTCGTTTTTACTTAACTTAGTATTCTTATATAGCCCTGAAAGCTCGCATTGCTGATTTTACAGATATTACACTTTGTTAATCAAACGTTCATTATAAACGAGAATTTTTCATACATATTTCCTCCTATTAGAATGTTTTCAACATAATCCCATTGGTATTTGAAAGCTGATATTTGATGGCTGAAAGTCAAAATATCAAATTACAAGAGTATAGGAATAGTACTGTTTATAGGCTCGTTATTGATCTTAAAAACTCCTGACAACTATATATTAATTATGTATATATAATACCAGTGAAAAAATATTGTTTTGTTAATTTTTAATACATGTTTGTACAAAAGGCCGGGCACATTTTATGTCTTGATTTAAAATTAAGTTTATTATTCCAATTTTAACACATTTATAGGCAAACTGCAAAAGCATGACATTAAATTTTTTTATAGATTTATTTTGATTTTTTAGCAGAATAGTAAGAGCAGTCTATGAATGCATTATTTATTATTATTTTGCCAGTATAATTCTAAAATACCATCTGAAATAATTATATAATCATCTTTCAAAAAATCTATAAACCATTCCAAGACACCTTGACATATATGAGGACACGTATGATCCAAAAAGTAAATAGAATGACGCGATTTGGAAATGTCCATAAGCTTTGTCACTACAAAATTCATTTGAAATTAGATTAGATTAGATTAAAAAGTGCTTTTACCAGAGCTCTAGGCAATTCAGGAAGCCACTTGAGTTATTTCTACAGGTTTCTATTCAATTTTTTGAACTAATTGTTTCGCATTTTGACGAAAATATAGGAGTAAATACTACAAGAACCGGAGCTAATCCACTTCTCATACACTCAAAACTAAACACTATTCGATTGAATACTAGGTTTTGACAGTACGGAACAGAATATGACGTGGCCTTGGAATGGTGTATTAATTTGGTCAGGCTCTATGGCTTTCCTTCGTTTCCTAGGTTTATCGAAAGATATGCTTTGGTTTCCTTGTTTAGTCAAATACAGAATTATTGAGACATCCAAGAGAACATTGAACGCAGGGACGTTCTCAATTGCGAAGTCGGCAATTATAGCAAAACATTATTTACGCTGATATGTAGTAGGTCTTTTACTACCAGCGTCTAGATTTAAAAGACATGTTTGTCTATAGTAGTTCAAGTGTAGACAAAATGGTCTGCGTAATGTTCATTTTTTGAAAAATTGTAATTGCTAACATATGTTGTAAAATTATCAAAATTGATACCACTATCCCAAGTGTCTGCCATTATTAGAATCCTCCAGGGGATGTTGAAAATGATTGGCTTATATATTCGTCGATAGATGCACTATGTAAACTGAATAAAAAGTAACCTCATTTCATAGATATAATTTGATGTACATTTATCGTATCGATGTTTGAATGAGCCCAAATGGCAGAAAAAAACGTGTAGAATTGTAAGTTTTGTAGCTTATAGATATTTCCGAATGACAGATTTTCTTCTGGAATTACCAATTGTTTGGGGTGTGAATTATAGTGGATAATATTTTTTTGATTTCCCAATTTCGCTAGTTCACTTCCTTTGTCCGCCCTTTGTAGAGGTCCCCAAGATACTTCTTAGTCTAAAATGAAATACTCTTATAAAAAATTATAATATATTTGGTAGCGACACTTGAGAACTTTGTAGGTTTAATATGTTTCAAATTGCAGTCATTTTGATTTCAAGTATTATACTGGGTGTCTCATTAAGAGTGCACATTTCCATTTAAAAATAAAACACTTATTTTTTAAGTAAGTTATGATCTTTACATTGCATTGTGAAGAAGACTTGTGTATGGAATATTTTTGTAAAATAATTTTTGAGAAAGATGTGGCTGTATCCCACTGATAACGTGTTGGATCTCAACCTTGAGCCCAAGAATTGTTTCTGGTTTATCCACAAACCCGAGATTTTGCAATTTCCTTAAAAAAATCATACCATCTCAGTGGCCAGCTGAATCTAAATCTGAATTTCGTGATATGATGTTCTGGAAATTGTTGCTGCAATAAATCAATTGTTCCATGGTGTAGTGTAGTGTAGTACCATCCTACTGAAACCACATGTCCCAGATCAATCCAGTTCACAAGAAGGTTGTCATTATTCTGTAATTGCTGCCTCATTAAAAAAAAATAGAGGCCCAATCACACTTGACCAAAATTCGCACCAGACAGTTGCTTGTTGTGGATGCATTTGTTTCTCTGAGATTTTGTAAGCCCCAAATTCGACAACTCGATTCACACAGCCATTCAGATGGAAATGCACTTCATGTGTGAAGAGGACTTTTTTCAAAAAATAGGCGTTCACTTCAATTTGCAGCAAAAAATCTACTGTACGTTATTCTTTTGTGGAGTGCTTCATTTTATTAACCGGAACAACCAGGTGACAGCTGCTACAGGCATGAAACAATAACACAAAATCTATACTTATGCACTTATATTGAGACACTCTTTTCAACAATTACTTCAGTTCCACCCAAGATTTTCTGTCTGAAACAACGATCTTTTGACAATACTATGCAATCTGCTTTAGTAATATTTCTTGATGGGTAGTAATAGTGTTTTGGAGTTCTTAACATGCTAGGTAGTTATCAATAGAAAATTGTCGATTTAAAATAAATCCGCTATAATTCCCACATGATAATAATATGAATTAATATACTTCGAAGCCTATAAAGACTAATTTCTAAGTTTTATCGTACCTCATCAGGCGGTGGACATTGAACTGTTGTTCAAACACAAAGCATCTAAACGAAAAAAAATATTTGTTTCATTTATTTTGATATCGTGACTTATTCGACTCGCATAATATTTGATGGCATAATGTAGGAACTTTAAATACAAACATTAATTTTCGGAAACGGTCATAATAAGTTTAGTATGTACAAGTATGTACAAGTTGTTGATAACAACCAGTACTCCTCAATTATTTAGTTTTCTGACATTTCCTTATGGCATCTATATAAATGTGAGTCCAGTAAGTACTTAGTATTATACCTGAATTTTTTGTAGCGATTCGGCATACACGTTTGGCTGGTTCTGATTATGTTATCCATTATCATATATTTATAGTTTCCTAAATACTTAGTCAAATAGTTCACTGCTGTGTTCAAAAAATTGTGTATCTGCACAAGGGCAGCTAAGTGTCCTCCTTTCCGAACGATACTTCTTCTTTTGATCGTTATTTCGTTTTTCATTTGACCTTGAAATGTCCTTTGGCAAATTTCTTACACCGGGTGATATACGAACGAGTGTCACGCTTATAACGTTTTTATTTATCAATGACTTTCATATATATATGTCATATATAATATTTCATATTTCATTCACATTTCAATTGGGAAGGTAAGCGATGCGTAAGTTAAAAACAAGTAAAAAAAGGTTTCCAGTTAAAAAAATATTTTAGCAGCCTAGCTGTACTAATTTCATCGTTTAGAATCTGAATATATAGAAATATAAGGAGTAGCCACTGAATGTAAATGATTTCATTTCTGATTTCGGAAGTGTGCCATGGTGATTCTTCGTGATAAAGAAAGCGGAATTAATCCTATCTAAATTTTACCAAAAACCATTGATAAAAAATCCAAACTAGAATGACAACGATGAGAAAGATGTATTATATTTTTTTTGCTCTGATGTACAGACAACAAAAATATCTGGACCTTTTATTGCTCTTGCAAAATATACAGGCTCATGCAGAGGTCTTAACGTCGTAGTTTCATCAGCTCAAACATTTGTACTAAGAATAGGTAGTGCCGTGTCGTTACGAGAAGTTATAACTACAATTACATAGCACAAATATTTCTTGAAATCTGTTCGGAAACATACATAGTTGTTCCACAAAAGTATAGCTTGAAATATGAACCTATTTTTTCAACAAAAATATACTTTAGTGTAGCATATCCTCAACTTATAAAGGAATCATCGTGTTTACAGAATATTTCAATGCCACTTTGATTGTCGTGATATTTTTGCTCTTGAAACTTGTTAATGCATTTTTATTTTTTATATTTACATCTCAAAGCATATTTTATTTTTCTATAATTTTCTTTTATTTATCATGAACATGTCAAATTTGAAGGGTTAGATTGAAAATATTCTGTTAACACGACTGTAAATAGAGATAATATATATTTATTGTGTGCTTTAGGACATTATATTGAGAAAAGATAATACCTAGTTGACCCTTGTGATACAATACCAAAGATGTATATTATTTACTGGCATAGCTTTGAAGTTTTTTATTTAGATTAGTATTGACCTTCGGTGTTCACAACATAGTTGTACAAGATTTATTGTATCTATGCATTGTCGAGTATGAAGTTCTGAAAATGGAACTATTTTGCGAATTTGATGGAATTGAGGGCGTTTTTGGCAAAAATTAATACATTTTGGAAAATCCGTATATACTGAGACTGATTTCATTGAGATATTCTGTATCGTATTCTACTTTAAATGTATTTACTTCAGGTGTACCGTTAGTACATAGTAGAATATCAAGACTGGTTGACTCTTGATATACCCCTAAGTCTATAGATAGCTATATCTACTTCTACATACATACATGACTACACATTAAAATTCAAAAACAAAAGTTCTCGTACATTTTAAATTCGCCTAATAATTCTTAGAAAATATTTTTTTTAATTCCGGGGCGATCAAACCAAGAAATGAGTATACTTACGTGAGACTTCCTATAAACGACATAATGAAAGATTGTCTCGATCCGAATATTAAATATTAATTTGTTTCAAACATGACAATAATATTAGTTACAACAATGAATTCTTTGAGAAAAATTAAACTAGGTAATATTTTTTCAGAGTCCAGTCGCATTACCAGATTTTGTTGAGATAACAAAGTTATTTGAATAGTGTATTTTGCTTTTTAATTTTGTTTTACGAATAAATATTTTTTGTACCACTGTTGTAAATGTGTTTTGAGTTATTTATTCCAGGAGCCAATTTTTGGATGACAGCATGTCACAAAATATAATGTATATTTAATTTGCCTCAAAAATTCTCAGACGTTTTGTCTCCAGTACCTGATACCTGTTGGAGGAGCAAAGTTGGAGAGCTATGCTGATCCAGAAAATACTCTTCCCTTCTCACCGTCCAACCTCTTTAAGCTATAAAGCGCCGATATAAGACCTGTCCTGGAGAATTGCTCATATTTGGGGAGCCGCTGCTCCTCCCAATGTTTTTATTTGACGCAGTCCAGAAAAGAGCAATTTGACTAATCGGCGATTCCGACTCAATGCATGACCTCCAGCAGCTTTTACAGCGGCATTTAGTTCGTGACCTCTTTTTTACTGGTCTTTGAACGGAGATTGTTTCTTTGAGTGAACGTCTATAGGATCGTCGCTCACCGAGCCTTCTAGATGCATCGAAAACCGAGCGGTACCCGGTTGTAATGAACAATCAGGCGTTGGTAAGGAATCACTCTTTCAAGCTTTTAGAGGTTACAATCACAGAAAACATGATCTGGCACGAGCACGTTTTGTCATTTGTAGCAATTCGCCTAATCGGTAATCCAAGCTTAACGCGCCACCTCCAGCCTATATCCCACCGATGTGCGGTTGGTGTATTCAGAGCTTGGAATAGACCGCCAGGAGATCAATTTATTGAGCCTACGACTATTGGCCTCTTAAAGTTCCGCGTCAAAAAATTTCCCCTAGGTAACATAACCTTTTCATAGCAACCGCGGTACTCTGGTATTTAGGCCTTCGCTGTCGGCTCAATCATAAAAACCTATGTTTAACAGTACCTGGTATTTGAGTGCCTATATATTCATGTAATTATACTTCTCTCTACAACAGGTATATGAAGGTATTGTAATCGCGAAGAAAATTCTAGTTTAAAATACGCGTCTTTTGACCGTTTTAAGACATCTACACTACAAAAAAGCATATTGCTTCTTTGTGTTTTTTAAAAGATTAGTGAGGCATAAAACCCTAAACTGGCACACCAGCCTATTCAGTGGCGTTCGTTGAACTGTGAAGGGTCAGCGTACAACTAGGCATCTTGTGTAGACTTGTTCAATAACGTTTGATTTTTATGCAGTTAATATTTGCAGATAGAGTGGAGAAATTAGGGTGGTGGCGAATTTGGTGAACCAAATCAAAATTTTGTGATTTTTCCAAGTCATAATGACAAAACTGAGACGTTCTAGTTTTATGCAGATTCATTGATGATGCTGAGGTGAAAGGTTGAATTAAAATCGTCAGTAGCAGTATATGTGAAATTTTATTTGCATCTTTTTTTATTTATTACAGACCGCCAGTGTATACAAAATTGTATTTTCTATTTGTTGAAGCATGAGTTCTTCACAATTTGTCCACGAAAACAAACTATTTAATTGAATAAAATAATGAAACGACAAAATAATAAAGCACTAAGTTGTATAAAGTAAGTAAGTTTAAGTAAGAATAACATATTATAATACACCACGTTTGAATATTTCAAACATTCTGTAATTCGACTAATGCCAAAAGATAGGCTACAACTGCAAAACTAGTCATTAGACTGTTCTTGCTTTATTCGCATCTGAATTCGCAATTTATAACAATTCATTGCGAATAACAATGAATAAATAATAATATAGATAGATCATTTGTGAATGAGGATGACTGTATGACATACTAAATGTTATACATATTAAAAGGGAATATGTAGTTACTATAAATTGTATATACATTATTCTTATAATTAACAGAATAGTCTTCTTTAAAGACAAATGCATTATACACCACATAAACAAGTTTTAGTACGACCTATATGATGTTAATGTAACATCAACAAGCAAATATCACCAACATTTAAAAAAATATTGATTACTATATCACTGTGCTATAGGACAACTTTATCAAAGAAGTGCGGCGTTTTGAGGAAAACAGGAGTTTTCATATGTTGGAATATAAAAAACATTTTCAAAATTTATCTGGGATTACTCATGACAACGTTTAAAATTTCTAATTAGCACAGTGAAAGTAGTAATACATGTAATCACAGCCTAATTATTAGTGACCATTATCTAACTTCAATTCCTTATCTTTTCTCTCTTTGAAATGAGAGGCCATGAGGAATGGAACTTTGTGTTCCAGGGTCATGTTGTTATCTGGAGGTAAGCCCAGACATGCCTTCATAACATTCTCAATAGCTGCTCTTTGCTTGGCCAAAGCGTTGACAACAGGTGTACCTATAACAATGTAAACCATTATTAGAAAATTTACGCAGATCGTGGAAAATAAGTCGAAAAAACTAGTATACAATACAATGGAGAAGTTTACTAAATTTTTTTTATCGATTCAAAAGAAAATATAAGAAAAATAAAAGAAAAGCATGAAAGAAATATGAATATATCTCTAAAGACAAAAAAGTTATAAGATTTCAAAGTCTCGCTCCGCAGAAATATTTTTGGCACGACTGACCGAGTGGTGTGACGTCATGTCTCCGTAGCCAGTGAGGGCGGCCGCTGGCTGCCGCTGAGCCACACGACGCGACGCACGTATCAGACAACGCACACAGGCACAGCGTGGTGGTGGCGTGAGCTGAGCAACCAATCGTCTCATTTGTTTTCTAGTTTAGTGCATATCATATAATATTGCTATGATGGGTGACATTAAAAAAGGATGTTATAAAAAATATTGCATTGTTCCAAAGTGTGTGAGCACAACGATTAAAAATACCTAATAATGTTTTTTCCCACGTTCCTTTGCATGCAAAAGAAGTGGTGCAAGGTGATGAAACGGGATTTAATAATACCAAAAAGTATAAAATATGTTTGTGAGGATCATTTTGATGCGAGTATACTATTGTATTTATCTTCTATTGATAAGTATTAATTATCAACTATATATGGATAGCTTCACTGGTTGTTAAAGATTACTTTACCTAATAGTAAATTAGTTAGTTACATTTATAATGTAATATGTATGCTGAATTATGGTTATATATTTCTATATTTTCTGATTCGTAACTTATGTTTTTGTTATTACAGCTTGAAAATTATACTGAAAATCTAATCAAATATAAACTAGTTGGTGGTACATTAAAGCTGAAAACTGAAGGCTGCCCTCATAAGTTTGACTGTCAAAAAGTTGTTCATCCTAGAAGAAAACTCCGAGTATATGAAAAAAGGCGACGCGCAGAATGTTTAGAAAATTTATTGCAGAACGATGCTTCATCGACCTCAAGTTGGCAACCTTTTGAAGTAACTCAGTGTCATTCAATATATAAAGAGCCGGATGTACTAGAAAATCCACTATCTAAGGATTGCACAGTGAATGTATCAGATATAATCCCGACAACAAAATTTAAACAAAGTGCAACCTGACATCAAAGTTAAACAAAAAGATCAAAAAGTGCAAACAATCATGAGAAGGAAAAAAACGAACGATACAGAATATAAGTGTCTGATGACTATCCCCCAATCACCCGAGAGTTCTCCTTCAAAAGAATCAGTATCTTCTGAGAGTTGCTACAGTTCAGTTAGTTATACTTCAATTACAACAGTCATCTCTCAGTATTGCAAAGAGACAATAACAAAAATATCAACAAATGCTGGTTTTTATTTGCGTTTACCGGAAGACGTTTATTTTCTCACGAAACTATTATCTTAAAGCGTTTCTAGATCAATAAGAGATATTTTAATATCACTTTGTCCTTTTACAAGTCCTTCTTCCGTTATGGTCAAAAACTAAAAAACACTTATTTAAAAATCAAAAATAAATTACGTCTGATGCGTTGAGCTCTAATGCGTTTTGCACAAGCTGTACATACAATACACTCTACAGCTTCCACGATACCAAAGACGATACACAGATCTACGGCAGCGCGCGGCACAGACGGCTGGCTATGCGGATTGCGGAGACGTGACGTCACAGCCAAATTGAAGGCTGCAACTTTAATTATTGATTTCTCTGCCATTTATTGACGGATTTCAAACATGTTTTCACTGACTAATTTTCGTCTATATTTTACGGACACGTAACTGCTTATTTCATTATGAGTATCATGAGACTTCTCCATTACATAGGGTTTTTATTTGAGATTAAAAGGAGAGTTGAATGATTATCCAATAATTTGCAGGATGGCCCATCTAAAAAATGCAGTTTGGCTCGCCGCAACCCATGACTAACTATTATTAATGTTTTATCTGTTTTCAACATTTTTCTATGGCTTGTGTATATTTTACCCAATTTTCGATCGTTTCCAAGCGTTATTAATACGATTTATTTGTCAACCTTGAAACTTAATATCCCAGATTCAGAATAATTCTGGTAAATATAGCTTTTTGCTTAACATTTAAGAAAGCGCCACAACTTTATGACCAACCCAGAATAATTTTTTTAGATCCCTTGAATATTTTACGTGATAATCGACTATCGCTAAACTTTTCAAAACCCCTATATATACATAGTACATATATGTATAGCGAACAATAACTTTTAAATAAGGTTTTTGGGTCATTTTACTTCCCATACCTATAGGTGAGGGGAGTATTATGATTATAAAAATTTTCGATTCTGAAGTAATACGCTTTTTGTGCGTCTGAATTTGGGTAGCAATGTGCTGTGGGGGCAATTTTGAAAATCGGTGTCTGAGCGTAGGAGTAATTTACAAAAAACAAAATTTTTCAAACATTCCTCAAACTTTTTTCTAGTTGTTTTAGGGGTTCTTGCTCATTTTCTTTTTTTTTTTTTTGATGAGGGTGAAATTGGGGTGGTTGGGTTTTGGGGAGTTGTAGGATTGAGAAATTTGTTGTACTCATGATAGGCTGTCCATTAATCTGTGGAAGAAAGACCTAGCGGCATTACCTATACACTTTTTTTAGATCCATCCGAACATGCCTTGCTTATTTTAGAAACAAGGGTCTTGTATTTTCTGATATACGAGTATTGCTTTAGATCGTTCTGTGTTTTGTAACCTGGAAATTATTGAATTTAATTAATGAAATTTTTACACAGTATTATTACAGTGGCCGGGATGGAAAACAGATCAAACTTCGTTTTTAGGCGATCCTCGTCATTTTCTACTTTTTTTGGGTGGGGTTGAATTGGGGTGGTTTTAAGTGAAAAATTTGTTGTACTCATAAAAAACAATACATTGCGCTGAAAAAATTGAGTTTGGTGATATCGGGTTCTTTTTAGACCTATCCGAATGTTGAATTTTATATTTGTGTAATAATTTGATACATACATACATTATGACCATATAGTGTGTAACTTGGGAACTACGAACTTGATTATGTTGAAATTGTGACACCGTATTACTGCCGTGGAGGAAATGATAGCCGTGTGTTTTTGTTGGAACTCTTGCCAGTCACGGAGGAGAAGTCAACAAAAAAGAAAGAAAAATCTCAAAATCGCTCAAACTGCGTTTTTAGATGGTTAAACGGTCCCTGATCATTATCTACTTTTTTCGTGAGGACGGTGTAGGGATGGAGAAAATCCATTTTTTTGGTAGCACCTATAATGTCTGGAAAGTGCTGAGTCAAGACATTTGACGCCATTTTTACAAACGAATATGGTTTCATTATTATTATTATTATTATTGTCTGCATAATATGCGAGGAATCAGATAGAACTGTTATTGTCTCGTAGCTTTTTTGTTGTCGGAATTTCTCAAACATGTTCCTTTAGAGTTACCTACATTACTCTGACTACCAACGGCTTTTTGTGCTCTCAAAATGGATACTTTCATAACCTCTAAATAATGGTTGTAATTTACAATTGACGTCAGCATATACCTAGGACTGAATACATATATCGTAAGGTATCTAACAGTGGAGAATATATGAATAATTGGCCTACCTGGTGGTACCAAGGGGGCCTTGCACAAATAACTAAGCAGGCTAAGCACTGAGTGGAATCCAGTGTATTCCTCATCGGACCAGTTCTCACGCTTGATCTTAATCCTGGAAAACAGTTCAGCTAGTAGCACAAGATCCAAGATGATGGGAGTGGCTAACAACGAATCTTCACAAGTGTTGTGAATCACTATAGTATTGGTGCCGCCCATCATGATCTCTGAAGTGTATTCATCTAGTGCCCTTTTAGAATCACCTGCAGATAACGAAAAACATATCACTCCTTGCTCAAGTGAAATTAAAATACAAAGTACTAAAAAAGGTATTATACAGTTTTGTATGTGCTGCTTGCTATATTTGATTTAGAGCTTGGGGTGCTTATGTTTATACGTGTAGCATTTTCTGTATTCAACGTGATCCCTATTATTTCAGTGTACTTTATTCACAATGAGGTATTTCATTCATATCAATACTATACTGCATTCACTGAAGAAAAGGAGTAAAACATTATTTCAAACCCATATTTTGGGGCGTTAATCGGATAAATCGAACTTAATTTTTCTGTTTATAATAACATCACTGCTCTCAGTATGCAGTTTTGTAGACGGTGTGCATATAACCCTTGACCATACAGTAAAAATTTACATATATTGTGCATGGTTACTCCGTTTGTTCGGTGGATAAGGTATAGATTCGCCCAAGAAATACACTAAATATAAACGATCAACAGTGAGTGATAAATTTGTGACGGAGTACAGGGTGTTCTATGACGAGTAGAAGATACTTTAGGAGAAGATTATACAGCTCATTTCCAACAAAAAAGTCATATAAAGTAGGGTCCGATTTTCAACTGTTTCAGAAATATTTAATGTTTATTTATTTATTTTCAAGAAGCGCTTCTTATTGATGACTGGTGGTCTTTTATTTCAATAAATCATACCACCCACAATTATTTAGCTTAACCACAACAAAGAACACATCATTACAATTAATAACCATAACCATGCTATACACGACACTCGACACCCGCCAACTACGATTTACTGAAAACGATTCAGCAAACGAGAATTAATTTTCTTCTACTTCAAGTGTCCATATAATTAAGAGTAGCTTCTTTAAGTACAAAATTTTACAGTGCCGTTTTTTAGGTCTGAGTACGCTTTACTTGGAGATATTTTTTCTGTATTTTGCTTAAGTTTTGCCTTTTAAACTTACGGCCATACATTCATAAAAATTATCAGGCACAAACTACCAGAAACAGTTATTCATCACTTCAAACTCTTGCAATATGATTCTCAGACGACGCTACAGTGCTATAAACGTACCGTTTGTTGACAAATTTTATGCCTTTCCAGACTGTGTATTTAGTATTTTGCTACATAACATCGGGCGGTCGTAAATTTACCAACCATGCTCCGCAGTCGCTGGAAATCAAATAACAAAAGAAAATTGAATATCTCTAAAGCAGTTGAAAATCGGACTCTATGACTTTTTTGTTGGAAATAAGCAATACAGTCTTCTCCTAACATGTCTTCCACTCGTTACGCGTATAATAATTGCTCCCTGAAGTGATCACGGATACCGAAGGTATGACAATATGTGTATAGTGTTTGGTACTATAGAAAAATTATGAGCATATTCATACATACATAGATACTTCTACGCATAAAACTGATCATACAAAATTTTTTTTAAATTGAAACCGAATTAGGTTGAGCGTAAAAAAGTGTCAAAACCGTTGAAAGGAACTAAACTATTATCATTTACTGCGCTCATATTTATCAATAGATAAATTGACTATCGACTGTATTTAATCACGTTGAAGTTGCGTGCATGGAGGTATTTTAGCGTCACCCTATTAGATGTATTTTAGATAAATTGGCAATTAGACGGTTTAGGAATTCATTAAAGTCGATAGCTTCCAATTACCAGGCATTGTTAGTTACCAGTTGATAGCAGGCAACTGATATGACGTAAACAATTACGAAAGACCTTGTAAATTCGGTGTTCATTTGAATATAATAATATACAGATATTAGAATGCAGTAATTAATATTGTGTAGATGCACTATCATAGTGTCTATTTATCTTATGAAAATTTAGTAATTTCACAAGCTCAAGTAGTACTTTTTTCAAAACTATATAACTATATAACAACGTTAGAAGACAATAATTATTCAAAGTTCTGTTTTCATGAAGTAGCATTAATGGAAACTCCGTGTCACAACATTTTAATGAAAAAATATTTTAAATTAGAATCTGATATTACTTTATTATGAATATTCTGCTGCTATCAAGAAGTTATTATGCAGTAAACACAGATTTTATGAAAGTCTCGTAGCATTTTGCATCCAAATTATTAGGAAACTCGTAACATTGGACAAACATTTTCCATTTTTTTCTCTTTAATTTTGACGTCTGTTGCTGCGTTTTCTTAATATTAGCACAATATTCTCAAGAATGGCACAAATAAATCCAGAAAAACTTATCATATCCCTTATTTAAAGCAATTATTAATGATTTATCTTTAATCTAGCTGATAGGGATGAAATAATAAAATTAATAATTATTCTCAATAAAATCGACTTACCGACATAGGGAACGTATTTTATAACGACGACATGATCTGGCTTCTCTCCTGGTTTGTACAAGATTTCGTTTGATTCCACCATATCGTCAACTACGTTACTTTTTGAAATCTGTAAATATAAAATTGATAACTTAGAAAAAAATTCATAAATCAATATGGAACATTTGGTTTAAAAAGTGCTTGTTTGATTTGAGAAAAAAAATACTTTCTGGAATTTATCATGTGTGATTACCCCCCAAACGAAACTAATTCTACTTTGGAACATATAGCAGCCGCCGATGTACTCTGATATTTAATATAGATATGAGAAAGGGCATTTAATTTTTTGTAAGGTCAGTGGCGTACATTTTTTTGCTAATATTAAAAGTGTTCCTTCCCCCCCCCCCCCCCCCCCGGCAGCCATTTAGTGAACATCACTGCTAAATATAAAAAAAATCGGCTCAACGATCTTTAAGACATAAAAACTTCATTTGTTTTCAAAACTTCACCACCACGAAGCTGTTGCGGAACCATTGTATATATAAAATTTCCACCCTGATATTAACTTCAATTTCCTGCTACAAAAAAGTGACTACCCTGTATATTATAATTATCTGTTCATAGCGCATTAATTTGCTATTTATTATTATCAATATTATAGAGAATACTTATCTCACCTCTTTTGATCGGAACTGCTTTGGCGCTGACAAGTTTTTGCCATCATTGTTTCCAAGGTGATTGTAGCTCACAATGCTCACTGGCTTGATTCCAGCTCCTACCAAGAAATCAACCAAGACACTTTTGATCTTCGTTTGGCCAGATTTGAAATCGTCTCCTGCTATGAAAACCCCTTGCCTTTCCGCAAATTCTGTAATAGAATGTAGGAATTTAGGACGTACATCTTTGAATTTTTCTCAGTCAATAAACACAGAAATAATTGCACCAAGTTAAATCGTTAGGATTTCGACGCTTGAGAGCAAACCTGCCACGCCACTATTTAATTAATTGAAATAGAGTCGTTTTTATCGTTAATATAGTTCTTCGAAATTGGATGCTTCATTCGTTGTAAATAAGATTTCAAATTTTCAGTTTTGAATTTTTATCTGACTATATACATTTTGAGTGATGTGTTTTTTAACATTTTTTTGTATATTTGCAGTAATAACAAAAAAATTGGATTCCAATTGTTCAAAACTGTCAACCAGACTACTCTATTGTACCGGGTTTCCGAACAAGCAGAATTCAAAAATGCTAACAGCAATATTTTCAGATTTACAACGTTTACGTTTCATGTTATAATTTTGTTACTTTAAATGGAATGCCCCTATTTATGACGTAAAACGTGAATATGGTAAATCTGGAAACATTGCTGTTAGCATTTTTGAATTATGCATGCTCAAAGGCCCCAGATAGTGAATTTTATCGTTCCAGCTTTGGCAGTCTTGGAGATATTTAAGCGTTCCGTTCCGGTACCTTTTGCTAACCCGTCATTTACTAAATGATTGAAACATTAATTTGACAGTAAATAAAATATAAGACAAAATATCACATACATCAAAACGAGCAATAGCCAGACCGTAATGAAATATGATTGCAATAAACTTTTAGATACTTAAATTGATTTTAATCTGAAGAAGTTGACGTCATTAGACTTAGCTGACGAGATAACTCTTTGACTTAGTTTTCTACAGTTTTGACTGTTATTTGTTCTATGATATTCAAAACAGAATAACTCATAATGCCCCAACTTCAGCTGTATCTACACAAAGTGAAACGGATGATCGAAAGAGATCTGAAGAGTTAGTCATATTATTTATGATTTTAAATAAAAATACCGATTCTCGAGCTTTGGCAAATGGAATAACCATACATGGTAGAATCATTTTAACGGTCGAAGAGGCATGAGGTCAGCGTATTTCGTAATTTTATAGCACAAATTAATCAGCTCCTCCTCTCCAACATCTTATCAGATGGAGATGAAATTCTGGACATAGCCGTCAAACTAGAGAACATAGTTTAGGACCTCTGGCCATGGTGGGGCGGTTCCGTCTCTCACTGGACAGAAGCCGGCTAAGGTTACTTGTAGGCCTGCTATCTGGTCATAACCTTCAGGCCTATGCACTGGTGAAATTTGTCACCAGCAAGCCTCTCTCCTCTCATTCTCCTAGTGACGTATATACGAATATTGCAACTAAGCCTAACCACTTTTGAGGTTCCTTAAGATCACAATTCTCTGTTACACCTTTGGCTCGAGCGCACTTAGGCTGCTCTACTCCTTACTCGCCAATATGTCACGAATTTTATAGTTGATTGAGTAAATGGAAAAAACTCAACATCTCATACCTATAATGCCTGGCACGAACGTGTTCTGTGGCGATCCGTTGATGTAAGTACAGCCACAAGCGATTGAAGCGTAAGCGAACAAAGTTGAGGGTGACAGCTCAGGATGATCCAAAGCAATGGACTTCTTAATGTTTTCGTAAGTATCATTTACGCCTTCCATGACTGAGCTGAAGCATTCGGTATTTGCGGTCCATAGGACGATCACCGTGTCTACGTTGGATTGCTTCTTGAACTGCTCGATGTCCAACTTGATCTTCTCCACCTGCTCCAGTTTAGAGCCTATAAGGACATTATCAGCTCGGGTTTTCTGAAAAGAAATTGAAGATTAGTAGTAACTAAAAACATATAGGTATACGACGAAGTCAAGTTGACTACACTTCCTATATAATTCAAGTAAATCGTGTGATGTAACTTATTTATAAGTAGATACACACCATACGTCAAGAATAAACGTCGCAAAAAGATTACCAGTCAGCTTTTTAATGGTACTTTTAGGACATTATTGTCCATTGTAATAGCTCTCCTGGAAAGTCTTGCGATTAAAGGCATTTCTAACATACAGGGTTGCGTTTTTAGTACCGGATCGGTCGATAATTCCACTACTGTAAGTAGGATATAGCGAAAAAAGTTGTACACAAAAGTTATAGACAAGGATATGCTATTTGCTCAGAAAATTTTCAGAATTTATACAGGATGTTTCATAACTCGTGGTGATGTAAAGAGAAGATATTCTTAAAATTTGCAGAAAAATCAAAATAGCTAGGAAACCGACGAAAAAGCATAATAGAATAATTTTTTTGGTGAAATAAAATATGGGGGGTTATATTTAAAAAAAAGAAAATCTAGATTTTGCATTCTAGTTCACCCTCTATATGAATATGTATCGTCGACTTTTCTTACATCCAGCGTTAAAACTACGCCATATTTTTTATCTTGCGATGTAAATAAATTAATTTTTGATCCATTATATACCTTTTGACATTTGTCACCGATTTGGATATAAAAGTTGTCATAACTTTTGAAATACCCTGTATAATGTTGCGATACCTCATCATATTCTAAGAACAGGAAACATTAGCTGAACTTAAAAGTGGGATAACATGTAGGGTGTCTCGTTTAAGAAAATATGACTGAATCACCACGTTGCGATGTTATGAATCATCCTGTATTCATCAAAATATTTTCTCAGCAAGGAGCATGTCCTTACCTACAACTTTGGTGTGCAACATTTTTGGCTATCTTCTACAGTAGAGTGATTAGAATCAGTGTATTTACTACTCGACGAAAATTTGTAATGGCATCTTTAAGAGATCATTATTCAGGCACGAAACTATTAAATATTGTAGAGCATAACTACCTATCTATATAAAACGTTAGGTTCCTGGAGCCTTTCCGCAAAATACAATTTCTTTAATTAGTTTTATTGAAAATTTGAACTTAAATATATTTAATAAAAAATTGGCTTGCAGATTGATTCTAGAAAATTCACAATTATGATGCGTACCGCCCTTGAGTATGTCCCAAGATTGCTACGAATCGAATTCGTATTTCCAATAAAATGGTTATCTATTTCATATATCTTGGCTCATGGCAAATACATACAAAATAAGCTTATAAAGTGGACCATTGCGTTTGAAAAAAATTTATATGAAAAGGTATGCGAAATGAAGCCAAGCGGTGTGGCTGTGTACGTAAATAAACATTCTCCACGTTCTCGATAAATATATTGCCGCATTAAATGCATTTTAAAGCATTTCCAGGCGTGAATGGGTTTAAATAAGCAAGGTCCGGAGTCTTTTTTAGACGTTTTTCTGAATATAGGAAATATTATAGTTGTTTTAAATTCTGGCTAGGACCAGATATGAAATTGCAGAAAGGTATTAAAAAGGACAAGTCGAATATCTAGGAATGAATAATCCAGCTGATCGGAACTTCGTGAATTATTTTAAAAGTAATTACGAGGTAAAAGTTAAAAAAGGCAAAATCGGTCACTAAAAGGTTGATTTTACAACTCTTTCCAGGCATAATTACCAACTTTTATATGAAACAGGTTTCCATCAAAATTTGTTTTTTGATTTCAGTTCAGAAATACTTCTGTCGATTTTTTCGGCCAACACATTTTTAAATAGACCCTATATATTCTACTATTATTACTGTGCTATCGACCTACTTGGTTAGCTGCTATGTAGTCTGGGAAATACATGGAAGGCCTAGGCTTCATGTTACGCATATGAGGTTTCAGCTGCTCTTGGAGCGCGGGTTCCAAAACCTGCGCACGTTCCATGGCTTCAGCGATGTTCCTGGAGCTAATGTCCCATCCATCGATGACTATGTCATCAGGATGTACCATGGGTAGGAGTTGGGAGAACGGGACGTAAACGTCATCTCCCAGACGGACTGTAGATGCTTGAGTCAAAGATCCTGAAAAAGAAATGCACCAGAGGGTCTTATAAATCTGCCACTTTTTTAATTCCCAACTCAATAACATTAATGGCATTACTATCCCAGTTAATTCCCTAACGGTCGGTAGATTAGTTAAAGCTTTGAGCCATTTAGTTTATGTTGATAGCCAATGAGAATAGTAACACCAAAGTGAGGCCAAGGATATCATATAAGCCTTGTTTGGAACATGCCCTGAATCGCATCAGGCACGACGTGGGTAAGGTCGAAATAATTTTTTTCATGTTTCCCCAAAAAGGACGTATTTGACCTTGGAGTAGTTGTTTCTGTTGGCTATGCTTTCACTGACTAAGTGTTGTTCTAAACCCTAAATAAATGGCTAGATGGTAGGAAATTGTGGTCAAATGGTCATCGTTAAGACAAACGCGTATTTTGGGACAATAATTGGAAAATCTAAAAAAGCATTTAGGAGCAACAAAAAATTAGAAACACGTTGAACTAAATGCATCGAGCTAAAAGAAGATTATGGAGAAAAATAAAATAAATCAGATGAACATATCAAAATATAATATGGTGATGGTAATTCTTTCAGTTTTAATTGTTGGGAAAATCGAATTAAACACTGAATCTTCATAAGCATCGAAACTTTTTTTAATTTCCTGAGTGTCGAGTTTTTGATAGAAAAAGATCACAAGTTGTAAATAAGATCATATACAAACTGGTTAAACTTTCTTTTTATGTGACAGCAACAGTGACCATATATCATTTCAGTCGGCAAGAAAGCGGACCAAGGTAGGAGAAAATGAGGGCAATTATTATTAATCTGATGATACTCACCAAACCAATTGGCTTTCTGCACCCCTTTCTTGGTAGGCCATGAGAGACCTAGACGATTGGCAATTACAGCTGCGGTGAAAGTAGAACCGTTGTTTCCACCCCATCCCACAAGCATAACCCCCAATCGTGGTACTTTGCGGGTGGTTCTGAGGACAAGTTTCTCAGACTTAGGGGTCACCTGAAAGAAGAAAATAAACAAATATTGAAACGTCAATACCATTTGCTATAAGGTTAATTGAACATTAAATTGCATTCAAAAACAAGGATTGAAAAAAGATCATCTTTCGTCATTATAATAGCGCGTAACAGCTATGAAAATTTAAATTCCGTCAAACAGAGATTCAAAGATGATATTCAAAATATTCAGTACACTTTAGTATAGTGTAACAATCTATCACGTACTCAATCAGAACCAAATTGCGCATTTTCAATAGTAACGTAAAATCAGTGTTATTGGATGCGAAATATGGAAAAGCACAAAAGCCAATGTACAAAAACTCAAAGATTTGTAGAAAATATGAGGGTTGAAGAAAGTAAAGAAGGAGCTTAGACAGAGAAATGGAAATGTATAGATATAGATCACATTCTGCGAAGATGAATAGAAGAATCGGTAGCTAGAACGAGGTTAGACTGGAACTCCCAAGAAAGCAGAGTGACCCGAAGGAGAACGGTTACAGATGAGCCAAGAAGAATGGAGAGAGATAAAAGCGCTTGGATAGAATGGCTCAGACTGGCGTCAGTTGGTAGAGCCTATGTTTCCGATCTGTTATAACTGTACTTCTAGATAATCGCCTCTATCATTTCTGGATACCAAAAATGTGTATTTTATTAATTTATTATATTGAATAGATTCCTTTGCCGTTATACCGATTGTCAAAAACATGGATGCATTATTAAATGTATTCCACCTAATGCTGATCAGCACACTTTAGATGGCTGTGAGATGCGAAAATGATGGTACCTAATTATGGAATCGGGTGAATAGAGTGAGCTGAAACAAATAACTTCGATTTCACAAAATGAGCAATTTTGACAGTGGCAGAAACGTAGTTTTCTTTTAATTTCATTTCTGGAGCTTATCCTGTAGTTGTTTCTGTCCATCCATCACGCCTGACAGGTCTATCAATAAAACCACAGATGCTTGAAGCAGGCACGTATTTAGAGGGGGTCCAGGAGGTGCGAAAATGAAACGTTAGGTATTCCACATTTGACAGTGTGCCAGCTTTTATTTTTTTTTTGAACTAACTTCCTAACTGGCGGGGTTTCTAAAATGTTAAAAAAACACGGAGAGTTGCATTCAAATTGTTGATAAATCCAAAATGAGAGCCGAGCCAGTAATACACCAGCGCCTTGGGGTCACCATGCTGTCGGTTTTATGAGTGGATAATATAATATACCCAGACTGCAACCCCAAGATAAAAGATTATCGCGTCTCATTCGGCCTCCAAAACCAAACCATAAGAAAACCTGAAAAAACTTATAGTTATTTCTTTGATTTGATTAAAATTGCCTTTTTGTTTTGAAGAGAGGTGATCTATAATGTTTAATGAATATTTCAGGTTTTTGCAAAATCCAACAAAGAAGTGCACAATTTCGAACTAAAATTTCATTCTCAAATTGGATGTATTTTTCAAATGACTGATAAAAAGAGATCTAAATGTTTCTCCACATATATTCCTTGCATATTATAACCCATATCAGAAAAGACAAAGAGAACAAACGTAGATAGTCTAGTATGGAATTCAAAACATTGTACTCGAATATTATGTCATGACGATAAGAGATGATTAGACTTTATTCATGTTATTTTGCTTGATAATAATAATTATCTTGCGAAGCAGATCTATTTAAGTGATTCATTTTCTGGAATGCAGACGTTCGTTGACTTGATTGTTTATATGCGGGCTAAAACATTTTATAGCTATAATTAGATTTCTAGAAAATTATTATTTAAATATAAATAGGTCCACACAAATTCGTATGAACTGAAACAGATTAAGTATGCGCTTCCATCGCATGAATATATATTCATTCTCAAAATACGAATGCATTTTTTGACAATCAAAAGTGTATGTATATGTTAGACAATAGTCGAATTCGGGCAAAGCCCGAAAAAAATACGCAGAACTAGTTTTGAGCAAGGAATATTTCCCAAACCCGAAATATTAATTTTATACGGGTATTGAGCATTACCAAATAGGCAGAACTAGTTTTGCGCATCTTGGAAAACACAGAACTAGTTCTGTGTGTCAAAAACCAGCAAAAACCTATCGTTTAGGGTTAGGTTAGGTTAGGTTAGGCTTCTTTGCCAACGTTCCTGCAATATAAGTACGAATCGTGAAAACACAAAAAGAGGTTTGAAGCACAAGCCAATTTGATGCTCACACAATCACACAATAAAAAATCGGCGATTTATTATTTGTTGGTATTCAGTAAAATATAATTCACTTCTCCAACTTTATATTTATTTGAGTCCGTCGCTGGCGCTGATTAAATGGAAGAAGCAAATTTGTGCTGGTCATCAAGAAAATATACAAAACTAGTCCTGTGCATTTCAAGTTGCGCAAAACTAGTTCTGTGTATTTCAAGATGCGCAAAACTAGTTCTACCTATTTGGTGATGCTCAATAGCCGTATAAAATTCATATTTCAGGTTTGGGAAATACTCCTTGCTCAAAACTAGTTCTGCATATTTTTTTCGGGCATTGCCCGAATTCGGGTATTGGGCGTAACATATACACAATAGTGGTAATTTATTCGAAGATGAATAGGAAATACGAGTTGTGGAAATCCTGGACAACGAGCATTTTGGGAATGTTTTGTACAGAGTGAGTCTTAAGTATTGAAGGGCTCAATTATCTCGGAAACGGTTTGCACGATTTTCATGAATTTTGGCGTAGGGCGGTTTTGGAATACGACCGATCTTATGGCAACATTTACATTGTTATCATATCTTCGGTTTTTTCTAAATATACAACTTTGCAGCAGATTTTGCAACATGCCTGACTGCTCAACTCTTCTTAACTCTGTTATAGCCATCTTATAATTATTTTAACTCGGGCGGATTCTTTAGTTGTAACTCCGAAACTATGACGTTTAGATAAAAAGAATATAATCCAGTATTTTTAGAAGATATCAAAAAGAAATAAGTATACAGGGTGATCCATTTGAAATAACAAGGTTTACTGTATTTATATTATATAAAAAGGTATGGAAAGTTACACAGCAGACAGGCGAAAAAAACAAATTTGAAAAATTTTCAAAAATAAAGTTTTCAAATAATATCCCCTTTCGAGTTCGCCCGAAAATGATTTTTGGATATTCCCATTTTTGTTAATTACTCAGCATCAATTTCCAAATTTCACAAATTTCAATCTAGGTCCAGCAGTTACTGAATTAAGGCGATTAAGGATATGGCAAAATTTGGACTGAATGAAAGAGAACATAAACTATGCGGTGATTTACTTCAAATCTGTATCATCCTCCAGCTTCCTTGAAATTGTTTTAGTATGTTTTGTAACGTTTTAGTACAAGACCAAGGCATCCCGTTCAAAATATGAGTTATATCATGGAATAAACATATGAATTTTACCTTGGAATGTGAGTTTTCGAAATAAAATGGTCTTTCCAGTAACATTTTATTGGACTTAAAACGAAATAAGAATGTTACGACAAAGAGTAATTTTTTTTGTTGATTAATTTTGTTGTTGTTGGACAAGTTGAGAGGATAGTTTTCAACTCAATGTTCAGATTTGTGCTTTGTCTGTAGAGGTCATAATGTGGGCAAGATACTGACAGATGTTGGATCGTGAGTATCTGAGACAAAGAGTTGTTAAATGGTAAATGCGTGTTTATTTCTACATCAATAACTGAGAGAAAATGGAGCAGATTAAAAAAAATAAATAAACGTTCGATATTAATGCTGAATATTGATTACTTACAATAAAAGCACTTCTGTAATGACGAAAAAGTTTATGTTCATAAAATAGATGAACCAAATAGTTTTTTTGCTTCTGATATTAATTACCAGACTAAAAAGTACAGAAGTTTCTGTACTCCCAAAAATATGCTCAGATTCAAGAAACTAAGTTTTTGAATAATCTTAAAACTGCATGCGACATTCAGCAGTGACAAATGGACCTAAACTGATTCAAAACCTCACAATAAAAGTACAATAAATATGAAAGCTTTATCACAATCCATTGTTATTCATAAATAAAAGTTAAATGTTTATTTCTCCTTGAATGATTTTTCTGCTCCCACAATTGATAAGGAACTAATAAACATTGAAGAATTTTGCGCATTTAAGATTTTTTACTCTCAAAACGCATATATTAGCGAAAATTATTGAAAACTCTGTGAATATGGAAAACTGGAAAATAGAAGTTTTATAAGCAGGTTTAGTATGAGCTAAATGCGGTAAAGTAAAGAAAACCTGCGACTAAAATATAGATTAAAGGAAATGGCGTCAAAAAGTCAAATTAGTTTTTTATATCTTTAACAACTCCTCCATTCCCTATGACAGAAGGTTTGAAACAGAAATAAATTTTGAAAGAAAAACATTATAGAAAAAAAAGATATAATATATAATTTAATCGAATTTGGCAGCGAATCCCTTTAAAAGAAAATTTTTATATAACTAATAATTTTCCTTTGTTAGTTACTAAAAATTAAAAAAAACCATACTTAAAAAAATTAATCAAAACTCACCAAGATTCTGCTACCATCCTTCACAGCACTGTTGTATTGGTAGTCGTATTTGGCTTCTATGTAGTTGGGGGTGTATTTTACGTTAGCACTGTCAACGGTGATGTCGAGCTTCATGTTGGAAATTCTATTAGAAACTGTTGAAACAGTAGTGAACAACGGTAGCTGGCCAAAACAGAAAGACTGATAGATAGGAAGCGCTGGCGCTGGAACTGCTCGCGATGAGAAACGGGGAGTCGTGAGCGGTAGAAGATGCCACAAACTATGCTTCAATATGGTGGATTGCTCCGTATATATGGACAATGATGCATGTACGGGGTTAAGAGGGGACGGATTTTCTAGACTCAAGTATATGGCGAGTGGCCGATACACGTGAGGCAGCTGTGATTCTTCTTCCTGAGCTGATTGGGGTCCAATCTGCAAACATTTGTTTTTTGTTTACGTTAGTAACGCAAAAATATCGTGACGAATTATTCTGGCACATATACAATATACATAGCCCGGTAAGGAGTTATACAAGATTTCCTAAAAATATTTTGGTTTGAACGAAAAATTGAAAAAAGAAAGCCAGAAATCGGAAAACGCTTTAAATTTTTGTTTTTGTACATACCTATTTAGCACCCTGATTGGGAAAAAACTTTTATAAAATATGTTAGCTGATGATGAGTACTACAAATATATACAAATATAAATTGCTTTTTTGTCTGCTATCCGATTTGGTAAATAGCTCTTTTACTACTTCCCACACGGATAGGTGAGGGGTGAGGGGAGTATTGTGATTGCGAAAATTTTCGATTTTAAGATGATACGCTTTTTTGGGCATTTTATATATCTACATAACAAAAGTCCACGACACTCATTTCTGTCGGCCTGTCTGTCTATCTGTTGCCGTTTCTCTAACGTCGTAATCTCAGTAACTGCTGCATGGATTGTGTTAAAATTTGGGTAGCGATAATCTGCTGTGGGGTCGTAGTAGGTAATGGTGCTATTTTAGAAATCGTAGCACGGTTGGCGGAGTAATTGGCAAACAAACAAACAAATTCAAATATTCCTCAAACTTGGGGGTGAAATTTGGGATGGTTGGGGGGTGGGGGTTGTAGAATTGAAAAATTTGTTGCATTCATAAACTTGTGAAGGAGGACCAAGCGACATAAATCACCTTTTTAGGTCCATCCGAACATTGCCTAGCCTATTACAGAAACCAAAGGACATAGAAATTTTTTGATGTAATCATACTAGTATTGCTTTAGATCGTTCTGTAGCGTGTAATCAGGAAACCATTGAATTGATTTTAATGAAATTTTGAAACAGTATTACTACAGTGGCGAGGATGGACAATTCGTATGGTTTTTTATAAATTGTGCCCGTGGCGGCGCAGAAATAATAAAAAACTAAAAATATAAAAACACCTCAAACTTCGTTTTTAATCATTTTAGAGGTTTCTGATCACTTTCTACTTTTTTTTAGGGTGGCGGTGAAATTTAGATGGTTGGGGGGATTGAAAAACTGAAAAATTTGTTGAATTCGTAATAGGCTGTCCACTGACCTGTGAAGGAAGACCTAGCGACATAAATCACCTTTTGAGGTCCATCCGAACATAGCCTTGCCTAATACCGAAACTAAGCGACTTAGAATTTTCTGTGTAGATACGAGTATTTATTGCTTTAGATCGTTCTGTCTTGTGTAACGAGGAAACCATTAAATTGATTCTGATGAAATTTTGACACAGTGTTATTACCGTGGTGAGGATGGAAAACGCGTATGGCTGTTAGAAATCCTGTCAATAGCGATAATAAAAAAAAAACAAAAAATATAAAAACAGCTGAAACTTCTTCTTAAGGTGTGTTTAGGGTTCTGCCTTTTTTGGGTAGGGGTGAAATTGGGGTGGTTGGGGGAACGGGGGTAGGTGTTGTAACAATGAAAAATCTGTTGTATTCATTGCCTGTGGAAGAAAGACCTAGCGACGTAATACACTTTTTTAGGTCCTTCCTAACGTTTCCTTTCCTAATACAGAAACCATGAGACTTCTGTGTTGTGCAAGCTGGAAATGAACGAATTGATTTTAATGAAACTTCGACACATTATTACTACCTTAGCGAGGATGGGAAACACTTTAGAAATTGTGTCAATGGTAGCGCTGCAATAACCAAAAAACTAAAAATGTAAAAACAGTTCAAACTTCGTTTTTAGGCGTTTTAGTGGTCCCGGATCATTTTTCTACTTTTTTTGAATGGTGATTGGGGTGCTTGAGTGGTGGGGGGTTGTAAAAATGAAAAATTTGTTGTATCGATAATAGAGTGCCCATTGACCTGTGAAGGAAAGACCTATCGGCATAGCACAATTTTTGAGGGCAGGCTGACGATGATTTGGTTGCAAGGAGATCTCAGATTATAGCTTGATGATGTGGGAAAATAATAAACTGGTATCAGCGTAATGTGTGGGAAGTACTGAGTCAATCAACTTGACTTAATTTTTTTAAACTGTCTATATTAGTAGTCGTTAAAATAAACAACTTTTTCAAATAACTTTTTTTCCGAAAAGTGGAAAATAAGCGACATAAAAAATCAAAGAAGTAAATCTGGATTTTATGTATCAAGACGTACCTAGTCTGTTTATGTTTAGTTTTGCGGTCAGACTTTTGTCTTTGGCAAAAATGGTGTCACGTGGCTTGACTCTCCCAAATATTCTTGGCAATAACAAAAAATGTGTCGTAACTAAACACACCACCATTTCGATTTCACCATTAATATGCGTTATACTACGTTTATTTAGTTTTGGGGGGTCCAGATTAATATTACCACCTTTTATTTTTGCGGGGTGACGTGATCAACAAAATATTCATCGCCGACGGGGGGGGGGGGGGCATTGAATTTTTAACAGCATTCCATTATATAATGGTTCAGGGGGAGTCTGGTCTCCCTGGACCCCCCTAAATACGAGCCTGTATAGAACATAATTATACTACTCGCAAGTGAAATCTGAACACCTAGAAAAAAGGGATATTTGCATTGAACATTTGTACACAGCTTGGCAGTACCATCTTTAGTACACAAGTAACACTTTTTGTTCATTCAGACGGTATTTACTTACATTGCACGTCTAAAAAACTCTAGACATGTATAAAAACAAAGCAAGGCTTTTTGTCGATTCAAAAACAATGATATCTGTTGTAAATGTCGCGAGAGACAAATTGGTTGTGTAAAGATGCCCTCTTGAAGACGACAGCCCCAGTTTACGCAGTTAAGCCCCTATGAACGGGGTCGGATTGCAGGCCAACGAGAACGTGGTGCTTCTTTCAGGGCAATTGCTGTAACCATGGGGCGTAGCGTGGCTACAGTTGTAGCATGGCGCGCATGGATCGCAGAAGGGCGAATGCAGCGAGCTAGAGGTTCTGGAGCACGTAGACGAACTACAGACCGGTAAGATTGTCATCTACGACAACCGGCCCTTCGAGACAGGAACCACTCGAGCACTGTTGCTGACGCTTAGTATGCAGCTATAGGGAGGCCCATTTGAATCCGCACGGTGTACCACAGATTGAGTGAAATGGGCTTAGGATCATAACGTTCGCATCTAGTGCTTCCACTCACTGCAAATCATCATCGCCCACGTTAAATTGGTACCAAGAACACCGACAATGGCATGCTGAGTGCTATCAGACGGCCTTCTCCGATGAGTCCAGGTTTTGTCTGGGGGCACATGACTGACACCAACGCGTGAGACGACGACGGGGTGAACGACGTGATGTCTAGTTGGCGCCATGTACATCGTTCTATTGATTTGATGGTTTGGGGTGCCATTGCATTCAACAGCAAGACACTTTTACTTGTGATTCGTGGCACAACGAATGCGCTACGTTATGTGAATGAGGTGTTAGAACCAATTGCCGTTCCATATGTCAGAGGCCTCGAAGAGGATTTCTTCCAGCAGGATAATGCACGTCCTCATATTGAAAGGGTATCGATGAGGTTCCTACAGGAAGCTGAGGTCAAGCTACTCCCCTGGCCTCCACGATCACCCGATTTATCGCCAATTGAAAAAGTATGGGATTGGATGGGTCGATACATAGGCGATTTGCTCAATCCTCCGACCACGCTGGACGAACTGGAACATGCTGTGAGGGCAGCTTGGGACCTTGGGAGGCTGTACCTCTAGAGCTTATCAACAACCCCTTTTTTCTCAGTGTTCGGATGTCACTTGCGGGTAGTATATTTGCAACGGTTCAAGGAAAGTGTGCCCAGATACTAGAAAATCAAGCTTCTAGTTTGCAAGTTAAACGTTATGTTATAGGATTATGAAGTGAAATATAATATGTATGTACAAAAAATGTTAAGTACACACATATGTCTTTAAAGGCAAGGTTCCTTCCTAGATAAAAAAAAATATGACGCCCCAAATTTTATCAGAATCGGTGCAGCAGTTACTGAGATTATCAAATTTTAAGAATACTCAATACTCTACTAATCTTTGGTATTGAAAGAGAAAGTCTGCAGGCATGTCTCCAAATTCAATGTTTAGGTAGGTCTGCAAACTATAGAACATCACCAAGCACGTTTTTTTCAGAACAATAAACAGATCCTTATGATTATGAACAGAGAAAATGGTAAGTTCCTCTTCCCCACCCTCCACTCTACCACAATTTTACCTACTCTCTGAATGATCATGAAACCCTGAAACCCAATGGCACCAATTTTCAAAAATAGCAGCACTATGACCCCATAACACATGCATCACCCCAAATTTCATCAAAATCGGGGCAGATGTTACTGGGATTACGCATGTAGAGATGGTTGGCGTTGAAAATCAGTCTCAAAGATCTTTGTGACGTCACACATCACATCGACGACGTTCAAAAACATACTTATGTCAGGATTAGCTGGTTTTTAAGGTATTTCAGATGACATTGATTTTAAACTGCTAGGATTGAAAACCTTAGCGGGTAAGTAGGGAAATTTTAAAAAGAACTGGACCGAAAGATCGTAATTGAAACGTTCCAGAAGACAGAATTGGACAATTTTATCAGCGAAGGCTAGATATCAGTAATTGGTCATTATTAAATTAGATAAACAATCTGCGAAGCAGAGACAAACAAATACATCGACAGGAAGGGTACAACTGAAGATTCTTTCTAGAATAACGAGTGGAGGTCCACGTGAGTTTTAACGACGAGAACATATATTCCTCTAATCTTCAAATCCCATATACATATACATATGTGTCTTGCACGTTACTTCTGAGTGTCGCAAAAATAGAGTGATCGTAAATAACATCAACTAACGGCCAATGGTATGGTATTTAGATAATGTGAAAAATTGTAGCTTATAGATAACGACTGCTAATGAAGCTCACTACTCGTGGATGAACATGCGTTGACAGTTTTCAGGAAGCAGCATGATCTCAGTGGCGGACTAAGCTAGGTAGTTCGGGCAGCAAAACAGAGTTTTGGAGTTGGCAAATAACACGCCCTCTCCACCATCCCTATTTCACCTTCATAAATATATCTGCCGACACTATTTCAGTCATCTAAATGCAAAACCCAAAAAAGTCCACGGAAACAAGTTTTACAGAAGACGAGAAAAACCGAATATAGCCTTATTATGAGTGAAAATACAGTGACTCTTGATTGTCCGACACATGCATCTGAATGGGCTGCCCTGATTGGTCAAAGCCTTTGTTAAAATGTGCCTGTTGATAAAATCGGGCCTACTAGCCACACGTCGGCGACGACGTTCGACGTGGCGTTCCACGTTGACGACCTCGTGACGTGGAGATGTGGCCAGGCCCTTACACCGCCGTTGAAAGCTGTATTAACCGAGCGACACTGAATTATTTGAGCATTAGGCCTAAAAACATTTACCATTTACGTACTTAAATACATAATTATGTATTTTGTCTTCAGTTGTTCGTTTGTTTGTCAAAATTATTATAAATATTTTAATTTATGTATTGCTATTCATCATCAAATAATACCCCTTTAAAAAATATATAAAAACAAAATTTAAAAAATCCGGATTATCCGACCCGCCAATTATCCGAGCTAGGATACAGCCCCCATTGGCTGGCATAATCGAGAGCCTACTGTTATACTGAAAAGAGAGTGTGAGGACCTACGGTTTAAGATGTTAGGTCTTAACGCCCCAAAATCTAGGATAGATAGTTTTCCTGAAGTCTAGATTTTCAGTTTATAAACTTCGGGTTTTGCATGTTAGGAATCAAAATAAATAAAACACTTATCACTTTGGACTTTTTTTTACTGAATAAAAAGAAAACTAAACAAGCATTGAGCTCAACGACTGAAACTATAAATTGAATGCTAGATATTAAAGAGGATACATCTTAAGGCTTACAAGATGTAAATATCAAAATCCAAATTTTCTATGAACAAAAATTCTTCAGAACTTGCGACAGCGTTATCACGATTAGCTTAGACGGGGTCTTAGTCTTGTTTTGAGCTGTATTACCTTGTGATAGACCAATATTTTCGTCACCCATGGTTCTTAAATTAATAAATAATTTATCAATACAGCCTAAATCAATCGTAACTAAAAAAAAGTGAATTCACCGCACGGTATTCTCAACGAAATGATAAAACAACGCAACGGCCAGAATAACCTCCGATGATCGACATGATTGTGACCACATCATAGTAAACAACCAGCACAATATCTCTGACGATTTTATATATAAAAAAAATGAAGTCAAGTTGATTGACTCAGTACTTCCCACACATTACACTGATACCAGTTTATTATTTTCCCATAGCATGAAGCTTTTGTCTAAGATACCCTTGCAACCAAATAATCGCCAGCCCCCCCCCCTCCCCCTAAAATTGTCTTATGTCGCTAGGTCAGCAAACTTTTCAGTTTTTCCACCCCCCAACCACCCGAATTTCACCCCCACTCAAAAAAACTTAGTAAATGATCAGGAGCCTCTAAAACACTTAAAAACGAAGTTTGAGCTGTTTTTATGTTTTTAGTTTTTTTATTGTTTCTGCGCCGCCACTGACACGATTTATAAAAACCATACGCATTTTCCATCCTCGCCACGGTAGTAATACTGTGTCAAAATTTCATTAAAATCAATTGAACAGTTTCGTCGTTACATAATATAGAACGATCTAAAGCAATACTCGTATGTATACATCGGAAAAAATTCGAAGACCTTTAGTTTCTGGAATAGGCATAAGGCAATGTTCGGATAGACCTAAAAAAGTTATTTATGTCGCTAGGTCGTCCTTCACAGGTCAGTGGGTAGTCTATTATGAGTACAACAAATTTTTCAATTTTACAACCCCCCACCCCCCAACGACCCCAATTTCACCCCCATCCAAAAAAAAGTAGAAAATGATCAGGGACCCCTAAAACGCCTAAAAACGAAGTTTCAGCAATATTTAATTTTTTTTGTTTTTTGCTAATTACTCCGCCGCCTATGCACCGATTTTCAAAATTATAGGAACATTACCTACTACGACCCCACAGCATACCGCTGCCCAAATTTCATCACAATCCATGCAGCGGTTACTGAGATTACGAGGGTAGAAAAACGCGACAGACAGACGGACCGACAGACCGACAGACCGACAGACCGACAGACCGACAGACCGACAGACCGACAGACAGACAGACCGACGGAAATGAGTGACGTGGATTTTCGTTATGTACACATCATAAAACGCCCAAAAAGTATATTATCTCAAAATCGAAGATTTTCGCGAGCACAATACTCCCCTCACCTATCGGTGTGGGAAGTAAAAACGCACAAAATGATCAGGCACCTCTAAAACGCTTAAAAACGAGGTTTGAGCTGTTTTTATATTTTTAGTTTTTTTATCATTTCTGCGCCGCCACTGGCACGATTTATAAAAACCATACGCGCTTTCCATCTTCACCACGGTAGTAATACTGTGTCAAAATTTCATTAAAATCCATTCAACAGTTTCCTCGTTAGACAATATAGAACGATCTAAAGCAATACTCCCGTATGTTTACATCAGAAAAAATTCTAAGTCCTTTGCTTTCTATAATAGGCAAGGCAATGTTCGGATGGACCTAAAAAAGTTATTTATGTCGCCAGTTCTTTCTTCACAGGTCAGTGGACAGTCTATTATGAAAGCAATAAATTTTTCAATTTTACAACCCCCCACCCCCCAACCACCCCAATTTCACCCCCAACCAAAGAAAAGTAGAAAATGATCAGGGACCCCTAAAACGCCTAAAAACGAAGTTTCAGCAATTTCTAATTTTTTTTGTTTTTTGCTAATTACTCCGCCGCCTATGCACCGATTTTCAAAATTTTAGGAACATTACCTACTACGACCCCACAGCATACCGCTGCCCAAATTTCATCACGATCCATGCAGCGGTTGCTGAGATTACGAGGGTAGAAAAACGCGACAGACAGACAGACAGACAGACAGACAGACCGACAGACAGACCGACAGACAGACCGACAGACAGACCGACGGAAATGAGTGACGTGGATTTTCGTTATGTACACATCATAAAACGCCCAAAAAGTGTATTATCTCAAAATCGAAAATTTTCGCGATCACAATACTCCCCTCACCTATCGGTGTGGGAAGTAATATAAAAATGGTTCCCACAAAATTTAACCTTGGGATGATTTATGGGTGACTTTACGGCTGTGAAGTTTGGGTAGAGATGCGAAAATGAAAATATCGGTACCGATACCAACTCGATATTTTTTAGCCAAATAGGCGCATTTGGTTCGTATATAGAATTTCTTGCAATTGATTACACCCCTCAACAATTATATAATTATTTTCGATACCGACACCCCTACAAAAGTATCGATAGCAGCTTTTAATCGCTCAAAAAGTATCTAAGATAAAATTACTCGATATTAGTGCAGAAGTACAAGTATCGAAGTATCGTTAGCATCCCTACAAAAAAATCATCCAAAAGTGGGGACGCGCGTGTAATTGCCGCCAACCTGAGTCATTGTGCTGGTGGTTTACTATGCTGTGATTGTGACATTGTGACTTGCTCCTGTTGTTCGTATTGGATCTTGTGGACATGTCGGTGTTTGAATTTTAACATCGCTTGAACTAGTCGATGTATGTATCTAAGCCTAATTTTCTTAACCTAATATCTTATGTCCAATGTCGGGTTTTGTAAGCGAATAATATATAAAATAGTAGGGCCTTAGGTAATGAACAAAATGGTATACAAAACTCTATTTTGTAAAATGTGTGACATGTCGGGTTTTGCTTTTGGACGACTGATTTGTGTAATCAAATATTATTGTACATTTGACAGATACTCACAAACGCCTTTCGGTTTACGAAAATCGGATTATTAGTGATCGGACTATCCATTACTGTTCTCGGATTATAAAACCCATAATAAGTAATATTTAGGTATGCACGGAATTACTTTGCCATAAACGCCATTTACAGTCGTGAGTCTTTTCATGGCCCTTAAGCTATAATGAAATGTCAAACACCAAAAATATCTATTATGTCATACCAACTTAACACACCGCTGTTTTCCCGCTGTTATAGTTGAGCGAATCACCTGTTAACTTTGATCCATGACCCAACAACGATTCTTGGTAATGTATTTACTTATAAAAAATTTAAAAAATGTCCCTGCACAAAGTAAAGTATATGCGTGGCGGGTGTAATTTGCTTTATGGCCCTACATAAAAGTATCTTTACGCCCTCAATACATAAATAACTGTTATAACACCACGACGTTCGGTTTATGAATTACGTTTCTTATGCCGGCACTTCACTTGGCGTGGCGTAGTCGTGTACCGGTATCGCTGTATTTGCCCCAATATTTGATGTATTCGCCAACATCTCACAAAGATACCTTCCCTCATTGTTGGCCGGCATTGTCTTATAATCATCTTATTAGAGTTCATTGATGTGTGATTAAAAGCCGACAAGTGAACGGAAACGCATCATTGTCTATCTGCATGATTTGCGCAAATAAGGCAAATAATAAATAATCCAAACAGGTTCTAAATTTTTTGAGCAAATCATATACACGAATACGCTACGCCATTGTAGTGTTGGCATAAAATCTTTTATTGAATTTATTTGTTATTCATAAATATACAGCTTCTAACTTCTGAGGAAGACGTATACCTAAAGCTGCGCACTACATACGGTATTTCGAAAACAACGAATATTTGCAATTCGTCAAACATCTACTATAGTAGCACAGGAAGTACAGGAATGCTTGGCTTTCTGCTCGAAACCAAACAGCGCACACTGAGGAGCAGACTTTCAAAATGCATTTTGTCCAAATTTTCCATATTAGAGATAGAAGAAACAAACTGATTTAAGTTCATGGACAAAATGGGATGAGATTTTATTTTCGTATATTTTAAGATACAGTTTGGGAGCTGGAATAATAGCTGCAATACCTGAGAAACTGTGACAAACTAGTGACGTATGGAACTATGATCGAACTAGATGTTTTGGAATGCGCTGGGAATTGATCAAAATGATTTCATTAAAAAACATTAATAATCGTCTACACATACTATTATATTTTGTTGTTTCATTCTAATATACTTCAAATATTTTCCAAATTTTTGTGTTTGCTGCTGAGCCATGAAACTGAAATTACATTCAGTCCAGTAGTGACAAACAAACTGCATTATGTCCAACAGTTTTTTTTTTAATTTTTCCGAGTTGTTTTTCAACTTCCTTGTACCAAATTTTGCGATGGAGTTCCATATCATATTATCCCAAATATTTTTTACTCTATGATTTGGTTTCTCTGTACTGGTTTATTTTGCTTCTCGTGAAAATTTGTAATAATGGACAAAATGCAATTTGCAAGGCAAATACCGCATGTGTGTCACCGGCTTTACAGTACATTACATACATCATACGTACCAACGACGATCAATAAGGATTTGGTGATAGGTACTCTAAATAGATATCCAAAAGGTATAGTAAACGTTTAAGTAGCAATGAAAATTATTAAACCTTTTTAATAGCTCGATTAGTGGATAGACAAATCGTTCTACTTTTTCTTGATGTTGTTCACTTTCCAACATTAAAGCGTCAGTGACGTAAAGAACATCCAGATTCCAGCTGACATAAAATTTCGAATTAAAATTTCAAATTTTCAAAATTTTTCAAGGGTTAATGTGGCATGCTTTCGTTTAGAAGCCATAGTTTAAATTAAATAAGTATGTGTACACATACAGCAGACAACTCACTAAACAACTGAACAAATAGGCGAAGTAAGACTAATTGCAGCTCCAAGTCAGAACTGGAGACAGGAGCGGGAGTAGCTGGTACCAATCCAAGAGTTTAAATTTCAGTCAACCTTGTGAAGTATACCACAATCTTCCAATCAGAAGTGCAGCCATAGAGTGGAGTCAGGAAGCTGAACAAAAGACCCCTGACAAAAAAATCTAAATATTTTCAGATAGGCAGGCTGCCTTGAACGTACTGAGCTCCAAACGGGTTGACTCGTATGAAACTGCATACATCTGCATACATCTCTTCAACGAACTTGGAACAAGGAACAAAGTAGCTAGCTTCGGTGTGAGTTCCAGATCGTAAGAGGAGAAACTGAATCTGTGTTCATAGGACCAGAACCATTCGCGGGCATTGCGAAAGGCATTGCTAAGAAGACCTTCTCAGATTGGACAGAGAGGGAA
Organism: Callosobruchus maculatus; assembly: GCA_951848785.1. NCBI lineage: Eukaryota > Metazoa > Arthropoda > Insecta > Coleoptera > Chrysomelidae > Callosobruchus > Callosobruchus maculatus. The sequence goes on from CATOUR010000100.1 coordinate 12,920,892, forward strand.
GCACTCCTCCACTGGCGAGATACACCAACTACACTCAAAGGTGTTCATACCATACCCCTCTAGTCACCCCTCTCTCCCGAAGGATCATAGAATGAAACATGAATAATCGGCGCATTCTGGTTGGTCTGTTGATGGGACACTGTCGTTGGAGCGGGGACCACTTGCGGAACTAAGGTCTGGAACAAACAACGGACTCTCGCTTCTGCTATATGTATGTGGAGGATGAAACAGCGGAGCACATGTTGTGCTTCTGTCCAGTAGGTACTGGACAGAGCTAGGTTTCATACTTTCGCATTGGAACCTACTGGCTTCAAAGGAGTTTCACCCAACACGATAATCGCCTTCGTCAAGAGGTGTGGATTATAGGATGAACTCTAAATAGGTGTGAGCCACAATAGACACAATAGGGTCGCAGTAGTATTTAGTGGTGAGGTCCAGAGGGTATGGACCTCCCCCCCACCGAAATGTTATATAATGGCGCTAAAAATCGTAATGATCTAATCTGGACCCCCTCTGAAACTAAATCCCGGATACGTGCCCGGGAAGGAAGCATAATTGCCCCGCTCACTTTCATTGTTCTAAGGGAGATATCGATTTCCTAAACCCTCTATAATAAAAAAATGAAGTCAAGTTGATTGATTCAGTACTTCCCACACATAACGGTGATACCAGTTTATTAATTTCCCCATAGCATCAAGCTATAGTCTGAGATCCCCTTGCAACCAAATCATCGTCAGCACCCCCCCCCCCCCCTCCCCTACTGTGGTATGCCGCTAGGTCTTTTCTTCACAGGTCAATGGACAGCCTATTATCAATACTATAAACTTTTTAGTTTTACAACCCCCCATCACCATCTTTTTAGCTTTTTAATTATTGCAGCGCCACCATTGACATGATTTCTAAAAACCATACGTGTTTTCTAGCCTCGCCAAGGTAATAATACCATGTCAAAACTCAAAATTTCATTAAAATCAATGCGGTCATTTCCAGGTTACACAATACAGAACGATCTAAAGCAACACTCGTATGTATGTATGTACATCAGAAAAGTCTTATGGTTTCTGTACAAGGAAACGTTAGGATGGACCTGAAAAAGTTTATTATGCCGCTTGGTCTTTCTTTCACAGGTAATGGACAGTCTATTATGCATACAACAAATTTTTCACTTTTACGACCTCCCACCTCCCAACCACCCCAATTTTACCCCTACCCAAAAAAAGGTAGAAACTGATCAGGAACCCCTAAAACATCTAAAAACGAAGTTTGAGCTGTTTTCATATTTTTATTATATTCACAACATTTTCCCCCATTTCGCCCAAATTTCATCACAATCCATGCAGCGGTTACTGAGATTACGAGGCTAGATAAACGAGACAGACAGGTCGACAGACAGACAGAGAGACAGAAGGAATTGAGTGACGCGGATTTTCTTTATGTATACATCATAAAACGCCCAAAAAACGTTTTATCTCAAAATCGAAAATTTTCGCGATCACAATGCTCCACTCACCTACCGATGTGGGAAGTAAAAGTGAGATTTCAATAAAGTGTGATTTAATAGTATTGTTGATGGGTTTTTCTCAATGCAGAGGACCCATTGAGCCAATCAAATTATCCCTGTTTTTTTTTCTGATTAAGTTGTCTTACGAATAGAGTATTCGCATCCCACATTAAGCAAATATAAAAATGATTACATTTTGGGAATTTTATAATGTATGATATGATCACTATGATCGCTATCAAACTCACAAGCACACTTTTATTATAATTTTTCAATTCGACGACGCATGTATTGTGCATGTGAATAATTATGCATAAATAAAGGAAGCATAAATAGTACGTATAAAAATGTTATCAAATGGAACAGATTAATAAAAATATTTAACGGTCAAACTTAAAACACCAGTAAAACATGGAAATATCTGGAATGGTTCAATCGATAAATTTGTGGTAACTTATTTATTCAATTTACTACCGATATTAGTTCAGTTAAAGTAGTGAATAAAACAAAAATCAATGTGATTTAGTATTTTCTTTACTGAAAGCTGTCGGCAAAAACATCACAGCTATATTGCGATTTCGAGGAATACATTATACAGTCTCTTAAAGCTTTGAAAACTTATTTAAGTTATTCTGTATGCCTCTGTGAAAGCACGAAATTGCTAGAATCTAAAACATTTAACCATGGAAACGATTCGTGGAGAACTGGAGAATAATATCCCGATATCGTCATTCAGGGTGAAAAGGGCCACAGATACCTTACTTAAATAGATTCTCATTAATCATCCCAGAAAGAGATTATTGGGTGAGTGGAAAAATTAAATTTTCGCTCGATACTCTGGTGTGTTTCACTAACCGATCGTGCTCAAAGGAGTCAGGATTCGGGAGAGCAGGCTTCTGCCTGGAGGAGAAACACTGGTGGAAATTTAAGAAAAAGTGATACATTAAAAAATGCCTCTTGATTCATAGTACATGTATGATGAATTTCATTAAAATATTGTAGATATTAATAATAAATTATTTATTTTTGAAAACCTTACCAATCTGTATCTCAAAAGGTAAGACGTTTAGGACATACGTTCATATGAAGTTTTCTTCTTAAAATGGACCCAATAATCGCCCCCATAAATATTGACATTCAATTAGGAAACACCCTATACAGGGTGGGCCAATAGCGCGTGGACGGAGGATTGTGGGCTTACTAAAAAATATTTCAAAAATCTGGCACCTGATCATGGTAGGGACCCTTGAGGGCTATAACTTAAAAATATTTTCATTTGAATTTTGACGTTTATACAGGGTGATTCATATCAAACTTACATTTTTTTGAATGGAACTCCCTATATATTATTGCATATTTGGATTCCTTGGTCAATTCTAATGTGACTTTATGTATCACACATGGAACTTTGAACGAACCGTTTAGGCGCAAATCACCATTTTTGGTATCAGTAGGTATCAGAAGAAAATTGAATATCGCAGCCATTATAAAACATAGAAGGCCTTGACTTTGCGGTTCGACTAAGCATAAAATGCGTCACCTTAGATCAGACGACTTGATATGAATTCTTTTTGTACTTGGAGAAATCAGAGGATAAATTAAGGAAACGTCAATCACAGATAACTTGATTTTTTCAAATGGGAATGCCTATTTTGGTTTAAAGAATCAAATGTAAAATTTAATTAGGTACCTTTCTAACGATATAGCATTCTCGATGTCAATCTTTTTTCGTTTTCATTTTATTTCAAATTTTCAGTCAAATCGCTGTTTTTCAATTTTCCTTCATGCAAGCAACCTAGCAGGCCATGAAAAATAAACAAAAGCTCGTTAATATAGAAGAAAGCAGCTAACTTAGTAGAAAGATGCAAACTAACTAGAGCAACGACGCAAGATTATGAAAATTCCTTACAACATATTAGCTCTAACCAGAAACAATAGCGGTAACAAGAATGCTCATTTTTCACAGCCTACTAGCTATTAGCCAATTTCCAAAGTCAGTAAAAAACATATTTAATCAAAGGAAAACTACTAGTGATTGTTGCTGGCAGTAGAATGTCTTCTGAATAAATTTTCACATTTAAAGCTATAAAAAAGTAGCCACTTCCGTAAGTCAAAAGTAATGATACCTCAGAGTGGAACCCTTCAAATTCTTCAGTAGGTATTTCTACTTATTAGCAAAATCGCGGAAAATAAAACCTGAATTGCAGTCTGTTTGAATTGTAAAACATAATTTAGCTTGGAGCAAACTACATGAAATAATCACAATTACAACATAGCGTAATTAAAAAATTCTAGCAATTATTTCAATAGATGTTCAGAATGCTCCAGTTGGAGATGTCTTCACTTTTGACTTAACTAAACGGAAATGGCTATTTTTTTTTATCGCATTAAAAGTGAAATTTCATTCTAAACATGTTAGACTGTAAGCAAAAATCGCTGGTAGTTTTCCTTTTGTTTCAAAATTTTTAATTGCTTTGGAAAGTCTAGTAGACCTCAATAGCTGGTAGGCTGTGAAAAACAAACACTTCTGGCATACCGCAGCTACTCATTGACATTAGATATCTTGCCGCTGTTGTATCCGGTTAGAGCTAATATGATGTAAGGAATTTTCATAATCTTACCTCGTTGCTCTAGTTAGTTTGCATATTTCTACTAAGTTAGTTGGTTTCTTCCATACTAACGAGCTTTTGTTTATTTTGCATGGCCTGCTAGGTTGCTTGCACGCAGGAAAACTGAAAAACGCCGATTTGACTGAAAATTTGAAATAAAATGAAAACCAAAAAAGATTGATATCAAGAATGCTATATCGTTCGAAAGGTAATCAAATTTTACATTTGATTCTTTAAACCAAAATATGCATTCCCATTTGAAAAAATCAAGTTATCTGCGATTGAAGTTTCCTTAATTAATCTACTGATTTCTCCAAGTACAAAAAGAATTCAAATTTAGCCGTCTACCCTTAGGTGACACGTTTCATGTTTAATCGAACCGCAAAGTCATAATGGCTGCGATATTCAATTTTCTTCTGATACCTACTTATACCAAAAATGGTGATCTGCGCCTAAACGGTTCGTTCAAAGTTCCATGTGTGATACATAAAGTCACATTAGAATTGACCAAGGAATCCAAATATGCAGTAATATATAGGGGGTTCCATTAAAAAAAAATGTAAGTTTGATATGAATCACCCTGTATAAATGTCAAAATTCAAGTGAAAATATTTTTACGTTATAGCCCTCAAGGGTCCCTACCATGATCAAGTGACAGATTTTTGAAATATCTTTTATTAAGCCCACAATCCTCCGTCCACGCACTATTGGCCCACCCTGTATAGGGTGAAATTCCGCGCAAATATTCTGTACACTATATAATTTAACCACTTCAAAGATGAAATATGTATGTTTAATATACATAAAGCATTACTCTTTTATAAAGTCTTGAAATGGGCTAAGTGATATAATGACCAAAAGAATGAATGATTCTAAGGTATTTAAACAAAAGGTATGAATTTAACAGATTAAAGGCCCGGTCAAACAGAGGGGGTTCTAGTACGCGCCGTTGCGGCGTTCTCTAGGTTAGTTTAGGTTGAAAGTGAGTGGGGCAGAGCTGCCTCCTTGCACTGCGACTCAATTGTGTCTATTGTGAAGGGGGGGGGGGGTATTATCTCTGCTCACACCTTTTTAAAGTTCACCGTACAGTCCGCACCTCTTTACGAAGGCGATCAACGTGAGGGGTGAAACTTCCTTGAAGTCATAAGGTTCCAGTTGGGCAAATCCGAAAGTCTGGAACCTAGCATTATTCAGTACTGGACAGGAGCAAAGAATGTGCTCCGCTGTTTCGTCCTCCACGTAGCAGAAGCGACAGTCTGAAGTTCAAGACCCAACTTCCGCATATGGTACCTTAGACGATCATGTCCCGTCAGCAGACCGACCAGAATGCGTATCTATTACATTCCATGATCCTCGGGGGGCCTGACTCGAGCGGTTACGGCGTTCTCTAACAATGCAACAGAACGCTGTGACGCGGCGTCGGAGTACGCCGTAACGCCGCGTTCTAGAATGCCCTCTGACAGGGCCTTGAGTTTATCTATGTTTAAATCACTTAACATCTTGACAAAAATTGACGTAACGCTTTTGCTCAACCCGTCAAACAGGCCTGTTTGGTACAAACAACGGAATGGTGTAACGCGGCGTTAAAGAACGCCATAACGCCGCGTTCTAGAACGCCGCCTGTTTGACTGGGACTTAAAGGTGGACTTTAATATTCGAAGTAGTAGGCCCAGACAAGGGCCGTGCGCTATGGCTTTTGAACAGAGGCAGATTTATCACTCGTGGAGGAGGTAAAAGATCTTATCTGCTTCAGATATTGGGAAGAAGACGAACCTTCGTTTCATTTCCAGATCAGATGTGCTGCTTATAGCAACCTTATTGTTTAAATATTTGGGACGACGGGGTTTTAAGAGGAGTTATGATACTCAGTAAATGGATTGGACGTACTCCAGGAGACCATGAATATTTTTCGGTTTTATTGTTGGTTCTGGTCAAAAAGGGTGAAACGTGGCAGAGGCAGAGGCAGAGGATAGCTCAACATTTTGGTGGGGGTTCTCACAGGTTGAGCAGACATTCATCACTCATGAAGAAGACGAACCTTCGTATCATTTCATGAGCAGATATGTGCGGTTTATAGCAACCTCAGGGTGTAAATATTTGAGACGACGAGGAGTTATTATACTCAGTAAACTGATTGGACATACTCGAGGAGACCATGAATATTTTTCGGTTTTTGTGTTGGTTCTGGTCAAAAAGGGTGACAGGTAGCCACATAGCTTGCTTCACCTCCCCTGAACTATACCATAAGATACAAGATGGAAATCTGCTAAATAATTTCACTTATGCTTTCAGTTACATTGGTAGCAATAATTTCAATGTTTCTAACATCTATAGATTGAAATAAGGCTATTTTCATATGAAAGCGTCATTCGATTATTTTGACTAACAAGTCGCTAACAAGTTCTCCCATACTATATTCGTTTATTAATAGAGTAGGATTATTAAGACATGCTTTATCATGTAGAGCTAAATTGATGGACGTACATCGGTTAGTACAATTATCAGAATTATCTAGAACAATCCTGCAGGCAGGCTGTGGAAGAAAAGGTCAGTGTCGTATTATTGTTTGTCTCTTCCTACTCTATTATTCAATTGAACAAGATCATTGTTAAGGACTGATTTAAGGCAGTCTTTTGATTGACTGTAACTATGCTAAATATATATATATGCATGTCTGCTTGTATACACATCACTAGTGTAATCGAACTTATAAAAATATTCCAAGCGGCCATACGTAAAAACATATCGTCAAATTTCTGTTTAACTATTCGAGAAGGTTCTAGCAGACCAGATCTCACACTAGCAAGTAGTATTAGACAGGACAGTTTGAAAATAATTGATATTATGCTGATTAAAAGAAAAAACGCTGAGACACGTCACAAAATTTGTCAAGGAGAACAACTTTTAAACCAAAAGCTACTTCACCCCCTTGCACCCTCTGCCCTCAGGATCATCCCCTTTTATTTAATTAATTAATTAATTTTAAATGACAAGGGGTATCGAGTAATATCTTGTGTCAGAGGTATGTTGTTAGTTTATTTAGACGTTTGATTTTTTTAACATCGGTCGATTCGTTTTCGAGAAAATTAGAATCTTTATATATCTTAACTGGTTCAAATAGGATACAAAAATATACGAAAATATCACTTTTCATTGCAATAAGTGTTTAATGTTGCCCGTTATTGGTCAAACAATGATATAGGCAATTTTCAAATTCCTGACGGGCAGTTTGGATGACCATCGTCAACGCATTATCGAAAGCCGCCATTATATCCCACATGTTCTTGCAACTCCCCGTCAGGAATTCTAAAATCGCCTATGTCATTGTTTGTCCAATAAAGGCAACATTTGAACACTTATTATTATATTCCATTTGAATAAGTTAAGATAGATAAAGATTCTAATTTTCTCGAAAACGAATCGACCGATTTAAAAAAATCAAACTTCAAAATCACTATAACTAAACTATCACTGTCACTAAACAAATAAGGAATCCACAAACGTTGATCGTAAATAACCCCGTCATTGGAAGAGTTGCAAAATATCAATACTTGGGTACAATTATAAATGAAGAGAAGGATCTTCTTCTTCTTGTAATGCCGACTTCTCGTTGAAGGTTGGCGACCACGTTTCTAAATGCGTCTCTGTCTCTTGCAACATGAAACAGTTCTTCGACGTTGAGATTGGTCCATTCTCTTATGTTTCGAAGCCAGGATTTTTTCTTTCTGCCAATACCTTTCTTCCCCTCCACTCTGCCTTGCATAATGTTTTGTAGCAGTATATATTTATCGTTGCGTAAGATGTGGCCTATGTATGATGTTTTACTTATCTTAATTATTGTCAACAGCTTTCTTTTGCGACCAATAGGTCTTAGAACTTCTTCGTTGGTGATTCTGTCAGTCCAGGGTATCCTCATTCCTCAGGATGCGTTTATAGAGCCACATCTCAAATGCCTCAAGTTTTTTGATCATTTGAGCTTTCAATGTCCAAGTTTCCACTCCGTATAACAATACTGACCACACATAGCATTCCATAAATCTTATACTGAGGTAGAGTTTTAGAGAATGATCAAACTGCAGAAATAAATAGACGCATAGAAATAGCAATAACAGCTTATACGAAGATGAGGGATGAGGTCACTCTTATCAAATAGAAACCTTGATTTAAACGTGAGACTTCGTACCGTACGATGCTATATATTCTCTCTATTATTGTATCGAGTTGCTGCCTGGGCCCTCAAAAAGGAAAATAAAAGAAAGCTGCATGCCTTTGAGATGTGGATATATAGGCGCATGCTCCATATTCCGTGGATGGACAAAGTTACCAACCATCAGGTGCTGATGCGAGTAGGAAAAGATCCAGAATTGGTCTTTAACATTCAAAAAAGAAAACTCGAGTACTTGTGACATGTGATGAGGAGATGAGGGGAAGTATGTATGAAATCTTGAGACTGATAATGCAGGGTAAAACATCGGTTGGGAGACGACGCATATCATGGTTGAAGAATCTCCGGGACTGGTTCCATTGTAGTTCAATAGACCTGTTCAGAGCAGCTACATCAAAATTAGAATTGCCTTGATGATTGCCAACCTCCGAAGAGAGACGGCACCCTAAGAAGAAGAAACGTCAAAATAAAGTACTTCGACCCACCTTCAAAACAAGGTATTACTCGATCCCCCTTGTCATTTAAAATTTTTAAGGGGATGATCCTGGAAGGGAAAGGTTACAGGGGGATGAAGTAGTTTTTGGTTAAAAAGTTGGCCCCCTTGACAAATCTTTTGACGTGTCTCGGCGTTTTTTCTTTTTTTTTTTCTTTCTCTAATTGAATGAAAATTACGCGATTATATAAAAAAATTACATGAACTCAATAACGAACATAAAAAATTAAATGTGTATATCAATTTTCGTTAACATTAAGTCAGTCAATGACTCAGTGTTCATCGAAACAACCCAAACCGTTTATTAGTTTTTATGCTTGCTGTGAACAAAGTCGTTATAAACGTTATTTAATAAATCGCCAAGCTTTGATGCAATGAATGTTCACAAGTTGACATTATATTGGCAGAGAGAATAGTACTTTCCTCGTGTTTTGCGAATATACATAGTTTAATGTTGTTTCTGTTACTAAACTTTGCCAATACATTGTGTTATCAATCTACGATCAGAAATCATTGTAACAATCACCAATGACTGATGGTTCGTCGACACGTATGCGCAAAGATATATCTGTAATTATTAAAGTGTTTTGCTCAATTATTTAGTTTTATTTACTCGTCTGGTCTCTCACTATAGGTTTGGAGCATCGCGGATGTTTTTAATTTTGAAAAATGTGTTTTGGATCTCGAAAAATATTTCAGGAAACATATGGTTGGGGTTAGGTCAGAAAAAGGAGGTAGAAGTCTTTTTTACTGCTTCGCCGATGTTTCGATATTTGTCAGGGTACTACAATATGATAAAAAATGAAAGATGAAATCAAAGCAGGACAACAGGCATTAAAGAAATACTACATAAGCCCTCACTCAGAAAGCTTCCCAGAGAACTTAGCTGAGGTACTAGGCAATGACAAGGTAAAAATTGCTTTCAAAAGCAACAACACGATTAAAAAGTATTTTACACGTATGAAAGTTAGAATTTCTAAGGAACTTCAAAGCGAAGTAGTTTATATCATACCTTGCTTTAATTTTTAATGGTAACAAAGTATACGGTGCGTTTGCCACCCACCTTATCTCTGAAACAATAAAAAAATACAAATCGCCGGGACACGACGATTTTTATTTCGAGGGGGAACTATTCCGGCGAGTATGTCATTATTGTGCCATCAACCCCCTGATCCCCAGCAACCCCTACTTCAAAATCTTAAATGAGATTACCATACTTGTGATACATCATTTTGAAGGAAGTTCATTGAAAAATACAACAGTGTAATCAGATTGAGGATTGCTTCACTATTATGGAAGTTAATAAAAAAAATTGTGATTACAAAAATTAAGTATAATTTTCATCACCTGAAATATTATCGTAAGAAAGATTTCAAATGTGAGCCATTTCGTTCCATAAAGACGTACAGGCGATATTCAAAATATCTTCGCACATTTCTCTATATCTCCAAGTTAATCTGGAGATCGTCTATTGGACCGGGCTGCGTATACTACGTAATATAAATTTTGAATTTCTAATGTCCCCAGAAAATAGTCGAAGTCATTTTTAATATCGCCTGTACATCTGTATGGAACAAACAGGGGCGTATCCGGAACTCAGTCTTGGGGGGGTAGTGGGGCATGAAATTGTGCGTGCTTTCACCATTTTTTGTAATACCTCCGTGAAGAACGCTGATGAAAGAGAAAAGGAAAATGCTAATAGTAGGTATAAAATAAAATAGAAGATATAAACAGCAAGTGAAACAGTGGAGTATCAGGTATTTTATGGAGATGAAATAAAAAATCTATTGATGCATTAATCAATTTTAATTTTACGGAATACAAAATAATAATAATTATGATATACGTAGGTATATCGATCATGAACACTCAACAGTCAGGTACCCTAGTAGCCACAACACATACTCCATTTTTTTAATTAGTGTTTTAACTTTTCTAATCGGTGCAATTTTCAAAACAGGTAATTAATGAGTTAGGGAAATTTTTGTGACAAGCTACCACGTTGTATAGGTCATTCAACTGATTATGTAACAATGGGAATATATTAGATATGCATCACTGTAATAATGCAAAACAAACCCTTTTGTGATTCAGTTACTGCAAAAAAGATTTTTTTCAGTGCGACAATTGCTTAAATAAATAAGTCAAATAAAATAAGTCAAAGTTGAATCGAGTTTGAAAATCTTGGGAGGGGTAATTACCCCAGGTACCCCCCCCCCTTGTATACGCCTGTGGGAACAAAATGGCTCTCATTTGGAACCTTCCTATCGATTATATTTTAGATAATGAAAATAATGCTTCATTTGAAGATCACCATATTTTTCATTAACTTCCATAATAGTAAATCAATCTTCAATCTAATTACACTGTTGTATTTGTCAATTAATTCCCTTCAAAATGATGTATCACAAGTAGGGAGCTCCATGAGCTGGAAAGTGTTCGAAGAGAAAAGCCTCAGGTTATACTGTGGAGCGAGCTCGGCGGTGTTCACACCACCCACTGCTGAGCAAAACGAAGCAGGTAAACGAGACGGTGACGGGCGAAAGCAAAGTCAAACGCTCAGAGGAGCGGCCGACACGTGCTGGGACTGGTGTCGCCATTCAGGCTCCCACCCGGGGGCCTGAAGGGGGGAACCACACCCAGATAGCCACATTACAGGCCACAACACAGTTAGCTGCGGAACCAGGTGGTCTCACGGCTACTGGAAGTAGAGTGGAAGGCCACTGCGAGGAGGACTCAGACAGCGGAAGACTGGAGAGTGTCCGAGTCCTTTGAAACTCCACCAGGGGCAGCGAAAGGAACCGGAACAGTAGCGAAGTTGAAGGCCGCGGCTCCGAGGGAGATATGTAGATCGGCCCTGCATTCGACAGGGAAAGCAAGGCGCGATCTTCTATGGTAAGAGAAATTCCTTTCATTCAGAGTAACTCAAAACATTGCATAGCGGTCTCTAGGAAACGATTAGTAGATGCGGCTATGACATTGCCCTCATCCAGGAACCCTGGTTGAGGGACGGATTTATTAACGGGCTACACTGTATATAGCGATATTCCGGCAAGCAAGCCCAGGGCCTGCGTAATGGCTAGAGATATTAACACATGGTAGCTGAAGGACTTTACCTCCAGGGACTTAGCTGCAGTGCGAATTAAATATCTAAAGGGTAGGGTCGAGAAAGCCTTGGTGGTGTACTCGGTATACCTTCCTTATGATTGAAGGGATCCTCCTCTGTCGAGGGAACTGGAAGAACCTTGTGACATTTTTGTGTATTGGAGCTTGATCTTTTAGTCGGGTGTGATAGCAATGCCCCTCACAATTTGTGGGGCAGCTCTAACACCAACCGACGGGATGAAGAAGTTCCGCTAATTTGGAAATTCTGAATATTGGTGACACTCCGACTTTTTGCAATAATGCGAGAGAGGAGGTCATCTATCTAACATTGGGTACACGCGATATTTGCAATGAGGTGAGAGACTGGAGGGTTTCCTTAGAACCATCCTTGTCTGACCACAGACACATCCTGTTCAAGATAGACGGAGAGAGAACAGATGTCCTTATTAGAAATCCAAGGCACACTAATTTTGGGCCTTATTCAAACAGAACTTGGCCAACAGGCTCTATTGAATATAATCTCAGTAGCGGAGGTGACATCGAGGCAGCGGTGGATTTCCTTTGTAAGGACCTCACAGAGCCTTTTGAAACTAGCTGCCCCCTGGCGCAAGGTCAGTGCAGGAGTCAATGGCAACTTTTGGACCAATAATTTGGTAAACAAAAGAAAAGCGGTGCAGAGATTACTGAGAAAGGTTAGGCATAGGAAAGACTCTCCGGAATGGGAGAGGTACAAAAAGGTACTGTAAGAGTACAAGAAGGAGATCAGAAAGGCCTCTAGGGAGTCATGGAGGAATTTCTGTAGATCTGTTAACGACATTCCAGCAACTAGGAGTATACTTAGAATCCTATGCAAGGACAGTAGGTCTAAGATAGAGTCCTTGACGACTCACTTCTTTGGTCATATTACAACCAACGAGGAAGAGACGTTGAAGCTGCTTATACTTGCCAAGATCGTTTTTATACCAAAACCGAGTAGAGAAAGTTATACACACTCGAAAGACTTCAGACCGATTACCCTTTCTTCATTCTTACTGAAGACTTTGGAAAGGCTAATTGATAGGCACCTAAGAGCTGGACCTCTGGAAGGGTGTGCCATTCATGCCTATCACTTCGCTTATCAGGCTGGTAAGTCAGCTGAACTTGCCCTTCACCAGCTAGTTTGAGACCGGAGAAGGCGTTGGAACATAACGAAGTGGCCTTGGTCGCGTTCCTAGATATTGATGGTGCGTTTAATTGCACCACCTCCGATTCGATAAGGTATGCCTTAGAGAGGCATGGGGCATGGGGTGAGATCCTCCCTTGTGGAATGGATCCTCTCCACCCTAGAGGGTCGAGTGGCTACTGATGCTATGCTGAATGACATTTCGCATAGCGTTGAAGTAGCGTGGGCCTGCCCGCAAGGCGGAGTCTTATCTCCCTTATTGTGGTGTCTGGTGGCGAATGAACCTCTGGTCAGGCTGAGCAATATAGGTGTTTACGTGCAGGCCTATGAATATGATCTTAACATAGTAGTCAGAGGTCGATTCATGGGTACTGTTTCAGAGATAATGCAAGGCGCTTTGCGCATTGTGGAATCGTGGTGCAACGAGGTAGATCTATCGGTTAATGCCGACAAGACCGAGCTAGTTATGTTCACTAGAAAAAGGAAACTGGATGGATATATCCGACCAACCTTCATTGGAACATCACTTGAACTTTCCCAATCAGTAAAATGTCTAGGCGTAATTCTAGACTCGAAGCTGAATTGGAGACAACATGTAGAACATAAAGTCAATAAGGCACGTAATTCGTTATGGGTATGCAGAAGGGTTATAGGAGTGAATTGGGGCTTGACTCCTAAGGTGGTTCTATACTACAATTGTTAGGCAGTTCTTATTGTATGGATCACTGGTGTGGTGGTCATGTGTAAGGATAGAAACAATCAAAGCAAAGCTAAATAAAATTCAACGCTTGGCTTGTGTTAGTATAACAAGTGCATTACGCACGACTCCGCTGAGCGCGCTAGAAGCACTGCTGAATCTCCCTCCCCTCGGCTTGGTAGTTGAAGGGGAGCCAAGGGTGTCTGCGTTCCGACTATGGAGTCAAGGCAGTTGATCCTTTGTGAATCTTGACAGGGGACACTCTGCCGTCCTGTAAAGGGATGACCCTATCCTACATATGAGAAGTGATATAATTTCTCCTACATATCGCTTCGACTGCAAATTTACCGTGAGGTATCCTACAAGGGAAAAGTGGGGGCCAAGCGGCAGGCGACCTTTTGAGCGTAGAGGGCCAGACTAGCACACGGACGGCTCACTTACCGACGAAGGCTCCGGCACTGGGGTCTATGGCGCAAAAACAAAGCTCTCCCTCTCTCTTGGGAGATACACCACGGTATTCCAAGCAGAGATATATGCGATTTTAGCTTTTGCTTTTCGTATTTATGAAATACAGGGGCCAAGCAGGCTCATCATCGGCTCTGACAGCCAGGCGGCATTAAAAGCATTAAGTGCTTGTAGGTTTACATCAAGGCTCGTTCTGCAATGTAGAAAGGTCTTGGATGACATTTCGGCAAGACGTAAGGTGTCACTGATGTGGGTGCTGAGTCATGCTGGAGTTAGTGGTAATGTAATGGCGGACGCGCTCGCAAGGCGTGGGTCGAGGAATAACTTCCTGGGTCCTGAGCCGGCTTTGTGGCTGGCAGTAGATAACATTAGAAGGAAAACAGAGGTGTGGTTGCAAAATCAGCATCTTATCAGATGGAGAGGAATCTCTGGACATCTCCGTCAAGCTAGAGAACTTATTTTAGGACCTCTGGCTAAGGTGGGGCGGTTCTGTCTCCACTGGACAGAAGCCGACTAAGGTTACTTGTCGGCCTGCTATCCGGCCATAACACCTTCAAACGTCATTTGTATGTGATGGGGGTGGCAAGTAATCCGACGTGTATACGCTGTGGCGAGGAGGAAAAATCCTCGGCACACATTCTATGTTGCTATGAAGCCCTTGGGTATCACAGGCAGACTATACTTGGTTCAAGGGTTCTTGAACCTGAGGATATAAGATGGGCAGGACTCAAGGCCTCACATTTGCGATGAGGGCTGAACTTGAGAACTAGGGTAAGGAGAGGTGCAAAAGGGCCCGTTGGTAGGCCTATGCACTGGTGGTTCTGGCCTCCAGAAAGCCTCTCCTCCTCTTTCATTCATTCATCACAAGTAGGGAGGGCTCAAGGAAGTAGGGGTTGCCGGGGTGAGGCATGATGGTACAATAATGACGTACTCAGTGGAAAAGTTCCCCCCACTGATTATTATATAACATGTACCCCTACTGTTAAATTATTTTGGTAGTGTTTCATAATGGTAGTGGTACAGTCCTTTAAATACCTGTAGCTCTTGATTTAATCACTTTAGACCCCAAGTGTGTGTTTGTTGGAATTGTCTTGTCAGGAGGAATACAAAAAGTCACAAATATATAGGATGTCCTATTAAAAATTTTGAATCGGACGTCACGTGACCAAAAACAAATACCTCATTGGGTGACACAATAATAAGAAAGGATACTATATTTGCTCTAATTTACAACCCCAAAATTATAATTCGCTACTACTGCCCAATTCCGATATATTGCTTGTCTTAATCGTCGTGCGACAAACTGTATAAAGGCCGAAACGCCACCAAAGCAGTAAGAGAGACTCCATATTCGGTCCACCACCATGTGGAAGTCTTCCATCAATACAAACTGTAGCATATCGTTCTCCGGGTCTCCTCCCCATACTCGTCGACGTCCATCTGACCTATAGTTAGGTAAAAACGGGACCTTACTCCATTCATAATCACTCCATTCCAAGTAATTTCGACAGAAGCCAATCGTGCAATTCGATGCCGTCGCGCGTCGGTGGCCCTCTATCCATTTTTCAACAAGACAATATTATAGGCATGAAACCTTCTTCTAACCACTTGAAGTTGATTTCGCAGCCAAATCGCAGAAGCTATCCTGTTTACCCGTGTGGGGGCGGGTTAGAATACCTTCCATCGCATATCCTGCGTGTCGTAAAAGGCGACTAAAAGGAACCGAACTACTGTCGGTATAAGCACTAACCTCTTCTCAACCAACAGCTTTGGGTGGACGAGTTGACAAGAGTCAGGACACCTTCTTGTCCTTGGGATGAGAAATTGTCCATAAAGGCGGATGAACCAGTAGGTACATCTGGTCAACGACATGAGGATGCAGAAAGCAAATGGGAAACCACTGCATTAAAGATCTTTAAGATATCCCCAGAGAAACTCGTAAAATCAGTAACGTGAGAATCAGCGAGACCTCTGATTGACGAGCTACAGTTCTCAAAACTATTGACAATATTCGAGTCGGCAATACTTTAGTTCCGACTTAATGCATTTTATGATGATAATCCTGTTCAGCAAATTTGCGGTCAACAAAAATCGATTCTCTCTTTGGCTGGCAATCCTTCTTCGACCGGATCCTGATCTTCTGGTTATTATAGCAGTTTTTAGATAGCGTTGACACACATTTTGTACATCACATAAGCTTTGCCAACAATTCTTGCAGTTTCTCGTTGTCCTCGCTCATATTGCTTTGATTGCACCCACGACAATTACTAAATTTCCACGGGCTTTCAAAACGTTTTCAAAACGTTTTGAGTTTTGAAATATATCGTGGAAACGTCAATTGGTTTCTTTTTCAAAACGTTTTCTGTTCAAGGTCGATTCGTAAATTTTTGGAATTGTATCGAGATCCAAATGTCGTGGAAACACCAGCTGACGCTTTCAAAAGTTTTCAAATGGAACATGCCTTCGATTTTTTTAATGTTTGAAGGAACACGCAGACTCATCCATAACTTAGAACAAAGAGGTTACCACATAAAACTAGTTTGGGTAAAGGCACACTGCGGAATAGATCCCAATGAAACAGTTGACACACTGGCCAAAAATGCTGTAATATCTGGAAGGGTAACAAACAGCTCCCTCAGTATCCAAGACAAGCAACTGGTCCTGAGAAAAAAGATTCATAACAAATGGTCCTCCGAATGGCTAGAATACGCTCATACGAATACGACGAGACACACATATCCATCCCACCTTACCAACGAGACACTGGCACAATAATTTTAAAATACCCAGGAAATATATATCGTCGATTATAAGAACAAAAATTGGTCATGGATCATTCCCAGCTCATCTAGCAAGACTACACTTAATACCTTCTGGAATTTCTGAGCCCTGTGGTGTTGAAGGGGACCTGGACCATATCTACTTCAATTGCTCTAGGAATATTGAACACAGCAACACACTGTACCAAAATCTCATAAATTGTGGTTTAACTGCTCCTTTTAATACAGCTCATCTATTATCTCTAGACAGAACTGATGTCATCTCATGTTTGATACTTTTTTTGAAAAATTCGCAACAAAAAATTTAGCTGATGTATATAGATTCCCTTTGTGACCAACCTCTGTCTATTATAACCCATCCTAACCGTGGCCTATATGTTGTTTGTACGAATCGAAATGCCTTAAAGGGTCCTTAGGCGAGAAGAACTTGTGACCCTGTTTAATCCTATCCCACATCCTTCCTATTTAGGGTTCTGTATGGTTGTCTTCTATAGGTTACTCAATACTCGATAGGGATTATGGATGAAGACGGTTCTAATAGTTGCAGGAATATTTTTGCGTGTGCGTAGATGTATTTAAATTTAGTATTAATAAAATAAAAAACGCACAGCCTGTTGTCTGTGTAGGGTAGGTGAATTTTCGCCTTGAAGCATTTCATTAACAGGAAAAACAAATATAGACATATTGTTTCTGGCTAGTGGGACTAGCTCCTAGTGCCAGTAACCAAACAAAAAAAAAAAAAGGAACACGCACACTGTGTTGTTGTCCAATGCCACTATAGTTAGTTTGTTAAGTTTATTCGAAATTCGATACTAAAGATTTATGATAAATACAGGGTGGCCAATCGGGTGACGATAATAATTTTTTTTTAGATAACCCGTACCGAGGCCTATCCAAAACACCCCCATGTTTTTAATTTGATTTTGAAGGTTTTGGTCTCCTGACTAAAAACAGAGATTTCAAACTTTGGGCCCAAAATGTACTTAATTATTGTTCGGATGTACAGGTCTCTTTATTGGATATTAAAATAGGCTTAATAGTGAGTATAACTGCTGAAAAAAATAAAAGCCAAAAATCATTCTTGTTTTTGTTTTTGAAGAATTCTTGGAAAAACTGGAAAATCTCTAAGTTTTCAAAAAAAAATCATAACTCGAAAACTATCAATAATCGGTACACATACATGGGGGTGTTTTGGATAGGTCTCGGTACGGGCTATCTAAAAAAAAATTATTATCGTCACCCGATTGGCCACCCTGTATAACAAAATAAGTTATAAAACTAGGAAATGACATTTTTCAGGAGTGTCAGTTGAAAACGTTTTGAATGCGTTTTAAAAATCGTTTTGAATCCTACCGTGGTAACACCGACAATCCGAAATCGAAAAACGTTTTGAAAACAGTTTTGAAAGCTTGTGGAAACGTAGTAAATAGGATCTAAAGGCCATTTAAATAGAATCGTACATTTTATGGACATAATCATCAGTAAACTGGGAAATAACCACCGTACGATTTTTTTATTAGACTAAATTCCTGTTTTTCACCAAATTTAGGTCAAAAATACGCTGGCAACAAATGATAGATAGCAAATAGGTACGCCCGATAGGATTTATTGGAAAATGAATGATTCACAGACTACCACACCGATGATTCAGTAATTAATTTTACATCCAAAATTATTGGTAATTTCTTAAGTGACCTAAATGTGTTGCTCGCCAGTGTATATGTTTACTCAGATTTTTCTGAACTAATCAGTGGCTTATTCCTATATGTATATTTATATCCAAAATTCCATAATTATTATAATTTCCGTCATCATTTTTATTTGTTTTGATCACCGTAATATGTCCAAAATGGTCTTTAGAAAATATTGTTTATCCTTTTCTTACCATGTTATTAATATGTTATATATAAAATTCCTTCTTTATTAGTATCCAAAATCATGTTCTTAATATTGTACAAACAAATGTACATATTTTTTCTTGGTCTATGAGAATATTTTGTAATTAAAAAAAAATAAACATATCGGTAGATATTTCAAGCTACAATTTCCATGTATCTTATTTATGGTAATTTTATCTCAATGTATATTTTATATCTATTAGTATTATTATGTTTATTCAAAAGCCTCCTGGTCATTCTTCTCAAGGCTTTTTATTAAAAAAATGAATGACAAGTATAACAATATGAGACGCATATGCTAAATTCAACAAAATATAAATTGTTAAAAAATATATATATATTATATATACGTAAATATCACAGTATACTTAGTTAAAAATAATACGGATACCAGAGAAGTGAACCCTATTCAAACAAAATAGATTTAATTAATTCCGTAGGGTATTTAGTATAGAGGGGGGCAGCACAGAAATAAATCGATACAGCTCTCTGTCTAGCCCCCCTCGTCTTTTCTTGCTCAGTTTATTCGCAAATGGCGTTCAGTTGGGTGTACGTTAAACTGCGACAAGTTTAGCGCAGTTTACACTATTTTCGATTAATTAAATATTGAATCTTTATTATCGATAAAACAACAAAAATCCGGGCGTGTTTTTAAAGGATAAACACAGTGCAGTGCGGTGTTTAGTTGTAGTGTGTGACTAGCGCCTGACCTTGTGAATATATAGCTGATAGCACAGTGAAGCTAGTTTCTTTTATTGAATAAATACCCAAAGTAGGGGTAATGACCTCAGTTGAAAATTTTTAATGTATGACGTATATATGAACATATTTTACCGCTAATAGTCGTGAATCAGCTAGCATCCAAACCAAATTGTAAACAATTGTTGTCATACTTATATTTATGTCTACCCAAAAAGTGAGCATGTATCAGAAGCATTTGGGAAAGTCGAAAAATATGGTAAAGGGTACAAAAAAAAAAGAAATATTGAATCCGCGCTCTTAAAGTAATGAGTCTGATTAGGAAGGGGGTCTTGTCAGCTTCCCCCAAATATACATATTTTTTATTTAACTTAAAAAATGAGGAGTTTCTCAACTTGACGCTGTTATTTTTTAATCGAGTTTCTTTATCTATAATATTAATGTTTTTCTTCAAGCATATTCTTATTTCTTTGTACGTTATTTCAAGTCGTTGCAATTCTAATTCTAAATATTGAAAATTAAATGTCTACAGTACCGAAAATTTATGTTTCTATTTTAACTCCTACGTGAAACTATACAGATGGAATCAGTATTGTAAATGCAGAAAAACTTAAATTATCGTTATAAATGTTTTGGTCGTTTTATGAATTTTACATGACCATTACGCATTTTTCCGTTCGTTGACAGACTTTTGTATGACCAGTGGCAGGACGTAGAGGGGTTTTTGGGTCTTAATCATTTCGACGCGCCATTATTTTTTACGTTTGCCTGAAAAATTGATAAGATCTATTTAAAATAACAATGCGATATTCACGTTTGAATTCAATTGAACATTAAATTTAATGTCTGAAGAGTGATATAATTTAAGTGATATAGAGTACATATATGGAACTATACCTACGGTGATTAGCCCTCGCTCCCAAAATTTAATACCTAGAATCACCCTGATGGATGGTGTTTTCGGATTCTGCACTGCACTGCAGTTATCAACCTCATAGATTTACAGTAGCGACATTTTTGTAAAACAAAATTTAATAAGGATGAAACAAGTATTCGTGTCCTAGATTTTCTTAGCCATAAATAATTTTTATAGAATATCATAAAAACGACCCCGAAAGGACTCGTCGGGCGTCTTGTGAACCGTGAAGGCATAAGGCATACCGAGGCATACTTTGTAGTGTCGACACTCGGTAGGAGCACAAAAAATGGAAATGTAAACAACTCTATTTTTTCTATTCTGCAACTCTATTAATAGTTGATATCTGACAAGATTAAAGTTTCAGTTTATATAAATATACAAATAAAAATAACAATTAGTATACAATTCTGCACTTCAACCGATTTATAGATGCCTAATGTTTAGCGGTAATATATTACGCGCGAATATCTCAGGTTCAAAATATTCGCAAAACAATAAATAGTTCATTCCTCCAAATACAAGTATAATAATGTACCTATCTAAATTTTTGCACGAGTCGCCACTGAGGTTTAATATTTTTCCTACCTGGGCTTTGATATATTGTTTTGTATTTCTCTACCTTCACTGTACTATGTATTTCTTTCTCGCTCATAACCTCACTTTTGAAGATTAGCCTTTCGGCGTCGGGTGCAAATCAACCAAAACAAGTGTAAAAAATGAAACGAAAAATACGAATATGTACGGAGGACCACCTCAGGAATCTTGAAAAGACATTTAAATCTCTACTGCAGAACGATGTTTTAACGGATTGTACGCTATGGTGCAAAAACGGCTCCGTCAGAGTGCATAAGCTGGTTTTGGCAGCCGTGAGCCCGCATTTCCGAAAAATTTTCATGGAAAGCGACCAAAATTCCTCGGTATACATGTATGGAATAGCCATAGAGCAGCTGCAGTATTTAATTGAGTTAATTTACAAAGGTTTTATTGATGTACCTGGAAAAAATTTCAACTCTGTATATGATTTAGTGGAGAGTTTGGAGATCACTGGTTTGATTGTGGACACGTTTAAAAACAAAGAGGTAAGTGCTTGAAGCAACAGGACAGTTCAATATCATGTAATCTATTTTCACAGATGGTAATGAATACTGATTAAAAATTGCATAGCAAAGCTGCTCCTTGTCCTGTGTTATGCTCATGTATCATGTTACACTATTGATACATGTTTCAAATATTCCCTCATTACTTTTACATTGAAAAATCTAGCCTAAATTATCTAGCTGCTGCACACTCTCATAACCCTAACATAATCACAATCAGGCTTAGATATAGTTAGGATGTATCTTCTCAATTAACATAAATTTTCTAAAATTGAATGAGTATCAACTGTAAGAAAACCCTCCATTCTATTTGGTTTGTTGGAGAAAGGATTATGTTTAATTTTTTTCCAGACTAACTGACTTGAAAATATAAACTAAAATACTATGTCTATGCCCCAGAATTAAAAATTTTAATTCTATGCCTTTGCAGTAATATCTGATATCTGAATTGCTCATTTCCAATTCCTATTAATTGTGTAAATATGTTATTACAAAATTGGCTGTTTTTAGTAGTAGTAGTAGATTTATTTAGCATAATCGCTACACTATAACTATTATCAAGAATACAAACTAACTTAATTCGCCGAGTACATTCATAAGATTATGTCACTATAAATTTTGTATATCCAAGAAACACTTTTTCAATCTTGTCTTGAGTTCTTTCAAATTGGTACCTTATTTAATATTATTGTCCAATTTATTAAATTCGTATAACCATTTTTGGAACACATATTTATTCCATTAGACTTTTCCTGTTGATTTCAGATGGCAACAACAAAGTTTTTTTTAGTTGTGCCTATCAAACCTAGACATAATAATGAGAAGGGTCTTTCCTTGCCCATCCTTAATTCTCCCTTTCTCGCTTGCTCTCTGATGGTAATATTCCTCAAAATCTTATCAAATTTCAGCTCTTATGTGGTATACAGGATAGAAGTGACTTACATATCACACAAAAGTATCAGCAGCTGGACATATAGATGTTCTTAAAAAATAAGTTATATTAAGAATACCTCTTTATAGCCTTGTACAAGAAGTAATGTGAATGTTGGCATTGCTGGACAACAGAATGCTACCATAGGCAGCTGAAGGTGGGGGCTTGGGGAGCTTAGCCCCCCCCCCCCTGAAATGAAAATCCAGATCTGTTGCCATCGCCACTGTCTCATATGAAACCACAGTTGCATTAGTATTGTTAGATTTTACAAAGGCCTTTGATACCTTAAACCATCTGCTTTTAGTGTCCAAGTGCAGTTATTACGGCTTCACTCAAAAACCTTTGCAATTCATAGCATCATATCTTAAAAACCGATATCAAAGAGTTTGTGTGAATCAACAACATTCAACCTTCCAGCATATTACCTCAGGGGTACCACAAGGGTCTGTATTGGGACCTTTGTTGTTTTTACTCTACACTTCAGATTTAGAAAAACAGTTGAAAGATTGTAGCATACAATTTTTTGCTGATGATACCCAGATATATTATGCATTCAAAAATGAGGCCGTGGATATAGCTAGTCATATTATTAATAATGATGTGAATAACGCCATTACTTACAGTGTAAATCATAATTTGCAAGTTAACCCTACCAAATCTAAACTTCTCATATACAGCAATAGAATTAACAGAAATTCAATAAAGGCTAACATCAACATAACTGTTCAGCAACGAAAACTAGATCCTGTGTCAAATGCAAGAAATCTCGGCTTAATATTGGATGATGAGCTAAAGTTCATGGAGCATGTTACTAATTTAATTTCACAATGTTATGCTACACTCCGTGTAATGTATGCAAATAAAGGTATTTTAGATGAAAACATAAAAAAGGAACTCTGCCAAGCGTTGATCATATCAAAAATTTCATACTGTTTAGTTGTATATTACCCTTTCTTAGACGTCCACACTGCAAATAGGTTACAAAAAATTTTAAATAATTGTTGTAGGTTCGTGAAAGGCTTGCGAAAATACGATCACATCTCAAGGTGCATGTGTGATCTCAATTGGCTCAAACTTGAGGGATTGTACTCTTACCATCTTTTGACTTTTGTTTATAGAATACTGCATTTTCCTAGTCCAATGTATCTTTCACAAAAATTTATTCCTAGAGGAACAACGCACAATGTTAATATAAGAAATTCAACAACTTTAAATATTCCTAAACACAATACTTCTTTATTCCAAAAAACTTTTGTATACAATGCGGTAAAATCCTACAACGCCTTAGATACTCACATAAAGAATATTGAAAGTTATGCTTCTTTTAAAAGGATATTAAAAAAACACCTCATCTGTAGGCAGCGGCAGCAGTTATAGTATTCCATTAGCAACAGATTTTGTTCCAGATTGAATCGTTCATCATTTAGTTTTTTTTTGTGTGTCCCTAGGTAATAATTATGACTGCTATAGATAAACAATTCTTTTTATATACACTTCATATAGTATAACATTGTAGTGACTTTTTTTATGATAATATTATTGTCTCTTGTTCTGCTGGTTAGGATAAATTATTTGTTTAATATTACATAAGTATAAATTACTAAATTATAATATTATTTCCACGGTACTGATCCTAGGTAAATAGGTATGCTAGATAATTTTTTTTTATATATACAGTTTACATAAATAACATTATAATGACGTATGTTTCATGACAATATCACTGTTTTTACTTTCGTCTGGATAGGATAACTCATTTATTTCCTATTACATAGATGTATAACACTAGATCATAACATTATTGCCATGGTACTGATCGAATGATTGTTCGGGTAATGGAATTTATATTTGATTATATTTTTCTTTTTTTTTTTTGTATTCTTGGAGGTTAGGTGGAAGAGTAGACATGTTCTAAACCTCGCCTCCTGTGGTAGTAGTGAATAAAGACGTTTATTATTATTATTATTATATGAGGCCTTTAGTGAAACAATGATCTGAATCCAGATCAGTATCACCTGTCAGTAGTGGAATTCACGGTTCCGTGGTATAAACCAACATCGAACCATGAAAAGTTGGTTTAAGAAGCCAAAACAGGTGATCAAGAAAAAAGCTACTGATCAGGATCGCTTACTGTACAAGAGTGAACTGACCATATTTCTGACTGATCCTAGATCACTTTCCATATGTCAGAATCAGTGATTGGGTAAAACCGATCATAGTTTCTGTAAAGGCCTCTAGGAATGAGACTTTGCAACAGGATCTGTTCTTTTTGAAGCAGGTTTCTGTTTGGAACAGGTGTTGCTTGTTGTGTTTTCCTTTTTCAACTGAACAGCTTAGTATCACGGAACAGCACATGAGTGCAGCGATGAACTATTCTATGCCAGTCATCGTCTGTACCTCCTTCTGTTCCTGTTCCTACAGCATGGTGGTAAGCTCATACTCCATTAGCCTCCCAATTTTTGTCTAGAGCTGCCTATCAATGCTACTATAAATATATGAGATAGGATAGTGCCACCCAATTTGAGGTAATAGTTTTTGATAAGGAATTCATCTATAATTTGTGTCTGTGGTCAAAGGACTAATAAGGAGAGACCCTTTTTATCTGTCTGGTGCTGTGACTAAATAGCATTAAAATTAATTGATATCTCTCATTTGTTTTAGAAAGAAAAATATAGAAGAAGCAGTACACATGCTTCAGAAGAAAATACAGTTGAAAGTAAACCAGAAAAAAAGGAATCAAGTGCTCCAGTTACTGGTCAGTCTCAAAATGCTCACACTGAAGGTCACTCAGGTACTGAAACCCAAAGTGCAATTGAAGTCATTGAAAGCAGTGAGGATACAACTGAAAATGAAGCAGCAGAACCATTAAAAGCAGACGAAGGTGAATAATACTGCTAATAGAGAAGGATTTTTCCAAGGCCATCCATGTAAACACATTGTGCTGTGCTTTAGAAAAAGCAAAAACTTGCAAAGCAATCCGTGCCCATTTTTTAGCTTATTCCATAATACTGAGTAAACATTGCAT
This sequence comes from Callosobruchus maculatus, assembly GCA_951848785.1. Taxonomy (NCBI): domain Eukaryota; kingdom Metazoa; phylum Arthropoda; class Insecta; order Coleoptera; family Chrysomelidae; genus Callosobruchus; species Callosobruchus maculatus. The sequence goes on from CATOUR010000100.1 coordinate 12,946,438, forward strand.
TAAATTTCACTGTGTTGGCCATATAGGTAGAGTACCCTTTCTAATCAATTTCTTTAAATTTGGGAAAGTGCCCACTTGGGGTTAGAGAGGGTATTAATAAAAACTTGCCATTACTGAGGGGTAGGAGGCTCTGAGAGAGATACGGTGATGACATCGGTGCGGCAGTGTCTTCTTTTTTGGCAGCAGTGCATATGATTTTGCTGTATACTGCACCAACTATTTTCGATTTGAACTCAATTTCCAGACATTTAACGGATTTTTGTGATTCTGCCCCAACACGAAGTTGAGCTTCAAATTTCCGGACATATTCGGGATTTTCTGGCTGAATGGTCATTATTGTTGACTATGACAACCCTATAAATTTGGAAATTACTAACTTGATGACAATACATTTTTGATACCTTATTACTTCTGTAGTGTGGTGTAAATATAGTGTTTTTTTATCATAGCAACAAATAACAAAATTTAGATATGTTGCTGACTATTTCATGGTTTATTTATTTATATGTATATCTATGAGGAGAGCGTCAATTTGAGGAGTTAATATTGAAAGATCTTTATAAATATGTTTTTTCTGCTCAAAAAGTAATTATTCTCTAGTTGTGTGTGTGTCTAGAAGCTTAAGCTTCCCTTATCAAACTAAATTCACTTATTCACTACTAATGCAGATGGGTTTTTCTATGATTGTATCCCAGATGCACAAATTAAGTAGTGAATTGGAAGATGAAACTGATTTAACTGACAAAGATACTGTAGGAGCAGATGACGATAGTTGTGGCGCCGCTGCAGATGGAGCCGATCAAGACGACGCAGCTAAATCCCTCACGCCATGGCAGAAAATGGAGAGGAAATACTCTTGCTTGGAATGCCCTAGGCGGTATGTGATTGAATTAATAAATATTATTGTTATTAGCTTATTCTCTGACACCCGTATGCACCGCAAGTCAATTGTGCGATTAGTTACGTAAACCTGGATTAGATTACTTGTTTACTATGCACCACAAACTGACAATTTTGACACTGTCACTGTCAAAACAATCTTGCAAACACAATCTTGCCGTATCTCCAATCTGGATCAGTTAATCTCTTGACGGTGCATGGCTAGATGCTAAAGATTAGCAAAACGCGATTAGGGAACTGGGAATAGAATTAATTAAATGAGCAAGTAATTGCTGGAATTGACTTCCAAAATCCTAGAGATATTTGTAAAGGCTTAATAAATTTGAAGTTTTTGCTGATATTATGCTATCAGTCTTGTCCTATGTTCTCCATTTGATTCGTTTAGAAATTATTTAGACTGTTTCAGAGCGATTTGTCATTTTTATCCTATGAAAAATCATGTTTTAAAATCATTATAGTTCCTCCCAACAATAATATAAAATTTGTTTGCCCGGTGACAAGTGCATAAAGAGGCTTGTCGTAAGAACCATAATCATTATTTATTTTATTTATTTATTTGCAATGTCATACAATGCCTTGTAGGCATTTTTATTGAAACTTTTCATTTTGTAAACAAATTTGTATAGATATACAATAATATATTACACCAATCTATTTTTTTTTCACGATTAAACATCAAATAAATATTCGCAATACCAATGTGAATGTGCATTTTATTTGAATCTGTGTTCTTGGAAAATATACAGGGTTGGGATAAAGTATGGAACCAAGCAAATAACTTTGGAATGGAAAGAATGATATTGCTGAAATTTTGCAGGCAAGTGTAGTGACGTACATATAATGCATCCGAAGACATTATGTTAGCTATTAACGTACTTCGGTTTAAACGGTTTTTAATTATATGGTTCACCCCGTATATTTTTGCAGATTTTTGTACATTTTTTTCCCCAATACGTCCATAGTGGGTTTTACTATTAGGTTCTGTAAAAACGGGAAAGATAAAGCTTCTTTTTCATTTCAGATGTTTAAAATGCCGGCCATTTAAAGATGATCGGTTTTGGCGATCGCGTGAGAACTCGCAAAGAAGTGTGTCAACTTTTCAATGATTTACATCCCGATAGGGGTCCTATAACACGTTCGACGGTGACTAAATACTAAAACGTTTTAATTTAACTGGGAATATTAAGAATTTACCTAAAACGGGAAGACCGCAGAGCGCCACGGACGAATTTGTGAGGCAAATAAAGAAGCTTTATCTTTCCCATTTTTACAGAAACAAATACTAAAGCCACTATGGACGTATTAAAAAAAAGATGTATTAAAATCTGCAAAAATATACAAGGTGTCCCTTTTAAATTAAAAAAAGTTGACGGTACTTCCGGTTAGACCGGAAGTACATTAATAGCTAACATAATTTCTTCGGATGCATTATGCGTCACTACATTTACCTGCAAATTTTCAGCAACGTCACTCTTTCCGTTTCAAAGATATTTCCTTGGTTCCATACTTTATCCCAACCCTATATATTAGGTGACTAATCACGAATTTTTCCTTTTATAGTTTTAAGCGTGCGTCCCATTTAGCAAGGCATCAGCTGGTGCATTCAGGTGAAAAACCTCACGAATGTGACCTTTGCCACAAAATGTTTTCCAGACACGATAAATTGAAAACGCACATCAAGAAAATGCATACGCCAAAGGATGAGAGCCTTCCGGCAGAAGCTTTATATGTAAGTATAAAAATTGTATGTAGAATACAAGCAACTTCGAACTTTACTTAATCCACAGGCCATCGATCATGTCCAAATCCTGACAGGAGATCCAACCAACGATGAACAACGTAGTTTCAGATCTAACAGCATTGGATCTACAACATCCATGTCAGATGAAGACGATAGTGAATATGGTCCGACTTATGAACCGGCAAGAAGATGCGGTAGGCCCAGAAAGCCTATAGGTAAAAAATTTGCTTATTTTTTGTACAATATGATTACTCCTAAAAAGTGAACATATAAAGCATCCATCGCGGTTTAATGGCCTATCAATAAGACCAAGTACACAGGAAGATAACTTTTTACTGCCGTTTCAGCCACCTCTGAAGCCTTCATCAAAGTACAAAATATTTTGAATAAGTGACACGATTTGACAGTAGTAACAGGAAACAGCTTTTTTATTTTGCTAAGTCTGTGATTTTCAAATTTTAAACAACGTAGTGTTGCATTTGCATTATTGATAAACTCAAAATGTGCAGGAAATTGGTCAGATTTTTCCATGAAACATATCCGTACTCAGTAACAGTCCACTGATTAGTTAGAAATGCAATCGCGGTTCAACTTTATGCAATGTATCCGGTCCTCAGCGTCGGAGCCTTTAAGGAGATAAAATACGTTATTTTTTATCGACAAATCACCCCTCAAAAGTAGTTTTGTAGTACTAGTAGTTAGTGTTGTACTAATTTAGCCATAGCTACCTTAGTAGAGGTTCTACAAATCCGAAATAAGTCTCATTCAATAGTGAAACATGTAGGTCATAAACTAGTGGTAAACACTTTCCAAATTTCATTTCATATCCGGGTAAAAAAATTGTTAGAAGAAAATAATGTATGTAATGTTTTGCGTGTTTTTACATTTTATTTTTTTTCAAAAAATCTAAGCTGTTACCCTACATTTTTTTTAATTTCTAGGCGATAGTGCATGGTGTTTCCTAAAAAATATAGCTATACATCTTAGCCCTAAGTAAAGTAGTTTAGAAGCTATGATGGTTTGAATATGACCCTTTATTGTCTAACCCGGCAGTAGTGGTCACGACATTTATTTTAGGAAAAAAAGAAACAGATGTTACAACCATTGTTCGAAATGTCCTCCTTGGTGTTGCAAACTGTTGCTCTTACTGTCAACGACTTACAGAACTGTGATACAGATTCCAAGCTTCTGTTTGCTGATGACACTACAAAATTAAATCAGTTTAAGACTATTGACGAACTAAGCCAGCATACCAATGCACAAAACTCAGAATTAGAAGTTTGGTGCCTGACAAACTCACTAAAAGTAAATCATCTGAAGACGCAACAATTGAATTTCAATATGAAACATTTGAAAGAGGACACTACACCTGTCAAATATCTGGGAGTTCACGTAGACTGTACCTTGACTTGGGAGCATCATATCAAGGAAGTATCAAAAAACTATCAAAGAGTGTTCATCTGATCAGGAATCTTTCTTTCGTCACTAGTCAACCAACATTAAAAGCAGCATAGATATATTATTATGGTCATTTCCATTCTCACTTAAAATACTGGATCATAAGTTGGGGCCACTCTTGCCATGTCAAAACACTATTTTCGCTGCAGAGACGTTGTATTAGAATACTACCTCATTTTCCTTACGATGCTTGTTGCAGAAATGCATTTATAGAACTCAGTATACTTACACTACCCTGCATTTATATTTTAAAATGCCTCTGCTATGTTAGGGGTAACATGCATAAGTTCACCAAACATTCTGATGAGCATATATACAACACAAGGCAGAAAAATAATTTTCTTGGGAACTACCTAAGACTTGAAAGATCTGAACATGGAATTAATTACCATTGTATCAAGTTCTATAATGTTTTGCCAAACAGTTGTTAAAGCTCTAAATGTTGCACAATTCAAGTGTAGTATCAAAAATTACAGATAAATTCAAAGATATCTCATTTTAAATGTTTCTGTTTCTAGCTGTTGTTTGTGATTAACTATTATTGTTCGTTATATTTATATTTGTATATTAGCTTTTTATGTAAAATCTATTATTTACCATTATTCAATATGTACCTTTTTGACGTGTGTAAGCATCTTCATGCAAAAACACAAATAAACTACTACTTCTACTCCTACTACATGTTGCGTAGAGCGACTGATCATCGCTTTGTCATTCCGTAATTCATTTCCGGCTTGAATAACTTTGCTAATAAGCTCCTCGCGTGTATTTGGCACGTCGACATAAACTTTCTGCTTCGTTTCCCACAAAAAAAAATCAAGTCGGGTCAAGTCCGGTAAAATACCGGTCCAAGTATCGTCATTTAAATGGCAATTTAAATGTACTATATGCGCCGTGGATTGGACGCAGTGTGGACCAATCCCTTAACCACCGTGTTCACCGGACTTGACCTTATTGATTTTTTCTTGTGGTGGAATTTAAGAAATTATTCAAGTCGGGAATGAAATACGGAATGACCAAGCGATGATTAGTCGCGCTACGCAGCATGTGTCAGTACAACCGCATGTTTACAACACCAAGGATGACAATTCGAGCAATGGTTGTAACATTTAACTCTTTTATTTCTATAATAAATGTCGTGGCCACTAGTATTTTGTTTTATTGCCTTCTCAACTTCTGGATTAGATAATAAAGGGTCAAGTTCAAACTATCATAGCTTCTAAACTACTATACTTAGGGCTAAGGTGTACAGCATTTTTTTTTTAGGAAACACCATGTACTATCGCTTAGAAATAAAAAAATGTAGGTTATATAGGCTATATCTGTTATGCCGACATGGACCATCTCATTTTATCGATGCCTATAAGAGCATAATCATATAATTATGTCAAGTGATTTTCATAGGAAAATTTATGGCTTCAATTGATTATCACGACCTTTGTGGCTTAAATCGTTACCCAGTCGTTTGTATCAATTAAGTTAACGACAACGGAAAATTTTGTATGCACATTATTCTCTGGCACTAATTTCGATCAATCAGTTAACGCCTATTATTTGCGCAGAATTTTTATATAATTTAATACAGTAGAATACCAGATTCACAAGGGGCTTGGGGCACTTTTCACTGCTGAACCCTAATTTGCAACGATGCATTTTGCTATGAGATATTTAATGCTTAAGTATGTTTCACTATGTACTTTCCTTGCTCAGTTAAGGTTAATTCAGTAATTTTTAATAAGTGGAATGTGAAGAATTCATTGATGGCACTGTTTTTCCTGTTTGTTTCATACTTATATTATTCAGTATGCTTTGTGTGATAGATTTTTTCCTATATTTTCCTAGTTCCGTTTACAATATCGGGAGAACCACCAGGGAAGAAAAGGAGAGGACGACCGCCGAAAAATCCAGGTAATAACAATATTGATATTTTCTGAATGTGATTCAACAAAAATGAGACATGATACAGGATCCGACACAAAGGACGGATTTCTTTGGCAATGGCTAGTACTCTTTCTCATCAAGGCGAGAGAGGTGGTGGGGGTACCTTTTGACTCGTGAGTTTCTAACATTCTGTTACCAGTTAACCTTATACAGCGTGAGTTTCGTCGTCATTTCGACATTCACCGGAATCGAACCGTTCCTACTCGAATCTCCATCCTTCATTGGGTTGAAGCACTTCGCACCCGTGTTGTACTGATCAACAAAAGACCACCAGGAGTTCCACGAACGAAACCCTGAAAATCTGGAATACGTTCGACAAGCCTTTCGTCGCTGTCCGACTCGATCTGCTGGCAACCTGCTGCTCAACTTGTCATCGGTGAGCGTTTGGATTACGTACAACAAATAAACTTTGCACGTGAAATGGAAGCAGTTATCGAGCAAAATGGAGACCTCTTTTTGTTCATGAGTGATGAACCTCAAGTTCATTTTAATGGCATGGCGGTACTCAACCGTTCACAGCTCAATAATATCAACTGGCAACAAAATGCAAGAAGCTCAAGAGTTGAACGGTACACCATCCACCTTTCTGGTCCTGCTAGGGGAAAACACTAGCCATTTTAGAAACGTCCGTCTTTTGTCACCATGGCAAATATTCTTCATGGGCCATGGACTGCTACCTCAACCACAATATTCTTCAGACTTAGCCCCCTCCGCCTATTTTCTGTTTCCAAATCTGAAGAAATGTCTAAGTGGTAGAAAAGGTTTAGGTCGAACGAAGAGGTTATCGTTGAAACAAAAGGTTATTTTGAAGGCTTTGAAAAATAATTTAATCGGAATAAATTAATAAGAATTACATGAAAAATGTATCGAGCTAAGAGGAGAATCGGAAGAAAAATAAAATGTTTTTCCCATTTTTTTTTCATTGAAAAATCACGAACTTATCAAAACACCCTTGTGCCCTAGATCAAAGGGTGGGAATTTATTAGGTCGAATTTTGGCCTAAGCCCAAATACATAGCTTCAAATTGCGTGTTTATTGGTTGTCTGGAAGGGTATCATAAATTTTCAAGAGAAATATTTTTGATATTGTAACTGTACGTCGTCAGTGCTCAAGATATTTTTCGTGTCGTGGGGAACCTTTAACTAGGAAATTGAAGAAAAGCTGTGCTTGTAATTTTCAGGGCTCTGCATTTGCAAACGGAACCAAAGCTAAAAATGCTCTTGAGGATTTTGATTTCTGAGACTCTTGCAATATAAATTTCAAGTTAGTTGGGCTTAGACTATATAATCATTCCTTGAATGTGTCTATAACAGTAATACTAAGTGAAAGGTTTCAATTGAAACCCTATTTGACATCCAACCTGGTTTAAAAGTACATTGGGCGTAAGCATCTTTCCCTTAACAATTGTTTATTTACTTAGGACTTATAACATAGCAATTCACAGTTTATTGGTAATACTGGGGTAGTAGATGAGAATGTTAAAAACGTAAAATAATGTTTACCTGTTTACAATTAGTCATAAGGCTACATATGTAATGTTTTTAATATATCCCTACTCATATTTTTTAATTCCTCTAACCTGTATATATTCTTAACAGGACTGTTTCCGGAAGTAAAGAAGGAAAAAAAGAAACGAGGCCGACCTAGAATACATCCTAAAGGTAAGATTATCTATGAACAGAGTAATTGGTACCCCTGACAACTAAAAATATTCTGTATACGTAGAAAAAATAATTCGACCCAGTTCACACTGACAAGACGTCGCCGTCGTTGCAAGTAAATCCCCAAACAGGCACGTATTTAGGGGTGTTTCCAGGTGGTCCGGACCCCCCCAAACCTTATATAATTGCCATTCAAATAATCTAACCCCCAAAATATGAAATACGAAAAGATGGCAAACCCTAATCTGGACCCTCCCCCCCCCCCCCCCAAACCAAATCCTGGATACGTGCCTGCCCCCAAACGTCAAGTGGTTTTTGAACCCTTTTTTACGTTTCTCGAGTTCGCACTGCTTTTTCTTTTGTATTTGTCCAAATATTTAAGTTTCAAATTCCATTTTGTCGGTTTCTGAACACGTAATTTGAAAATGACCCTGTATTAATACCTCAAGACTAATAGGCCAATTTGCTTTAATTTTACTTCCCACACCGATAGGTGAGGGGAGTATTGTGATCGCGAAAATTTTCGATTTTGAGATAATACACTTTTTGGGCGTTTTATGATGCCTACATCACGAAAATCCACGTCATTCATTTCCGTCGGTCTGTCTGTCGGTCTGTCTGTCTGTCGGTCTGTCTGTCTGTTGGCGTTTTTCTAGCCTCCTAATCTCAGTAACCGCTACGTAGATTTTGATGAAATTTGGGTGGTGATATGGTGTAGGGTCGTAGTAGGTAATGTTGCTACAATTTTGAAAATCGCTGCATGGGCGGCGGAGTAGTTAGCAAAAAACGAAAAATTTCAAATATGCGTTAAACTTCGTTTTTAGGCGTTTTAGAGGTTCCTGATCATTTTCTACTTTTTTTTGGGTGAGGGTGAATTTGGGGTGGTTGAGGGGTGGGGGGTTGTAATACTGAAAAATTTGTTGTATTCATAATGGGCTCTCTAATGACCTGTGAATGAAAGACCTAGCGCCATAATACAATTTTTTAGGTCCATCCGAACATTGCCTTGCTTATAATAGAAACCAAGGGACTTAGAATAATTTGTGATGTATACATCCGAGTGTTGTTTTAGTTTTAGATCGTTCTTTATTGCGTAACGCCAAAATTATCGAATGGATTTTAATGAAATTTTGACACAGTATTACTGCCACGGCGAGGATGGAAAGCACGCATATTTTGGAAAAATCGTGTCAGTGGCGGCGCGGCAATAATAAAAAAACTAAAAATGTAAAAATAGCTCAAACTTTGTTTTTCGGCGTTTTAGGGGTTTCTGATCATTTTTTACTTTTTTTTTGGGTGGGGGTGAAATTGGGGTGGTTAGGGGGTGGGGGGTTGTAAAACTCAAAAATTTATTCCATTTATAATAGTGTCCATTGACCTGTGAAAGATCGACTTAGCGGCATAATAGACGTTTGTTACGTCCATCCGAACATTGCCTTGGCTATGACAGAAATCAAGGGATTTGGTATTGGTAGGGGTAGGTATTGATTCAGGTCGTTCTGAATTTAGTAACATGGAAATTATGGAATTAATTTTAATGAAATTTAGGCACACTATTATTACCGCGGCAAGGATGAAAAATGCGTATGGTTATCAAAAATCGTGTCAGTGGCGGCGCAGCAATAATAAAAATCTAAAAATATAAAAATAGCTCAAACTTCGTTTTTAAGCAATTTGGGGGTTCCTGATTGTTTCGTTTCGTCCAGTTAAAGCTGAATTGTGTCGTTTTAGTTCCTACGGAGAGATTTAGGAAACTATTTACTAGTTTTTGTGTTGGATGTTTTTTGACGACAGGCGGGCGATGATTTGGTTGCAACTGTTATGTGTGGGAAGTACTGAGTCAATCAAATTGACTCCATTTTTTTGCATTAAAAAGCAGACGTATTGCTTCTAATGATTGACAATTTTCATTAATGGAATCAATTTTAGACACCAAAAAACAAATAAAATAAGCAACATTGTGATGAGTTTGTTTACAAAAGACTGGAACATCTTCGGATTTGATTCGTTAGAAAATCGATTCGAGTAACTTTATTTATTCATTTCAATGTAGATTGAGCAACCCGGGTGATTTTGACCTATTTCAGCGTATTTTACTATGACATTGAGAAAAACTTGTCTGTAAAATTACACATAATATGTGACTATGTGTATTATCAACTCTTTTTGTTTTTTCTTATAGTTGAGAAAGGGATCAGACCTAGAGGTAGACCAAGGGTGAAGCCGCTGGTGACTGGTACGTAAGAAAATAATGCATATCAACCTTCCATTTTTGAATAGAATGCCCGATTTATTTTGCTGCAATGAATTGCGCATGTCGAATTTAGCAAGGTCTCATAATTTCAAAACAAATATCTCCAAAACTACATGTGCCGCGATCTTCAGATCCTCGAAATCTTCATGAATAATCTTTTGAGTGGAGTGGAACTAAAGACCAATAACATTGCCAGAAATTTGTTTTATCTCTTCAAACCCAAGTCGTTAATTTTTTCAATTTTTGTGGCAGTTCGCGTTCTACCAGGACGAGATTTATCTTATACTGATTCACAACCGTCTTTAGGCTTCTCATGCCAGTCAAACATCGTGCTAAACTATCATCTTTGGATATCCACTTTAAATTATTTCAAATGTATAGGACGGTGTTTTGGTGTTTTAGGCAATCGAACACAACATGTTAACGCCTATCTTTGCTCCAACTTAATGTTTTTTCGATGAGCACATACATTCTGATATTCCAATAATTCATTTCTAAAAAACTTCAAACGCTAAATCAAAGCCTTCTTGACCAAAGTAAGGGCTTTCATGTCTTGTCAATGGATGTCGCTGTCAGTTGGCCATGTCTATAATATGGACTAATATCATTTTTTTTATAATTGCATATTATGATAATAGTATGGCATAAGAACCTTGTTTGGGCATGGGAAAGCCGAGAAAATGAGGAAAATATTTGAAATCCTTTCGGACGTCACTGTCCTACAGGGGAAAAACCAATCGGAAGACTGATATGTGTACCGTGTTGTCGTTCTACCTTCTCTAAAGGCCCGATCAAACAGAATGCATTCCGTTGTTTGTACCAAACAGGCCTGTTTGAGGGGACCATCAAAATCGTTACGCCAATTTTTGTGAAGATGTCAAGTGATTCAAGCATAGATGAACTCAAGGCCCGGTCAGACGGCATTCTAGAACGCGGCGTTACGGCGTTCCGTTGTATTGTTAGAGAACGCCGTAACGCCGCGTTCTAGAACGCCCTCTGTTTGACTGGCCTTTAGGTTCTACGTACGTGCATTGCCTTGTGTTCCCGTTTAATTCATCCGTGATCTAGGTTAAGGTTTGCGATTCGTCAATCTGTCCCGTCACTCATTAGTGACAGTTTGCACGTCACTAGCTGCCTGGCCCTTTGACAGTATTTGTCTACTCCGTCTGATGGAATCCCGACTTGTTTCCGTTTTTATTGTCTTTATCAGTATTTTGGATAGGTTTTTTTAAGTTAGTTTCTAATCACAAACAACGATGAATAAATTAGATAATAGGTTCACTAAAGCAGATTCATATAATCTGCGTAAAGTTCATATGGATATGGTGAACGACTACCTCTGTAAATAACATTCAGTCCTTCAATATAGAGATGAAAAACGTGAAAACTATGTAGTAGGTTTCAAAATATTTAAACAACATTTGCAGTAAAAAACAACATAATAATTATATCTTTTCAATAGTAATATGCATTTCCCCTCAAATTGCAGAGAACGACAATATTTACGCTGTTCCTTCACCACACCACCACACCATACCACACTAAAGACAAAAAAAACTTCGATTCGGGACAGGAAATTTATAAAATTATAAGGTTAGGTTTAACTTCCATTGACAACCAACTACAAAATTCACAAAACAAAGTTCTCTCACAGAACCTTTCTTTGACGCAGCCAATAGATGAAACCCACATTGATGGAAGAAAAATCACAAAACAGTATTTTGTGATTTGGGAGTTGGCGAGGCAACAATGCACTGCTGCTGATATATGGCACGTTTCGCACTAATTGGCTAAATTTGAATTCCTTTTTTTAAACTTTAAAATAGAATTACTAGTAAACAAGAAGATGTTAATCTTAACGAAATGCATCAGCCTCGTTTTGTATACGCTAAGGGATTATAATGATTTAATCATTGTATCCAAATTCAAACCCTTGAAACTAATCCATTGTCGTTGCATCTGATCGCCGCCGTTAGCATACCAAAGGTCGTTGGCACCATTCATTGGCGTTCGGCTTTCTTGTTATATGATGCAATGTTTTTGTCAATATCCGTCAGGCCCTCGATCAGCCCACTTATCCCTCGTTTTCAGGACCCACCCCAGCACCACCGCAAAATCCTGAAAACCACACGATAGAAGTGGTGCCATCAGACAACCTGAGATACCTCACCGCACCAACGAGCACCAGCGAAGCAAACAACGATGTGATGATCATCGAACCCGAAATTGAAATACAAGAAGGCGGAATGACAGCGGATGATAGGAAGAACTTTTTGCAGAACATTGGCCTTCTGCAGAACTCGCCGTTTGGTACTATTGGCGAATGTACCATTACAATGGCACCTAACTAGCAAACAGTGGCCAAGCAGAGTCCTCAGTATTGTTCTTCTGAAGGTGGCAGTTAACATTAGGTTCTAATTAACCTTAGCTCTGATCATCATTTTCTCAATTTTGTGGGTTTCTTTGAGGCTGGTACATCGGTAAGAAATGACCCAGATCTAGATCCAATAGACCATACCCACAATTTTAAAATCAACCTAGTGTGTGGAACAATTTAGGACACAAGTTGAAAACAATTTTAGAGGACATACCTTTTGTTTATTGTTCGCCATTTTGTGGTAATTCTATTTCAGTTTGTTAAATTACTATTCTGCAGGGTAGTTAGCATGACTTATGAAATACATTCTTTTGGCCTTTGCAACTAGTTGTAGGAATAGGGAAACTGTGGGGAAAATTTGTAATTTGTGAAATTCAATTCATTCATATCAGTTCATACATATAAACCTTTCTGAATGAAACTAACAAGATCCGTGGGGTTTAAAATATACAAATAAATAATACTTTACTCCCACATATAAACGAAAATATTCTAAAATTTGATTGAAAATCGATGAAATCTGTTTGAAAGTAAAAATTTTTGGAATTAACACCGTCCATATTTTGTTCCGTGAAGTCTAAAGACTATATAATTTTATACCATTGTACCAGGTAACAATTACGACTAACCACAAGCATAGCAAATATGATCGATTCACTCTTAATGTGTTTGATTAAAATTTTCAATAGCATAATATGCATGCACATATATGATATGTTGCGATATTAAATCAGTTATTTAATATTTTCTGCCCGAAATTATTTTATAACTAACGATACATTTATTTGTACGCAAGCTTGTGATAAGATATATTTTATTACTGCGTTTCTGTTAACATCTTGACGAATTGTTATGTACAAAGAATTAATGTCACTTAAACATGCTAAAGTATTAAAATTAGAATCACTTATATCCGCAAAATCTGACGTGTCCCAGCCTCTTCAGTTTTAAAGTTCATTTTATATTTATAGTATTTATGTGTTCCAAGTTTTGTATTTGATTTGATGAAATCAATTATGTGTTTTTATTTGTATTGTTCATGGACAGTTGAGTGAATGTAGCAAATCGACTTCATCCACAAATAACTTTTATAGGCGCAGAGTTAATCTGACCACTTAATATGTATAAGAATAAGTACATAATTAATTATAAAACTCTAGTGTCGTCCTAATTTAGCACTTATTCCTAGTTGTCTTTTTACGATGTTGGTTGAGTATTCCTTTTTTATTATAAAATGTAACACAAAGCTGTAATGTAGATTAAATCTCTTTAGCGGTTTCCGTGCATGAATGTTCATTACTTCATATCCATTTAAATATATATGTGTATTTTTGTAGTTTTCATTTATATATTGAATCATATTCAGCAACTCAATCAAGAATAACACTTCACAGGCGCGTATACAGGATTTTCGTTCGGGGGGTTTTAACCCACTTTATGACCTTACTATTCTCACTCCGCTGATCTGGACAGCCATAACACTGCTCCCCTCCTAGTCATTCGCCTCGAATAACTGGATCCCTGTCAGCTTCAAACCATTTCGGAGGATCGTGACCTTGATACAACTTGTACAACTTTGGGTTTACCAGCGTCTACTCGTAATCACTTTCTCCGGTCAAAGCTTTACCTTCTGGACTAGCTCCTGGTCTACCTCCTGCTTCACCTTTGGGCTTAGCACCACCACTAGTTGCAGGACCTTTCTTTCCTCCGGGTTTACTAGCGTCTTTTACATACTCACCTTCTTCGGCCAAGGCTTTACCTTCTGGACCAGCTCCTGGTCTACCACTTGCTTCACCGTTGGGCTCAGCTCCAGCACCAGCTTTCTTTCCCCCAGGCTTTCCTTCACCTTCTCCTGCTAAGGCTCTACCCTCTCGACAAGGTACTACTGTGCCTCCAGCAGTTTTGGGCCTAGCTCTAACACCAGCTGCAGGTCTTTTCTTTCCAGCAGTCTGAGCCTGACCACCTTCATCTGCCTTTTTTCCTGGTCCATCTCCAGCTCTACCCGCTCCATCATCTCCGGGTCGTTAGACCTGCCGTTAACCAGGACCTGCAGCACCTTGCTTTTTGCCGCCTTAGCTCCTTTCTTTCTCCATGATTTCGGCATCACCCTCCTCATCTCCACTTCTAGTTCCTGGTTTACCTCCAACAGGCTTAGCTTAAGCGCCTGCGCTTTCCTCCAGACTTAGCGTCGCCTTTCTCGTCTCTACCTTCAGGTCCAGATCCAAGTCTACTTCCAGAGGCACCCTTTTGCTTAGGTCCAATGCGTCCACCTTTTCCCTTCCCTTTATCGGTTGTGGTACCATCTCTCTTCAGGAACTTTCCCTGGTCCAGTGGGACGTCTATCTTTTTGGATCCTCTCCTCTTTCTACTATCGTTGTGCATCGCTTTCTCTTCTACCTTTAGGATCTTTACCAGGTTCATCTTCCATTTCGCCTTTTGGACCAGTTTTCCTTTTCCTACTTTGCGGTTTGTCCCCGCGGACCGTTTTCTTCAGACAAACCTGACGTTAGAGTAGACCTACGTTTTGTACCAGTTGATTTGGAGTTGCTGTCTTCGGCTTAGTTCCCGGATATTCGTCACTTTTCCTTTTGCGGTCGTATGGGGTTTCCCCAGAGGGTTTACCTTTTCCAACTTTTGCATTGGCAGGTTCTTTTTTTTCGCCTTCTTCTTCCTCGCCAGGTTCTTGTATCGATACGCGTTTGGAAGGCGATTCCTGGGGAGCTTCACCAGCAGGTCTGGCGTCATCTCCCGCAGCTTCTGCGGCGCATGTTGCTTCGGGAGGCGAAGGCAGCTGTGCGCTTGATACCAAAGGACACGGCTGCATGGGTGCCGCTGCGGCCTGTGTGATTTCCTCGGTCTTAGGTGGTTCGGCCCCTTCGCCTGAAGGTTCTTCAATTTTTTTTCTTCAAATCCATGTCTACCTGGCTTACGTGTACCCTAAGATCACTTACAGCATTGTCAATTTGGCCTACCTTGTCTTCAACTTGACTCACTTGTTCCCCTAGCTGTATTTTAGTTCCTAGTTGCCCAACATTGTCTTTGATTAACGCTGACAAAGACTGCATAGACTGCACAAACAGGTTCTGAATTTCCTGGTTATCTTGCCTCCTTTTCATTTCTTTTTCTTCTTCCTCTTGTCTCCTTTTCATTTCTTTTTCTTCTTCCTCTTGTCTCCTTTTAATTTGTTTCTTCTTCCTCTTGTCTCCTTATAATTTCTTTTTCTTCTTCCTTTTGTCTCCTTTTAATTTCTTTTTCTTCTTCCTCTTGCCTTCTTTTAATTTCTTTTTCCTGTTCCATTTTGAGGAACCACTCTGGTTGGTTCGCCGATGCTGACTCCATTTCCTTTTGGTATACAGTCTTCCTCGTGTTTACCACATAAATATCCCACCGCTTTCACCACTGTTACTCTCTTAGTTTTCCAAACGCCTTATTTGCTTACACAATTCACAATTACAACATAAACTTCCAAAATCTCTATCTCAATATTTACAATACTTCACCGACCACCGTGGCATTAACCAAGTCATAAGTGTCTCAACTGTACACTTTATGACCTTACTATTCTCACTCCGCTGGATAGCCGTAACAGTATCTTCCCCTAGTCTAGCAGTACTTGAACTTTTAATTAAAGCGAAAAAAAATACTGAACATCAAAAGACTATATTCTGCTGTAGAAAAAAATTTAGACGGAAAATCTACGGGGACAAAAGGATTCTCGGGAGGTATTAGCAAGACTTGAATCGTGCGAAAATTTACCTGTTGTGGAGTTTGAAAAAATTGAGTCATGTTTACCTTTGATTAGTTTGGAAGTACAGATGCTAAGTACATGTATACGATTTGTCAAGCAATTTATACGGCAGTTTTAAACGAAGAGTTGGCTCTAAAAGCACCAGGGCAAATTTCCACTCTAGTTGGCTTACAACAGCCATTAGGGCCCTAAGATGCCAACAACGCTTCCTCTCAATATCTAAATTTATTGATTAAATTTATAGCTAAAAGAATATGCTTTTGCAAGGATGAGACTAGGCACTTATTTAGCATTATCAGTAAATCTTGATACCTTCCCGTAGGAAGGTCATAAACTGAAAAAAGTGGTAGATCCGGTGATTGAGAGAAAAGGACATTTTGCTCATGCACAAAACCTTCTGATCGTTATGTTAGGAGATAACAGAAAACATATTCGGAAGTTATCTTGAAGAAGAATTTTAAAATGTAGATTAAAGGCAAATATCAGGATATTTCGTGTTAATATAATTTTTTTCAGTCAGCATTGCGTGGAGTTCATAGGTTGGCAAAATGTTGATCTATGCGAGTCTCCACTAATAACGATAATTTCAAACGAATTTGCGGGGTATAGGGTGAAGTAACGTTTCGAGCAAGCAGCGGGCGTGGCCAATTTACTATAATGCCTACTTCAAGAATATACCGCCAAGTTATAAAAAATATTTGCACCCGCCGCTCTTTTCTGTCATGTCGAACCGCGCTCCCGCTGACTCTAAACTCGGAAGTGCAAAAAGTATTCAGACCTTTTTTGATCGTCCGTCGTGAGAAATAGATATTGTAGAATTTATATCTGGCATCACAGTTGATCCCTTTTCTATGTATTTCGGTCACATACATAATAATACATACAATATATGGGTAGACGTTACGGTACAACGAGTTTTTTACAAGTGCAACTGAGTTGTCACACAAAAAATGAATTTAATCGTATGTACAAGAGCGAAAATAAGGTGGAAATATGAAAAATCTACAAAAAGTACCAATCAATGACAATATTATGCGAGTGTATACCTATCTATCTCATTTGAGAAATGAATTATCCTCAGCTCATTCAGAACTGTAGTTTGCATACTTTTGTATTGGTGGCGCTTTTATCAGTGTCCCAATAGGCGCGCGATTGTTCGATGCAAGGCTCTGGCTGTAACCATTTTTGGCCCTGTATATCAATAATTTTTGGCACAAAAACGTGGTTCTCGTTTCCTTATAACTTTATTCTAGGCTAATGTCGATCCAGATTTTAGAATAAATTTATACAGGGTGATTAAGGAGACCGTGAATTTAGTCAAAAAAGCACCAATTTCGCAATTTTTTATTTTTCAATAATTTTATATTAGGAAATTTCACAAAATACGTCGAAATTTGCCTAGAACTATCATTTTTCTTCATGCTCATATCTTTTTCAGTTCAGTAAGACTCTATGGCGGTTTATGGCTTTGATGCGCGAGACGGGTTTATTAGGAATCTTATTGAATCAAGAGAAATACTATTTCAGTTTGACAAAAAGAAGCAGTTTATGGCTGTTCTAGAACAAAAAAAATGAACATTTTGCCTTGAGGGTGGGAGGGTAGGGTGGACCTCAAAATACAGCTACCTCCACATGGTGAGCTCTGGGTAGTTTGGAGCAAACCCGGCTTATTTTCATGAAAATCTATCTAGCTGAGGGCTGCATATTTGCTTTTTTATTAGCATTATTGACCTACCATTTTCGAAAATTTCAAGTTCATTTCAGCAGCCGAGAGAATTGTCATGTGACATTTGGATTTATTTTTGGTAACTATAAATCTCAAATGGCATCATTTGTGCACCCAGGCATATTCGTTTCAAAAATCATGTTTTAGCCCAGTTTTCGCTCCACCCTACTTCACTTCACATCATCCATACAAAATTTGGACATTTTAGAGGAAAAAAAATCACAAAACTTTAAATCGGTTTGCAACATTGAAATGCAGATTTTTTCAATAATTAAGCCACTAAAACTTTATAATTTTATTTGGTCTATGACTATTGGTCATTTGAACTTTATGTGTAATGCCATGTTCATCATCTGCATCAGGGTTACTAGTTCCTAATGTTCCTAGTTTGAATGCTTCATTCTGATGTTGCTGTTGCTCCTGATAGGTGGGGCAATCCTTTTTCAAATGACTGACATCTCCACATACATTACAGCCACCACCTAAGGAATTAAAATAAGTTATAAATTGATTTTTTAATTCCTTTTTCAAGGATTCATGTGGGAACAAAACTTTATCCGGAAAAATTAACATTTTAAATTTGTTATATAATAGATCAGATGAGGGTTAAACACAAACAACTAGTTGTTCAATTAAGATCTTAAATAATAGTCCATACCTTTTGGATATAAGCCTTTAGGATTATCTGGGCATTGCCTTGCTATATGTCCCTGTTCACCACAAATGAAACATTGAGCATAGTTGAAAGACTGTCCCTTTACAACTTTGCAGTCTAGGTGACTGTGCTCAGTGGATCCACATTTGAAGCAAATACCACTTCCTGCTGTGGAAATAATTTGGTCTTTACCCAGTTCAGGGCATTCAGAGAGGTTGTGACCAGATTTTCGGCAATTGAAGCATACCTAGAAATTACATGGTCAAATATAGAGAACAGAAAAAAATATATAATGCAAGCAAATGAAAAAGACATTGCCAAAAAAGAAATAAGAATGAGTAAATATAATTTGTGAAAATATATACAATTTTAGACAAGAAATAGTTTTAAAAACTTTAGTACAGGACTACTTATTATTCTATCTTGGATGTAGACAAACTGCACATTTAAAGAATGCAGCAAGTACTCTGTGCAATATAACTTTTATCACAAAGGTAAAAATGATGTGACAACATTTCTTGAAAAGACTGTAGTCTATTAGAAAATACCCATATGAAACACTTGTTTCCTAAAATTAAGTATTTTTTTAGTATTGTATGTGTAATACCTTTTTCTTTTCTCTAGCCAAAGCCTTCTCTGCCCGACGTCTTTCCAACTTCAGAGCAGCTTTTATCTCACTGCCAGGTAGTCCTTTCATAACCATATCCTTCTTTAACTGTTTAAGTCTCTCAGCATCCTTTTTCATAATAGGAAATCCATCTACGTAACCTATTTCAACTTGCTCACCATTTATCCACATTTTATCTGGTAAATGTGGTTTCTTTCTTTGATGGTCATTGTCAGTTGATTTATCCTTTCTTTTTTTCGGCACAGATTTCTCCTTTTCCTTGTTGAGTGGCTTGTTGTTGGAAATGGAAGTCTTTATATTGTTGGAAGTACCATGATCCTTATTTTTCTCATCAGTGTTGGTTCCTAAAATATATTGGTTTAGTCAGTGACATTTTAAATGAATGTCACTCCTCATATTACAAAAAGTGACCATATCAAAGTATGTCATTTAAATATAAATAAGTTTCCTTATTTTTATTAGGAGCCTCATTACCTATATTTTTTAACATTTTTTATCTTTTATTTGGTCAATTTTTCCCAGTACCTACCTCCAGATTCCTTAGCTTCCTTTGCCAATTTCTTTTTCAATTTTTTGTTTTCCAATTGCCTGAGCCTTTTTTCTTTCTTCTTTTGTATCCTTTTCAACTCTTCTTCACTAAGCTCTGCTTTATCAAGTTTTTTTATGCTTTTATTTTTTCCTTCTATCATGGCTCCTTTATCTCCATCATTTTTGCTGTTGCTCTCATTTTGCTTTTGCAGTTTCAAAGCTTGTTTCTTTTTTACTTGTTTTAAGCGTCTTTCCTTCTTCTTTTGGATTTTCTTTAGATCTGATTCAGAAATGACTTTCTCATTGTCTAGTGAATTACAAGCACTCTTAGTTTTATCCTCTATGTTTGTCATTTTTTTATTTTTGTTTTCTCCATTAGTTACATCAACCACCCTGTTTTCAATATTGATTTTGCCAGAGCTTTTCCTTTTTTCCACTTGTCCCATGGAATTGATAGCTTCCTCCTTTTTTCCAATTACTTTGGATTCTTTTTTGGATACAATTTTGAGTTTCTTTACTTTAACCTTGAACAAAATAAACATATACTTTATAGTGCATCACAAAAACCATGTCAGTCAGTCAATATTTACTACATGCATAATCTCAGTAACCTCTGCATCAATTTGATGAATGTTTTTTTAAGGAATTTTCAGACCTATCAATTCAGAATTGCAAATGTATTCTGAATTTGAGAGATTAGGCTGTTCTTGATTTAAAATATATCTTTAAAAGTTTTCAATGAAACCTACTGAAACCCTATATTGTTGGTTTCAAAATAAGCTGAATTAAAATTCTTGATGATATACAAGTTGTTTCACTAAGAAAAATAACTTTGGTATGCTGTAACTTCATGAAACTATATATTTTAAAATGTGGAGCTTGACTGTCTATAACTTTTATGTATAACTTATTTCATTATGAAAATTTCATAACACTGAAAACAACAGTTATCAAATGTTGGAGTATAAGTTGATCACTCTGCATGTTGGTCACATGAGACTTGTCCTTTAAGATTTAAGGTTTCCTCAAACTGGGACTGCAAGACCAGGAGCAGGATTTGCATGGGACATATACTACGTTTACATGTGGAATTCAATTCGAACTGAATTCGATTTTGGTATTGAATACTGCATGTAAACACTGCAAAATTTGGATCGAAAGTGAATTGAGTTTCAAGGTCGATACCGCTCTTTTCTGGGATCGAATGTGGATCGTATCGGACTGAAATCCATGTAAACAGGCAGCGGTATTGAAACCGAGTCGGCGACTGCGCGTACGGTCTCTCTGAATCTGTAATATCTTCTCTAAACACGAAAACTACAAAGAGAACAAAATCGTGAACGCACAATGGTTCTAAATTTGGGGTACATCGGTTTTGTTATTCTTGGTCGAGTACTCAATGAAAACAAGGCTAGATTGTAGGTTATGTGAGATTTATAGGTTAGGATAGTTTTGACAGCTTGCTCGCCACTTCACGAAATGGATTCAAATCGATCTGAAAGCTAAACATGTAAACACAGGAAACGCCGGATATGGCATCGTATTCAATTCGAATTGAATCCCCATGTAAACGTAGTAATAATTACACTGTGGGAAATACAAACATAGGCACAAGCATTCTGCAAAATTGGTTTGCAGTATGCACTATTAACCAAACTAACCTTGCTTATTTGACATATTCATCAGGATCACTATTGACATAACAGCACGGCTCAACAAACAATCAGCTGTCTTAATCACAGTCGGTTATTTGTGATGATATGTTGTAAATATCTGATGATGGTGACGCCATTTTGGGATAGTTTCATTCGCCCTCACAGGGGTGGAGTAGAAAAAAGTGTACAACAGGGCAGAATTATGAAATAATACTCAACCTATGTGGTGTAAAAGGAAGGTAAACATTAAAGGCAACATAAAGTTTATGTTGTCCTTAATGTTTACCTCCCATAAAGTACTAGATCTACACTGTGATCTGTATTATTTATCTCTATACTCATATTCTATGTAGATAGCCATGACCCTGCAGTACTGCGCGCTGTTGAAATCTACATATCTCTCTCTAACCCAAAATATTGATACGCAAAGGGATTGGCGTAAAGCATCCCCAGACCTTCAGTGAGACAGCTGATTGTTTGTTAAGCCATCATAACCATGTAAATGCACAAGATCATCCTGCTTCCTCACTTCTTAGGCCTGTATAATCTTAAGCTAGAATATCATACTTTATCATAATGAAACTTTCATGAGTTTCTAGAATTAAGAATTGGTAGCTACTTTCAAGGTTTGTTGAAATTTTTACAAACTCACAGTAGTTTTATTAAATTTTCCATATAGTAGTAGTTAACTTTACTGAAATATACAAAGACATACATATTTCAAAAGGAGGAGTTCAACATTACCAAATTACAGGAATTTAGCTTACTGGTCTTCCACTTAACTTTATATTATTATTATTATTATATTACTGTCTAATGATTTAATGTAACTTATATTACCTTTTTTGCTTTAGGTACAACAGGTGGTTTTGTTTCAATTTTGGAACTATGCTCCTCAGGTGCCTCATCACTCTCACTACCATCTTGTTGCTCCTCCAAAACCTTGTCTATTTTTGCCTTCAATTCTAAAAATCCTTCATCAGAATCATCATCATCATCGGATAATTTATTGTTCACAGTTTGTTTGGGAAGCTTTTTAAACTTTTTATCCTTATTATTCTCAGTACCATCACCTGGAAAATCTGCCCATTTTACATTCTTGCTTTCCTCTGCCTCCCTTTCATCTAGAAATTTCTTATAACTGGCGTTTCGCTGATTTTTTATTTTCAAGTAGTTTTGATTTGCCTCTATATTTCTTGTTTTTTCCAAAAGTTGTTGCTTCATAATACTCCATGAAGTTGGTTCTTCTGGAAGCTTTTCGTTGGAAGCTTTTGAACCCTTAGCTCTTGCGTACCTCGTCATTTTAGTAACATGACAAAACAGCGGAGCCTCAAACTACGAGAAGATAGAAAATAGGCTTTTCAACACAAAACAGGTACGGTTACTTTTCAAAATCAAAATCCAGACTCGTGGGAAAAAAACGAGGTTAGACTTTTTTGGTGTTTTGACGACTGACGGTCAAACGTCAACGACATACCACGTGGTACGTAATACGTATGAATTTAATGTAGTGAATTGAACGATACGTTGAACCCGTTCCGCGAGGATGCACGACATCATTCTGTATCCTTGTATTCTTGTTCTCTAAACTAAAAACTAAATGGTGAGATGCGATTCCATGTGAAGCAACTGCTGAGGGCAAATTCTATGGACAAATTATGCACTACTATAGGAATACATGTGTTCTGGTGCCGCGCTATCATTACAGCGCACCCGACTGCTAAATCTATTTTAGAGACAGTTCCGTCATTATTTTGTTTGTACTCGGCTGGCTGAATGCCGCTATGAGATTCCACTGAATTGTCGCTATCCAAATCGAGCGCAAAATAATTCTGCTACATAAAATGGCGTCCGCTCAATAAGTAGCGGGGCGTTTAGTGACTCAGCTCCACCTGAGCGCTCAGGTTCCCCAAACCATGGCCGACTCTACACTAGGCCGGAGCCTTAGATGTGGCAACGTGGCTTAGCTGTCAAATAGTGGGCCTATAGTTTCAGAATAATTATTACATTTTATATGTATTAGAGTTCATCTGGGTTAATAAATTAAGAAAAAAATGCTTTTTAGAACTACTACTACTATACCACTTACATCTGATGTCTGGTTCATCATAGTCAGATACTACAAAATAAAAATAAAGCAACCTGTTTCCTGCTGCCACTTCCACTTAAATGAACACTCAATTTACTTTGTAAATTGTCACTTGAGCTAGAAAAATTCACTATTAGGTCACTGTGAAGCCATTCTTGCTAGTCTGGATTCCTTTTCACTATCAAATTTTTTCATAGGTATGCCCAGATGCATGCCCTCGTTGGCTTGCCCAGATGAGTTCTATTAACTGTATTTTTCTGTGATATTTGGGAGGTCCAGAAAACATTGTAGGTACCACATTGTGCTCTAAAATAGGTCTTATCCTTTGAAATGTTTGTAAAGTATTGTCTTTATTCTTATAAATATAACCAGCCCATACGAGGAATACCGTTCACCCACTTCTGTTTATGTCCCTTATTGGAAGCACAACTGCTAATGAACACTCAATTTACTTTGTAAATTTTAACTTGAGCTAGAAAAATTCACTATTAGGTCACTTTGAAGCCATTCTTGCTGGTCTTGATTCCCTTTCAATATCAAATCTTTTCGTAGGTATGCCCAGATGCATGCCCAGATGAGTTCTATTAACTGTCTTTTTCTGTGATATTTGGGAGGTCCAGAAAACATTGTAGGTACCACATTGTGCTTTAAAATAGGTCTTATCTTTTGAAATGTCTGTAATTATTGTCTTTATTCTTATAAATATAACCATCCCTTATGAGGAATACCTTTCACCCACCTCTGTTATGTCCTTCATTGGAAGCACTAATTGCTAGTGCAACCTGGTACTACACACTTTGCAGGCATCTTTTTATCTTTATAGTTTCGTTTGTGCAGGTAAATAATTAGAAACACATTAAAAATCACCTTCCACTCGTCGTTGTTACTCTGGAAGGTTATATTGGTATGTCCTTGATTGGCTAGTGCAACCTGGTACTACACACCTTGCAGGCATCTTTTTACCTTTATAGTTTCGTTTGTGCAGGTAAATAATTAGAAACACATTAAAAATCACCTTCCAACCATATTTTCTGCTCTGGAAGAATACACATGACTTAACCTCAAATAAAAACCCGGCCCGCTGATTCAGTGTTGCCATATTTCATGCTCCGGCCTAGTGAGTAAAGTCGGCCATGCCCGAACGCAATCAATGATTCATTTACTGATTCCAGTATACTTCAAGTAGTATCGAAATTGTCTCAAAATTTGTGAAATATGTTGTATGATAAGATAAAAAAATAAAGATGGAATATTCTTAATACCATTGTCCAAGTATCCAGGAATAATAAAGCTCACGGGGGGCGACAGTATAATTTGAATTGTGTATGCGCTAAATTTGCTGTTTTACAATCAGTAGTCCGGTGGCAGCCAAGATGATTGTGATTGATGATTGACAAATTTTCTAGTTTTGAGTGTCTGCATTCGTGTCATGTTAAGCTTCCGTACTTCACTACTTCCATACTCTGTGCTAATGCTAATACTACAATTGTTCAGCATCATGCAACAAACATGCTGTTTCAACCCGAGAATAACAAAAATTAACGAGAAGCGATGACTAGCGGCGGCGTATTTGATATTCCTTTGATGTCGGTTGCGGGATTTTCGATTACCTTGAATGCTGCCGTTTTACATCGAAACAGCATATTTGTTGTTAACAATAAATTATAGTACGAGTGTGACATGTCACGAACAAATATTCTCGATTACCATCGGACTATAAGCAACTGATTGAAAAACAGTATATTTAGTACGTGCGCATACAGGATTGAAATTATATTATATGGTTCTTCTCGTCTGGGATTCAACGTTAAACAAGATCATTCAAGGTCATCCAAAATAGCACCTACAACATCAAAGGCAGATCAAACACGTCGGCGGCTGTCGCTTCTCGTTACTTTTGCTATTCTCGGGTTTTATATATAATCAGTTACTTTTTGTCCGGGAGTTAGCCGAGAATATTAAATTTGTTAGTCTTCCTTGTGTAAACTTCAACTATCAGCAGCAGCTGCTTCAATGCCAAATGATAGCATTCAAGGTGATCGAAAATGACGGCTGTCGCTTTTCGTCAGTTTTGTTATACTTAGGTAATATGCTTTAGACATTAACGATATCATCGCAATTCTACAAGCTCCTTGATATTGTATGGTGATTGGTAAGTTCTCTTAACAAAGTAATAAGTCTTACCTGTTTTATTTTGAGTTTAAACATTCTAACGTGTCATGGCTTTTGTTCTTCCTATTATATAAAATATCCACAATATGTGAGTGCAGAGTCACATAATTAATTCTCAAATTTTGTAAGCAACTACCCGTATTTAAAAATGGTGATCACTACCTATTGTTCGCTAGTTCATCATTTGAAAAAAAATATTTTGTTCTGTTTGACAGCAAAGTGGGCGTACTGTTTAACTTCTGATAGCAGAGCCCCTTGTTCATTAACGAATAAAAAGTTAACTCTGAGTTAGGCTTAAGCTCTAGTTAACTGCGACGGTGTGTTGGTTATACAAGTTTAACTATGACTGGTGCATGGCCGACTCTACTCAGTTAACCCGATCATAGTTTCCGTAAGGGCCTTTTATGGATTGAACTGGTTGATAACGCTGACAAAATAGGTACGGTTACTGGCTGAAGCCGCTATCTAAAGCAACAGACCATAATATAGTTAAAGCCCCGGTCAAACAGAGAGCGCTCTAGAACGCGGCATTCCGGCGTTCTATAACAATACAATGGAACGCTATAACGCGGCGTTACAGCTCACTAGAATTCACTGTTTGACCGGGCCTTGAGTTCATCTATGTTTGAATCACTAGATATCCTGACAAAAATTGACGTAACGCTTTTGCTCAACCCATCAAACAGGCCTGTTTGGTACAAACTCAGAGTAACAACTGGGTACAAACAACGGAATGCGGTAACGCGGCGTTACTAGAATGCCCTCTGTTTTGTTTTACCGGGCTGATTCGGTCTCGTTGCTCGTTCGTCGTTCCGCTTTGAACCGCGTTTGAACCTTTGCCTTCTACACTTTTGTGTTTCATGTCATTACCTGTGATTTGTGACATAACTGACAGGCCACGGCGGCCTGTGCATGAGAGTTATGGCTGTGTGGTTGACATCCATGATATCATGATTGACATTCACTCAGACATTTGTGATTACTTGTGACGTTTTGAGCTGATTTCAGCTGATGTTTAGGGTTTAGTTTAGGGTTACGTAAACTTTACAAAAATCTTGAAAACTCGTTGCTCGTTGGTGTCAATAGTATATAATATAATATATAAAGGTATACTTAATTAACAAGCTATTCTATGATATACTATTTATTGTAAATTATATAATAGACAGTTTTGCATTTGAAAAACTGCTACGCATAACCTAATTATAGCTTTTTATGTTTAGGATGCTGCGCAACGCTTTAGTTCCTTGCAAAGACCTACTGGGAACGACGAACCTATTGAAAACAGTGTCCGGCAGCTTTGGAAATGTTCAACATCAAAAACAACAGCAGTCTACAGCCCCTCAAACTGATAGTCAACAAACACAACCTGCTATTAGGCCTTACTCTCCTTTCCAAGTTTCAAGAAACAATCTAGCTGAATATGCTCTCGCAAGGTTGGATGATTTGTTAAATTGGGGTAGGAAGGGCTCAATGTGGCCATTAACATTTGGATTGGCCTGCTGCGCTGTGGAGATGATGCACATTGCAGCTCCTAGATATGATATGGATAGGTATGAATATATTACATTTAATGAAATATATGATAAACTATATTCACAAGCTATATTTAATTGTAAAAGAGTATTTGAATCTATGGTTTTGTTCTTGAGCATACTTATTTGTTTAATTAACAAATATAATTCAGCTAAATACCCAGAACTAGAAACTTTCTTTAAAATAATAATAAAAAATATCATAACAAAAGACAGTCCCTGATTAGAATTAACATGCACTTTTGCTGTAGAGATATTTGCATATCTGAAGCTATTTTCCTTATGCTGTCTCAGATATTTTCATAATTAATTTTTAAAGTAGTTTTAAGCTTTGATCATTGATTAACTTATTTACTAAATAAGTTAATCACTTATTTACTAAATAAGTTAATCAATGATTTGATGTACAAAGGTAGTGTATTACAAGACTATAATCTGGTAAATATGTTAATCAATGCTATAATATATTCTTTCTGTGAGTATAAGATTGTGACCATTGTGTGCTGGATATATATTACTTGCTGGAGCTCTTATATTGTATTTATGGCTAGTAGTGACTCAGGTCTCCCTTCAGAGTGAATAAATAATTTGCTTTTTATGGCCAGTAGTGTGATCAAACTTATCTCTCTATATTTTACAAAAAAAAAACATTCAAATATGTACAAACTTGACTCTGCTTTTCCTTCAAAGCAAATAAATCTTTTGCCCCTTTATGCCTAGAATTGTGATCAAACTTATCTCTATGTTTTACAATATCAATATCCCTTCTGATCTAAATAGATGTCTCCCTGATTTTGAATCACAAAAATTGTCTGAATATTACCATTTGAACCCCAAAATATCAGATCATATTTTATGATTTGTATGAATGATTTTGAATGTTTTTTTATTCATATATTTTCTAAAAGCCTGTATTCCATAACATGCTGAACTCAATTTATTTGCAATGCTTTGAATATACAGGGTTATTCACATTATTCAACACCTCGTTCGACACGGAGCATTATGGCTCTTTAGCCATAATACTTTTATTTGATAAAAAAGAAAATAATAATTTGGGATTGATAGAGACCCATAAAGGCTACATTTTAAAAATATTTTCATGTTATACAGGGTGTCCCAAAAACACGAAATGTATCAAAGTTATGTTTTTTTAAATGGAACACCCCATATATTATTGCACATTCAGATTCCTTGGTGAATTTTAGTGTGACTTTATGTATCATACATGGTACCTAAAGCGAACCGTTAATGTGTAAACCACCATTTTCGGTATAAATAGATATTGGGAAAAAATTGAATATCGCAGAGGTTACAAAATATGGAAGGCTGTAACTTTGCCGTATCACTAAGCATAAAATGCATCAGCTTTGATGAGACTGTCAAATTTAAATTACGTTTATGTTTGGAGAAATCGGTTGATGAATTAAGGAAACTTCGATCAGCGATAACCTGATTTTTTCAAATGGGAATGCCTAATTTTTTTTATACGGTTAAACGTAGAATTTGATAAGCTTTCTAATGATATAAGGTTGTGGACATCAATGTCTCGTAGTTTTCATTTAATTTTAAATTTTCAAACAAATCGGCGATTTTCAATTTTCCTACCTATAAGCAACGTAGCAGGCCATGAAATATAAACAAAAATCTGTTCAGGTAGAAGAAAACAACTAACTTAGCAGAAAAATACACACTAACTAGACTAAAGGGACAAGATTATAAAAATTCCTTACAACGAATCAACTCTCCCAGAAACAACTGCGATAACATCTGTAAGGTCAAAGAGAAGCTGGAGTATGGCAGTAATCGATATTTTTACTGTCTACTGGCTACCGCAATTTACTAGAGGTTAAAAATTTCCAATGCAATCAAAAACCCTCATATAAAACAGAAACAACCAGCGACTGTTGCTCCAGCACGCAACCATCAATCATATGTAATGGTGTAAAAAAGTACTAATTTGCATCGAAGTCGATACCTCTAACTGGAGCCCTTCTATTTTTCAATATCTATTAGCAATATTGCAAAAAAGGAATACTGACAAATCAGATTTAAATTTTCTGCCATTTAAGTTATGTTTTATAATTTGAACAAATTTTAATTCATTCTTCATTTTCTGCGACCTTGCTAATAGGTACTGAAGAATTTTCAGAATTCCAGTCAGAGGTACTTTTGACTTGAGTTTTGACAGAATTGCATACTTTTTTTATATCATTAAATGTGAAATTTTATTATCAAAATAATAAACTGCTTACAACATTCTCTAGTAGTTTTTACTTTATTTCAAAATTTTTAATGGCTTTGGAAATTGCCAATCTCTAGTACATTGCAGTAGCTAGTAGGCCGTGAAGAAATCCATTTCTGCCATACTCCAGCTTCTCTTCGACCAAAGATATGTTACCGCCGTTGTTTCTGGTTAGACTTTGTTTGTTGTGAGTAATTTTTATAATCTTGTCCCTTTAGTCTAGTTCGCGTGTATTTTTCAGCTAAGTTAGTTATTTTATTCTACCTGAACAGGTTTTTGTTTATATTTCAAGGCCTGCTACGTTGGTTATAGGTAGGCAAATTGAAAAACGCCGATTTGTTTGAAAATTTAAAATTAAATGAAAACTACGAGAGATTGATGTTCACAACCTTATATCATTAGAAAGCTTATCAAATTCTACGTTTAACCGTATAAAAAAAATTAGGCATTCCCATTTGAAAAAATCAAGTTATCGCTGATCGAAGTTTCCTTAATTCATCGACCGATTTCTCCAAACATAAACGTAATTTAAATTTGACAGTCTCATCAAAGCTGATGCATTTTATACTTAGTAATACGGCAAAGTCACAGCCTTCCATATTTTGTAATCTCTGCGATATTCAATTTTTTCCTGATATCTACTTATACCGAAAATGGTGATTTACACATTAACGGTTCGCTGTAGGTACCATGTATGATACATAAAGTCACACTAGAATTCACCAAGGGATCTGAATATGCAATAATATATGGGGTGTTCCATTTAAAAAAACATAACTTTGATACATTTCATGTTTTTGGGACACCCTGTATAACATGAAAATATTTTTAAAATGTAGCCTTTATGGGTCTCTAACCATCTCAAATTATTATTTTCTTTTTTATCAAATACTTTAGCCATAATGCTCCGTGTCGAATAACGTGAATAACCCTGTATATTGACCAGTCTAAAAATATTAATTGAGACAAATACCCAAAACTTTGTAGAACTTGGTATATTTGATTATTATCAAACTTTATGTTTTGAGGTTTCTATATGAAAGATGTTTTGTTTTGAACAGAATGTTATCAGTTTTATTTTTGTTTATTGTCAATTTGTGTGCACCATCTTCTAATAATGCTGAAAGTTCCATATTTCCTATTATTAAATTTGTGTCATCAGCATAACTGATTATCTCAAAATTTGGGCTATTATCCAAAGAGTCATTGGTCATTGGTATAAATCACAACATAACAATATAGAAAGTTGCTCCTTTTTTTGTTTGTCACATTTTTTATGTGATGGTTTCATAATAACTAGGCTGGAAAAATGTCCATGTTCAAATGAATTATTAAGTAAAGGCCTTTATAGAAACACACGAGTACGGTCCTGCAGTGTAGACAGTAGTGTGTAGTTTTATCGGCTCCATAATAATCTCCAAATAATTTGGGAATTACGAGCTGTAGAAACAATTAAAAGTGATCAGTGGTTTATATAAGTGGTACTTAGTATAGCATCACAAAAATCCTGTATCTGGTAAACAAGGTAAATTAGATCTTAGATATCATAGCGATTTCACGGACATTCCGCATAGACACCGATAAAAGTCCAAGGTCCGACGGGTCGACCGGCTGAGGATTTTTTGCACGGTAGCAGAATTTGATATTGATAATAGGTAGGTTATTGCACCTGAATACATAGTTCCGGCTTCCATATCCACGGAAAACAGGACTGGACTAAGCAAGAAAACGGTAAGATAGAAAATATAAGTGGCCAACATGGAAGGAATAGCAGGCGTCCTTAAACAAATTAAGGAAAGTATAAAACAAATGAATGAGAAGCTGGACTCGGTCGTGCTCGAAATAAAACGGATGGCGGAAGAAAATAAGGAGCTGAAAGATAGGGTTAAAGGACAAGAGGAAAGAATAGAAAGACTCAAGAGAGAGATAAGGAAAAAAAATATAGTCATGAAAGGAGTAGCAGATGAGACAACTGAAAACTATGAGAAAACAAGTGGCAAAATTGTTACAATTCTGCAAAAAATGGGTGTAAGTTTCAATGCTAAAGAGGATATAGAAGAAGTACGAAGACTTGGAAGATACAACAGTGAAAGAGATAGACCAATTTTAGTCAAGTTCATAAAAGAGCCTACTAAGTTTACAATTTTGAAGAACACAAGAAATCTAAGAGGGACAAATGTATGGATTGACGAGGACTATCCAAAGGAGGTGCGAGAAGATAGAAGAAAACTGATCCCAGAACTCAAGGAGGCAAGAAACAGAGGATACAGAGCAACGCTAAGGTACAATAAACTTGTAATCAACGGAGACATATATAAAGCACATGAAGTGGAACAAGGAAGCCAAACAGCTGGTGAAGAAACCCACGGTACTACCGCGAACAAGAGAACAGTGTCTGAAAGATCGCCGGAGGGGGGCAGTTCTACAGAGCAAATCAGTAAGATAACTCGAACAGCTCAAAAAAACTAACACATAAAGATGTGGCGAATTACAAAGCTGATGGACAAGGCAATGGACAAGGAATTGCTCTATTAGGAAGGAATAAGGAAAAATATAGTAAAATACAGTTAGGAAAATGCAACAGGAATGACCTTAATAATCAAAAAGCGGACTATCGACATAAAGGAACGCGAGAAAAAGTGCAAAAATCGGAAAATAAAAGATAGCAAATTGTTAATCGGTACTTGGAATGTGAGAGGAACTTACACAGCAGGAGCCCTTAGACAGGTAGTAAGAGAAGCTAAGCACTATAAGATGGACATTGTTGCCCTACAAGAGACAACACAATCAGGATCAGATATTGTAAATATAGATAGTATGATTTTATTTAAAAGTGGTGGAAGAGACCATAGGATGGGAGTGGGATTTCTTGTAGAAAAAACTATTAAAAAGAGCGTGATGAAATTCAGTCCTATAACAGACCGAATGTGTTCTATAAGATTGAGAGGAAAAGATAGAAATATTACTATTATTAATATACACGCCCCCTCGGAAGACAAACAGGAGGACGAAAAAGAACTGTATTATGAGATGTTGGCGAATGAGTATGAAAAAATACCGAAACGTGACATAAAAATTGTAATTGGGGATTGCAATGCTATGATAGGTAAGGAGATTATATATAGAACAATAATAGGGATTCACAGTAAACATGACTTGTCGAATGACAATGGGCAGCGATTGATTAACTTTGCAGCAGAACGGGATATTGTAATAAGGAGCACACAAATTGAAAGAAAGGAAATTTATAAAGGAACCTGGAAATCCCCCAACGGAAGAGTAGTAAATCAAATAGATCACGTGCTAATAGAAAGAAAACACCTACACAAAATTACAAATGTAAGAAGTATGAGAGGAGCTGAGGCTGACTCTGATCACTTCCTTGTTAAAGCCACATGTAAGAACCTATTAGAGAGTTCTGGGAATTTTAAGAAGAACGTAAAGAGAAAAAGGAAATATGATATAGAAAAGTTACAGGAGCTAAGAACACGAGATGAGTACCAACAAGCTATAAATAAAAGATTAGAGAAAACGTGCCCAGTAGAAGAAATCGATGATAAGTGGACGCAGCTAAAACAGATAATAGAAGATACAAATGAAACTGTAATACCATCAACAACAATGCAATCAAAGGGAAAAGACTGGTATGATGAAGAATGCGAGAAATGTGAAGCAGAAAAAAAGAAGTTAAGGTTACTTATGCTAACAAATGGCAGTGGTCTAAATATCGAAAACTACAAGAGAATCAGGAGAAAAATGAAAGAATTATGCAGAAAAAAGAAGAGACAATATAATGAAAACGTCGTAAGGGAAATAGAAGAAAAGTTTAGAAATAAGGAGACTAGGTCTTTCGACCAAGAAGCAAAGAAAATGGGGAGAGGATATTGTAATAGGCAAATATTTTTGAAAAACAAAGATGGAGCGTTAATAGCAGACAAAGACGAAATACTAGAAACGTGGAAAGATCACTTTGTTAACCTGTTGAATGAGGAAAAGATAGAAAATCAAGAAACTCAATTAGTGACGGACGGTGACGCAGATAGTTTGGAAGTTCCTACATATGAAGAAATAGAAATCATAGTACAAAACATGAAGAACAATAGAAGCCCTGGAGAAAGCAATATAACAGCAGAAATGTTAAAAGTTGGAGGAGAAAAGCTTAGAAGAAAGATCCACGAAATGATGAGAGAAATATGGCTAAAAGAACGAATGCCGGTAGACTGGTCAAATGCTTTAATATGTCCAATATATAAGAAGGGTGACCCAACAATATGCGAAAATTATAGAGGTATCGCCCTTTTAGACACATGCTACAAGGTACTGGGACAGATAATAAGAAAGAGGCTGGACGGTTATGCAGAAACAATTTTAGGGGAATATCAGGCTGGATTCAGAAGCGGCAGGAGTACGACAGATCAAATATTCGTTCTCAAGGAACTACAGATAACAAGCTATGAATATAAAATGGAACTACACGTGCTTTTCATAGACTTTAAACAAGCCTATGATAGTATAAACAGAGAGAGAATATATGAAGCAATGATGCAGCTAGGAATTCCAGGAAAACTCATAAGGCTAATAAGAATGACATTACAAAAAACCAAGAACAAAATTACATGGTTGGGAAGTGAGTCTCAAGAATTTGAAGTGAGAAAGGGACTCAGACAAGGCGATCCTCTATCAACGATACTTTTTAACTTGACGCTTGAAGCAATAATTAGAAAAAGCAAAATCAAGACAAATGGAACCATATTTAATAACGAACACCAATGTATAGCATATGCAGATGACCTAACACTAGAAGCAAAAACAAAGAAAGAACTAGAGAAAATTACGTCAAGGATAGCTGCGGAAGCAAGGAGATTTGGGATGGAGATAAATCAAAGTAAGACAAAGTATATGGTCATGGGACAAATGGAAAAAACTTCCGATGATCAATCGAACCTAACTTTTATGGCCAACAACAAGAAATATAATTTTGAAAGGACTACGGAATTTATGTACCTAGGGGTAATCATAGAGCAAAAAGGACAAGAGAAACAAGAAATACAGGCAAGGATCACCAAAGGTAACCAGAAGTATGGAGCCCTGAAAAATCTTATGAAATCCAAATATGTATCCAGAAAGACCAAAGAGAGAATTTATACAACTGTTATAAGACCAACAGCGACGTATGCTTGTGAGACGTGGACTATGAACAAAGAGGAGGAAGAAAAAATTAAAAGATGGGAAAGAAAAATGTTGAGAGCTATTTATGGAGGCGTAAGGACAAACGAGGGATGGAGGAGAAGAACAAACCAGGAACTGGTAGACATGTATGAGAACCCCAATATTATAGCAGTCATCAAAGCGCAGAGAATAAGGTGGCTGGGACATGTGGAGAGGATGAATGGGACGAGAATGGCAAAACTAGTTCTCAACCGGAGACCAATAGGAAAAAAAAGGAAGGGTAGACCAAGGGAAAGATGGTTGAAGAAGGCAGAAGATGATTTCAAGAAAATTAATGTTAAACACTGGAAAGAGAAGACGGCAGACAAAAATAGGTGGCGTGGAATAGTCCAGGATATACTCAGAAATAGGTGGTGAAAGTATCCAAAGACAATTCTAAGTTAGATAAATTTTAGCGGTATAAGATCAGACTGTACTCATTTCTGCCCTAGGCCTTCATGGCCTGTTGTGCAAACTAATAATAATAATGGAAACACTGATCTGGATCTGGATACATCAGTTATATGTCAAACTGCTGTCAAGTGGCATTTATGATTCCATGAATTTAACGGACATCGAACAACGAAAAAGTTGGTTTAACAATAAAAACAGATGATAAAGTAAAGCAGCTACTGATCTGAATCACCCGATCACAATCACTTACTGTACAAGAGTGAACTACCCTATTTCTGACCGATCCCAGATCACTTTCCGAACGTCAGGATCAGTGATCCAACTGATCGGGTTAACTCGATCATAGTTTCCATAAAGGCCTCAAGTAACTAAGTACTTCCTTGATGCAATCTATTGATATACTTTAACTTGTTGAAATTTCATCTGTCACCCATTTATTCTCAATTTTTTTCATAACTTGTAAAATGATTGAACATTTTGCAAAATTTTGTTGTATATTTTGCATAATATTAAAGTACTGATTAAACTTATCATTCCTTTTTGTTGAACATGTTTGGAAAAACTGAGAGTAAGAGAGTATTTGTTAGGTGATTTTTCATTTTATTGTGGTAAGTTTGTATATTATTAAGAATATTATATTAATATTTTATCTGTTATTTCTCTATGCATTGTCCATATGCAATTTTTTTCATTATATTATTGGCTCTGATCTGAGATCAACTGACCAGTTGTAGTCCACATGCAATCTTTTGCAGTTTTATCTGTTATATCCCTGTGAATTGCATTGCCCACATGCATTTGATCTTAACTGAATTTATCCTTTGCTTCTCATATTAATTTGGGTGACTCTTCTTAAGTAGCTTTGTCATATTCATTTCTTGTCTTTAAATATTCATCTTTATATCTTTGATTATGATTATAGAGGCCAAACATGCATAATTTGTATGGTTTTTCTTGGTTAGCATTCAAATAAAACATTGTTTGCTTCTTAATATGATGTTTCAGTATATTTAAATTTAAATCATATTCAGACAAGTTTACTCAATTTAGTGAAGAGTATCAAGAAGGTTTAGGCGTTCATTTGAAAACTTCTCACCACAGAATTATCAAAAACCGCTGATTAAAAGAAAAAACGCTGAAGCATGTCAAAAGATTATTCAAGGGGAACAATTTTTTAACCAAAAACTACTTTCCACCTTGTACTCTGCCCTCAAAATTTTAAATGACAAGGGATACCTATAAAGTAATAGTTTGTGGCAAAGGCATGCCAAAATCCTTTATTATGACATTTAATTTTTTTAAATCGGTTGATTCTTTTTCGAGAAAATGAGAAAAATCTTTATGTATTTTAATTTGTTCAGATTCCTGACAGACAGTTGCAAAAACAGTGGAAATGATTCCCATTTATAGTTGCTCAAAATCAATGTGTCTGCCAAAGTTCCATTCTGTTTAACTTTCTGGTAAGATAACTTTGTATAGGTCTAATCTGGACATTGTTATAAAATTAACTCAAACCAGATCTCTTGCAAATAAAAAATGGAAAGTTCTGGATGAAGTTGCTTAAGTAGAAGATTTGGGTGATTTTGGCTGAAACCTAATACTTCATTATGCATAATGTGGATCCGACTGACATTTCATTT
The DNA here is from genome assembly GCA_951848785.1 of Callosobruchus maculatus. NCBI lineage: Eukaryota > Metazoa > Arthropoda > Insecta > Coleoptera > Chrysomelidae > Callosobruchus > Callosobruchus maculatus. Next base: position 12,983,013 of record CATOUR010000100.1, read on the forward strand.
GGATCTAAAGACGATTTCGATCGGCAAGTTGGGTTTTGTGAACAAATGAATACACCGATTAATGGTAATCATGCAAAGAATATCTGCCTCACTGATGAATTGCACATTTTTTTATCTTACTGGATTTGTTAATAAGCATAACTGCAGGTATTGTAGCAATAAAAATCCTCATGCTTTTGTAGAAGGGCATACCCACAGTACCCCCCAAAAAGAGGCATTTCGAGAAACAAAGTGATTGGGTCATTGTGTATTAATAGAAATTTAAATGGAGACATTTATTTGGGTATGTTGGGAAATAGCATCAATCTGTTGTCACTGAAACCATTGAAAACCAAATCAAAGAGAAACCATAGGGTGAAGAGGCTGAAATCTATTTCCAGCAAGATGGCGCTCCTTACTATGTTCTTCCGGTTTGGCAATGGCCAGACGACGCGTTTCCAGTAAATGGATAGGCTGAAGAGGGTCTCTAGATTGCCCTGAAATTTTGGATGACAGGAATTTAAACATTGCCTATATAATAATATAGGCAATGTTAAAACCAATAGGTTGGGCGATAACACGCAACATTTTGAACACTTATTTCAATAAAGAGTGATATTTGCGCGTGTTTTTGTTTTCTATTTGAACAATTTAAGATACAAAAGATTTTTCTAATTTTCTCGAAAACTAATTGGCCGATTTGAAAAAATAAACGTCAAATTAAAGGACTTCGACGTACCTTTGAAACGAGATATTACTTGATAATGCTTGTCATTTAAAATTTGTAAGGGGATGAGCCTTGTGCACAAGGGGTCAAGTAGTTTCTGGTTAATTAGTTGTCCCCCTTGACAAATCTTTTGACGTGTCTGGGCGTTTTTTCTTATCAGTGGTTCCCGATAAATCCGTGGTGGGAAGTTTTCAAATATAAAATCATTCATTTGCATGGGAAGTGCTAAATGAGATTACTTGACGGCTTGTCATAATTTCTTTTCAGATATGGTGTGGTGTTTCGAGCTTCACCTCGCCAGGCAGATGTGATAATAGTAGCTGGAACTTTGACTAATAAAATGGCACCTGCATTGCGGAAAGTGTATGATCAAATGCCAGAACCTAGATGGGTTATCTCCATGGGTAGCTGTGCTAATGGTGGTGGCTACTACCACTATTCCTACTCAGTTGTCAGGTATACATTTTAATATTTTTTTCTTGTTCAGTCATTGGCTGAAGCAGTAGTAGCTTAAGTAGCTACAAATACAAACACTTTTTATGACCCTGCTCAAACTGCTTCATCATCTCCACATACACATTTCAGCACAGGGTTTGAATTCAACTATCCATGAGAATCCAAATCAATGAATGTATTTCATTGCAATAGTTTTAAGGTGATTTTACCAACCTCTATATATTCTACTCGCAAGTGAAATCTGAACACTTAGAAAAAAAAGGGAATTTGCATTAAACATGTGTGCACAGCTTGGCAGTACCCTCTATAGAGCACATCTGAACGTGGTACGCCATATAGACCATCCTATTGGTTTAATAGTTTGGGGCGCCTTTGCACTTAGGAGCAATTCATCTTTCCTTGTGATTCATGGCACAATGACGGCCCAACGTTATGTGAATGAGGTGTTGGAACCAGTTGCTGTTCTATATGTCAGAGACCTCAAAGAGGGTTTCTTCCAGCAAGATAATGCGCGTCCTCGTATTTCAAGGGTGTCGATGAGGTTCCTACAAGAAGCTGAGGTCAGGGTAGGCCCCTGGCCTCCAGGCTCACCAGATTTATCGCCAATTGAAAAAGTATGGGATAGGATGGGTAGCTACATTCGTGATCTACCCAAACCTCCGACCATGCTGGACAAACTGGAACATGCAACTAATTATGGCAAATGGATTTGTATATTATTGTCTTTAGTCCTGCCTTCAGAGTAATAATACCGAGGTCCTGTCGGTATTTTATATTTTAACCGCATCCTTTTTTTTCTGTGTCAGGCTTACACTTGCGATTAATATCCTTTGAAATAAGAGTACATTTTGAGAATTTGACAGTTGTTGGTTTGCTTTTTTAATTCTGAACTATTATTTGAAAGAAATTAATCCATCTGATTATCATTGGAATATTTTTTGTACCTATTTAGTTTTTTTATCGCTGTGTCACCAAATATAATGTAGTTGAGAATAGTTTCCTAGACGAAAAACAAGAAAATAGATGGTTTATGAGGGAAAACTGTAGTCTTTGAAAAAATACAACAAATTTAATATACTCAGAACAAAGCAAAATGCAAGCTGCACTATCCTATAGTACATATAAAAGATTTAAATGTTTTCTGCTCATATTCAAAACAACAATATTTATATAGACATCATAATTTCAGTCAAATTTATGAGTTCCACTAGATTTATAAATAAAATTTTCTCATACTTTGCAATTGGATTGAGAAATTTTTAACATAGTTTATTTGTTTTTCCAAATTTTTAATTTTCTATTTCTGGTTGGGGTTTTGAAAGGTATGTTAATTTTTTTACAGTACAAATCAGACCAATTATTGTCCTCTACAATTAAGCACCATACTAGTATAAAAAAGGAAAACGTTAGTAAGCTTTCTATTTTAACTTTTAACTGATCTGGTGAAATGCAAGGATAAAATTAGAGGGGTGGGTTGGCCCAGTGGATCCCGGGTTCGATTCTCGTTGGAGGCGGAAATTTGTTTTTTTTTTTCAATCAAAAATAAATTTCCATGGAAGATAACGAAGAATCCTACCCTAAGGCTACACTGTTGGCTTCTAATTAACAGTGCTGTTTCCAGAGTGGCGCTGGGAAACAGTAACAAAGCCTACACAGAACACGAGACTAGAGCAGTCGATGCAGACGACACAAGTAAAAAAAAAAGAATAATATTAGGTCCTCTAAAAGTAATAAAAATCTCCTCAGCTCCCTAGGTGAAACCATTTTAGCCCCCCCCCCCCCCTCCGACCAAATTACCTAACTTCACCAATATTGTACCATTGACGTATTTTAGGTAACAATTTTGTTATTGATATTTTTTTTGCAGGGGCTGTGATAGAATAATTCCCGTCGATATTTATGTGCCAGGATGCCCACCAACCGCTGAGGCTCTACTTTACGGTGTTCTACAACTACAGAAAAAGGTCAAGAGGACAAACACTTTGCAGATGTGGTACAGAAAGTAAAGGAAACATCCATCTTAAAGTCACTTGATAATTTTAAGTGTAAATAGTTAAGTACATTTTCATTAATATACTCGTTCTGAATAACTGAATGTTAAGTACAAACAGTTTGATTTAGATACATTTTATTTATTATATATCCTCGCACAGCAATCATTTTGACTCTCCATTCAGTATGTATGATTATGGTGAGTTATGGGATGTTATTAGTTATTGGTGATGCGAAGTTTCTAATAAAGATTAAGAAATTGTGAAATTTGGGCCGTTCTGAAATTGTGAGCCTCAAGTAGTATCAATAAAGTAGCCTTTAGTAACTGCTAGTTGCCTGAAAGTGGTCAAGGAAAGTTGAATAAAAATCATCATCTATGACTAATGTTTCTAATATTATAGAAACAATATTATTTATTTATATTACATCACTTGATTCTTTTAGAATCGTACACATAAAAAATTGTTCTCCTAACAAACATTAAATAGAGCACAGTGATTTATCTACATATCTGAAATGTAATTGAGAAGGCGCTGGGCTGTGGATGAGAGGGGGTATCTACATATGCAAATATTTATTGAATTACGCAAAAGATTTACAGTATTTTTCAATATCATCGCCTAACTCAATTCACTGAGTGTTTTCGAGGAACTGCTCAAAAATACTCTGTTTTGTATGATGTACCACTGTATATTTTAACTAAAACAAGATAAGTCGATCGAGATTTTCTGAAATTAAGGAAATCATATCTTTTCACGAAACATTTCTGAAAAACACTTTTTGATACATCAAATTTGCTCAATGAGATAGTGACGTTTGTTTCGTATGTCAATATACATAATCAAAATCCAATTGTATTGAGTTGAGTTTCTTTGAACACATTTATACCTGCTTGATGTTATTCAAACGGATTGCAATCCTCATTGGGCGACTGAAGATTGAACTAGATTTTAATTTGTGGTACAATGAGTGAAATGCATGGTTGGTGAAGGCAGCTACATCGAAAATACTATTGTTCATTCACGTGATAATCGAGGCAGTTAAATGAGGCCTTCAATTCCAAAGCCTAAATAATTTATATTGAGAAAAGGAGCTATAAGTAGTTTAAAATCATACTGTGGTACATACATACTTTTAAAAATACGGAACAAAGGGTCGTTATTAAAAAAAGGCAAGGCCGGCGGAAGGTATGCAAGTAATAGTCCCCAATAGAAAAATTGGCCAAGGGGAATTCCGATTTACAGTAATCTTAAGCAAACATTCGATTTAGGTGGTCCCCAATAACTTTAAATTTTATGAGAAATGCGTCAAGACCAAAAAAGTCGAGAAACCTTTTATTTTTTGAATTAGTGTTCACCAGGTAGTTCCGCCGACCCTAAAAAACATTACAAAGTTGTATATAAATAAAACCGGATTATGTATAAAAAAGATGATTATTCATCAGTCTTAAATAAATTACCTAATAACTGTTTATGTACAAATTAGTTAAAACGACAATAAATAAAACAGACCTAAAACAAAATAAAAACAAGATACAAAAAATAATACATCGTTAAAAATGTTTATACCTTTATACAATATTCACGTTAAGCGGTACAGTATGTACAATATCGTTTTAGGCAGTTCATACGAAAGAATATCAGAGTGTTTTTTGTGTAAAGTCTACATGAACAACATGACAAAATCTATCTATAAAGGCGCAATACGTTAATTCTATTCATCAACGACCACTCTTTATTCATGCATTCCGTGAATATACGAATACGTGCTTAAAAATTCATAATGCCTTCCGAAAAACAGAGTATTTCATCATTAGAGGATTGGACGATTTGAATTGAAACAATCATGGAAAGGTTTCTGGTTGCATACTTAACAGATATTAATCATCACAACACGATTTTGATGAAATTCTCACCATTTTTTGGCGTAGGTCAAATAAACAAAAACATAGAAATGGCATAAAATGTTTCCTTTCCAAGAAGGTGGAAATACTTGTCTTTGTCGTCACAATATCGACATTTTCAAATATATCACTTATATTGGAAGTACTGCGTTATCTATTTGACGTATTATTGTTCAAAATTATATAATATTGAGGAATTCATGAACCTTCAAAAATTATACTGTTGCATCAGTGAAACTTCATTCAGGGGCACGTTTTCTATGACTACTAATACTTTATTCAGAATATTTGAAATTCAAGTAGTCTTGTCATTGTAATTTTTTCCATAACTTCATTTAGTAATCGTATTGTTCAGGTAGTATAACAACATATTTCGAATATTATTTTATGCTACATTCATATTCAAGATACAAATTCGAATGGGGAAAGCTTGGGAAATATTTGGACTTATCCAAATCATGTCATCGTCACAATATAGTAAGTGTTTACAGTAAAAAAAAACTAAAGGTTATCTGGGCAATTGCTTTAACTATGCTTGGAAAGTTTGGCGTGTTTTTTTTTTCGAAATAATTATAAAAGTGTTCTGTATAAAAATTACGTCCAATGTTTGAATAACTTCAAAGAATCTTTTCTCACTGCAAAAAAAGCCAATTAGAATGAGCTATGTTTTAATATTTTTAGCTCGTAAAATACACATATACAGAAAAACATTTTCCATGATTAATAGATAGTCAATGATTTCAATATTACTTTAACCAGTTATAGGACAGACTTTTTATGATACTTTCGAGAGTGTATAATACTCTTTTATCCTAACAAGATCAATTATTGTGATACCCAGATGAAGAATTTTATAAAATTATAGCTGTACAAATTTAAACAAAAAAGTTGAATGGTAGTGCTTGTAACAAAAAATATAGGAAAATTGCCGGAGCAAACATCTGACACTATCCAGTACCACATATGCTCTTCTTTCATTGTGACATGCACCTTGAATTTGAATAAACTAATATATATTCTTCTAATTCAGAGGGATAGTGACGGCTTGTAATATACAGGGTGTGTCACATTCGCTAAACCAGGAAAATATATTCGTTTCTGAATTTTGGAAAGAAAAGCGGTTTGTGAATACTAAAAACTTCATAGACGTTTCTGTTCCAAATTCAAAAAGGAATATCATTTTTTGGTCCCGTGTAAGTGATATACCCCTGAATATGTGACATATGTCAAATTTTTCACACATATACATGGATCGATTGCAAAAATATCTTTTCTAGGGGCGAACTTACTTTCTTCATATTTATCTCTATTTCACTCACACATACTCGAAATCCCCTTTTTGATTATGCTACATGAGATCAAAAATTAAACTTTCATTATATGTATATATGGTCACCAATACAAAATGAATTTTTTACAAATGTTCCAAAGATATTACCACTTCTGCCGAATAATATGAGATTTAAGGATCGCAAGTCAGAAAAACTCAAGATAATGGTACTTTGGTAGCTAGTTGCAAAAAGTTGTAGGCATTTTCAATTTAGCTTTATTTCAATAAAAGTCCAGGTCACCTGTGACATTGGTGACACTTTGTGAACCTTAAGAAAAATAGCAAAATGTATCCTCACCTTACTAGCTCCTTTTCTGTAGCAAACTTGATACTTACTACCTATCATTCTATAAAGCAATCTGTATGAAATGAATGTCGTCTATCAATCATTCATTTTTTAGTAGCAAATGTCAGTAAAATAATGCACTCCAATCAGGGCTGGTAATATGATACAATTCGACTATATTGTTGAGATAGCTCGTGTATTCAGTTCAATTGTATTGTAAATGGATATACCAGTAAAATATTGTAATCACGAGCGACGTGCTCTACCATGAAGTAGATCATCTGATCAGTTATGTCAAATAAAGCTACTGTTGAGGGTTTAGCACAACCCTAACGATCTGGCAACATTGTACCTCCAATTGCCATGGCAACATCGACGACAGGAAGATGTTTAACATTTACACATACAGCTACTTCCAAATATTCCATACTGAATTGCTTTCTACATTCAATGTATAATGCACCCACTGAGTTTTGAACTCAACGCAACTGACTAGCTAGCACTTCTTTAGATATATTATTTCCGACCTTGATCTCAGGATCACTTTCAAATAGATGATTAACTAGCTACCAACCAATATCATAATTTTTCCGAGACCTGTAAATACTCGTACATCATCTTACACCATCTCACTATCTTTATCGCGACTTATCCCTGTTCTCTGTGGGTGTATGCTATCGAGGCTCCTCCTTTTTGTGTTCCACCACACCCGACGTGGGCGGAGTCATGCTGAGCTTATGCGGTGGTCCGCCTACACCGGAAGGTGGAGGCGCCTGCGGCCTCAAGTGCATCAACCCTGGATCCTTCGGCCTGAGATGGGCTGTTGCAGCGGCGTTGTAGGCCCACGCCCTCTCCTCTTGAGCCCTCATGGCGTCCATCAGCGAGTAACCGTAACGATGGTAGTAGGGATCGGTAGGCGGGGGAGGTGGCGGGGCGCCCCAATGTGCAGCAGGAGCCGCATGATGATAAGGGTGAGGCGGCGGTAAAGGATGGGAAAGCATCCGCGTGCGGTCCAGCATAGAGGCGGGATTCGGCGGTGGAGGCGGTAGTGTGCCAGGATGACGCAGAAACGGATTATACCTGCAAAAATGCAATCATATAAATAACATAGTCATCCTCCTCCGAAACGAAGGGAGAGAAAATGCAAAGACAAGCGCTAGTCAGTGTGAATGAAGACTGCTTTAGAGTACCTTATTTTTTGAATCAGATTTGATTTGATTTCTTCAACCAGAATTAGAATGCAAACCCATTTTGAAGGAGAATTTAGTTTGTTTGACACTACACAAATTTTTGGTTAAAAAATTGGTTCACGATTTTGCGCATTACATCACGTTCACAGATGTTTTCTGCCAACTGTCTGAATATAGATGTCAAATTCAGTCAAAGTCGTCTGATCTCACATATCGTATAACCTGAAATTGAATGTTTTATGATTGTATGAACGTAATGTCAAAAATCAAAACTTAACCTAGTTTCTTGAGCTATTCTTGAACGATTACTCTTTATTGAAATTCTCATTTATTAATTGCCTTCAAAATGCACAATAATAAAAAATTGCTGCCACACAACTCAACAGAAATTCTTGTCGCCGTCACTACTACACAGGAATTGAAAGAACCCATTGCGGGGCTGGGGTTGGGGGTTTAATAAACACTTAACAAACATTTAAACCCTTTGGGGTTTCTGGTTTGGTGAATATTACCAATAAACTATGACGTGGTCACAGAAATAGGGAAGTAGGGTTAGCTATTCAACGAGTGGGTCTATTTTTACCTATTCCGCGACGCAATGACATTTATATTTCAAATACGCATGCCCTCAACTCAAAAGTGGTATGGAAACAGAACATATTTTTAATTCGAATTTTGATTACGCTTTTGAAAAAATTGATGATGATACTAGACAATTTATACAGTTCAAAAAATGAAATTAAATCAAACTCAAAAAATAAGGTTAATAAAGCAGTCCTAAGAGTCCTCGGACAAGGGATATTAATTTTTTTAAGGAAAAACACTGACGTGGTAACATGCCATTGCGGATAATCGATGCTGTAAAATTCAGATTTTATTAATAATATGCACATTTCACTAAAAATAGCACAAAAAAACTGAAAACTACTGTTAAAATTTCGGAAAAACCTATTGAAAAAACTATTGTAAAATCTATTCAACCATCTATACACTAGAGTCAAGTTATTTGTCAAACAAACCGCGATCTACAAGTTATGTGAAAGGCGAAACGCATGAAAAAAGTCATGAACTCGAAAAGTAAATATTTTTTTATAGGAGTAAAATTTATAACCACATAGGCTGATGACTTTAACCTCAGCATCTTTAACATCAGTTTTAGAGCTCTGCATTTAAGCAAGTTGTACATCAATATTATTGTAGTTAAAAGTCATTCATTTGAAATTAAATCACAATGCAAAAATTGCATATAATATCTATTAAAACGTTTACTCATACTAGTTTCCAAGTTAATATATGTTTTACATTTAGTATAAACTAATAATAGTATCAACAGCTTTGGATTTACGTAATTTCTTATTTAAGTTTTCTGATTGTTTCTTTGTACATTATGCGTATACGAGCAGGCAGTGCAATTTTGGATTCAGAAAATAGATCTGCATAAGATACAGAAGAAATAAACCGCCTCTACAGATCATTATATTGGTTGAATTGAGAAGAATGCGTTCTTATTTTATGAGATATTCAAAGTACAACGACACATACCTTGGATCTGTCCTGGCCAGCATATCCTCCTCCTTAATTCTGGGCTCTTCTTTCACTCTGATATCCGACAAATCACCGTTCCTCATAGGCGACCTGTCTCTCATCAAAGGTTGCTGCATCTGTTTAGCAGACTCCGCCATCCTTTGCTCCTGTATCATCCTTTCTCGCTCCCTTTCGCGCTGTCGTTCCATTTCTCTTCGTTCCATCTCGCGTTTTTCCCTTTCTCTACGTTCACGTTCCCTTTGTTCTTGTTGCTGTGAACAGATAATGTATATTAACGAAGCGAAAGCAGTAGAGAACTCATCAAGAGTTTCTCGGATTTTTAGAATGTCGTCTGTTGGAACCTTGGATCATTCAGTTTAATATTCGACGGTTGGAACTTCTTCCTAAGGGTCGTATTCATAGTTGCTACTTGAGTGTCACTTAATACTTGGGTATCTTTCAAGTACTGTTTTGTGTTTCACATTCGTTCGATACTTAACTAAATGTTAACATGACATTTCATTGCAGTCATGGCGATTTTTGTAGTTAATTTTGGAGTATGGTGTTGTCAGTTTCTGTCACATCCGGAAAAATGTCAGACAAAAAACGTGAAACACTGGCACAAAACAAAAACATAATATAAAACGTTAAAATGCGTAGGCATAGGCATAACAAATTGACCTATATTTGAAATATGACAACGTCGCCAAATGTTTTTCCTCCGTCTTGTACGTGATGACTAGGAAACAAATGCACAAAAGGACCTAAATGGAGTATTACTCAAGAGAGCACTTCAGAGACTATGAATACGGCCCTAACATTTCTTGCTACGAAAGCTACATGAAAATTGCTGTCTGAAGATGTTAGTCCTGACGAAATGTTGTGAAAAAACTCCGCCCAACTCCTTTGACCAAAACTCAAACTCTATACCAAGGTCGAGAATGCCTTCCATTAAAACAAATGGCTGTATGAACCATACTTTAGCTTCGACATAGAAACATATTTAAAATATATACGAAGAGGTATTACCAGCAATAAAGGTAGGCGTGTGATTTTATAAGTAAACAAATTTCCATAAGCTGCAAAGTTTCCCTCGACGATCTCAAATAAATGATTCGGTAGCAGCGTGTGGGAAGTTAAAATACTAGCAGACTAGCAGATGTGAACGGTTCTTCAAATTAATAGCGGAATAATAATTTTCTATTGTACAGATAGCAAGTACATCTTCTTCTTCTTCTGAAGGAAATAGAAAACTATCATGAAATCCAAAAACACAAAAACGGAACTGTTCTGAGAATTTGTTAATGATGCAGCGATTTTCAGAAACTTCTATGACCCTGCAGCTTATCGTACTCCACATTTCATCAAAATCAAGCAATGACATCCGAGTTTACGCGATTTTAAAAAAGCCGACAGACCGACGGAAATGAGTGGCATAGATTTTTGTGATGCGGGCCTCATAAAAAGTTCTCCGGTGTGGGAGCTAAAAATTAATAATTTCTATTGCTGTGTCTGTATTTACACAAATGTGAATGCTTTCTGACAGCCACAGAGAAAGTATAGGAAATGATTCCACGCATTCCACTATGGTTTAGGTTTGAAGCTTGGATGAAGCCTGGATTAATTTGAGGATAGACAGGCTGACTATTATCTACATTTTATTTTATACAGCTATAGACTACTTGTAATACATGATCTGAATAAAAACTAGTAATTTGAATGCATTCATATTATAAAAAACTATATCCCATCGAGTTCTTTAGGCAATAAATATCTGAGATACTGGTCACACGAATATATGTCCAACAGTTCAGTTACTACACCTTGTCCAGCTGTAGTTTCTAAAGCGTCAAGTGATAATTCAAAACGGCCAAGTCAATTATTTTCCTACTCGTCACTTGTAATTTCAGACTGTAAAGTGTAATGTATATCTGTCAGTTTGAATTTACAATTGACGAGTTGGAAAATAATTAACTTGGCCGTTTTGAATTATCACTTGACGCTTTAGAAACTACAGCTGGAAAAGGTGTAGTGTGTAATTAATTTTAATGAAAAAAATTACGCATTAAAATGAATATAAACTTCTTATAACTTAATATAAACTAAAATATGATAGAGGAGTTTTACAAAACATTCTACACGATATATATGGCATAATTTTCCTTGTAAATGCTTACCTGTTGTTCTAGTCTCCTTTGTTTTTCTTCTCTCTCCCTCCTTTCCCGTTCCTCCCTTTCTCTCCTCATTCTTTCACGCTCTCGCTCTTCCCGTTCTCTTGCTTCACGCTCCCGTTGTTCAAGAACAGGGTCAGGTTTGATGGTCCAAGGCGCTGGAGGCGTCAATCCTGGCAACGTTGGAGGTAAGGGATTGACTGCGGGTGGGAAGGTGGGAATGGCACGTTGTAACGATCTGGAAAAAACACATTGAAACATCAGCAGTCGCGCAATTCAATTGCCACCCCCATAAGCAAAGGTGCACGTATACACGATTGGCAAAGTTGGATCTGGAGTGCGAAATCTTCAATGCAATTAATAAAGAAGGTACATATGGGCAAAGCCATCAGTTAAAAAGAGGCACCTAAGCTCTCATACATACTAAATTCCCACTACGTTCATAGCCAGGCGCAGTAAGAAAACAGTTTCGGTCGAGAGCTTTGATGTCTCACTCCGAGCATCGCATGTTGCCAGTTATACGTATGCTTGTAGCCAGCTTTTGAAAATTGATAGAAATGGCGACTTCGCGGTTGTGAATTTAACAACTGTCAAAACTGAAACCCTCAGTTTGTGGGTGAGGGTGACCTCTGACCTACGCAACTGCAAACATGTCAAACTACGATTCTACGATTAACCTGTGATCATACTCATATTTACTGTAGAAACTAAGGGCTCTCCCAACTGGTATGGGACTTAGAATTCGGTAAACCGGCTAGGAGAAATCGCTGGAAATTATTTTTCAAGTTCCGCAAGTAGCCGCTATGGGGAGTAACTGTAGCGATCAATCAGAATAAAGGTTTTTTCTCAAAAATATGCAATTGAAGGTATATAATAAATATTACCATGGTGTAGAGTGACACATTTTAGATTCTGGAAGATGTAGTGGTGGGGAAATGTCAAAGAAGTTTTTATTCAAATGACAATTACTTTGGTATAAGTTAACGGAACTAAAAAGCTAGCTCTCATTTGAAAGAACTGTTCTTACCTAATAAATTCCCTTACATCTCAGATGGGTACCAGGCTACAAAGGTATTGGTGGCAATACATGAACATTACTACATATTTTTTTTGCTCCAATAAAAAAATATTTGAGTATTAACACTATGTCTATCTGATTGGAGATGAAACAACTTCCAATGAAATTAGTTTATTTTAAAACCTCTTAAGGGCCATTTGCTAATTGCAAATCAACATCTCAAATAATGTTCATTTGAGACATTGAGGCGTTTTTGGATCACCAGAACTAACGAGTTTCGTGTCTATCGTTATTTTGAGCATGCGCAGTAATGATACCTAAGAACGATAATGAAGGTCGACCAACTTTACTTGCCTGCGCGCTCTCTCTCTTGAACAATCACTATGATCAATTTATTGTAAAACAACTGGCAAAAGTGCCGCTTCATGCGAGGCCCTTATTTTTGAGGGAAAAACCAATGAAATGGAAGTTAGAAACAGCCAAAAGTCACCAACTCTCTGTGTGTCGTGCGGCCACAAAAGTCGCCAATCGCCCAGCTACTATTTTTGGTCGCTAACTCGGCTTTGAAATCGCCACTTTGGCGGAAAATCGCCACACCTGGCAAGTCTGAGGATCCAGTATTCTGAAGAATGGAAGTGGGAGGTAGGGGATATTGTGTTCTATCTCTATCCTTTTAAAGGCTATTGGCTATGAGTGTGTTAGAAGGTGTTACTGAGTTCATAATATTTGAACGTCCCGCCACTGTTTTGTCAAATGCAGTTGGTGGCACTGCATATAATGGTTCTATTTCCGTAATATAAGATAGATGATGTTCGAAGTTGAACAGGAGCAGCAGTAGCGGCCCTTCTATTCTTCCCCGTTGTTCGTTTCCATCCAACTACAATACACAATATTAACACGGTGTTCCATGTATTTATATCGGCATTCTAGATCCCGCCTTGCCAATCGTTTATAAGACAAAAAATTGTAGTTGATTCACTCAAGTTGGAAAGGCAGCACAACTGAAAATGGTTGATTTCTATACAGACAAATAAATTTAATGGAACACATGTTTTGTGGATTTATAGTTATTTAATCGATTCAATGTCACGCTTGATCCGCTAGTATATCTTAGTGAAATTGGTCCGTTAATAACACTATTAATTGAGTGCTTACCTCCAAGGATCGTGGTGTAACGAAGTCAAAGATCCTAAGTGAGCATCTCTACCGGCCGCTGCCGCCGCGGCTGCCGCTGCGGCAAACGGAGACATCGAAAACGGTGACGTGCTGGAAGCACCCAATGGAGGTGGCCCTCCCGCACCGGCCGCGCCATATCTCGTGAACGGAGACAACGTCGAACCGGTCGAGAAAGGAGATTTACCTACAAAAAGAGGAACATTTACATAACCCGAATGCTGATACCCCGAGACCTAAGCTTTTAAAAATATGCTTGCAATACTACATATAACCATTCCGAGTAGGGTTACCACCTTTTAATTTTGCTTGACCAGGAGACATGATAAACAACAAAATATTAGACCGCAAGTGGAGGGAGAGTATCCAAACCGGCAATTATACTTTATTTATCAGTTTTCTATGAAACATAACATTTATGAGATAACTTGGAATAAACACATAACTTAGATATTCAAGAACTGTTCGTTAAATAATCAAGAGAAGGTTCAGAACCAAAACAGTTGTTAGGCAAAGTTACAGGATACCTAACAAGAGATAAGTTTGATAGAAAAAAAAAACGTTACGCTACGTTTGATAAAGATCATTCTTCAAGTCTGCCTCCTCAAAATCCGTAAGACTTAAGTGACACCTACGTTTTGAATCCCACCTCATCGAAAGCTTGACAATAATCATAGATAAGGGAGAGAGAGTCGTTTGGTTATGTTTCGATTAACAACTAAGAAATAAAATAAAAGTGAATTGACGCTTTAGCTGTATAAAGTTTGCAGACCTTGCGATCATGCCACAAAATCGCATGAATTTAGATACACGTCATTTGTTTTCTTCAGTTTTGTGATAATATGTTGGTAGAAAATAATCGATCTTTTAGTATTTTTCAGTATTTGAGCTTTCTTTTGTAAATAATTATTTCACTGGGAGATGTTGACGATGAGCCGGGACACTTGGTGTCGAAACCGGGAGACTCCCGTTAAAAGCTTGATCCTATTTACACTGTATCTTGGCTCCCAACTCCCAAACGCGTTCCCTGGCTGCTGATTTTCACGTTTCCAGGTTTCCCCTCCCCCCACCATAGCCGTTTCTAATGGTGGGAAATAACAAGCTCAATAAATACATAAATACTATCACATAGATAGAGTATTAGGGAGTCAATTATTGTTATGTTCCTCTAATTCCTGACTATTTTAAGTACTAGAGTCAAAATTTCCATGTAATTTATTCGGGTCTTTAACGGAGTACTCGCGGAGTATGTCTGGGAAAAATAGTTTTGAAAATACATGCAAAACTATATAGAGAAGCTAGGTTATTATGGAGTGCCAGACACTCTGATTATGAAAATCGTTATAAAAAAGCAGATGCTTTAAAGGAAATAGGTAGACTTTGTGATGCCTCTTCCGAGGGTCCAATTATTTGTATTATTTCAATGTCAGTACTGTTTTTAAAGCTAAATCGGATTTCTTCACTCAATATCGAAATAATATTTCCGTAAATCGTAATCCTCGACATAGATTTTTTGGTTCTTTAGGCTCGGTCTAACCCAAAAACTTTTTTTTGGGTTAAGGTTAAAGATAAAAAACCACCTCCCATAATAAACAAGTATGTCGAGGACCGCAAGCTTCATTAATAATTATTGTTCTTTTTATATATATTTTTTTTCATTTTGGAAAACTCGCAATTTAGTTGCTGTTCTTTTGGTTGTTGTTTTGTTTGTCGTTTATGTGAACCAGACCAACTTATCAGCTAAATATTGCAGTTACTGCAAAAATAAAAAAATTACCTAAGTGACTAGCTGCTGGAGATGTAAATAGACTCCCTGGATGGTGAGGTGGTGGTGGAGGATGCTGATCGAAACCGGGTGGTCTGTGAGCCAACCCAGGCGCGAACGTCAGATCATGAGCACTTGGTGGTGTTGGCCTTTGTTGCTGATGCATCCCTGCAAATACCATGAATGATTATATCAATATCACATTACAAAAAACCACGTCCCATTATTACTGCGCTCCCAGAAGTTGAGCGTTTTGAGCGGTCGTTCATGTGTAAGTGCTTCGGAGCATCTAAGGAGAATTAACGCATTGAGAGAGACGGACAAGCTGATCTGATTTTTATTTGAATTTCCTAACTTTAATTTGGTCTGTCAACATATTTTTCACTTTGACTTACGTTAGATTTTGATATAAACGTAGTATTTATTGTATATATTATCCTTTTAGGTGTAGTACATACTACATAATATGTAGGTATCCACATAGACAGATTGCTTACAAATCATTAACATGAGAAAGCTCTGATACCACTTTTGTTTGAATAATGCCATCCATTATACAACTGTAATGCTAGGAAATTATTATATATGTTATATGGCCCTTTGACAATGAGCCTTATTGTAATAATTTCAAACAATGAATCTATTGTAGGCAACTTTGTTGCAAAGTTACCTCCAAAGAAGATAAACAACTGATAACGACTTCCTGCAATAACAAGTCATACAAAGCATCATTGTTCGATGCCACGTGTGCAAACCACTTATGTCAGCAGTAATTAAGTATAAAAGGGTGGTACTGCGTACCACAGTTGTTCAATACCCGGTTAGACTCCGTCATGTCAAGTAGTCATAAGATTCATTTGTAAAATTGTAACTTGAAAGTGCGACACAAGCGTGTGCCGCAAATAAAAGTTTTTTAAAAAGTTAATCATTGCTTCAATGATATAACAAAAATTGGTGTCAGAAGTGGGATACCTCAACGACGTTAGAACGAGAACACCCCTAGACCGTAGGCTTGGACCTTCATACGTTTCAAGAGCCAGCAACGACCTAACTTCTGGACCCCTGTAGCAGCCAAGTCGTTTGGACTACAAGGACCGGCAGAACAAGGCGACCCCTGTCTCCAACAACGCTCAGGAAGTCTGCAAGCAGCGAGTACAAGGCCTGTCCTCACTAGCGGCGGCGGATCCCAATCCCCCAAGGGAACCCAAGCAACAAAGAAAACAAGAAAGAAAAGAAGAAAGAAAACGGCACGGAGAACAGAGCGATTCCCGATGCACGGATACATGTAAGTCCAATACTGAAATCATTCACTTCCAGTTAGTGTGATTATCTGGTATAAGGTATAAACAAAGTATAATTAAATAGAATTAATAAATTTTCATTCACAAAATAATTTCATAAACAAAATTCAAAATGGCAACTAATAATACGCGAGCTGATGTCGACTCCGCCACGGCAGATGATATTATAGAGCCATACCGATTGTCTGAAATATTCTCCATAATACCTGAATACGATGGCAATCCAATACTTTTGAACACATTCATTAACTCCTGTCGCACTGCTTATCAAATGGCAGTGAACGATCAGAAAGCTCTAGTCATTTTACATTTAAAGAATAAGTTACGCGGAAAAGCAGCAGAGTTGATAAACTCTAGAAATCCCTCCACTTGGGAAGAAATTCGAAGTTTGCTAGAAACACATTTTGGTGACCTTCGAGACCTAACATCCCTTATTGCTGATTTACAGCGCATCAGGCAATTACCTGGTGAGTCAGCGTTAACTTTTGCTGCGAGACTTCAGACGCACAATGCAAAAATGCATTCTGCAGTCAACCGACAACCCCTAACACGAGAACAAAAATTAGCTCAATCATCCCTCATCGAAACGATGACACTAAACACACTCCTTACAGGCTTAGAACCTCGTATTGGTGTAGTTGTCCGATCAGGAAACCCTCCTGATATGTTAACAGCCATGTCACATATAAAAAGGGAACTCCAACTGTCATACTTGGAAAACCAAAGGTTTGCTAGAATGCAAGTTCCAAATCAAAAACCAAAAATTTGCAACAATTGTCAAAGGAAAGGACATGTAAGTTCTGAATGTAGGATGAACTCTACACAGTCATTTCGTACTCAAGTACAACAGCAACAATTTAGACCACAGGAATATTCTAGACCGAATTTTCCTAATCAAGCCCCTAGTGCGTCTAATTTTCAAAATTCCAGACCAGGTCAAAGTCAACAGACAAGACCAGTTCAAAATCAAGGGCCTAGCTATCCCATTCAACCAGCCCAGAATTTTCAAAATCGACACTCTGTAATCAGGCCTAACCCTAGTTACCAGCCTAATACGAATTTCCAAAGGAATATTCGACCAAATCCAAGCTACAACCCATCACAAAGGGCACATGTCTTAAATGAGTCTCAGTCATCTGAGATGGACATTGATTACCCTTATACTGAACAATATTACGAAGAACCCTCGTATGGATCTTCATACGAAAATGATCCTCATGATCAGGATTTTCCCATGCTTGCGATAGAAGAAAAACCTCCTATCGACAGTTCCGAGATAAACCAATTAGAAACGAGGATACAGAAATTGAGCCTAATGGACAATTTCAATCCAAATTTAAACTTCCCAGAACGAAAATCCCTTTAAACCAAAATCAAGTTCATACAGCTGCATCGAGTAATTTATTTTATATGAAAGACACAGGTGGATTAGGTTTCAAATTTCTTATCGACACTGGTGCGTCATTAACTATTTTTAAACCGTATGTCATTGAAGGCTATACTCACAGAAACACAGAGAATATGATTATTCAAGGCATTACTGATGAGAAAGTGAAAATATCTGAATCAGCATGGATAAATTTTTCCGACGTACACGATCCACACAAAGTTTATATTCATGATCTAGATATCGAGTTTGACGGACTTTTAGGTGTTGATTTTCTAGAACATTTTCATGCAGTCATAGACGTAGTAAATCAAATTCTAATTACTAACTATGGAGTTGTACCAATTTTCAAAGTAACAGATGATGAAAAATTATCAAAATTTGAAAGTGCTAGTTCATCGAAACCGCCAGAAAACCCTTCCCATTTCCAGGAACATTCAGAAGTAGTCAACAACATATACATTGAACCAAGATTAGAGAAATGCGTAAAATTAAAATCAAGTCTTAGAAATACTGAAGCTATATTATTATCTACTGAACAAGACAAAGTTCGAATTCCAAATGCTCTTGTCAAAATTGATAATAAAGGTGAGTTTATCACTACCATTTTAAATTCAGATTGTTCTGCTAGAGAAGTTACTTTTCCATCGTTATCTTTTGAACCTTTTGATATTCAAGAAGTGAACAACTTCAAAGTTGTTGAAAAAGAAGCAGATACAGAACTTATAAATAGAAAAGAAAAGATTTTGGATAGTTTACGTTTAGACCACTTAAATGAGGAAGAAAGAAAATTAATAATTGATTTGTGTTTAAACTTTTCTGATATATTTTATCTTGATGGTGATAATTTAACTTTCACCAGCGAAATTAAACACCCAATAAATCTCTACAACGAAAAGCCCATATACACAAAGTCATACAGGTACCCCCAAATTTACAAACAGGAAGTAAAAGAACAGGTTGCAAAATTACTAGAACAAGGGATAATTCGCCATAGCATAAGCCCTTTCAATTCTCCTCTATGGATTTTACCAAAGAAGATGGACGCCTCCGGAAAACAAAAATGGCGTATGGTCATAGATTATAGAAATTTAAATGCCCAAACTATCGATGACAAATATCCTTTACCACTTATCTCAGATTTATTAGATCAATTAGGCAAATGCGAATATTTTAGCACCCTCGATTTAGCATCTGGTTTTCACCAAATCGAAATTGAACCCAAAGACATACCCAAAACAGCTTTTACAGTCGAAAATAGTCATTACGAATTTGTTCGAATGCCATTTGGTTTAAAGAACGCTCCATCCACATTTCAACGTGTAATGGACAATATTCTTTTAGGAATTCAAAATGAAAGATGTCTTGTATACATGGACGATCTTATTGTCTATAGCCCTACCGTAGAAGAACATAAAAACCGTCTTAAAGAAATTTTCAAAAGACTTCGAAAATCTAATCTCAAACTTCAACCTGATAAGTGTGAATTTTTGAGAAGAGAAGTTGCTTACTTAGGACATATCATTACCCCCGAAGGTGTAAAGCCAAACCCTTTGAAAATAGATTGTGTTACAAGATTTCCAGAACCCAAAAATCAAAAGGAAGTAAAGTCATTTTTAGGATTAGCAGGTTATTATAGAAGATTCATTCCCAACTTTGCCAAAATTTCAAAACCCTTAACCCTTTTATTAAAGAAGGATGTTACCTTTAATTTTTCTCTCGAATGCAAACAAGCATTTGAAGCTTTAAAGAAAGCTCTTACAACATCCCCTATATTAATTTATCCAAATTTTGATGAAACGTTTATTGTAACTACTGACGCAAGTAATTATGCCATTGGTGGTGTATTATCACAAGGCCCTATAGGTAAAGATCTTCCGATAGCCTATGCTTCCCGTACTTTGAGTAAAGCTGAACAAAATTATTCTGTCATTGAAAGAGAACTCCTCGCTATTGTATGGTGTGTACGCCACTGGAGAGGTTATTTATATGGTAGGAAATTCAAAATTGTTTGTGATCAAAAACCCTTAACGTGGTTATTTTCCATATCTGACCCTGGTAGTCGTTTAGCTAGATGGAGATTAAAACTCGAGGAATATGATTACGAAATTATTTATAAACCCGGCAAAACAAATAAGAATGCAGACGCTTTGTCCAGAATCAAATTACCCGATATGAGCGAACGCGCAACAGTAAATACCTTTTCTGCTGATTGTGTTGATGCAGAAACATCCACGCAAAATATAGAAAGTGAATTTAATATTTTCTGTGACCTATACAGGGTGGCCAATCGGGTGACGATAATAATTTTTTTTTAGATAGCCCGTACCGAGACCTATCCAAAACACCCCCATGTATATGTACCGATTATTGATAGTTTTCGAGTTATGATTTTTTTTTTGAAAACTTAGAGATTTTCCAGTTTTTCCAAAAAATCGTCAAAAACAAAAACAAGAATGCTTTTTGGGTTATATTTTTTTCTGCAATTATACTCAGTATCAAGCCTATTTTAATATCCAATAAGGAGAACCTGTACATCCGAACAATAATTAAGTACATTTTGGGCCCAAAGTTTGAAATCTCTATTTTTAGTCAGGAGACCAAAACCTTCAAAATAAAATTAAAAATACTCATGCCTGGTTCTGGAGCTCCAATCTAATCTTAAAAACACTGCAAGACATTGCACTTTCGAAATAATAATGAAAAAATAGCAGTTATGGGGGCATTTTGCGCCGTACGTGACTGTTAAAGGTAAAAAGGTGATAATTCAGGAATTTCCAAAATGATTTAAAAAACTATTATTTTACTTTATTATGACAAATTAAAGAAAAAAAACTCATAACAACTAATAAACACGATAATCATTGAAGTTTTATCACTTTTAATAAAAAAATCAATACTTGTGCTTTTTGCTGTGTACTATTGAACTTCTGCTAAATTAAGTTGTACGGAAAGTTAACAAAGGAAAGGAACAATAAAACAACAATCTGACTTTTAATTCCATGGCGAAGTTACCTGGGAAGCGTTATCGTAGCATACGCCTCCCCTTCTACTTCCCACACCGACAGGTGAGGGGAGGATTGTGATCGTGAAAATTTTCGATTGTGAGATAATAGGTTTTTTGGGCGTTTTATAATGTCTACATAACGAAAATCCGCGTCACTCATTTCCGTCGTTCTGTCTGTCGGTTTTCTAGCCTCGTAATCTCAGTAACCGCTGCATGGTCTGTGATGAAATTTGGGCAGCAATATGCTGTGGGGTCTTAGTAGGTAATGCTGCTATAATTTTGGAAATCGGTACATGGGCGGCGGAGTAATTAAAACAAAAATTTCAAATATTACTCAAACTTCGTTTTTAGGCGTGTTAGAGGTTCTTGATCACTTTCTGCGTTTTTTTGGGTGGGGGTGGAATTTGGGTGTTTGGGGGTGGAAGGTTGAAAAACTGAAAAACTTGTTGGATTCATGATAGGCTGTCTACTGACCTGTCAAGGAAGACCTAGCGACATAAATCACCTTTTTAGGTCCATTCGAACATTGCCTTGCCTATTTACCGAAAATGAATTAACACAACTGCGCTTCGCCGACATGAGCTCGCAAAAAGCTACTCTGAAAGAAAGGGATGGCGTATGCTACAACATCGCTTCCCAGTAATTCTACCATGAAATTGGAAGTCAGATATTGTTTTATTATTCCTTTCCTTTTTTAACTTTCTATACAACTTAATTTAGCAGAAGTTCAATAGTACATAGCAAAAACAATTCAAAAATCACAATTTGGGTATTAGTTTTTTTATTAAAGGTCATCAAAACATCAATGGTTATCGGGTTTGTTAGTTGTTACGAGTTTTTTCTTTTCTTTAATTTGTCATAATAGAGCAAAATAAAAGTTTTTAAAATCATTTTGGAAATTCGTGAATTATCACCTTTTTACCTTTAACACTCACGTACGGCGCAAAATGTCCCCATAAGTGCTACTTTTTCATTATTATTTCGAAAGGGCAATGTCTTGCAAGGTTTTTAAGATTAGTTTGAAGCTCCAGAACCAGGCACGAGTATTTTTAATTTTATTTTGAGGGTTTTGGTCTCCTGAATAAAAACAGAGATTTCAAACTTTGGGCCCAAAATCTACTTAATTATTGTTTGGATGTACAGGTTCTCTTTATTGGATATTAAAATAGCCTTAATACTGAGTACAATTGCAGAAAAAAATAAAAGCCAAAAAGCATTCTTGTTTTTGTTTTTGACGATTTCTTGGAAAAACTGGAAAATCTCTAAGTTTTCAAAAAAAAAATCATAACTCGAAAACTATCAATAATCGGTACATATACATGGGGGTGTTTTGGATAGGTCTCGGTACGGGCTATCTAAAAAAAAATTATTATCGTCACCCGATTGGCCACCCTGTATAAAACAACATCTTTAATTGATTATAGTAAAGTCGAGTTTTCAACAGCTCAACTCTTGGACAAAAGTCATAAACAAATTCTTACATTTTTCAGACAAGATTTTATGTCTCAATTACATGAAGAAATTACTTTAGACATTTTTGAAGAAAGTCTTGATTTTTCAGCTAATCAAATTAATGTCGCTTCCAGCAAAACTGTTAAGGATAGAAAATATCTTATTATTCCCCTTCCCGCAGATCCAGATTTATGTAATATGGTACTTTTTGCATCTATTTATAATAGTAAACATCTCATAGATTTATCTCAGACAGTGTTTGTCGAAAACAATCTCGATATTCCAATTTTGGAAATGATGTCATTTATTTTTGCAGAAGAAAATTTAAAAATGGTCATTTGTCAAAATGTTTGTAAAACCCCAAGTTCCGATGAAATCCCAGTTATTTTGGAACAATATCACCTTGGAAAGAAATATTTACATCGCGGAATAAATGAAACAATCCGAAGAATTCGAGCCAAATACAATTGGCCAGGTTTAACAAAAGACGTAGAAAAGTTTATTAGAAGTTGTGATATCTGTCAAAAAGCCAAAATTTGTAGAAAAAACCTTAGTACTCCTTTAGTTGTGACAGAAACTCCAAAAACCCCCTTTGAAAGAGTAAACATAGATATTTTAGAAGTACCTACGAAAAATTATGCATTAATCTTGAGAGATGAAATGAGTCGTTTTACTCAAGCATATGTTCTTCCTGATAAGTCAGCAAAATCTGTTGTAAATTCATTACTAGTATTTTTCCAACATTATGGAACTCCGCTACGAATCCATTGTGATTGTGGGCGTGAATTTGATAATGCTACATTAAGAGATCTTTGCGCATTGTATGATATAAAATTATCTTTTTCAAGTGTAGGACATCCCCAGTCTAACGGTTCAGTTGAAAGATTCAATGCTACTCTGTTAGAAATGATTAGAACACATACATTAGAACACCCATCAGAACATCCCTTTAATATTTTACCGTATGCAATCATATGCTACAATACGACAAAGAATAAGACACACGGATTTACCCCATATGAACTTGTCTTCGGACATACGTCAGGGCGACCTCCTGAAACCCTATATAATGAAAACGCCCTTATGACTAAATACATTAGAGATTTAAGGAATAAGATTAATTATTATTATAAAGTAGCTAGAGAAAAGACAGTACGGAGCAAAGAAAAAGCAAAAATTCGTTTTGACGAACGTATTTCAAAAAACCAGTATGAATTCAAAATTGGTGATAAAGTTTGGTTAAAAGAATCCCAGATTTCTGGAAAACTGCGTAATAAATTTAATGGTCCTTTTGAAATCCAAAATATTCATGGCACTTCAGCCACACTTATAAATTTAGAAACAAAACAAATTACAAAAGTAAATTTTGATAGGCTCAAACCGTATTTTGAAACTTAGTTTCTTTACAGAATTTTATTGCTGCTAGCTGCAGTTCCAACTCGCACACAGCACTTCATTGAACCGGTGAACAATACTGTTGGTATATTTTATTATGAAGAAACAAATATCAAAATTTCTAATGAAAAATGGACTCTGTTAGTATACAAAGATTTGGAATTAGTTGAAAAAACATTAACACATAATGACAGGTTATTAGAAAGAATGGAAGATTTAATCTACCAACCAACGAATCGCATGCAAGCTTTTAGGGCTCAAGTAAAAACACATGTTAGTCTGCTCAGTCAAATATCTGATAATTTGAATACAAAATTCCGATCGATATTTGCCAATACTCAGTCAGCCAGTAGAATGCGACGAGGATTAATCAATGGGATCGGAACATTTTGGAAAGCAATCACAGGAAATTTAGACTCTGATGATGGAGAATACTTCAACAGTTGCATTAATAAACTATCTCAAGATGAACATCAGATAGAAAATTTAATGAAAAACCAAATTTCAGTTACTACATCAGTAATTAAAAGTTTTAATAATACCATTCGAAAGTTACAATTAGATGAAGAAACTTTCAATTCTGATTTAAGTCAAATTGAAATAACTATTTACAATATTTCTGAATCAATAGCATTTTATAAAGCTCATTTGGAAATGCTAGAAATGTGTGAATCACTTATGGAAAGTTATTTATTTTTGGAAGAAACCATTAATGACATTTTGAATGCGATTACATTTGCAAGATTACATATTATTCATACTTCAATAATAGATCCAAAAGACTTAATGTATTTCTTACAAGAAATTTCTCGTAATCTGGTAAGAAACAGTCTTCCTCTACCAGTCTATGAATCACATGTTGCTACATATTTAGATATTATTGAACTTGAAGCTTTTCAAACAGAATCGAGAGTTATATTTGTCCTTAAAATACCACTAGTTGAACCTGAAAGTTATACTTTGTATAAAATTGTACCTTTACCCGTACCAGATAAGCGTACTGGCCTTTTCCATGTCCTATTGACATCACGAAGGTACATAGCTCGAAGTGATGATTCATTATTGTATTTATCTATTCGTGATCCGGATAAATGTAAAAAGCTCTCGTTCTTAACAAAATTATGCTCAGATGTATTACCATATCCTGTTGACGAAAATGCTATTTGTGAAGCTCAACTATTAAAATATAGCATTACGTTGCCAAAAACATGTCAAGCCACAGTGATAGCTGCAGAAGGGTATACAGTTGTATCATTATCAATAAATCATTGGCTAGTAACAGTAACACAGCCTATTCCAGTTACAGTAAAATGTCCAAATCAAGGT
The DNA here is from genome assembly GCA_951848785.1 of Callosobruchus maculatus. NCBI lineage: Eukaryota > Metazoa > Arthropoda > Insecta > Coleoptera > Chrysomelidae > Callosobruchus > Callosobruchus maculatus. Next base: position 13,008,395 of record CATOUR010000100.1, read on the forward strand.
GTAGTTACAAAAACCATTGGCAGTAACTCTATATTGAAACTCCAGCCAGATTGCAATGCCTTTATAGGTAGTACTCGAGTACACTCAAAACCTCGAGTAGATGTTTACAAAAATATGACATACAAAAGTCACCCTATCGAAATTCCATTCCAATGCTGCAAAGACTTGCCTAAAAAAGAGGATCTTCCAGTATTAAAGTTCCTCAAATTGAATAAATTGAATCTTGATGATTTAGAAGTTGCACATCATAAATTGGACAAAAATGCAGAACAACTGGATAAGATAATAAATGAGCCCTTCATTTCGAAAAACAGGTCATGGCTTACATACACTGTAGTTACCTTAATTTGCATTATCTTGGTACTATATGTGATATGCAAATGTAGAAAACGAAAACCCTTTCGACTATCTATTACTGGTGCAATACGTCCCGATGATGATCCAGACCCTCAAGGCAGTTCTCTCAAAAGTTATCCACGACTCTTCCCAAGAAGACGCCCCAGCTTCCAAGGAGAAGGAATTCCTGAAGAAATTCCACTTTCGTGACTTGTGCAGTGTATGTGATTTTGTGGAAAAAATTGTGAAAGTTTGTTAGTCAGGACTTTAAGCATTTTTACCTTTTGCAATTTTATATTTTACATTTTACACTTTACATTTTTATTTTATTTTGAATTTTGATTTTACATTTTTATTTTATTTCCATTTTGGGAAAAGTTGTTGCATGGCATAGCAACAACTTTTTGAAAAAACGGGGAGTTGTTATATGGCCCTTTGACAATGAGCCTTATTGTAATAATTTCAAACAATGAATCTATTGTAGGCAACTTTGTTGCAAAGTTACCTCCAAAGAAGATAAACAACTGATAACGACTTCCTGCAATAACAAGTCATACAAAGCATCATTGTTCGATGCCACGTGTGCAAACCACTTATGTCAGCAGTAATTAAGTATAAAAGGGTGGTACTGCGTACCACAGTTGTTCAATACCCGGTTAGACTCCGTCATGTCAAGTAGTCATAAGATTCATTTGTAAAATTGTAACTTGAAAGTGCGACACAAGCGTGTGCCGCAAATAAAAGTTTTTTAAAAAGTTAATCATTGCTTCAATGATATAACATATATAATTATTAAAATTATTATATATCGAAAATATTATCAAGTGTTACTTGTTATGAGCGGACCAGACTATAATATCAAGAACTACTCATTGAGATACCTTTTTAAAGTCTATAATACTGATGACAGATGACAGCTCGACTGAGACACAAACGGTAATAATAAAGTTTTGCAATATGACGCCCCAATGAATTGTTGCATGTTGTGATACGTTGATAAGTGCATGGTAGCTGTTGTGCCAAGTCGATGAGCTCAGAAGCAATTACTTGTGCACTAGGTGATAACTGTCCACATCAATGTTCGGGACGTATAGAAAATTTCACTCAGGTGACGCTGAGAAGCTGGGAGCTGGGAAGGCTACAAAAGCCAGTTACGTAGGAAAACGTTACCACTGCGAGGGAAATGCTTGACGAGAACAGGCGAATGATCTTCCAACAGATGAATGGTACTTTAAGCCTAAATGCATGATTCTGGATGATTATTTGCAGAAGAAGAAACATGGTTCTCTCTGGATGCTGCATCAACTGACAAAAGCAGATGATACAACAGGTGACCTGGTGCCAGGAGATGGTAAATAAGTTTGATAAGGGTCATTCTCCGTATACGAACAGGATCGCGACAGGTGGCGAGACTTGGCTGTAATAATATTATGCGCCGACCAAGGCTCAAAACAGAATTTGGGTATTTGATGATGAGAATACACTCGTAGTTGTCAGAACATCCCTAATCTGTAAAGAAGAAAATTATAGCTGTACTCTTCAGATCTATGAAGAACCTGCGACCAATCACGATAATGTTGCAGCTCACCGCGCCATATCCTGTAGCGAATATTTCACCACGACACGACTGAAATTTTTCGCGCACCCTCCCTACAATCCAGACCTTGCTTTTTGCGACTTGTACTGTTTCCGCATGTGAAAATTAGGCTAAAAGGGAGACAGTTACCTAGTAATGAGGACCTCTGCGGGCTTGGGACAGAACTGGTTTAGATATTGGTTTCGGAGTTCGGACTTGCCCAAAACTGAGATATACTTTTATCGAATGGACAAAAGGTTTTGGTGATTGATAATTGATAGCACAGATTCAGCATGATTATAGTTCGTTTTTTCAAATACGTGGGTGGTCCGATAAGTACCTAGCCTACAAAAGAAGAACGCAAATTTTTGAAAAATAGCGCTTTATTTCTCAACATAGTCTCCTTTTAGTTCGATACACTTGACCCAGAGATCCAAGTTCTCTGACCAGTCTGAAAAATAAATTTTCGGAAGGTCTTCAAAGTGGCGACAACACCTTCATTCGACACAAATTTCTGCCCGGTGAGTGACTTTATCAGGTTTGGAAATAAAAAGGAGTCGCACGGGGCAAAATCTGGAGAATAGGGTGGATGGGGCAGCAGTTCGTAGCCTAATTCGACCAGTTTGGCCGTAGCGACGGTGGAAGTGTGAGCCAGTGCATTATCATGGTGGAAGAGCACTTTTTTCTTGGCCAAATGGGGTCATTTTTTTTGTAATTCGGCGTCGAATCGGCTCAATAACTCAGTATAGTAGGGACCTGTAATTGTTTTGAACCTCTCCAGGTAGTGGCAATAGATTATTCCTTTGTGAATCCCAGAAAACGGTGGCCAACGCTTTTTCGGACGATGGGACAGTCTTCGCCCTCTTCGGAGCACGTTCACCGGGTCCAATCCACTGTTTCGACAGTTCCTTTGTCTCTGGTTTGTACCAGTGGATTCATGTTTCGTCGACGGTCACGAAACGACGCAGAAACTCCTTCGGGTTGAGCTTAAACAGCGTCAAACACTGCTCTGAAGTGGTCTCACTGTTGCGCTTGTTGTCCGGGGTGAGCAATCGCGGCACCCATCGCGCCGATAGCTTTCTTATATCCAATACTTCATGCAGGATATGACCCACACGGTCTTTTGAAATGCGTACTGCCTCAGCTATCTCGCGCACTTTCAATCGGCTGTTTGCTAATTCGACATCGTGGATTTTTTTCACGTTATCATCCATGGTAGCGGTTTGTGGGCGTGTGGGCGCAGCTCATCAAAAACCGATGTGCGACCACGTTGGAACTCGTTGAATCAGTATTTGAAGGTCAGCATCGAAGGAGAAGAATCACCGTACATAGCATCCAAGCGCTCTTTTATCTCGCTGCGGGATTTCCCATCTAAAATTAGAATCGAATCACTGACCGATATTGCTCTTCCTCCATTTTTCTAAAATTCGTGAACACGACCGCATTCACATGCTGTAAAAACAATACCACAGCATAGTAAACAACCAACACAATAACTCAGGTTGGCAGCAACTTATCCCACGTACTTTACTAGGTTATAACACGCATCATTTCCTGTCCTATCGTTTTGGCGTATGCGTATATATGTTGTACATACCTGGTGAGAACAAATGTGTTGGTGGCCTGAGGAGGTCGGATGGTGTTGGTTTGCCCGCTGCAGCAGCGGCCGCGGCTGCAGCTGCAGCAGCTGCCGCAAGACCGCCTTTCGCTTCACCGCTTTTCTGCTGATGGTGGTAGATCTCCCATGCCACTCGCACGTGCATTGCGTTCCATTTGCCCGTTTTCTGAACAGAATCATATAATGTCAGTTGAATGGCGATCCAGTACAACAATTTGTACCAAGAAAAATCTTGTACATTATTCAGTAATCAATCGTTTTCAAACTACAATAAAATTCTATACAGGACAGGGTGTCCCTGAATTTCCTTGACACGTGATATTCTCGCAACAAAAAAAAAAAAATTCAAACGAAAACTGAGTGGAATGTTTGAAGTTACTACAGGATATAGCATACCATGAAATCAAAACATTTTTTTGTACTTCAACCCTTAAAACTCACCCCCAACTTTGTTTTTTCAAATAGTATCTGATAGTTTTACCTACACAAATTAAGTTAATTAAAATCTTGTAGTACGTTTGATAAAGTCATAAGCATAAAGTAAATAAAATAAATAAAATAAAGATCTGTTTGAGACGTAATATTTTCGTAAGAAAAACAGACAAAAAACAAAACTAAGCGGGAGTTTCAAGGGTACCGAATAGGAGTCCCAGTTCATGCTTTCGAAACATTCTTTTTTACTTCAGCCCGTAAAACTTACCCCTTACTTTTTGGCTAAATAGCACCCCACAGCTTTTCCTACATTATTGAGGTCATTAATTTATTTAGCATCTGCCGCGCCTTTATTTTTGTAATTAAAAGGCACGTATTAAAAACCCAATCAGTTTTATTTTAATCCGTTTTTTGGGTCAAGCAAATTCCTATTTTATTTATGTTATGCTTATTATTTTACGAAAAAAATAAGTTTACGCATAAAATCAAAGGTACTGCATGATTTAAATTAATATGTGGATTTAATTTGTATAGAAAAAAACTATATGGTGCTATTTGAAAAACAAAAGTTGAGGATGCGTTTTAACGGTAGAAGTACAAAAAAATGTTTTAAAAGCATGTTATGATAGACCCTATAGTACATTCAAAAATTCCACTCAGTCTTCGTTTGAACTTTCTTTTGTTACGTGTCAAGGAAATTCAGGGACACCTTATATATAAATAATCAGAAAAATTCTAGTCCTGTATATACAAGGTGGTGCAAAATAAAGTCCCCCATTTATTTTTTATATAAAAGTAAGTTTGATTAAAAACATATCATATCATATTATAAATAATGGAAAATATTTATTTGAACTCTAAAAATTTGTTTTGTTACAGATTAAAAATAATATCGACCAAATGGCCACCCCCGGCATTAGCGAAATAATGAGCGGTTTTTAAAGCATTTTCTCCAACATTTCAGGTGGTATTCTGTCATTTTTTTTTAGATGTCTTATAATACTTCTAGTGTTCGCGGATTATTTACTAATACCCTGTTTTTGAGATAACCCCATAATCAAAAGTCTGGAACAGTTAAAATCGATATGCAATATCGGCGTTTTTTCGAGATGAGACGTCCAGGAAAAAATCTGTTGAAAATGGCTATTATCTCACGGGTCGTGTATGCTGTGGCACCATCTTGACGATACCAAATAGCTTCCTGATTAAGCTGTTCCAAATTCAGAATTAAAAAATCTAACAGCATGCTTCTGTAGCGATTTCCATTTACTGTAGTGGTTCTTCCCTGATAGTCCTCCAAAAAATAAGGCCCTAAAATTTTTCTACCACTAATGCTACACCACTTTTGGCTCGCGTAACGGTTGCTGGTGAATAATTTGTAGAGTCTAACTACCTCAGAAGCGATGGTTCTACTTATCCACAGCTCAATGGAGCAAAACAAAAATGAGTTCGTCCCTTATTATGATTTTGTACCAAAAATCCTCAATTTCGTTTTGAAGGTTTACGATGACATTACAATATTGAAGTCGTTTATCAAAGTCTAATGGCATAATTTTATGGGTTATCTGTATTTAATTGTGAAGATCGTTTTCATGTTGATGTGCTAGGCTTTTCTGTCACATCACTACGGACTCGGTCTATATTATCCCTTGAACGAGGTTTGCCAATATGCGGCTTATCAGATGTAAATCCAGTTTGTTGAAAATCTGTCGCTAATCGACGAAATGTCTTTGTAGTTGGAACACCGCGTCTTCCATATTTTCTGCTGTATTCTCGTTAATAATGGACGAATTATTTTGATAAAAAAAATAACGATTTTGCCACGTTCATAATGAATTTCTCAAGTATCTACTATGAAACTGACAGAAAAACACGACCAGATCTCAACTACAAACGAGACCATGAAACATTCCATAGGAAACTTGATTTTGCGCCATCTTGTACTTTTCCACGTCACATAAGTATTAAAAGTATGAACATAATGTTCATAATGCTGTGAACCCAAAGAATGAATATGCCAACATTCATGATTGAATATCTGGTATCACAATAACCTCAAACGCGTGTGTTATTACAATGCTGTTTATTAAAAGAAGCGTGGACTCTACGACGCAATATTGCTATAGTCTTAAAATAAATAATTTATTGTATTAAAAAATTATATTTTCACATATCGTTTGAGGTAGGGATGTCAGCCTTTGCGATCTGTGGAATCATGAATGATAATACGAATGATAGGATGTTTGCGGAAGCGATCACACAGCAAATCAAAAGCAAACAGCAGATAAGCAAATTATATAGGGGTATTTTTGTATTCAATCTATTCATCTTAAAGGTCCCGTTACAAAAATATTTACCAAAATGATTAGACAAAAATAAGAAACTAAAGGACGCTTGTAAATATATGTATAGAGTGTGAAACCTGGCTTGTTATCAGATTCTATGGAAGACAGTATTTCTGTTTTTGAATTCAAGGACAAACCACAAAGTGTAATTAATTTATTTGACAATTCCTTTGACAAGTTTTTAGAGATACAGAGGTACATTTTTTAATCTTTAACTAGGATTATAATTATTACAACTACGAAAATTATTTTATCTCACTATTGTTGTACCAGATGAAGTATTTTTTAGGCCTAGTTAAATTTTAATACATATTCGAAAGAGAGATATTCAGCCTCGTAAAGGGTTTTTCAATTAGGACAGGTGGATGTTGACAGCCTCTGGCGGACATGGTGTTTTGGCGGAGTCTGTTTAATCTGATTGTTTATTATTAGTTATTGATGCCAAATCACCCTGACAAGTTACACAATTGAGCAGCGCGTACAAATGGTAACACTTATTACCAAAATTAGTGTTCACTAGTGCAAAGACTGTGCCCATTTTACAGACGGCACTACCTGGTACACAGCGGACGTCACGTTGGACCTTACCCATCAACGATTTGAGGGTATTGTTATATCTCGCAAATGTGACGTGCATTGGCCATCAAGATCTTGCAAGTTCATCACACTCAACTTTTTCTCTATTTCTTTCCTTCTTGAGAGGTTTTCTGAAGTAACAGGTCTATGCCAATATTCGGATTTCTGCGGCAGATTCAATGAAAATTGGACCACTCGGATCCATGACTCCCAGTGGCATACATGGGCCTTTATGAAAACTCTTTGATACCTCACACGCAGCTTGTTTTATTCCATTTTAACATCAACCCGTCCTTATTGCAACAACAAGGATGTTTTTTTCCGAAAGACGCTCTAGATACGTCTATGTAAATTTGAAAGATAGACGTTTTAACAGGACAAAAGAGGATCTAATGTAAAACTTTATATTTAATCTTACGGTAAAACTACAAAAAACACATGAAACACTTGGGTGTTACTATGATTTTAATCGCTTCAACACTTTCTTATCATATGAGCACAGCTATCAAATGTGGCATGTAAATTCAATTACCATTAACATCACTTTTCCGATAATTCAAGCTAAGTAGATTAGCCATGACCAACAAGCAGGTTTCTTCGAAAAGGTATGAAAGGAAGAAATATTAATTAAATTTGAGCACTATTAATTATCAAAAATAATGCATATTATTGTTATATATTTTTTAATATTTGGAAGATCAAAGACCTCGAGTATGTAAAAGTACAATGAAGATTTACATACCACTATTCTCGGTTTGGTGGGATCTTGAGGTGTCAACGACTGTGGACAAAGAGAAATCAAGCATTAAGTTGGGCATTATGCACAGCACATGCAGATTGGTTAAGCTCAGACTGGTAGATACATAAACATAATAATATGCATGCTTTATTAAATAATTTGCGTTGCGGAAATTTCTGTGCATGGTGTCAGGTTACATGAGTATGTAGATGGAATGACAATAAATTATCAGTCAATGGGTACATCCAAGCAATAATTAGACATTGCATCTTCCTAGGGTCAAATACACATACACTAAGGGGTATTTTCCAACTTGCTAATATTGACTGTTTAATTGCTGAAATGGATTGTTCAAGTTGTTTCAGCCCACGTGAAGTAAATATACTGTTTGAAAATAATTCCTTTGAAGACAACTCATTTAAATCCCTTGAAATTCCCGCTTAAGAAATCAACCAATCAAAAGTGGTTTTTATTCCGGATGTAGGTAGAATGTGACTATGTTAATTTGCATTCTTCGTAGATTCAAGGTTATCACGTTGTTAAAATTTTGCTTAGGTTTTCTATAAGAGATATAAGCTTTATTTTGTCTTTGTTTTCCACTATTTTATCGAATAAAAATTCAATTTTGTAGACTTAAAATATTTTAGTGTACTGGCTTGTCACTAGTGTCTCGCATAGATAACCTCCCTCTTGTGAGACGACCGCCACGGTATCTAAAGCCTTTACGGAAACAGTGATCTTAAGATCAGTTCGATCAGTATCAGCTGTTCAAGAATTAGTAAAGTCTCTTGTTTCCTAATGGATTAATCAGTTGATCACTGACAAGTGACAGCACACCCAATATATAAGTATATAACTCATAAGACTCATTTTTTAGTATACTCTAACGGAAAATCAATTTCAAATAGTGGGATTGATGATGACATGAATTAAACGAACATCGAACAACTAAGAACAGATGGTTGAGAAAAACAAATGCTGAACTGAATAACCCGTTCGCGATCACTTTCCGTACAACAGTGATCTGATCCTGGAGCCCTTTTCCAATGTTAAGATTAGTAGTCCTTGTCATCGGGTGAACACGATCATAGTTTCCGTAAAGGCCTCTAATTTACCCAAAATAGGTCACGGAATGATGAACAAACAACTGTCAATGTCAATAAGAAGCCGAGGTTATGTTTGTAGACAGAGAAACAGAGGTCAGACGACAAAGTAGAGTCACATTCTAAGGACGGCTCTACGAAAAACCTATGACGTCACACTAAGATTTATTACGTTACACCTATGGTGCGAAATTTTATGTTTAAGACACTTCGCGTTCACAGAAAAAAGTCAAAATGTTCGTTACATGGTTTTTGGAGACGTGACATCAATATTTCGTCATACATATTAATCTTTTTAGAAAAATACCCCATTAAATTGATTTCTGTTTCGTTAACATAGAAAATCCTTAAAGTTAAAGAAAGATGAGTAGCTTCTATAACAATAATACCTCAAAAAAGTAAGATAATGCTGTTTTTGACATTATTTTAATGGCTGTTTTAATAGCTCGATTCAGTTTTTTTTGAGAATCTACTAGACTTGGGAAACAGAAACTTACCTTAGGTTGGAAAGTAGGCAGGTGGTTTGGAGGCACAAACGGCGTCGGGCCTGTTGTTAATCCAGGATGTATTAAACCAGGTGTGTAACCAGGATAAGCCCCAGGAAGTCCTAAGTTCTGGCGGTAGAATGGCGACTCCACCCCACCAAGTTTTGGAATATCCTTGAACTGAAATACAGTTTATCATAATTCAGTGTATTTGGGATTTTTCCATGTTGGTTTTCATGTAATATAGCGTAATAAGCGTATTTTTTAAAAGAATATATAAAATGATTTTGTGAAAGTAGACAAGGTATGAATCGATATTATTCTATTGTCCTATATATAACATAGAATACAACTGCTTTGTTATTTAGAAAATTTCAATGATATTTATGGGACCCAGTAAAATTGCTGGTAAAATGTCCACAAGACCAATCAGCTGAATTAATATTTATTATAAATATACTCGTTAAATAACAAATACGCTTTAAGAGATTAAGTCATCGCAGTAGACAATATATTTTTAAATCAATCATTATTATTCATTCATGCATATATTTCATTTCCTAGTAAAACACAATTTTCAACTTTTATCGTAAGGTTGTATTTTTACTATATTAGTTATATTACTTATTTTAAATACTCACACAACTTTGGGTTCTTCTGCTAAGGCGTTCCATTGGTGACATAGACTTAAAAGAAAAGAAACATTTTGAAAGCCATTCAAATCCATTTTACTAGCAATTTTACAGGAGTTTCGAAAAATCTGCCTGCTAAAATTTGCTTCACATGCATTTGTAATAAAAAAAATTCTTCCCAAAAAAAAAAAAAATGTTTGAAAATCCGATTATCTGAATATACATATTTCAATAGCTCCAATTAATTTTTCTCTAGATATAGTAGATTTATAAAAATGCTTGGTAAATGGAATTATTATGTATACTTATAATATATACTTATTAAACACTACAGAGAAATCAAAACCACAATAATAATTATATCTGAGTTTTTCTCTGCGACTTATGTCCTTTTCAGTAATTTAACGTTAGACAAAAATGGTGGAAGCTATTGATTAATCATCTAGGCGACAAAAAAATCTGCCATGTGCATTTACGAACAACACATCAGGTGTGTCTAGTTAATAAATTTAGATTTGAAAAAACAACTTTTTATAAAAAGTACATACATTTACACACATTTTTATATTGTACGTAAGTACAATATAAAAATGAAATGAAAAAATGAATCTAAAACCACGTGGTTTAAAAATATGATGCCAGCAGCATCAGGAAGTTTTCGTTACAACAAAATATAAGCACTTTTGGCAATCTATGATCAATGTTTTATTATAAATTCAGAATTTTTGTGGAGTTTTACGAAGATTTTGTTTCTTACCGAACATCGTAAATATATAGAATATATAGACTTACCAATGGAGAAGGATATAACGAGGAAGCTGCCGTTGGAGGAAGTAAAGAGGTATGTTGATGGACGTGGGTGTGGTGGTGTTGATGCTGATGCATTTCTGTCCTCAGGTACGGTGGAGGAGCTACGCCTAACGAACGATCTTGAGATGCTAAGAACCTGTTATCCAACTCTCGCCGCAACATGTCCGCTTGATCTAAAAAATTTAATAAATGTAGTTTATTCGTTCGAAGATTCTGATCAGGCATATTTATGTTTTACTAGTATTAAGTAGGTTTGAGAACACTGTTCTGCAATCTCCATAGTATAACTCATATTTTAAAGTTAACAATTTCTTATTGATAAAAACTTATTAGTTTAAACTGAAGTTCCTGCCCTCTGTTATTCGTTCTTTGAAAGATAGGCGCGAACATGACGGTATAAGTTTCCTTAAACAGTTAGTGAACGGTAAAATAATAAAATTGATTGCGCCCCACTCCTTCATAAGCTTAACATTTATATTCCAAGGCTGAAAAATCTCGCTACATCAAAAGTTTTTATTCAGGCACAGATTCTTTGAAGCATTCCTCGTTGCTCACCATCTGCAATTCCAGAAATATAGATGTATTTTACCCTGAGTAAGGGCTTCTGTCAACTTTACTGTAATATTAGTTTTCTTTGTGTGCTGTCAATTTTCTTCCTCAATCCTGAGTGTTTTGTAAATTGTATTCACATGTATAATTTATATTTTTGTTTTTTTTGTCTATTTTTGTGATACTTCATTTGTTTATTTTTTACTATTTCAATAATTTCATTTTTATCTTATCCTGTAAATGGATTTTATCTGTAGGATGTTGTATAATAAAATAAATGAATAAATTAACGATAGCTTTACAAAAATTGAAATATGTTAGTATAATATAACATAAAACTAATAACATGAATTAATTTAAATGAGGTAGCTCTTCTTTTTGACATACCCACTGCAAAAAGCATTTATGATCAAGACATATTCTGTATTGCAGATACTTATACTGTAAGCGGTTGATTCTATAAAAAGTCAGGAAAGTGAATACTATTTGCAAGAGACAAATCTTAGAACATCAGATTGTGACAACGACAGACGCTACATTGTTCTATATTATAAGTCGATTGATAGCAGAATGAAGATGATATAATAAATATATTGAAATATGTATCTTCTTTATTGGTGATAATTGTAGTCATCAGGTCGTGACACGTTTTCACTATGCGCCTAAAATGATAAATAGCTTGGCGAATCAATCTTTGTATCCTTACAACCTATTGTGTATTGCAGCCGTTTCTTCCTTGCTGAAGTTTGTTCAGTCATGATAAGGTAGTCCTAGCAGTCTTTTTATCCACTCAGAAAATTATTTTATTTTGGACAATATTACTCAAAAAGCCTCACCCTTTAAGCAAAACCATATATTATTCAAAGGGGAGTGAACATTGTTTAAAACAATCCTCAATCTTTTTAAACGTATCCCAAAAATTAGTTTTAGTGACTCGAAGATAATTTTTCATATTATTTGGGACTTTATGAACAAAATTGTTCGCCGTAGTTTTCATCTAAAATGCGTCTTTTTCGGTTTATAAATTATTTGAAGTTTGCCAAATATTGCATTTCAGCCATTTCACATAAAAAAATCCAGAAGAGTTTTAGGAGCTATTACAAGCCGGTGTTATAAACGTTATTGTAGCGCGTGTATTGTTATTCTCCTATACTGCACTTTAGATATTTAGACTACATAGGCGCATTTTGCTTGCAGCAGAACAGTTTTTTGTTAGTTTGAGGGCCCTCACATTTTGAAATATGATATTATCTCAACGAGGATTGCTTTTGTTGAACAATGTTTCAGTGCGTCAAGTGTTTTCTAACGCAAAATAATAACAAGATCAAATCGGCGTGAAAAAGTGAAGTACCACCATCTTTCAGACAAGTATACATTAATTCCTAGTATTATATTAATCACCGATTCAAACGTATATATTTACCATTATATGTGCAACTTAGTTGCTAATTTTGACAAGTAGTTTATGAAGTGTTTATCTACAACTGATAACGGTTATCGAATAGTTTTACTAAAAGCACCTATCTTCATAAGTAGCGACATTAAATTCCACTCGTGCAATAAAAGAATGTATGATGTATTAAAATGTAGAAAATAGTGTAAAAGAGAGTAATAATAATTTTTTTCACCCTATATCTTTGAAATGAAGCGGTTTTTCAAAAATCACTAAATAGACACTGTATAATAAGAGTTCCAAAACACATCCTGTGATTAATCCGGCGCCGCCGTGCTCTATTTAACTCCACCATACTTACTCGTTTGGTACTTCCCACTTTGGAAGAGGCTCTCCGCGGAGAATGGGTTGGGATTGGGGGCGGCGACCGCCGGTGCAGCAGCTGAGGGCGGTACCGCAGATACCGTGGGGGCAGGTGCTATGGGGCTCTGTTGAGATACGGCCACAGGGACAGGCGCTGGGGCTGGAGGCGGGGGAGGCAGTGTGGGGGCAGCGAACATACCTGAACAAAGGAACATATCATTATAAAGATGTCAGCATTGGCGACATTCATATAGAAAAAATTCAGTAGAGGTGACTGACTTAGTACTTCCCACACATTACGGTGACACTTAACTATTTTCCCATACCATGAAGTTATAGTCTAAGATCTCCTTGCAACCAAATTATCGTCCGCCTGCAAAAAAACTAACAAAAACTTGTAAGTAGATTCTTGTATCTCTCTCCGTAGGATTTTTCATTCTGCAATCGTCAAGTGATATCCTAATCACATGGCATGCCGATTTTCTAATATTTAAAACAGATTATATTACGAGTATCAATCTTTAAACGCAATAATTTTCCGGGGTTTTCCCACAAACCCTATCCGAGACCCACCCTACCTCGGTTCATTTTAACAACTCCAAAAAAAAAAGAGTTAATGATCCGAGATCAATTCAGTTGCACCGCCATTAACACAATTTTCAAAAACCATATATTTCACCGATCTCTACCACGACTCACGCTACGGTTTAGAAATTTCATTGCTATCAGTCTAGTGATGAGCTGCACGCATTACAGAGATATCTGCAACAATACAATTTCAAAAATTATTTTTTGTCTAAGTGATTCTTTACAGGGCAGCGAGGAGCCCACTACGGAAACAACAAAATCTTGACTTTCAGAACCCCCTACCTCTAAATTACCCAAATTTTGGCCCCTCTAAAAAATGTGGAAAACGATTAGGAGTCGCCTAAAAAAGAAATTTAAGCTGCTTTTATATTATTTTGTTTTTTATTATTGCTGCGTCGCCACTGACACGAATTTCAAAAACCATACGCGTTTTCCATCCTGGTTAGGCAATAATACTGAGTCAAAATTTCATTAAAAGTAATTCAATAATTTCCATGTTATACAATACAGAACGATCTAAAGCAATAAACGTATGTACACCTACATATGGAAGTCCCTTGGTCTCTGTAAGGCAAGGCAATGGATCGACCTAAAAAAGTGTATAATGCCGCCTAAAAATCAAATTTGACAAATATTTGAAATTGGTTGTTATTTGCTAATTACTTTATAGCCCATGCACCATTTTCAAAATTATATTTATATTTTCCAGAGTTGGACCTTGTCAGGGGTTAGTCGACTTCCGATTTGTAATTAATGACCCTAAAAACCCTTTTAAAGCCTAAGTAGATATGGTGATATGACTTACACACTAACAAAAAATAAACTTCATACTACTCTAGTACATTTCTTCATAGGATGAGGTGGCCTATATTGAACCAAATTTTGAAAAATTGTCCACACCCTGTACCTGTACAGAAAAATAAAGCAAAGCGATAACGCAAAACAAATCTCTCAAGCTTGAGGAATATTTTGGGTGGCATGAATTATTTTTATATTTGTAAACGACAAGAGAAAAGCGAAATTAAGAGCTGTAAATGGTTCATTTAAGGTAACCAGGTACTCAAATTTAACTCATGGTCTTTTAAATTAAACCTGCTCTCAGATGTTGATAAAGTAGGTGTAATACTTCCAGGAAAACAAATTACACTAAAATGAACTTGTGAAATGTATACAGGGTGGGCCAATAGTGCGTGGACGGAAGATTGTGGGCTTATTAAAAAATATTTCAAAAATCTGTCACTTGATTATGGTACGGACCCTTGAGGGCTATAACGTGAAAATATTTTGACTTAAATTTTGACGTTTATACAGGGTGATTCATATCAAACTTACATTTTTTTGAATGGAACTCCCTATATATTATTGCATATTTGGATTCCTTGGTCAATTCTAGTGTGACTTTATGTATCATATATGGAACATTAAACGAACTGTTCAGCCGCAAATCGCCATTTTTGGTATAAGTAGGTATCAGAAAAAAATTGAATATCGCGGCGATTAGAAAACGTAGGAGGCCGTGACTTTGCGGTACGACTAAGCATGAAGTGCGTCATCTTAAGTCAGACGGCTGAATTTGAATTCTTGTTGTACTTGGAGAAATCAGTAGATCAATTAAGGAAACTTCAATCACAGATACCTTAATTTTTTCAAATGGGAATGCCTATTTTGGTTTAAAGAATCAAATGTAAAATTTGATTACCTTTCTAACGATATAGCAGTCTCCATATCAATCTTTTTTAGTTTTCATTTTATTTCAAATTTTCAGTCAAATCGGTTATTTCCGATTTTTCTGCGTGCAAGCAACCTAGCAGGCCATGAAAAATAAACAAAAGCCCGTTAATATGGAAGAAACCAACTAACCTAGTAGAAAGATGCAAACTAACTAGAGTAACGAGGCAAGATAATGAAAATTCCTTACAACATATTAGCTCTAACCAGAAACAAGAGCGGTAACAAGAACGCTCATTTTTCACAGCCTACTAGCTATTAGCATTGATTAAGGTATTAATGCTATTAGCCAATTTCCAAAGTCAGTAAGAACATATTTAATCAACGGAAACCTACTAGTGATTGTTGCTGGCAGTAAAATATCTATGTCTTCTGAATAAGTTTTCACATTTAATGCTATCAAAAAGTAGACATTTCCGTAAGTCAAAAGTAATGATACCTCTGACCTAAACCCTTCAATTTCTTCAGTAGATACTTCTACTTATTAGCAAAATCGCGGAAAATGAAACTTGAATTGCAGTCTGTTTGAATTGTAAAACATAATTTAGTTTGTAGAAAACTACGTGAGATAAACACAATTACAATATAGCGTAATTAAAAAATTCTAGCAATTATTTCAGTAGATGTTCAGAATGCTCCAGATAGAGAGATATCTTCACTTTTGACTAAACACTAAACGGAAATGACCAATTTTTTTATCCTATTAAACGTGAAATGTCATTCTAAACATGTCATAGTATCAGCAAAAATCGCTGGTAGTTTTCCCTTTGTTTCAAAATTTTTAATCGTTTTGGAAAGTTGTCAAGCTCTGGTAGACCTCAATAGCTGGTAGGCTGTGAAAAACAAACACTTCTGTCATACCCCAGCTACTCATTTACATTAGATATCTTGGGGCTATTCTATCCGGTTAGAGCTAATATGTTGCAAGGAATTTTCATAATCTTGCCTCGTTGCTCCAGTTAGTTTGCATCTTTCTACTAAGTTAGTTGGTTTCTTCCATATTAACGAGCTTCTGTTTATTTTTCATGGCCTGCTAGGTTGCTTGCACGCAGGAAAATTGAAAAACACCGATTTGACTGAAAATTTGAAATAAAATGAAAACCAAAGAAGATTGATATCGAGAATGCTATATCGTTAGAAAGGTAATCAAATTTTACATTCGATTTTATAAACCAAAATGGGCATTGCCATTTGAAAAAATCAAGTTATCTGTGATTGAAGTTTCCTTAATTAATCTACTGATTTCTCCAAGTACAAAAAGAATTCAATTTTAGCCGTCTGACCTAAGGTGACGCATTTCATGCTTACTTGTACCGCAAAGTCACGGCCTTCTAAGTTTTATAATTGCTGCGATATTCAATTTTTTTCTGATACCTACTTATACCAAAAATGGTGATTTGCGCCTAAACGGTTCGTTTAAAGTTCCATGTGTGATACATAAAGTCACACTAAAATTGATCAAGGAATCCAAATATGCAATACGATATAGGGGGTTCCATTTAAAAAATGTAAGTTTGATATGAATCACCCTGTATGAACGTCAAAATTTGAGTGAAAATATTTTTACGTTATAGCCCTCAAGGGTCCCTACCATGATCAAGTGACAGATTTTTGAAATATTTTTTATTAAGCCCACAATCCTCCGTCCACGCACTATTGGCCCACCCTGTATGGATATGTACATCCATAGAATGTACATTAGATATTCCAGTTTGAACATGTATATTTTGAATGTTCATAGGACGTTAAATGTACATATGAAAAATGATATACATACAAACTACGTGAGATAAACACAATTACAATATAGCGTAATTAAAAAATTCTAGCAATTATTTCAGTAGATGTTCAGAATGCTCCAGATAGAGAGATATCTTCACTTTTGACTAAACACTAAACGGAAATGACCAATTTTTTTATCCTATTAAACGTGAAATGTCATTCTAAACATGTCATAGTATCAGCAAAAATCGCTGGTAGTTTTCCCTTTGTTTCAAAATTTTTAATCGTTTTGGAAAGTTGTCAAGCTCTGGTAGACCTCAATAGCTGGTAGGCTGTGAAAAACAAACACTTCTGTCATACCCCAGCTACTCATTGACATTAGATATCTTGCCGCTGTAGTATCCGGTTAGAGCTGATGTGCTGTAAGGAATTTTCATAATCTTGCCTCGTTACTCTAGTTTGTTTGCATCCGTCTACTAAGTGAGTTGGTTTCTTTCATATTAACGGGCTTTTGTTTATTTTTCATGACCTGCTAGGTCGCTTGCACGCAGGAAAATCGAAAAACACCGATTTGACTGAAAATTTGAAATAAAATGAAAACCAAAAAAGACTGATATTGAGAATGCTATATCGTTAAATTTTACATTTGATTCTATAAACCAAAATAGGCATTCCCATTTGAAAAAATCAAGTTATCTGTGATTGAAGTTTCCTTAATTAATCTACTGATTTCTCCAAGTACAGAAAGAATCCAAATTTAGTCGTCTGACCTAAGGTGACGCATTTCATGCTTAGTCACAGTCTTCTAGGTTTTATAATCGCTGCGATATTCAATTTTTTTCTGATACCTACTTACACCAAAAATGGTGATTTCCACCTAAACGGTTCGTTTAAAGTTCCATGTATGATACACAAAGTCACACTAGAATTAACCAAGGAATCCAAATATGCAATAATATATAGGGGGTTCCATTCAAAAAAATGTAAGTTTGATATGAATCACCCTGTATAAACGTCAAAATTTAAGTGAAAATATTTTTACGTTATAGCCGTCAAGGGTCCCTACCATAATCAAGTGATAGATTTTTGAAATATTTTTTAGTAAGCCCACAATCTTCCGTCCACGCACTATTGGCTCACCCTGTATATGTATATTTATAATAGATTAAGGGTTGTGATGTAGATTAGTAAAGTGAGGGGAACTAGTAATACCCAGTATATTGTATTGCTCCAATTCGAAAGGAGGTTACCAGTTCGGGGCGTGAGATATTGGAAAATAAGCGTATATTTGTTTAACTAAGATTATTTATAAACAGAGTGAGTGTGATAAGTATGTCAATAGGATGTGGGTTAGATATAAGATACATCTGGAGTTTGTAATGATAACAGATCAATATACACCAAGTTTCAAGTATGAAGTGGTTTCACTCAGGGCTCCCCTAAGCCTCCAGTTTTGTGCAGTGTGTCACAGAAAGATATATTACAAACTCATTTCTATTTAGGAAAAGTTGGCAAAATTATTAGATGTATCTTAAGTGGTTCAATATAAGCTCCTAGCTCCAATATTAAGATTAACCCCGTATTTAAATGTTTTTGATAAAGCTATTGTTAGGTAGCGCCATAAAACATCTACGAGTATTATAAAATTGAACGAACAAACGTATTGTTTTAGTTAAATTTGAAACCTTGACCAAGTTCATAATATTACGTGGTCGAAACCTTCAACATTTCACAGATCTCTATTACGCTGTCCTAATACAAACTTCAAATCAGCCGCACGAAGGTTCAAGCCGTGGTGTCGAATACCCGATGGCAATATTGCCCAGTTTTAGAGGAAATAACAAAAACGGCAAAGGTTTAATTTGGGAGAGAGTTCAATATGGCAACTGCACCCAACTCACCGGTGGTCGATTGCGCAGCGGCGGCGGCTGAAGGATACCCGCCGTGAAGGGGCGGCGTCGGCCTCGTCTGCGGTGGGGGCGTGAGTCGCGCCACTACGGGGGGCGGCGCGGGAGCGGCGGCGGTCGGCTGGATCTGCGGTGCCGTCGGTACCACCTGCTGCACGACGGCGGCGGGGGGCTGCGCTATCGACGAAGGCGGGAGCATGCCGGGCGGCTGCTGCTGCTGCGGCGGGGGCGGTGGGTGCGACTGCTGTTGCGGAGGGGGCGGCCACTGCTGCTTGGCGACGGCGGCGGCGGACGCGGCGCTGGGCACCGTTGAAAGACTAGAAGTTAAAGCTGCTACCGTGGAGCCGGTCAGCGCAGAGCTGACCACTGCTGCTGTCGACGTCGAACACGTCGTCACTGTACTTCGACTGAGGCTGCTCACATTGCTATAACAAACGGTTGGTTGATTAGAGGTGGTAAGCTTATAAATTGACCATGTCCAATTCCTAATCGTTTCCGGTTTAACTTTAATTTTAGAGATTTTATTAAAATGCAGACCTCCAAACGAAAACTCTGATAAAACAAAATTTTATTGCCGGATTCTGGAATTTTGGTTATTAGTCCTTCAAAGATATACTATTACGTCATTATCGACTAGGAAAGTGATCATGTATCAAACACTTCGCGAGATAGTGTCAAAATCAGCAAATGTTGAATAGTGGATTCAAAAGACTAACACCTAGGTTTACGGCGACAATTTAAAATTATTTTGAAATAATAATGATTATAAGAAATTTCGAACAATTTTGTCTAAGAGCGTATAACAGTCTAAGACCCGATTTTATCAACACAGGAATTTTAAAAAAGATCTTGACCAATCAGAGCAGCCCATTCAAGAACATGCATCTGTCAAAGTTCTCTGAAAATTATTGATTTCTCTTGAAATCTGAAGTTTACCTCAAAAAGGTGAAAAATGACATGCTTTATATACAATCGACCATTATGAACCATCTAGTATCTTTTCAACTCTGATTTCCTTTCCTAAATGGGTAAAAACTTGCATTTTATTCTTTTAACAAGGAGATTAGCAATTGCTAATCTCAACCAATCAGATTCCACAAAAGCAATACATTTGATCACTCGATTGTTGCTCTATCAAATGATAATGATGACAAGAAATTTAAATTACTGCATTGTTTTGATAAAACAATAATTTACTATCGATAATAATTATAAATACCTGCAATATACCTTTGTATTATAGTAAAAAGGGGTAAACATAACATTTTGTTGCATTTCACAAAGCTAAACACACGATTTAACTGTTGTCTTGACCAATCTGTTTCCCAAGTGTGCATTACTGGTTGCCTATCCTTAGCAGCCATGCTCGTGGACTGGCAAAAGTATAACCTTATTTTTTATAAACCAGAAACCTAATTTTTATTCATATGCATGCCTTACAATGTGTTTCTCAGCTATGGTGCCTTTTACACAGTGCCTTTACATCCTCTGTGAATATTTCTATAAGAAGGTCTATAACAAACATGCATCCAGTTTGTAGATGGAAGTTTCTTCATAAAAGTATGTATTTGTCTATAATCAAACTGACTGCAATTGTAATTTGTAATTATACCTACAATAATTATAAGGTAAACATTAAGGGCCGGTTTTTCAAACTGTAATTAACTATTAATTAATTTTGAATCATGAAATTACGAATTAGGTCTTAATTACCAATTGAACTCCAGAAGTGTATTTCATAGCACATATAAATTGATAATTTGCTAATTTTTGATTATGTAATGTTGGCTACACTGGGGATCACCATTCTATTAAATTGTGTGTTGTAAGTTGGGCGATATTTGTCTAATTTTGTTGTTCGGTGGTATTTTGGCCTTTGTAATGGTGATATATGTCACAATTAGTCATCATAACGTCACTTTTGTAAATACTAATGCGCTAATTTCACTTGAAATCTCGTTTAGTTTTACGGCTATTTTTTTATTTACGCTGCTGGAAAAACAAACTAAATTTTGATGAAAACGTAACTTGGTCATGTACTCTGACAATAGGTAAGCATGATATTCTGAGTCATATATTCTTGCCTTTCAATAATTCCTCAGAGAATATAGCTGTGTAAATTTTAAATACAATGGACTAGTATCATGAATTTTATTTCTGGTTGCATATGATAGAGTACGTCATAAAAAGCATCTCATTTTTTTCTCCGATTTTTTTGGGCACAGGAAAGCCGTGAAAATGAGGAAAATATTTGAATTCTCCTAGGGCAGTGACGTCACTGCCCTATAGGCGAACAGCCAATCAAAAGACAGATATGTGTGCTGTGTTGCCGCATTCTGATGGCGCGCGGAGCTGTACGCGGGCTGGCTCATCTATCTTGTCTTCTGTTCCCGTCTGATATGTTTTGTGGTTTTAATGTCCCGTGATCCGAAATTCCAGGGCTGTTCCAAATTACGGTTCTATCACCGTCCTAGAACTGTTTTCATCATGCCCCACCCATTTGTGATTCTAGAATCGATGATGGTGGACCAACCAATCATCGTTTTGAGAACTGTAAAATGGGCGGGGCATGATGAAAACAGTTCTAGGACGGTGATAGAACCATAATTTAGAACAGCCCTTCCGAAAGCTAAGTTAAGGTTCCTGATCCGTCAATCCTGTCAATCAATCGTCATTCGGTCATTGTCATTTCCAAATTCCATTGGGCTTTGGCTGTAATTTTCAACAATCTTAAAGTTATTATTATTTGTTTGCGTTTATTTGTACAGGATATCCTTTTATTCCATTTTACTAGGTTTCAAGTTATTTTATCATAACATAACCAACAAGTATGGGTAAAATCGATAGTGGATTCACAAACGCCGATTCAGATAACCTGCCTAAAGTTGATATGGCTATGGTGAACGACTTTTATGTGGATAATATGCAGTTCTTCAATACGAAGATGAGAAATGTGAAAGCTAAGAAGTGAGTTTCAAATTATTTATAACACTTTGGATAGCAAATAACATGTTTATGTGAAATGTAAATGTTTTGCGAGTCGGAGCTGTTCTTGGCAACAATGCACTGCTGATAATTCGCGCGGTTGGCACTGATTGGCTGAATTTGAATTCCTTTCTTTAAACTTTAGAATGGAATTACTAAAAAACAAAATGATGTAGAAAGTAACGAAATGCAGCAGAACGTTTATTTGTGTATGCACTAAGCGGCCATAATAATTAAATCATTGTTCTTAACCTCGTGATACTAGTCCATTGCAGAGGTAAGAATGTACATCGAAAGAGGTTACCATATTTCACAAGTCAAGAAGAAGCCCTTGTAAAATTAGTGAATAAATATAAATGCACTATTGGACTATTGAATGTAAAAAGAGCAGAGCCGCTACATGGAAGGAAAAAACGTGTGTTGGAGAAAAATTGAGCAAGAGTTTAATGTGAATGAAAATGAATTTAAAGATCTGAGAAGTTATAAAAATCAAATATAACAATTTGAAACGAAAAACCAAGCTTAAGTTTGTTCTTCATCACTTGAATGGGCATTTATTTCATAATCCATTATGAAATTGATAGACAACAGCGATTACAGGTTATCAGAATATCGTAAATTCTGACATGTGTAACTGTCAAATCTATTTTAATTAATAATTATTCCTGGTAATCATAACTAGAACCTCTGATTAGCTTAATTTGTAATTAATCCCGAGTTGCGAGCAAATTATGAATTAACTGCCAATTGAAAAACGCATATTTTGCGTTAATTTCAAGATTAACTTTAATTTATACTTAATTACACTTTGAAAAACCGGGCCTAAAAATCTGGAATTAATTTGCAAATCAATCGCTTTGTTCTCATTTTCTGCTACGATTTTGATCCATGAATTCTAAAATATTTCTGATAAAAGTGTCATCCAGGTTTGGATTGGATGATACTTATAAACATAGCCCTCAATACCCAATAGAAGGCTTTCGCTAAACAACATCCAATAGAAAAGCTTTGTCAAAGCCTTTGTTATAAAATCAGGCCTAAAACAATCAAAGCGGCACAGCTGGTTTAGCTTCTGTTGGGCATTACCAGTGAAAGAGTCAACATTGCTGTTGATCGGATTTGTCCTTATAATTAACGTACATTTGCTAGTAGACTGATATGATTGATTGACGTATTTACGATATTAATGAATTGGTGAATTTGTGAAAACTAGCTGATATTTTCTGCGTTTCAGTTAATTTTGTATACTAGCTCTTATGTCTATGACTATAAACTTTGTTCTGCATTATTTGCTTATAATATACTAAATTTTATGTTACATTTCAGTTTTCTGAGTAACCACCTAACACAGTTTCTCAACAGTGGCCTTCAAATTTGACTGATTAAATTTCAAATTGGGAAAAACTTAAGAAATGCAATAATTGTGGGAGATGTTGAAATATTTAAAAACATTTCATGAATGCATTTGATCAGAATAAATGTATATTATTTAAAGAAAGTAGAAATTTTAGATAATTTCATAAAAGTACGTTTAACTCGAAAGAAGTTTTACTAAACATAATTGACATTATTCTAATAGGTCATGCATCAACCTATCAGCACCTGGATCTTTACGTACTATTGATGTATATAGACTAATGGCGCTACTGACGACAATTTGGATGGCAACCGACCTACTGATTAAGCGAACACTACGCACCTGCGTATTTATGTCATCGCCATCCCTGGCCTGTATTCAGATAGAATAAGGGATATTGCAACTAGTGGCGGCAGGTGCCAACTTATAGAGGTAGTGCCAAAATGACAGCCAAAATTTCAAACCGATATAAAATTGAAAAAAAAAACACTTATAACAAGCCGATAAGCCGAATTTAACTGAGACTTTATGTTCGACTTGCCAAGCATCGATAAAATGTAAACATTATTCATATGCACTTTAGATTTTTCATGGGTCTTCATTATGAATAAGATCATCCGTGCCTTTTTTTGCCCAAGTGTCATCGCCACCAAATAGAACAGACACAAAACAGTTTGTGAACTTCTTCACAGTCACTTATCAAATTGTTTTTATTATAAATAGTTTTATTAAATTTATGACAACGCGATTTCTGTCCGCTACCAATAAGTTTTTCAATTTTTAAATCAGGTGTTGGACATCCTAATTCCTTAATCTGCAGTTTTTCTTTCAGCGGAAAATTACTAAATGAGTTTATTAATGTGCCAATTTTATTCATTTTCGCCCCAATGATATATTTTAATTAAACACAAACGAGATACCGGTCCGAAAACAGCGCACAACTCACTCAAAATAATAAAATCTAAATTTCAAACCTTTTACGAGAAAAGCCGACATCAGCATCAAACATAAACAAATCGAAACTGCTAAAACAAAACAAAAATAGTGAACCATGAATGCAAATATAGGTAATGTGCCTGGCACGATCTACTTCGGATTTTCGTATTTAAAATCTATCCAAACGTCCAGCATAGCGTTATCTCTGTCACTCAAAAGCGTTTGTGATAAGATTTCTCTCACTCTGTTTGTGCCTTATAAGAAACGGCACGGTAGGCTGTCGTCATGTCGCTGTCGCGTCGCGTCGTCAGTTCGCGGTCCGCTCTCATCGTGGGAGTTGCGACGATGCCATGTGTTGCCTGGTGCAAGCATTTATGCGCTGAGGCTCTATTGCCATTTCATATAAAACAGGAAAAGTCGTTGGAAACTAACATAGAATAAGAAAAGTTTAAGAGATAGATAAATATGTTTTTGTCGAAAATTAAGGTAGTGCCATGGCACTGTGGCACTACCTCACCAGCCGCCACTGATTGCAACCACACATCATCAAGAAATACAATAAATAAACAATTTGAATACAAACCTATAGCTCTCCCTGACCTCCCTGACAGGACTAGGTCCCCTAGTGACTTGCGTCGGAGGCTGGGGTGGCTGCTGCCCTGCAGCGCCCACAATGACCGGTTTGCTATCATCCTGCTGCTGCTGCTGCTGCCCGGAGGGCGGCAATGTAGTGGTGGGCGGCTGCTGCCCTATCAATTTGCCGCCCACCACTGTCGTGATCGGCGTCGGTTGGTGAGTGGAGTACGGCGTCGTCGGGGCGGCAGAGGTGTTGTAGGGGGGCGGCGCGCCCGTGGTGGCGGTGGCGTACGGCGCGTACAGCGGTTGGTGGTGCTGCTGGTGGTGGTGCTGGTGGTGGTGGTGATGGGGCGTGTACGCCGGGTGGTGGTATTGACCTGGAAACAACCGCGAACCACGTTAGGACCGTGGTGCGAGTCAGGGGCGCCAACTCCGTGGGTGCTCGGGTGCTCCAGCACCCACGAGAGGTAAATAGTGGGTGCCGAGCCCCCTCTATGTATCTAAAATAAGTTTCATTATTTCATTCTCAGCTTCAGTCTTTCGTATCTCTGTTTATCATGAAATTACTGATAGAAATTCTTGTTCGTACTGAAGCTTTGAATGCTACATTACAGAAGACATCTCTGCATCTGAAATATGCTTTTTTAGATATTGTGCAAACAAAAAATTACAAATTCAATAGTGTAGAGGATGTTGTTTCATTTGTAAATACTCAAAGCGCATCTACCAAAGATGTGATATACCTGCAGTCATCAAATTATTAAAAATCATTTTAACTATTCCAATATTGACATGTATCGGCGAAAGGTTATTTTTAGCATTATGAAGAATAAAGCCTTATCTAAGGGCTCAGCAAAGGCTAAATAATTATATGGTAGTGCATGTAAACAGATAAATAGCAATAGGTAAGGACATGTAAGGCTAATACGGATATAAATAACTAAAAATATAGGTAGCTCTTGTCATTAAAAAAGTGGAGCACCCACAAGAATTTTCAAAACCCGGCGCCCCTGGTGCAAGTATACATGGTGTGCTCGCCAGCCGTACGAAATTGAGATTGCTCTGCGCATTGCGTTAGCAACGGAGATTTTTCGCGCGGAGAATTATTAGACGTCGTGATACCACGGCCTGTTTAATCGCGTTTTAGATAGAACCGCTAACGATTTTTGTTTAATTTACTTTGTATTCCTTATTTTGAGTTATAGAAAACTGAAATTTGTATAGATAATGCCAAATTGTGCAGTTGTCGGTTGTAAAAACCATAGTAAGATGAAAGAGCCAAATGTAAAATTCTATAAGTTCCCGAAAAATTAAAATCTCGCCATGCAATGGAGTAATGCTTGCCGCCGAAAGGACGAAATTAATATGAAAAATGGTAATCATTTCACAAATTAGCATTAAAAATTTATTAAAACTGAAATTTTTATGGTACATCCTCGGAAAATATTCACCTGCCGTATTTTCAGCCCTTCCTGCCCTCCTTAAACTTCTTCACCTACATCGTAACTTGTACATAGCTCAAATCTGTATCCCCATAAGCTTTCTTAAGCAGTCAGTGCCTTTCGGCTGTAGTTCTGTTTAGCTTTGAAGAAGATTCGAGGGCCCAGCGTTGTTCGTTTGAATGTGCCATCGCGCGTCGTTACGAGGTTTTAAAATAGAGGTGAACTAATCCAACGATGTTGACGCTTCGGGTGTTCAGAGCAGATCGAATCTGGGTGCGCTGCGAATCTAAGGCTTTCCCCCACTAAACGCGACCGTTCTGACCGCGCTACGACTAGCAGCGGCGCGACAAAAAAATATATTTCACGATTTTTGAGACACTCTCTGTATATACAATGTGTTCCACCATCATGTCGACAAACTTTGAGGTATGAAAATACAATTAAAGTTATTGAGAAAAAAGCGAAAAACATAGGGTCAGCCTTTTAATTAATTTTTTATTACATTTTCAATTTCTGTCACGACATTTTGGACTCATTTTATAGGAGAATGACCGGGCATATCAACTAAAGCAAAAAAAGATAATACCTGACAATTTCTAAGGCTAAAAAAATTCACCAAACTGAAAAAAATGTTTTTTGAAATGCACTTATTTGGGTTACTTACAAATAATTTCAAAAAAAGCCGTATTACTGCCTATTTATTAAGACATTTTAATGTTTAGCAGGATGTCTCCTGTCTAACCACATGCAATTTGTGTATGTAGCACGAAAATGTTCGACAGAATAGGCCTTTTTGTATTATGACTTCTGTATCACAGCGCCATGTGTTCACGCAGTTGTAACGCCATATCTTGATTATTTATCGAGCGATTCACAAGTTTTTGGACCCATTTTATAGGGGAATGACTGGGCATATCAACTAAGGCAAAAAAATAATATCCGACAATTTCTAAGGCTAAAAAAAATCCACCAAACTTAAAAAAAATTTGTAATGCACTTGTTTTGGTTGCTTGCAAATAATTTGGAAAAAGCCATATTAGTGCCTATTTATAAACACAGTTTAATATTTATCAGGATGTTTCCTGTCTAACGACATGCAATTTGTTTATGTAGCACTAAAATAATAATAATAATAATAATAATATAATAATTATATATTATATAGTTAATTACCGCGAGGGGTTGCTAGATCCCCTCAGTGGCGCCTCCCCAAGGTGGCGGATAGGGGAACGCCTCCCAGATATGGGTGGTACCGGGGAAATCAAATACCCGGGGCGGACCAAAACTAGCACGGTGGAATAGCGTCTGCATCCAGAGGATCGGCTATTCCTCAACAATTAGGACACGACGGATCTCCATGTGAGGAGCGGTACTCCGACAGCGTCTGACTCCATGTTAGGGGCGGCTGATAATACACCCGCAGGAAGCCACCCAACATCAGTAGGCTATCCGGTGCGTGGCGACACCGCAGGGTATACCGAAGCCCAAGGATGTAATCCAGCCGGCAACCTTCGCAGGTGCATCCTCAGGAGGCAATTTGGACGGCTGCCTCCGGAAATGTCGTCTGGGGGCCCTAAGGCCAACCACCTGACGGGCCCTATCTTCGGGTTCGACCACCCCGGAAGAAAAGCACCCACACCGAGCCGGTTTCGGAAGCCGGCGTTGGGCAAGGTGGCGGTGCTTCGAATTGCCCTGTTGACGACCCCCGCAATGACATGGACCGTTTTGGGTGGACGACGGAGCTCAAGGATGACCTACTGAGCTGCTACGAGAGCAGTAGCCCGCGCCGTAGGGGATACATGTCCCGCATGTATGAGAGGTGGTGTGAAATGCACCCAGAGCATAGCACGCTTACCTCTCAGAATTTGCGAGATTATGTATCGTACCTCCGGAGGCAGGGATATGTTCGTGCTCCAGCTCAGCCTGCCCCTTCGGCGGACGGAAGGCCTGTTAACCAGGCTGAAAGTTCGCCGGTAAGGCCCGCTGAGAGGGAAATCGACCAAGTCGTCACACCTGGGGATTTCAGAGACCGAAGGGCCTTGCATAACAATGGAAGGTCCTTGAAGCTGGCAGATTTGAAGAGAGAGGATGAGGTTGTGGGTGAACGTCTATCGGAGGCCTCTGACATTTGGAGCATCAATTGCGAAATTTACGCTGCGGCTCTGAGGCTAGCTAGACAGGGGAGAGTGAGAGACTCTCCTGTTGAGAGAGCACAGAGACGGGTGCACCAAATGGAAGCGAAAATCCAGTTGGCTCGCCAGGAAGCATCCCGTATCCAGTGTGTGATGGAATATAGAGCGGCTGGGAAGCCTTTTACGCGCCGAGTGCGCCAGATAGCCTACGGGTTGAGGCGCGACCATCATACACTCAGTCAAGCGGTACTGGTTGTTGTCAAGCAACACTGTCTTGACAGGATACGGATGCTAATCGCTGCTAAGCGATCGTTGGTGGCGCGGGCGAGAGGTCTGGAGCAGAACAGAATGTTCTACGAAAGACCTTCTCGCCTGTTCCAACAGCCGCCTCCAGCCATAGAGCAGCCGCCAACTGCTGATCGCGTGGAGACCTTTTGGAGGGACATTTACGAACAACCCAAACCTCTCTCAGCAGACACTCCGGCCTTGGCGCAGTTCGAGTCCGTTTGTAGGAGGACTCCTAACTTGAATGTACTGCGTCACCCGATAAACACGGAAGAAATTCTTGACGCCTTACGAGGCGCAAAGAATTTCGCAGCTCCTGGCCCGGATGGCATAAACACCTACTGGTGGAAAAAATTCCCCAGTTGCCACCGGCATTTAGCTAGAGTTTTTAACTCGTGGCTAAATCAGGAGCAGCCAATTCCGGCTTGGTTTGTCGAGGGTCGAACCGTGCTTCTCCCGAAGACCGGAGATTTGTCTGATCCCAAAAACTACAGGCCAATAACATGTCTGAACGCGTGTTACAAGCTCTTCACCAGAATCTTGTACATGCGTATCCTTCAAGCTGTGAATCCTGTATTTCTCGACGTGTATGAACAGAGAGGGTCAAAGAAAGGCGTAGCTGGCTGCAAGGAGAACCTGTTGATTGACCGATGTGTCACGCAGGACTCTGTGCAGTACAAGCGAAACCTTTCTATGGCCTGGATTGACTATCGCAAGGCATTCGACAGCACGTCTCATGAGCTCATTGTGCGGCTGTTGGAATGTCTTTCGGTGGATAATCAGATAGTGGGGTGCATCAAACAACTGATGCCACTCTGGAGGACCCGGTTCACCATAACATCAGGTGAAACTCGGGTTCAGACAGAGTTGGTGTCATTGAAAAGAGGTGTCTTCCAAGGAGACTCCTTGAGTCCCTTGCTCTTTTGCATCTCACTTTTGCCTCTGTCCATAGCGCTGAGAAATACTAAAGGATACAGCTGTGGCACGCCCAATAACCGGAGGCACAAGGTCACCCATCTGTTTTATATGGATGACCTAAAACTGTATGCCTCCGGCCAACGCGAACTACAACAATCGCTGAGGGTGGTGCAGGAGTACAGTCATGCTATCGGAATGGAGTTCGGGACAGACAAATGTGCATTGGTTCATCTCAAGAAAGGACGAAGCGGAGGTAGTGGAGATGAGGAACAGCTCGTTGATGGGAGCATCTTGCGACAACTGCATGCCGGAGATACTTATACCTACCTTGGAGTGGCGCAGCGTCATGTCCAAGAGGCAACATTGGTTAAAGAGTGTCTCCGCCGCAAGTATTTGCACCGACTCCGGCAGATCTGGTCGTCAGAACTGTCCGGCAAGAACAAAGTCGCTGCCACAAACATGCTTGCGGTCCCATTGTTATTATACACCTTTGGTGCTATACACTGGAAAGTGAACGAGCTGAAGGAAATCGACACGAAGACCCGCAAAAGGATGAATATGGAGAGAAGCCTGCATCCTAAGTCCTCTGTCCCGCGAATATACCTCCCGCGACACCTGGGAGGGCGTGGACTATTGAGTTTGGAGCGTCTGCACAACAGAGTAGTACTGGCCACTGCCTGCTATGTAACGAACAGCACCGATCCCCTGATCCGCTTCGTGCGAGAGCACGAGAATGCGGGAAAAGGAGCATTTCTTTTTAGCGCAGCGAAGCGAGCAGCCGAGGAGCTCAGCCTCACACTCGACTTCAAGCGGAGGTGTCAGCAGTCCATTACGGAACTTGATCCCGCAGAATTAAAATCCCACCTTAAAACTGCTGAAGTCGACTTCCTTTTAAGACTTCATAAAGATAAGCCAATGCATGGAATCTTCTACAAACATCTAGAAGAGCATGGCTTGTCTGAGCAGTTGACCTTCTCTTTCCTAAGGTCTAGTGGGTTGAAGTCGGAGACTGAGGGCTTTATAATGGCTTGCCAAGACGGTGTCTTCAACACCTTGGTATACCGTAAAAGGGTTATGGGTGTACATGTACCCGACACCCATTGTAGAGCTTGCCGACAGGCGCCAGAGACGCTTATGCATCTCTTGTCGGCGTGTAAGACGTACGCTGGGACGGCTTACGTCCATCGGCACAACGCGGCTCTGCGAGTGCTCTACTATCATTTAAGGCACTCATACGGTATCGATGAGACACCGGTGCTGCCATACGCTCTAGGGGATATAGAGTCCGTTGTGGAGAACGAGAGATGCCGGATTTACTGGAACTACTCGTTCCCCACGCTCGAGCTTGTACAGGCAAACAAGCCCGACATAGTCCTTCTCGACCACCAACAGAAGACGATGTTCGTTATTGAGTTTTCGGCGCCTGCCGAAGTGAACATCGTCTCTAAGGAGGAGGAAAAGCGGACCAAATATCAGGAGTTGCTCGGACAACTTCGCAGGCTCTGGCCAGACTACACTGTAAGTCTGCTGGTTATGGTCATTGGATCCCTAGGTGGAATGAGGAATACGCTGCTCTCTGCACTGCGCAAAATGCCGGTGTGCCGTGCGGCGGCGCACATCTTAGCCGCCAGAATGCAGAAGGCAGTCATCCTTGGGTCCCTTCGTCTACTTAGGGCGCACGATTCGCGGACCCAGTGATTGCTCACCTCACGGTGTGAGGAGTAGTCATTGGGTAATGGAACAGCAGCTCGGTGTGTCAGAGCCCGAGCTGCACTTTTTTGTTTTTAACATATAATAATAATTATAATAATTTACATCG
This sequence comes from Callosobruchus maculatus, assembly GCA_951848785.1. Taxonomy (NCBI): domain Eukaryota; kingdom Metazoa; phylum Arthropoda; class Insecta; order Coleoptera; family Chrysomelidae; genus Callosobruchus; species Callosobruchus maculatus. The sequence goes on from CATOUR010000100.1 coordinate 13,039,747, forward strand.
AGCAATAGTAAAAGCAGACAAAAACTATACACCACTCAACCTATCATGTCCAGACCACGTCGCAGACACACACAATCCCACACAATCACAACAAGAAAAAATAAGCACCTGGTCGCAGAAACCACTCCATGGCAAACATAGATACCGTATTACGCAAGACCACATAAATGAAAAACAGTCATACACCTGGCTACAGGATGGCCAGCTCTTTCCAGAAACTGAGGGGTTTATGCTTGCTATCCAGGACCAAGTTATTGCGACGAGAAACTACAAGAAATACGTAATTAAAGATCCATCCATAACAAACGATAACTGCAGAAAATGTCAACAACAAAAGGAAACAATAGACCACATAACAAGCGCATGCAAAACTCTCGCTGGAACTGAGTACACGGCTAGACATAACTCAGCAGCCAAAATCATACATCAAGCATTAGCCACAAAAAACAAACTAATCGAAAACTCCGATCCATATTACAAGTATACACCAACATCAGTACTCGAAAACGATCACTACAAACTATACTGGGATGTTGAAATACACACAGATAAAACCATCAATGCAAACAGACCAGATATAGTATTTCAGATAAAGGCAGACAAAGTTACCTACTTAATAGATATTGCTATTCCCAATGATGTGAATGTTCAAAACACCTACGCTGGGAAAATATCTAAATACACTGACCTTGCCATAGAAGTGAAGCGAATTTGGAAACAAGATAAAGTTATTATTGTCCCCTTCATTATGTCGGTCTCAGGCCTCACACCGAACACATTTACACAACACCTACAGCAGTTAGGCCTGGACGAAAGTTTACATAAAATATTCCAAAAGTCTGTAATCCTTAAGACCTGTAATATAGTACGATCTTTCCTAAATTCAGATCAGTAATAGTTCAGGTGTTGACTTGGCCTAGCCCGTCAACATTTGTCGTCACCGCAGTCATGCGAGAGAAGCTTGAAAAAACACAATGATAATAATAAAAGGACTTTATTTGTAAAATTTTACAAATAGGCGAAGTTTAGCCATCAAGCTATTCAAACTTAACCCAAAAAGAAATGTACATCCATTCCGAGCCAGCCTTCCCACACCCAAGTTGACACTTCAGGTGATAAACGAAGAATACTGTATTGTATTATCCAGTTTATGAACCCAAAGCACCTGATGGGAGCTAGGAAGCAGGCTCCAAATCAACATACAAAAACATAATAATGACAATAAAGATGTAAAGCTATAGATGTTGAAAAGACATTAGACAAAACAAAAGATAGAAAAAACAAATATGGAGAGAACAAATGTTTGCATCAAGAGATTGATTAGTAAACTGAGGCAAAAATAAACAAGATGAGTACAATAAACATAAGATAGGAATGCCTAAAACTAAGTTGTTGCATAATTAGTAAATGTACATTTTAGCATGCGTTTAAATCTGTTTACTGGACCCGACTTGAGACCGTCATCTAGCTCATTATATATTTTGACTGCATTGTATGAAAATGAACGTCGAAAAAGTGTAGTCCTATGTCGCGGTAAGGAAAGACGATTGACATAACGAAGATTTACGTCATGCGTGTTATGACGAAAAGTAAATTTATCACGGAGGTATGGAGGCGAGGATGTAGAAAGAATTTTATACACTAGAACTCCCAGATTGAATTTATATAGATTACCCATATTAAGCCACATCAGCTCATTAAACTTCGCGGATATGCGATCGTATTTTCGAAGTCTAAAGATGTAACGGCAACAGCAGTTCTGAATCCTTTGTAACCGAAGCTGGCTTAATCTGTCTAAACAAGGATAAAAGACAACTAAACCATAGCTCAAAATCGGTAAAACCAATGATTCGCATAATTTTTTCCGTAGCTTATAATTAATAATGTTGTAATTGCTGTAAAGAGGTCTAAGTGCTGAGTAAGCTTTTTTTATCACATTACTCAAATGGTTATGGAAACGCATGTCGCTATCAAATACTATACCAAGGTTTTTAGTACTGTTTACATGAGTTAGCAAATTATCGTTCAATTTCAAACTGAGATTAGTATCTACCAGCTGTCTGTTGGATTTTGGGCAAAACGACATGACTGCACATTTGTTAATGTTTAATTTCAGATTGTTTTCTGCAGCATAATTGGAGATGTATTGTAAGTCTGAATTAATATTATCAGCTGCAGCTGCGACTTGTGAGGGTTTGAATGAACAATATAATTGGATATCATCTGCATATGCTTGAACTTTTGAATTTTTGATACATTGGAAAAGATCAGATGTATATATTAAGAATAAAATAGGCCCAAGTACGGAACCTTGCGGAACACCGGATGTTATGGGTTTTAAGTCGGAGACAGAATGATTTAGTATCACTTGTTGCATTCGGTTGGAAAGATATGATTTGAAGAAAGATATTGCTGTGGCATCGAAACCGTAAAACTTAAGTTTAGCACATAATAAACCGTGATCCAACCTGTCAAAGGCTTTGGAGAAATCAAGAAGGACGAGTGCCGTCGCTTCTCCCCTGTCCAAAGCGGCAATGATGTCATCAGATGTATTAATCAAGGAGGTGATAGTGCTATATTGTTTTCTGAAGCCTGACTGAGAAGATGGTAGTATTTGGTTTAAAGTAATATAGTCATACAATTGTGGCTGAATTACCTTTTCCAGAATTTTGCTAAATGTGGTAATTATTGATATTGGTCTTAGATCAGAGTAAGAATTTGGAGTGGCCTGTTTGGGCAAAGGTTTAATAATAGATATTTTCCAGCTTTCTGGAAAATAACCCTCCACAATGCAACAGTTCACAATATGTAATATATGAACAGAGATTACAGGGCAACAAAGCTGAATCATGAGCGCACATATATTATCACTTCCATAGGAATTAGATCGTAACTGAGCTACTATACTACAAATATCCTCCAACGAGGCAAGCTTAAGTGTAAAGGACAATTCGCGTCGGTATCTATTTTGAAGATAACCGTCTTCGGCTTCAAAACAGCTATTAGGGGGGCTAAAAACAGAACAGAAGTAATCATTGATTTCATTAACATTACATAAGGATGCAGGTATCGAAACATCTTTTCTTGATCTAATATGTAAATTATTTACAGCATTCCATAATATTTTGTTGTTATTCAAGTTAAGACATCTACGTAAATATTCTTCCTTTGAGTGATTTACTTTTCTGACTACCGTGTTTCTAAATGCTCTGTAACTTGCCCAGTCAACTGCGCTCTTTGATTTTTTATATTTTGTAAGCGCCTTATTCCGTTTTTGCATTGCATGCTTTATATCTGGAGTCATCCAGGGAGCATACGGCTTAGTGACAAGAGCGGTTTTTAATGGACAGTGCTTATCAAAAATCGCTAAAATGTTATCAGTTAAAAATTTTATTTTTTCTTCAATGCTATCTAAGTAAAAAATATCATCCCAACTCACTGCTTGCAAGTCATTGGAGAAAAGGTCTTGAGGAATCTTTTTGAAATTTCTGTATTTAACTATTTTAGGTAACTTACGATCAGTCGTAAGTTTCAAATTACAAAAAATTGCTTGATGATCAGATATTAAGTCAGCATTAGCAGTGAAAGCACTTAGAACTAAATCAGGATTGTTGATGAAAATTACGTCAATAAGTTTCTGTGAAGTTGCTGTTAAGCGAGTTGGATTCTCAATTAATTGTTTGAAATCATAAGATGACAGACAGGTAGAAAATAAATTGGGTTGGAGTTGATCGATGTTGATATCACCAAGTATTAGTATGTCGTCATATTGTGGACAAATATAAGATAAGAGGTTATCAAAATGTTCAACAATGCCTAAAATGTTGCTACCTGGCACTCTATATACGACACAGAGTAGTATGATAGATCTATTAATTTTCCACTCAATAAATAGATATTCTAAACCATCAACAGGAGAAAAATCGTGTAGAACAACCTTGCAACTAAAAGAGCTCTTTACATACATACCAACGCCTCCACCTCGACCAGTTCTATTTTTCCCAAAAAAGTTATAATCAGTTATCTGCACCAAATCATTACTGATATCTGCATTTAGCCAAGTTTCTGTAACACACATTATATCAACATTATAGACACTCGACAAGTTGACAAACTCGTCAAATCCAGTAAACAGAGATCGAACATTTAGGTGACCGACTGTAATATTACGACTAATCCTAGACATGATAAAAGGATGTTGGCAAAAATTTGATTTATGAATTTGTTTGTATAAAAACAAGAAACTACTTACTTAAAGAGATGTAAAGTTAGACTGTGTAATTTGTACGATTTCTGATATTGCTAATGTGGTATTTAAAAGTTGGGCATTCGTAGTCGTTCACCTGATGATTAGTAGGATGATTGGTCTTAAATTTAGAGTTCGAAAGTTCACAGTTTTTGCAAAACACTTTTTCATGGGGACAGGCTCTTTCTTCATGATCTTCTGAACACACTGGACACACCACGTTGCTTTTGCAATGCTCCTTCTTGTGATAATAACCCTGGCAATTATAACATTTTGGCACAGATATTTCTTCAAAAACAGGAAATCTCTCCCAACCAATACACAACTTCCTCATATTCAGAATATAATGAAATGCATTTGGGGAACATTCAGCAACAATAGTTTTTGTATTATTCTTGCCCTTCCGGATGAACTCCACTTTAACTTCCCCTGGGACGTGGTTTTGTTCCATTATGTAAGATTCAATTTGTTCGGCTGAATAGTTTTTAGTGAAACTTACTATTTTTATTTTTGGCTGACGTAGTTTGGTTAATTCAATGTCATAGGCATCTTGTAATTTACTATCCAATGCTTCCTTTAATACCTCGGATTCATTTTTCGTTTGACATTCGATGATAATTGCTCCAGATTTAGATGTAGTAGTTTTCTTAATCCCGACCTTCAGTTTAGCAGGATTTATATTTTTATCTAAATCATTCTTGGTTTGATTGGATGTTTGGTGGCCTTTAGGTTTAACCACTATTTTCGGAAAATTATTATGTTGCTTAAGTTCACCACTACCAGACTTCACAATGTTAGCATATGTCTTGGTGTTTTTGTTCAGATTCTCAATTTTTTCTTCCAGCAGTTGAATAACTTTTTCTTTTTCAGCAATAATGCTTAGTTTATCAGCGATTGTGTTTTTCAAAAGATCGATAGTTTCATGATTTCTACATTTTTTGCAATAAAATTTCAAAGTTCTCTTTTGTAGCGGAATACACCTAAGTTCCGATGTACCTAGTTCACTGCATTCTGGGCAAATATTATTTTTGCAACCATCACAAGGAAAACAAGGGTTTTTATTTTTATCACTAGTTGGCTTTATCTGATTACAAAGAAAGCATTCCATGGTTTATGATTCATTTTCCAATGTACCCCTCTTGAAATGTACTGCACTGGTAGAATAGTAAAGATGTTTACTTACATACGGATTTTTTGCGGGTGGGGTTTTGCCTTGCAAAAAGTGGAAAACTGATTGGTTGCTACCCAAAATGCACAATTAATTCCTAAATTTGATTGTTCTCTTGATACTTTTCACACATTTATATAACTCATGCAATTAACTTTCACTAATGCAAATTTCCGAGTTTTACGAACTATATTTCTTAGCTAAAACAGACTTTTTACGGAGACGAATAAGTAACCTTCGTCTCCGAGCAAAGACGAATATAATGAATATAATCGTCGACGAAATGGGCTTTTTTATTACGACTAAATTTGAAATAAACGAGAATTTGGTATTCACATTGTCTTTATTGGACTTCGGTCCAGGACTCCAAAATGTCGTGAATCGGTCGATAAATAATCAAGCTATGACGCTACAACTGCGCGAACCCATGGAGTCGTGATACAGAAATTGAAAATGTAATAAAAAATTAATTAAAAGGTTGACCCCTTTTTTTCGCATTTTTTCTCGATAACTTTAATTGTATTTTCATACCTCAAAGTTTGTCGACATGATGGTGAAACACATTGTATAGCAGTTCTTGAAAAATACCCGTTGTATTCATCGTTGTGTGTAGTACATCAAATTATGCAGTTTTTTATTAAACCTCTTACAACCAATAACATAAAGGTCGCTGACATCGCACAACAGAATGCGCCTGTGAATAAACAGTACCCGTTCGATGACGATGACTTGTTAATAAGGAATACAAGTGGTCCACCTATACAGGGTGGCCAATCGGGTGACGATAATAATTTTTTTTTAGATAGCCCGTACCGAGACCTATCCAAAACACCCCCATGTATGTGTACCGATTATTGATAGTTTTCGAGTTATGATTTTTTTTTGAAAACTTAGAGATTTTTCAGTTTTTCCAAGAAATCGTCAAAAACAAAAACAAGATTGCTATTTGGCTTTTATTTTTTTCTGCAATTATACTCAGTATTAAGCCTATTTTAATATTCAATAAAGAGAACCTGTACATCCGAACAATAATTAAGTACATTTTGGGGCCAAAGTTTGAAATCTCTGTTTTTAGTCAGGAGACCAAAACCTTCAAAATAAGATTAAAAATACTTATGTCTGGTTCTGGAACTTCAAACTAATCTTAAAAACTTTACAAGACATTGCACTTTCGAAATAATAATGGCAAAGTATCACTTATGGGGACATTTTGCGCCGTACGTGAGTATTAAAGGTAAAAAGGTGATAATTCACGAATTTCCAAAATGATTTAAGAAACTATTATTTTGCTTTGTTATGACAAATTAAAGAAAAAAAACTCGTAGCAACTAATAAACCCGATAATCATTGATGTTTTGATGGATTTTAATAAAAAAACTAATAGCCAAATTGTGATTTTTGAAGTGTTTTACTATGTACTATTGAACTTCTGCTAAATTAAGCTAACAAAGGAAAGGAACAATAAACAATAATCTGACTTCCAATTTCATGGCAGAATTAGCTGGGAAGCAATGTCGTAGCATACGCCATCCCTTTCTTTCAGAGTAGCTTTTTGCGAGCTCATGTCGGCGAAGCGCAGTTGTGTTAATTAATTTTCGGTAATAGGCAAGGCAATGTTCAGATGGACCTAAAAAGGTGATTTATATCACTAGGTCTCCCTTGATAGGTCAGTAGACAGCCTATCATGAATACAACAAGTTTTTCAGTTTTTCAGCCCCTCACCCCCCAAACACCCAAATTCCACCCCCACCCAAAAAAACGCAGAAAATGATCAAGAACCTGTAAAACGCCTGAATACGAAGTTTGAGGAATATTTGAAATTACCTAGTAAGACCCCCCAGCACGCTGCTGCCCAAATTTCATCACAGTCCATGCAGCGGTTACTGAGATTACGAGGCTAGAAAAACGCGTACAGACAGACAGACCGACAGGCAGACCGACAGACAGATCGACAGGCAGACCGACAGACAGAACGACGCGGATTTTCGTTATGTAGACATTATAAAACGCCCAAAAAACCTATTCTCTCAAAATCGAAAATTTTCACGATCACAATCCTCCCCTCACCTATTGGTGTGGGAAGTAAAAGGGATGGCGTATGCTACGATAACGCTCCCAGGTAATTCCGCCATGGAATTAAAAGTCAGATTGTTGTTTTATTATTCTTTTCCTTTGTTAACTTACATACAACTTAATTTAGCAGCTGAAATTCAATAGTACCCAGCAAAAAGCACAGGTATTAATTTTTTTTATTAAAAGTGATTAAAACATCAATGATTATCATGTTTATTAGTCGTTATGAGTTTTTTTTCTTTAATTTGTCATAATAAAGTAAAATAATAGCTTTTTAAATCATTTTGGAAATTCGTGAATTATCACCTTTTTACCTTTAATAGTCACGTACGGCGCAAAATGCCCCCAAAAGTGCTATTTTTTCATTATCATTTCGAAAGTGCAATGTCTTGCGGAGTTTTTAAGATTAGATTGGAGCTCCAGAACCAGGCATAAGTATTTTTAATTTTATTTTGAAGGTTTTGGTCTCCTGCCTAAAAACAGAGATTTCAAACTTTGGGCCCAAAATGTACTTAGTTATTGTTCGGATGTACAGGTTCTCTTTATTGGATATTTAAATAGGCTTAATACTGAGTATAACTGCTAAAAAAAATAAAAGCCAAAAAGCATTCTTGTTTTTGTTTTTGACAATTTCTTGGAAAAACTGGAAAATCTCTAAGTTTTCAAAAAAACTCAATTAACTCGAAAACTATCAATAATCGGTACACATACATGGGGGTGTTTTGGATAGGTCTCGGTACGGGCTATCTAAAAAAAAATTATTATCGTCACCCGGTTGGCCACCCTGTATATGAATCATTTTAAAGAATCGCCAAGTGACCCTTGTGGTTTTACCAACGACGATCAATATATTTTTTGATCGTCGTTGGGTTTTACGATGGCCGACTCTACTCACTAGGCCGGAGCATTGAAATATGGCAACACTGAATAGTCGGCCGAGCTTTTGTCATTAGTGTAATTCTTCCAGAGTAAAAAATAAGATTGGAAGGTGATTTTTAATGTGTTTCTAATTATTTACCTGCACAAACGAAACTAGAAAGATAAAAAAGATGCCTGCAAAGCATAGCAATTGTGCTTCCAATAAAGGACATAAACAGAAGTGGGTGAAAGGTATTCCTCCTAAAGGCTGGTTATATTTATAAGAATAAAGACAATAATTTACAAACATTTCCAAGGATAAGACCTATTTTAAAGCACAATGTGGTACCTACATGTTTTCTGGACCTCCGAAATATCACAGAAAAATACAGTTCTAAAAAACACATCGGGGCACACCTATGAAAAGATTTGAAAGTGAAAGGGAATCAAGACCAGCAAGAATGGCTTCACACAGTGACCTAATAGTGAATTTTTCTAGCTTAAGTGAAAATTTACAAAGTAAATTGAGTGTTCATTTTAGTGGAAGTGGCACCAGGAAACAGGTTGCGTTTATTTTTATTTTGTAGTGTTTGACTACGATGAACCAGACATCAGATGTAAGTGGTATTAGTAGTAGTAGTTCTAAAAAGTATTTTTCTTAATTTATCAACAGAGATGAACTCTTAATACATATAAAATGTAGTAATTATTATTCTGAAACTATAAAACAATTTACGGTAACCGGACCCCTATTTGACAGCTAAGCCACGTTGCCACATCTAAGGCTCAGGCCTAGTGCCATGGTTTTACCTATGTTCCAAGACGCAGCATAAAACGTCCGATAATACTTACCGAGAGATGGCGCCACTGCCGCATTGGCGGACGTCGCTACCGCCGGACTGTCCGTACGCACGGCATGACCGCCCATGGGCGGCACTCCAGCCGGAGCGGCCTCCACAGGGTGCGGATGGTGGGCGGCGACGGGGGCGGCCGCAGCGGGTTGGGGCATCGACACGGGAACCGTGGGCGGCAACCCTTGTGGGGGCGGGGCGGCGCACGGCGGTTGACCGGCCGCTGAAACCGGTAGCGACGCCGTGACCGGTGGCACGCCCGCCGGCGGTGGAAGAAGGTCGCCTGGAAAGAATAAGTTCAGACAAAATTAGCACAGTTTAGGCATAACTAGCACAGTCTAAGGGTGCGCGTCCACCAAAGATGTGCGAGAATGTGTTTTTAACGAACCAATAGAGTCGTTTGAATTACCTCGCCTTGCTCAGCACAGCTCTGGTGGAAACGGCTTAGCGGAGCGAAGTTTCTGTACGTACAAAACAAGGCTTGTTGGCGAGGAGTTTGTGTTATTAATGTGTTTCGAGAGATGTGCGCTAGAAATATGCGTTGCGAGGGACGTGGGCGAGAGAGACGTGTGCTGTTAATATAGGTAGGCGAACAAAAAGAAAACTTAAAAGACCCCGCTACACATCTTCGCAACGCTTCTCTTTCTAGCACATCTCTGGTAGAAACACCCACACCGTTTCACAACTTCGCTACACATCCTCGCTGCGCACATTTTTCTAGCACATCTCTGGTGGAAACGCAGCGTAAAGGGGCCCATAGACTTAAGTTTTTATCCGACTGTTTTGTTTGAACAAGTCTGTTCGAACAAAAACTTTGCAACACCGAAATGTGTGGATGGAAGTCAGTCGTTTTACGCGGCGAGAAAGCTGTTGAAAATAATTCGGCCCAGCTTAACCCGTAACCGGTGACATGGAGTCTGGGAGACTCCTTCGAAGTTGAATATAGCTATAATTTCGAAACCAGATGACCTTGACAAACGCAACGTCAGGTAGCTTTCTACAATCACAGTGCGAGGCAGTATCGCTTGTAACGTCAGTTAACAGGAAGCCATTGTTGTGTAAACCTCGTGTAAACCACGTGTCGGAGTCTAGCAGACTCCACGTCTTGTATGCTTGTGTGCTTTAGAACTCTGTAATAGCTACTCGTCCATGTACGTCACGGAGTGTTCCTGCAACACAACCTAACTTTGAAGAGACCTTTTTGGAGTGAGTATAACAGCTAGGACTCTGATAATAGCGACATTGATGATATTGATCCTGACTTTGCATTAGAGATGGATCATAATGAGGATTATCTAAGTATTTTTGCGTCAAGTTCAACAGAATAGCTTAGAAATTGAGAGACACATACTCAGATCCTGATAATAATGTATGGGATTGATAATATATGCAATGAGTGTAACAATGATGGGACGTCACCGGTTACGGGTTAATTTTGTCCGTCGATTTTGTTCGACGAACTTGTCAGTTCCTGTAAGTCTGAAGTGTGTGCACTTGACAGTTTTAAATAACGTGTATTTGTGCAGTAGCGGAGACCTCATTAGCGCATTTTGTACTTTGGAAAAGTTTTAACATTTTGGATATTCGTCAAATTAGTAGGAAGTTTTTATTGGAGTCCATGGAACTTTATCGCAGTCCTCTGTGGAAAGTAAAATCCCTCGAATACAGTGACCGGATTAAAAAAGACAAAGGATATGAACAGCTATTAACAAAGTTGAAAGAAATAGATTCCAACGCAACAAAACAATAACAAAAAAACTGATTCCTTAAGGGCATGCTACAAAAGGGAACTGAAGAAAGTAAACTCTTCAAAACACAGCGACACTGGAAGTAAACATATTTATAACCTTAACTTATGGTATTTTGATGAGCTGTCACTTTTGAGTGATCAAGAAATCGCTCATGCGGTGTTATATCTTGTCTCAACTGCGTATCTTGCTTAACAATCAGAGGGGATGCTATCATAGTTTTAATATAAAGTACAATGAGTTAGATAACTGAACCAATCTCTCGATTCCAGTTTAAGTTCTTTATACAGGCTTGTGTGAGAAAACTCACTTCTTTTAGAAGCCACTGTTTCGTCCTTTTTGTTCTTTTCTTTCTTTGTTTTTTTTTTACGGCTACTGCCGCCGCCACTGCACATAAGTATAATGTTCTGTGTGATAACTTAGCGACAAGAAGGGAGATTAACTTGTGAATGCCAAAGAAAACTGCAGTATGTGTGCTATTCGCGTTCGTCATTTTTGTTCGAACAGATTTGTTCGTCGAACAAAACAGTCGGTTAAAAACGAAGTCTGTGAGCCCCTTAAGAGTGGCCGTACACGAGCTACATTTTGCACTTGGGCCGACTGCAAAATGGAAGTCACGTTACAGCAGAACTGAAGTCTCTTTAAGAAATACCACCGATGATAAATCTAGGTACACAACTTTATTTACAAAATCTTCTGGTCGGAACAATGGAGCACTGTTGCCCGAATGAAACGTAGAAGAGCCAAATTTACAATATACATTTTCCTTTCTTTGAGTATCATTAGAAATGTTTAAGATAGGTCCTAGACAAAATGATACATCGATGACAGAAAATAAGGTGTCTTCTTGACAATGCCGTTTACTTTCCTGAGTCTCTAGTGGAGAGCCTATTATAATTATTTCGAACAGTATTCATCAATAAATATAGTTTAGAAAACTATAAAACCAGCTTTTAAAAAAAAACGGACAAAAAGTTAAAAATACTCTTTAAAATAAGCTTAAAACTATAATGAACCAAAAATACATGTACTATTATGAAAAAAGCGTCGGGCGCTCGAGTTACAAATAATATGGCACAGAGCGCCCACGCTTTTGTCACAATCATATTTTGTATATCCTTGTTTCTTTGTTTGCCTAATTTTGTGCAACTCTTCACTCTTCTTAGAAATTTTATTTCTTGTGTTTGTATCCAATTTTCTTCTCTTACATCCCACATCGATAGGTGAGGGGAGTATTGAGGAGTATTTTCGATTTTGAGATAATACGCTTTTTGGATGTATTATGATGTCTACATAACGAAAATCCACGACACTCATTTCCGTCGGTCTGTCTGTCTGTCGGTCTGCCTGTCTGACTGTTGGCGTTTTTCTAGCCTCGCAATTTCCGTAACCGCTGCATGGATTGTGATGAAATTTGGGCTCGTAATAGGTAATGTTTAGCCTATAATTTGAAAATCGATGCATGGGCGGCGGGGTAATTGGCAAAAAACAAAAAAATTCAAATATGCCTCAAACCTCGTTTTTAGGTGCTACAGGGATTCCTGATCATTTTCTACTTTTTTGGTGTGAGTGAAACTGGGGTGGTTGGGGAGTGGGGGCTTGTAAAATTGAATTTTTTTTATTCATAATAGGCTGTCCACTGACCTGTGAAAGAAAGACCTAGCGTCATAATACACTTTTTTAGGTATATCCGAATATTGCCTTGCCTATTCCGAAACCAAGAGACTATTCTGATGTATTTTATTCTATTTATTTGTTCTAAAATACACAATTTCCAATGTTATACCTACGTGCGTAAAAATCCTCTTAAATGTCTGAACATTATAATTAACGAATACATTTGAAACATTATACCTACAGAAATTCTGATGTATACATTTACGTTTAATGCTTCTGATCGTTCTGTGTCATGTAGCGTGGAAACTGAATTGATTTTAATGAAATTTCGACACAGTATTGTTACCTTGGCGAGAATAAAAAATGCTTATGATTCAGAAGTCGTGGCAGTCGCGCAGCAATAATCAAAAAAATAAAAATATAAAAAAACTATAATGATAAAAATAAAGCTCAAACTTCGTTTTCAGGTACCAGATCAGTTTATACTGCTTTTTTGATGGGAGTTGTAAATAAGCGGAATAACATACTTTTATTTGTGGGCAGGTGAGCGATGATTTGGTTACAAGGGGATCTCAGACTTTAGCTTCATGCTATGGGGAAATAATAAACTGGTTTCACCCTAATGTGTGGGAAGTACTAAGCCAATCAACTTGACTTCATTTTTTTTGCTGCTCTCGATGTCTCACTCGGTCTCACTTATTTGAAAAATTCTTTTTAGCTTTTTAGTCTGAAATTCTCCAGAAGCGTGTTTTTAGTTTTTTCAAACTATACTGATTTTTAATTTTTCAATTATCTTTATCATTAAAGCATGTTTTTTTAGTTTTTGTGAAATGTATTTATTAATCCTATGTGTAATGAAGTTGAAGAATTGTTTTTGATCAATATTATTACCCTATAAACGATAATTAAAACTGTCGACTTTCCTAATGTCATGCCTTTTAAGCTTTCGTCGCTACGCCTCTGTGTAATATTAACAAACTTTAAGGTGTGTGCGCCATCTCTTATAGTCAGCGGATACGACCGCTCGTCCGACGGATTTGAAGCCGTCAAAATCGTTTTCGCGGCAAAGTTGGAGGTCCGACCTCTTATTTCAAAGGAGAGTTACAAGCTCACAAACAAACATACAGGTGAAGCCGTTAAATGCATACCTTGCGTCGCTCCAGGCTTGCCATGATGCGATGCCGGCGAACCGCCCACTGCGACGGCGGCCGCCGCCGGTGCCGCGGACACGGGTATAGACGGGGGCGGCAGCTGGGGCGGCTGTTGGGCGGGCGCCGGCGAGGGCACCGGTAGGTTGGGCGGCGTCGGCGCGGGAACGGGCGAGCCGGCGACGCCTACAGCGCCGGGGGCGGTAAGGCCGCCCGCGGACGGGGGCAGGCCGGGCGGCAGGGCTGCGGCGGTGGAGGCGGCAGTGGCGGCGGCCGCCGCGGTCGGAAAGTCGGCCGCCCGCTGCTGCGGCTGCTGCTGCTGCTGCTGCTGAGGGGGCGGCGGGGGCAGATGGTGCTGCTGCTGCTGCTTCAGGCTGCGCGCCGCCGCCGACTGGGCGGAAGGTGGAGTCGAGCCGAACAGCACAGAACTTGCGTCCGAACCCTGAAACCAAACGGATATCATTTTAGAATGCGTACTGCAACATAACATAACAACTTCTTTATTTTTGAACATACAAAATATATGAACAAATATTTCATGCTACAGTAATGAAGTGGCGTCACATTATACACTAAAGATATACATTAGAATAATTGATGATGTAGATAATCAGATATTATGCTATATGGCTCCATCTCTATAAGCATGTTTTTTAGTTTTCTTTTTAGAGAAGTTATACTTGTGATTGCCTTTAATTCATTTGGTAATCTATTATATAATTTTATACACATATACACCGTCTTTTTTTCCAGTTCACGTTAGTCTGTGATTAGGGCCTAGCAGATCTAATGTTCTTGTATTGTAACTATATGTGGACCAAATGTGGTGCGTTAAACAGAAACCACAATTGGTTTGATCAAGGCAGTTTCATGTCACAAAAAGTAACTATTGCTACTTTGCTTTCTGAACTATGTTCAGGCGAGAAAGTGGAGCACTTAGCAAAGGAACATGTCTTGAATGAATAAATGTAAATTAAAATAAAAGATTATTTTTAGCAATTTTCTTATAATTGTCAATTAGGATACGTCGACATTTCTCTAGAACTATTTTTTTTTCATGCTAATGCTTCATATTGCAGATCAGAAGTCTCAGAATTAATAGTCGTAAAACGGTTACAGCTGAATCACTGCAAACAGCTCTCACGAACGTACTATAACCTCCTCTAACAAATAACTTTTTCTAATCAACGACTTCTGTTGCAATAAAAAAAAATAGTTCAACGATTCACATCTAAATAGAGAAAAATACTGGACACTTCGAGAAAAAATATAATTCTCTGAAATCCCTAGTCAACGATTCCGCCAACGACAGGTTTCACTTTTTTCCCTAAAGTATATAACATTTTCGATAGTTTGCCAACGCCTCCTGGTGCCGCAACCACCAACGCTAATCAAGACACCGAATTTTGAGGAATATAGGTTTGGAGATAGATGTACATATTTCTAATTTGAAAGGAATTGCTACGTATGACGAGCTTCTATAATTAATTATAATAGCAAAATATTACATATAACCACTACTTTTTATGTTCTCCCACTCTCAGTCTATGTGTACCTTATTTTTTGTTCTTTCGAAACGGCTTCTAAACATTTTTTTTTTTGGTTTTTTTTCTTTGAAGGTAAAAGTTAGCAATATAGTAGTTTTGGAAGTCCTGGAGATCGAAAGTCCATTATGAAATACTTCCGGAGCTACTTAATCCTCCACTGTCCACGCCATTTAACAACCTTCTGATTCAATTCAGTAGGTCTTCATGCGTTTTTTTCTTTAATTTTTTATTTTGACACACAGTCATACATACAGAGATACTCCAAACCTCAACTGATTTAGAGGGCTAATTATAGACAATCTATAGGGTTTTTCACCTGTAGCGCAAAATATTAGAAGTATAATAATTATTTTGACACCGGAAAATACAGCTGACATTAGTCATCCATTTCTTCCAAAGAATGTTATGCTATTCATATTCAGTGAAGCGCCACGGATATATCAAAGATATTCAAGATCTAGTGATCTCTAACAATACAAATATATAATTTAATGTGAATGTTTATGAATGGCTATGTTTATCAACCATCAAATGTTGTTAAACCGATTCATTTCTGTTCAGCCGTATCTGATAATTAATTTTAGTTCTGTATTAAGTACTTTTTATGTACGTTTGATGGAATGTTCAAATCCAATTAGATTGCATAAATGCATAATTTGTTTGTATATGAGGATAAAATAATTAAATACCAATATGTTTAGAAGTGCAAACGGATGATGAGCGATTTTAATAACAATGGAATTAATAGAATAAATGTCTGCCGGTAATAACTTTTTGCTACAATTGCCAATTATTTACGCGGTATAAACTGTTGCTATACAAGCAATCTTTCAATTTAAATAAAAAATACAACTTTTTTAAAGAAACAGAAAATTACAGAGTGACAGCCGCCTAAGGTCACCCCTGACAATTTGATCACAACTGGACTTGTTGAATAACTTTTGAATGACGGACGTTCCAAAATAAATATTATTTTTAATGATGGATAAATAATGCTATACTGAAGTAGCCAGACAATTTTTACACATTGAACGATGAAGGCAAAAACATATTATATACATAGTATCAAATCACAGCATAAAGAGTAAACTTTCTTTATGCTGTGATCAAACTAAGGCCTTTTCCATTTATTTGATTGTTCCCGCGTCTTTTCAAATACAGGCTAGGCAATAGGCAGTTTTCGTTACTTACAAAGTGATGTTCCGTTTAACGCTATTTGACAACTTTGATATTTGCATTTCGTTTTACGTATACCGTAACCGCTAAACGCCGGTATTGTACGGACGATAGCCATAGCGATTAACGAAGCGACACGCATGCGCAGCACGAACAAACATTAGATCATAACCTGTTTTGTTTCTGACAGTGACACTGGCTTTGACTTTTGAGTATATCTACAACAATTATTATCCGTCGTTTTACAAAAATGCTTCCAAATTTGTCAAGCTCAAAGAGTGTGTTACAAATAATAAAAAGAGTCAGAGTTCGTTTTACCGAGTAAGACGACCAAATTTTATTAACAGAAATACTGGCAAATAATCCTTATGCGGATCCTTCCAAATGGAACCTGGTGGTTGCCAATTTCTTAGAGGCAACTGGGAAACATGTATCAGTGAGAGACGTCAGAGAACACATACAATATGTGTTGAAAAAATTTGAAGAAAAGGAGAAGAAAAACATGTACCGGAGTGTCAGAGCATTTTATTTGCCTATTATAGTATGTCTGCGAGTCTATGAGTGCTTTAACTGGGTGTCAGATGATGTAAGATTAGTAAGGATACTGTTTGGTATCTAGGTCAGCTAACCTGTTGGGGTAGCTCAATCAAGCAAAATCAGCAAAATACAAAGCGCTTCTTGCCCTGAAACCTTATGTTGGCTATCTGTATTAAGCATCTGGAATTCTGAGTGCTTGTACCAATCTCGGAATATGCCGTTTTTCGAAGCGGAAATTCACTTTACACTCCTGTTCCGAGAGCATATCTAAGTTGAATCACCCGTAAAGGTCGGCTCTGTATTCGATGTTGTTGTTGTCAAATACTTCCAAAAAGATCGCATCTTCAAAATCTGAGTCATCACTGGAGTCCAATAAAATCAACTCGTCCATCATTTTAGGGCAAACTACAGCGAACACTATTGAATTTTGAATTATGGTTTTCTTTCAAACAACAACCTTTACAATACTCATCTGTAATTTTGACGTTATGGTGTCAAAGTTGTAGCTCAAAATAAGGTTAGGAGTTAGGGAGCATCTTACAGTGGTGTCTTGCTCCGAAAACTATTTATTTATCTGTCAAATAGCGGTTCTGACAACGTATTTGTTAACCGAAGCGGTAAGATTAACTAAGAACAACGAAAACTACCTACTACCTGCTTTTTGATTATTACTCCGTAGCCATTGAATGGACTTTAGAAAACTATAAAGCCTTTTTGATCCCACCGTAGTAAAAACATATACCACGTTACCACAGGCTTTCAAAATTATTTTAAAACGTTTTGAGTTTTGAAACATATCGTGGAAACGTCAATGGGATGCGTTTTCAAAACGTTTCCTGTTCAAGATCGGTTCGCCAAAAATCGCATCGAGATCCAAATGTCGTGGAAACGTCAGCTGCCACTTTGAAAAGGCATTTACAGAAACAGTGATCTGGATCCGGATAGATCAGTTATACGTCAAGCATCTGTCAAGTGGGATTCATGATTCCATGGATTTAACGGACATCGAATAGCGAAAAAGTTGGTTTAAGAATAAAATACAGATGTTTAAGGAAAGCAGCTACTGATCTGAATCATCCGATCGTAATCACTTACTGTACATCAGTGAATTGACCCTATTTCTGACTGAGCCCAGATCACTTTCCGAACGTCAGGATCAGTGATCCAAGTGATCGGTTTAACCCGATCATAGTTTCCGTAAAGGCCTAAAATGTTTTGAAATGGACCATGGACCGTGCACGGGCGGTACTGTCTAATGTCACTATTGTCAGTTTCTTGAAGTTTCTTCGGAATTCGAAACTAAATATTCATGATAAACAAAAAAAAAAAAATAGGTTATAAAAGTAAGAAATAACATTTATCAAGATTATCAGTTCAAAACGTTTTAGATGTACCTATTTCGAAAATCATTTTGAAATCTATCGTGGAAACATCGACAATCCAAAATCGCAAAAAGTTTTGAGAACAGCTTTGAAAACACCTGGAAACGTACAAATAGTTTGAACATACGCAGATATACATACTACGTTTCCATGGGCTTTAAAAACTGTTTTCAAAACGTTTTATGATTTTGGATTACCTGCGCCGGTACTCTGTTACATTAAAGGGGTGATACACGTACGAACTTTAAGTACGCGGTTTTTAAGTTCGCATACTTACTCGGCTCGACGTCGGTGACACACGTGATGCTACAATCACTCATTTTGATGATTTTCCCAAAAAAAATAAAACCTTTAACAAAAGCCAGACACAACAAGCGTTGCGGATCGATGGCCTGCCGAAGCAAAGTGGTGGCTCGCGGCTCGCAGTACGAGCCGAGACAAGCTACGAGCAAGATTTCAAACCCGTTGGCGTTGGATCGCCGGCGGTTTGCGCGACGGTTTTAAAGCATGCGTACTTACGGTGACACACAGGCGAAAAAGGTTGTCGAGCCAAAAGTACGCGTACTTGCTCGTACCTGTATCACCCCTTTAAGAGATAGAAACGTATTTCTATCACCATGACGACCATGACGATCGGGCACTTTCGGGGGCCTACCACTCAGTGTCTACTACGCTGACATATTTACGAAGACATCCGATCCCGTAGTACATAGTGCATAGAAACGTGTTTCTAAGTTACAGAGTACCGGCGCAGTGTTTCCACGATAGGTTTCGAAACAATTTTTGAAACGCATTCAAAACGTTTTCAACTGAAACTTGACAAATGTCATTTCCTAGTTCTATAACCTGTTTTGTTATCATAAATCTTAGTTTCGAATTTGGAATAAACTTCAATAAACTAACGATAGCGCTATTAGACAGCTAAATACTGTGGATAGTTCATTTCAAAACGTTTTGAGAGATGACAGCTGGTGCTTCCCTGACATTTGGAACTCGATATGATCCCAAAAATTAGCGAATCGACCTTGAACAGGAAACGTTTTGAAAACGCATCCAATTGACTATTCCACGATATATTTGAAAACTCAAAACGTTATGAAAACGTTTTGAAAGCACGATATGTCTATGGAAGTAAAAAATGACAAACATCAAGTAAAAACTTCTGTGTAAGCTAACTGATGACTGACCTCACTGATATCAAAAGTGATTGCTTTGTAGCTGATTCCCTGAATTCGCCCCTGTTTGTGCACTATTATAGAGCAAATACACCCTTTGTTTTCGGCACTCAGTGTGATCGCAATTCTTTTTGCCGCTTCGCCAATACGCTGCGCGCTTTGCGAGCGGGGACAAATTAAAAATTTTTCGGGCGTGTTACGTTTAAGTACCCGCCATTGCCTGTTTTTTCTCTCGTTTACTGCCAGCATTTCCTGTTGTTTTTTTTTGTTCGCGTTGGTTTTCGATGGTGGCTTTTTGTCCGGATTGAACGCTGACGCCGACTGCTGTATGCCCGTTTTTGTGTTTCCCTTCATTTAAATTATAGTCTGTTTGATATCAGCCATTTTTCGCCTTGCACGGGGAAACCTGGGGGATACGATTTTTATTTTCGCAAACCACAACAAGCATGATCACCCTGATTTTGTGTTTTGGTTATTCTGTTATCTGTTACACAAGTTAGTGTAAAAACCAGTCATCATAAAAACTCAAATCTGCCTTTTCCATCTTGAGAAACGGACAAGCGAACAGGGAAATACAAATAAAATGGAATTCGACCAGGCTACACAGCACTGCCCAAATCCAGTTTATCAGGGTGTTAGCTTAGAATATGACTCTGTCCTATAAAAAACACGTAAAAAAGATTGGAGTAAAAGTGCTGGAACGGTGTTATTCGCAAGCAGCTTAACTCCCAATGGGGGCCCACCCTGGCGTATTTAGGGATGCGAAAATAACAAAAAGTGTCGATACCGATACCACTTCGATATTTTTTGGCCAATTGTCGATACCCCCCGATACTTGCAGATAAAGTATCGACACTCTTAGGTATCGGTACCGACAACGTGGATTATTGAAAATTTACATACTAGGAAAAATTAAAATGCTTTTTCAAGTTGGATGTATTTATTTCCATTAGTTTTTATACTTTTAAGATATTTTACAAATAAGCGCCCGTTCACATCGGACGCGCCTCGCTTGGAGCATCGCGCTTTGCTTACCGCCTAGCGTAAAGCGAGGGGAAACCAACCCATACATTTAGATGCAGCCGTTCACATCGAGCGCATAGCGCTATGCTTACCGCCTAGCGTAAAGCGAGGGGAACCAACCCATACGTTTAGATGCAGCCGTTCACATCGGGCGCATAGCGTAGCGCTAAGCAAAGCGCGATGCTCCAAGCGAGGCGCGTCCGATGTGAACACGGGCTAACTGTAGTAGAAATACAACCAAAAATTACTTTTTATTACTAGCATATTTAGACGCAATCAAAAACGACTATCATCGGGAGTACCGGAACCCAACGCCTAATGGGCGAACCAAACGCGAATGAAATTTTTTTTTGTAATTTTTTTTGTAATTGATTACACTCCTTAGTATTTTCGATATCGATACGCCTACAAAAGTATCGATACCAGCTTGGAATCGCTCAAAAAGTATCGAGTACAAAAATACTCGATGCTAGTGCCGGAGTATCGATACATTTCAGGTATCGAAGTAGCATCCCTAGGCGTATTGCGGACGACATCCCTTGACATGTGCGTTACTCCAACAGAATACGAATTATGCTAACAAACTGGATCCTACCCTGAACGACACCTGTAGGATAATCACGGGCTGTCTAAAATCTACAAACCTGGACCCCCTATACATGTTAGCGGGAATAGCCCCCCCTCACGAATCATGCGAGAAGTCTCATGTATAGCAGAGTAGACCGTCATTAGATAAAAATTATGGTCAGATGCCCCCAACATTCAGACTTAAATTCAGGAAATATTTCATTATGTCAACAAATCCACTGACAGATTCCAAATCAGTAATCAAAGAGGTACTGTGGAAGGGACAGCTAAATGAGAACCACATACCAAATTGGAATCCAACTGAAACCCTCCCTGCTGAATCACAACTGGAATGGAGGACTTGGAAAAGTCTCAAGAGGATTAGATGCCAAATGGGCAAGTCTGGGGATAACCTACTGAGACGGGGATACGCTGAGGATGACTATTATGCTCCTGCGGGGAGAACCTATCTTGCCAATCCTTGAAAACCACTTGCACAATCCAAGATCTATGGGAAGCACTACAGTGTGCCAGACACTGGAAAGAGATACGAGCAAATACAATCATAATTATCTGACTTCCGCATGTTCGACCAACAACACTTGACAGGTGATCGATCTCACATTTTTATGAACATTGAGATAGGAATAAGATACAAAATACACGGTGTCGAAGTTTTACTTTTAAGGCCAATTCATAAACTCGACGTTGGCGCTGCCGTTGCCGTTGGCCGTTGCAACATAAATACATGGAAATGCCTAAGACCAGTCATATTCGACGTCCGCCGTTGGCGATGCCATTGGGCGCGCCGTTCGACATAACTATCTTTCAACTTTTGCCGTCCGCCGTTCGAAGCCACCGTCGTAGTCGGCGTATAAGACAATAACAGTCGTCGGTTACCGGTCATGTGATATTGTTATTATTGTTGACGTCTAGCTGTCAAAAGGTTTCTGGGTTTTCTCAAGTCTTCTGTATTGATTATTGGTTCTATGTCCATTTTCACTAGGACAATTCAAAGATCTGTCACATTGCCAAAAACACCGATGATACATCGCAATAGAACATGTTTACAAACACGATGGGAAAGCTAGGTTAACGGCACGAACGTCGAGTTTATGAATCGGACTCTATTTTCGTTTTTTCTCAATTATTAATTAATTAGGGTTTTTTAAATGCGAGAAATCCAAATTCAATCCCGGTTTTGCTATCATGAATAGAGGGCTCCACCTACGGAACTTAAGTAAAAGTAATAGAAGAAAGTTATTGGCTACGGAAATGGATTTTTTGCGGAGAAGTTGTAGGACATCGAGGCTTGAGAGAGCCAGGAATGAAGTTATTAGAAGCTAAAATAGTTTGGGAATACAGAGAGAATGGGAGGAGGGATATCGCCAAAAAGAGTTCTAGAATGGACACAGCCGGAACTAAGACAGAGGAGAAGACCAAGAAGAAGCTGGAGGAAAGATGTTGAAGAGGCAATGGAGATTAGAAACATGAATGAGTGTATGTGTTATAATAGACAAGAATGGAGGCTGGATCGCTGGGTACGAAGAAGCGAGGACCATCGCAAAAATCCGTATATATTACTTTGAAAAAATGAAATAAGGAAAGCTGTATTGCAAAACTTTCGTGGTACCCTTTGTAGGTATGGCATTTGTAGCTTTGTAGGCGACGGACCCCACGCAGTATAACAACACGGCCATAATAGCATCGGCATCACAACACAAGGGCCTGTCGACACGCTACATGGACAACAAGCAACCGACCCAACACCACCACCTAATTACACGGACATTTACGGTTTGTAGGACAACAATGGCAAGCTGCAGGCGACCAGCTGTTTACAGCAGGCTCAGGCCCATTGCGCTGTTGTGTTACGGCTCGCGCTCTCTCGCCGTGTTTACACCGGCCGGGCCGTACAGGGTGACTACATTATATTGCGTGTGTATCTACATTGTAATACACGGATATGCACGCGGCTCTCTGTACCGCTTGTATGGTGTGTTTACATACACACAATGCAACATACATATAGCGTATATAATGCTATATTGTATCAAGCCTCGTGTCCACTAGCAAATAAAATTGCTAGAGTTACTCTCACAAGTAACTTGCGTAGCGTGTGCACGACGTCATTAGAGAAATATTGCAGCAAAATTACTTGCACATAAAGGACTTACGACTTGCTGAGAGCTTGCAGTGTACACGGTTACTCTCAGGAAAATAGTTTGCCACAAACATTTCGAGACTGTTTCGAAAGTCTTGCAGCAAGGAGTGTTGTAAATCAAATATGGAGAAGTTCAACTGGACGAGAGAAGACCCGTGTCTTTTATTGAAAATTTTGAATTATATCCCGAATTATGGAATGAAGGTTCTGGCCTTTGATTCTGATCAAATAGCAGAATGCATTACAAAAATTGGCCGATTTATTTAATACCTCTACAGCGGAAATTCAAGGGAAGCTACATAATTTGCGAACGCAAGTTAACCAAGAATGGAGAATAATTACAAAAAAGACAAGTGGACAAGGGACTATATAAGACTACTTAGGAGTTCCTTGAGTCATTAAAGTTCATGTATCCCTAGAGTAGTTTTACGCTGAATCCACTTTCTCACCCAACATTTTCTCCGCCTTTTACTATATTTCTCTTGTTTTCTTTTTTTTAATTAAATATATCACAACTACCGCAGTTAGCTACAGATTTTGCATACGACATGGAATCAGAAGAATCAAGCCAAGTAAAATTGCGAGAGCAGTTTCCTAGATTAAATTTGCGAACAATTAAAAGATAGTGTAGACAAACAAGCAAGTACTTGCTGCAAAAACTATCACAAGTTACTTGCAAGTGGACACGAGGCTTTAGAGATCCCAACGCACGCAGCGGATGCAATGGAGGTTGGTTCTTTCCTTTTTTTTTATGGCCAGCCTCCCGCAAAAGCTGAAAGCCTATGGCGCTGTAGAAGGATAAGTGTCTGTGCACGTTAGATTTGAAACGCTGCAATTGTAGCCATCGGGAAACAAATTCCCCAGCAGCTCATTCCACTGCTTCGAAGTTCTCCAAAAAACAGGGAATGCTGCTTCTTCGATGTTTCAAGCCGTAGAGGTCCTTTGTGAAGTTAGGCGTATCGATTAGTCTAATTGTTCTCTTCTGGATAGTGTTCAGAAGCTTTAGAGAGTGCTTCGGAGCGCATCTCTACACATGGGAGCAATACTCCAACGATGGTCGGATCTGTGACTGGTAGAGCAGCAGTAGTTGCTCTGGTGTATATAGCTCCAAGCTTCTGGGTACCGTTTTAGCATATTTTATTCAATAAATGGAAGCTGCTAGGGGGAGGAGAGACAGTTGTCCCGCTATACTTGAAATTCCAACATATTTACAAATTTCTAGGCTTGGTTATTGATTTACTGCACAGCATAACATATTTATTTACTCCCGTTAAGTTATCCAGCGACTACCAAACTACTTTTGAACAGGTAATACTACCTATAAACTAACAACGTGAATTATTTTTCATAACTTACACTTCAGCTGTGAGTTATGAACAACGCCTACTCTTGCAAATGCATATGATTAAACACACGCTATAAAAACTGCAAAGGTGGCTATGAGATGGCTAATTCAAATAGTGTACAGTATTTATTTTAGTGACAGAAGTGAGGTTAAACTGTCAATAGCTTGTAATTATTACGTATTTCGCGTCGCAGATAAAGTGCAGTATTCAAGTTGCAGTAATAGTAATAACTTACTTGTTGATTTACAGTGCTCACCTACGGCTCGTGCGACTGCGTCAATTATTGCTGTCATTAGTTTATAAAGCCAGAAGTTTATCGTTATAACAGCGACTTATTTACCTAATACCCTTCTACGAGCAGCAATGCCCCTACCTGACGTAGTTCTACAACCCCTCACCCTCCGTACTAGTATTTCATTTACTCATGTCGTACTGATGATTCCTTATAAGGATTACATAACGCTGAATACGATTGGTTGCAATAATAGATCCATCACTTGATCAAGTTTCCTAAGTTATCACTTTTTATCCAATTACAGGGGAAAATACAAAATCACCAGGTGAAACGTCAGGGCAGCAGAAAGAGTGTTCCAATCGAGTGAGCTTACCCTCTCTAGAGTTATCAGACCATGGTCGTGAAGGATGTATCAATGTGGAGTAAAAGACCATTAACTTGATTGAAAACACAGTGTGAGTGATAGGGGGTCTAGTCTCACGAAATTCGCGTGTCAATAGAAGCTAGAAGTTGTTTAAGATTGGCAATAGTGCTGAGACTAGCAAAGTCGTAACATGCATGTCAATACTACACTATGGAATGCTTAGTATAAACGATTGGCAAGCCAGGATAGAATGCCGCTATAAACGCATCGGACAGATGGCCAGATGAATGGTGCACATCCATTTTTGTTCCACTTCATAAAAAAGGATCTCCAACAAACCCAGACAATTATCGCCTGCTTTCATTAATCTCTCATGCAGGCAAGGTTCTACTATATATTTTACAGTCTCGTTTGGAGGGTTTTATTGGCTGGCAAATTTCTCAGGCGCAGGCAGGTTTCGTAAAAGGACGCGGTACGCGTGAACAGATCTTGAACTTAAGACAGATTATTGAAAAAGCCAGAGAGCATTATTTTCCAGTTTTTATCTGCTTTGTGGACTATTCTAAGGCGCTTGATAACGTAAAGTGGCCTAAACTGTGGGAAATTCTTATTTCTATGGGAGTCCCTTACCACTTAGTATTTCTCATACAGCAACTCTATGAGTCTAGCTCGGCTCGTGTAAGAATTGATGGTAACCTGTCTGGTCAAACAGCAACCCGAAAAGGAGTTCGCCAGGGATGTGTATTATTTCCGATGTTATTTAACATTTACTCTGAATTTGTGATGAGACAGGTATTGGACAACTGGAATGGCGGTATAACTATTGGCGGATGCAAAATATCTAACTTAATTTAACTTAAAACTAATTTGCTGACGATACAATCCTTATTGCTGCTTCTCAGGAAGAACTAGTAGTTCTATTAAACATTTTAGAACAACACAGCGCAGCATATGGTCTTGGTATTAACTACAACAAGACCGTAGATACAGAGCATGACAATCACCGAGAAATAAAGTCAATAGGCCGTTGTGAGGTAGTTCAAAGTTTTGTGTACCCTGTGGGGTAGCTGTGTGAATGAGATTCGACGGCGCATTCAACAGGCACGGTTGGCCATGACAAAGCTTACTAAAATATGGCGTAACCATAACATCACTAAAGCTACCAAAATGTCGCTGGTTCAGTCTCTTGTGTTCTCCATATGTTTGTACGCCTCGGAAACTTGGACTGGTAAACAGGCAGATCGAGCTTGCATAGATGCTTTTGAAATGTGGATGTGGAGGAGAATGCTGAGAATTCCTTATACCGCCCATCGAACTAACGTTTTCATACTGGATGAGCTCGGTAATCCAAAGAGACTATCCTCCATTGTGTCGAGGAGAATGCTTACATTCTTGGGACATATTCACAGAAGCGATAATATGGAGAAACTTGTAGTTCAGGGTCACGCCCCGAGTGGGCGGGGCCGTGGTTGTTCCACTGCACGCTGGGTAGATAAGACGAAACAGTTGCTAAATATGAGTATCAAGAGCGCCACTGAACTGACAGAAAATCGCGAATGATGGCGAGCTACAGTTCTCAAAACTATTGATAATATTCGTGTCGGCAATACTCTAGCTCCAACTTAATGCATTTTACGAGTTCACAATATGTCTGTTAAGACATTGTGACTATGATGATGATGATGATGATGTGTAGGTCAGACGTCACACTCACCCACAAAATTTCCGCCACTTCTGGCGATTTTCATTTACGCATACCAAAGATTGGCGATGTCTGGCGATTTTCATGCCTAAAGCTGGCTACAAGCATTCCTGTAACCTGGAAACATGTAATACTCGCTTTGAAGAAAACCTCAAAGCGCTCCACCGAAACTGCTTTTCTACTGCACCAAGTGGTAGGTTTTATGAGGGCTTAGGTGTCTCTTTTTAACTGATGGCTTTGCCCATGTGTACTTTCTCTGTTAGTTGCATTGCCCTCCAGACACCAACTTTTCCAATCGTGTATACCTACTATGCATCCAGATATAGAAACTAAAATGCATTTTTCATCAAACCACTATCATCAGCTTGATGAACATATCCTATTACAACCTTACTTGCACCAAGCTCCTGCTCTCCTCCTATTCAGTCACTGACTGCTTCGCTGGAAAAGTCGTCCATTCTTTTCCAAATTCTCTATCATGTATCATAGCTGCCAAGAGTCAGCTACCCATTTGCTTTATTGTAATTTATTTAAGAAGCGAGGCAGTTTTCACAACACCGTAATTTTTGTTATTTATGTACCCGTGCCACGCTCTGCCTTTGAAACGATACTTTTGTCTTATTTCCTGTTCCGGGTTCAAAATTGTAGTTTATGAGGGAGTGGCCGGAAAACTACAGCCACTCTACACAGGGGTGGATTTTGCGAAACTAAGACCAACACTGAAGCAATAAATGGATACACTATTATTCTTTTCTGATTTTCTAAAGTGGCTCTGTATTAAGTTGTCAATAAATTAATGAAAGAAAATATATCTGTACCTCGGACAGTACACATTTGTCTGACCGTTCAGAGCAGCAATTTAGCACTAGTGATTACTTGATTGCTATTTGAACATGACTGCTGAACCAAAATGACACTGAGTTACTGTCATATGACACACACATATAAATTTTTTGATTGAAAGTTGGATATACTGCCCTTTACCTTCGAGGTATAGATATATAGGGTGAGTCAAGCTGAAGGTCTCGGGCTCTTGTGACCAAACAATATCTATTTCCACAAAAAAAAACTATGGAAGTGTATGTAGTCCGAGTTGGACTATATTTTAAAAATAATGACTTTCATACAGGGTATCAAATAAAAGCGAATCAAAGTTGTTTTTTAAATGGAATACTCTGTATATTATTGCATATTTAGATTCCTTGGAGAATTCTAGTGCTTTATGTATCACACATAGGACTTAAAGTGAACCGCTTGGGTGCAGATCACAACTTTTGGTATAAGTAGATATCAGAAAAAAATTGAATAGCACAGCGACTTTAAATTTTAGAAGGCCGTGACTTTGCTGTGCCACTAAGAATGAAATGCGTCAATTTGGGTTAAAAAATATCAAAAAATGAAGCCAATAACCATGGCGGTTGGAGAGACAGAAAAATGAAGATACTGCATATTTTATGAATGAATTGAAATCTAAAAATACATAGAGTCAAGCTCAACGCTTCGGGCTTTTGTGTCCAAATGAAATCTGTTTTTAGAAAAATAAATAAGCGAGTGCTTGCAGGTTGACTTGGACTACATTTTAAAAATAATGACCTTTATACAGGGTATCTAATAAAAGCGTGACATATCAAAGTTGTGTTGTTTTAAATGGACCACCCTGTATATTTTCGCATATTCCTTGGTCAATTTTAGTGCAACTTTTTGTATCACATATGGGAGTTAGTTTAGGTGCACATCACAATTTTTGGTATAAGTCGATATTACCAGAAAAAATTTAATATCGCAGCGATTATAAAACTTGTAGAGCTGTGACTTTGCCGTGCCACTAAACATGAAATGCGTCAACTTAGGTTAGACAGTCAAGTTTGTATTATTTTATAAATCTGGTTTTTGATGACAGCTATGCAACGACGGAACGGATTGTTAAAAACTATGGTGTTTTATTTCTCCCAGTGGTAGCTTACTATAAAAAATCCAAGATCAAATTCAGTAATACATAAAACGTTAAGAAGTATTATCACAAATTCAAAATTCTTTGCGATTACAATACTTCCTCCTCCTCTTGGCATCGGAAGTAAAAATAGCAACTTTATGCAAGATCACTAAAAAAATAAATTTTGGTGGCCCAAAATTTACTAAACATTCATTTTGAACTACATCGAAAAAGTCCCTGTAAAACTATGATGTTTCATTTTTTCCCAGTGGTAACTTACTATAAAAAATCAAAGATCAAATCTAGTAATACATAAAACGTTAAGAAATATTATCCCAAATTCAAAATTCTTTGCGATTACAATACGTCCTCCTCCTATTGGCATCGGGAGTAAAAGTAGCAACTTTATGCACGATCACTGAAAAAATATATTTTGGTGGCCCAAAATTCATTAAGCATTATTTTTAAATACATCGAAAAAGTCCCTTTACTTAGATACATCCTACTCGGAAAGTATGTTGTGTTTTGGTTTGATTTGTAAAAGGACCCACTCCGCGTATGTGTTTACCTCATGTTAATAAGTGTACGAGCATCGTAAACATGAAAGCATAGCAGGGAATGAGGATAGCCCCACTTGATTGCGTTTTGATGATTAATTAAAGCGAGACAGGGAGAGGCAGGCACACTGGGAAGGTGCAAGGTGGTATATTAATTGCGAACTTGGTCCCGTTAACGATTTAACGAGCTCTCCTTAATTGCACCCCAGAGGATCCGACCTTAAGCCCTTTGGACCGACACCGAGACACTTTCCGACTTTCACTTCATGAAGCCCCGCTTGCAACTACAGTCTGTCTGGTATTTGATCTCAGTTGGAGTTCATCTGTTTGACACTTCTATTTACTGTTTTAAATATTTCATTAGTGCAAAGATAAGGAATTTGCATAGGTTATGCATTTTGCTCTTCGGTTTCATGATTGAATACTGCACAACAGGAGGAAGTAATGTGTAAAAAAGTTCGCGATATATCTGGCAGTATATTTTATGGCACTAATCCCTCAAAAAGTAAATCTCCTTTATGGTACGCGCACATAAATCGGCATCGGACGGACGGTACGGATCGGAGAAAAATACTTTCTATTAAATTGAATGGACCATCGCACATACGTGCGGACGGTAGGCATCGAATTTTCAAAATCCGGCGAAAATATAGCAACTAGAATTAAAAGCCGACCGATCGCTCCCTTGGCGGCGGATATCATAAAAAGTAGAACCAAAATTTCAATCTAACCTCGTTTTTGTTTTTGTTTTGTAATCCCTGTTAATTTTTCTACATAAGAAATAGGGGGGGGGGATAGTTAGGAGCGAGTCGAAATATCTCTGAGTTTGGTGGTGCTTTAGCAAACTTCAACTTTGGTTTCACAGCTACACTGTAGAAATTACTTTACTAAGCTTCATACCGACATGGTTATAGCGCTATGTTGTTATCTTGCATTCCGATGAATTAGGCACGTATTGAGGGGGGTTCCCCGGGGTACTCCGCCCCCCAAACATTTAAGGTTCCCCCCCCCCCGAAAGGACAACCAAGTAACACCCATAAGCTGGACCCCCCCCCCCCCAAAAACCAAATCCTGGATACGTGCCTGCGAGGAATGCACCTATGAAAAGTTATTTAGAACTCAGAACTAACCGTATGGAAAATTCTAATGTCATCACAGAAATCAAAATATTGAAACAAGCATAACTTCAGTTCTTAGTGTTCTTACTACTGCTCCATTCTATTTTACCAGAGCTTTGTTCTGAACAGACTGTCCCAAGTAGGACGCGGGGAACCAAAATAAAGTGGCAAATTTTATAATTGAACGTTTTCCGTAAATTCGCTTCCTTGTTATCAAAAATCTCAAGCAAAGTAAAACTTTTTCTTTTCTGCAGATTACCGACTTTCTTCAGAATGCCGAAAATGCGTGTCAGAGGTGCACGAAGTCAATCTACCTGATGCCATTATTTTGATCATGTAAGCTCCTAGACTATCATCTTTCTTGCAACATGCTTGATCGGAAAAATCAAACAAAAACTCGGCATCCTTAAATTCCCAAAATACTGAACAAGTCCATAAAAAACGGGTGAAGATTTATGTCTTGGATAGAGCTATAAATTACCGAAGGGTCAATTCGACAAAAACTGTCTTTGAACGAAATATAGAGTTAATAAAGTAACTGATCTTCACCGACAAATCATCCAGCATGTCGGATTTTCTTGGCGCTGCACCAGCATTGTAGAAAAAGGTTTGTGTCTGCCTTTCTAAATGTTCAAATTTCCTTGGAAACGGTCCAGATTGCTGTAACATTAGGAAGGTACGTATTCAGAAAATGAATAGAAATCACGAGTACCTTTGAAAAAGAAAGGAGAACATAATATGTTTAGATTGACAGATTTTTTTCATTGGTTATGGCTTATAACAAAATAGCAGATACCAAATTTTCGTCTGATCGTCGGTTTTTAAAAATCAATTTTACATTTTCTTCGTTAAGATTTTTTGAATTCCCTATACAATTATTGTAGAAGAAACGAACGATACAAAAACAAGTTTCATTTTTAATTAAGATTTTGTTTTACTTTAGCTTCCAGTTAATCTTTTCCGTTTCCTTCTGAAGTTTTAATGTTTCTGCTTCTGTTTTTTGTTGTTGTATACTGAGTATGTAGTAAGTGAAACATCGGAATATTTGGTCTATATAACAAAAATCTCCTTATTGACGGAATACCTTTTCTGCTGTGGTATTTTCATAACAAATTGTTGGTTGCACGATGTTTTGTGAACCGATAACTTCCTTTCGTCAATCTTTTGGGAATCAACATCAACAATCACATGTCCTGGCACGACCGCGTCGTCAGTATTGCTAAAACGGCATCCCAGAAGCTTGGAGTTTTGTTCCGGTGTAGGAAGTTGTATACACCAAAGGAACTGCTGCTGCTCTACAAGGCACAGATCCGACCATCGCTGGAGTATTGCTCCCAGTGTGGGGATGCGCTACGAAGCACTCTCTAAAGCTTCTGGACACTATCCAGAAAAGAGCGATTAGACTAATCGATACGCCTCACCTCACAAAGGACCTCCACAGCCTGGAACATCGAAGGAGGGTGGCTGACCTATCCCTGTTTTACAGATACTCTCACGGAAGATGTTCGAGTGAGCTCTCTCAGATAATAACACCACAGGCCGTCCGAACCAGGAACACTAGAGAAGCTCTGCGAGCTTATCATTACCAGGTCGAGGTCCTTACTCCCCGAACTAGTCTCCTCCAGCATTCCTCCTTTTGGAGAACTTCGACGCTGTGGAATCAGCTGCCGGGGAATTTGTTTCCCAACGGCTACAATCTGCAGCGTTTCAAATCTAACGTGAACCGATACTTATCCTCTCGCAGCGCTTCTACAGCGCCATAGGCTTTCAGCCTTTGCGGGAGGCCGACCATAAAAAAAATCCAAAAATGAGCACCTCTTTCGCAGCAGGGAGAATTTTTTAGCTTATGTAGAGCTAGTTACCTAACCCATAATCAGGAATGCTTTATCTGCTTCTCCCCACCCACGTGGCGAATTGAGAGAAGGGTCGAAAGTTTTGAACATAATTTCCTTGATCTTCTAAAGATCTCGGTTTGAGTATACGTTTCTGCCGCTTTCATGGTTTTTCCCGATCCTGTAAAATTCCGGTCGAATACGCGGTTTTCCCAGTTTCACATTTCCTACACACTATGTTAATAATTTAGCATTTAAATGAATAACTATACAGATGTTCGTCTGAAAACTGCCCACCCTGAAATTCTCGACAACCGCCGACTAAAAGAAACAACGCCGCAACGCCAAAAGATTTACAAGGGAGAGACCTTTTTAACCAAAAGCTACTTCATCCCCATGTACTCTCTTCCCCCAGGATCATCCCCTTAAATGATTTTTAAAAATTGGTCGATTCGTTTTCGAGAAAATGAGTATCTATGTACGCTTTAACCTTGCAGACTTGACAAGAGTGATGACTACAGAAAGCGATAGGGGTGGATTAATTTATGGATAATCAGTAAAGTAAAAACAGCTTTGTATTGTTTTTGCGAAGTGTCTAAATTTCTCAGATGTTGCGATTGACATTATTATTACTACTAAAAGTAGCCTACCCACAGCTTTTTAACAAATAATTCGAAAGCAGTAATATCGATATATTTAAAAAATATAACGTTTAAAAAACAGAGAGATTACTTTATGAATTTTCGCGCAAGCTGTTTATGTAATCATGGGTATTCATTTCGAACAAAAACCAATCATAGCATAACGGAAAGATGAAAAATGCTTAGAAAAAATCTTATACACATTTTGCAATGTGACCGAGAGAACTTTTAAAATGCGTTTCAGAATAAGTGGTTATTGATAAGTTATAATAAATGCTTCTTTTATTTAGAATGTATTCTAGTACGAACTGAGTTACCGGTAATATTGTTAATAAACAAAATCTAGTTAAAATTAATATCATTTACTACATTTAGGCGTTCATACCCTTCTGGTCAGGCCCCCTCAAGGATCCTAGAATGAAGCAGAAATTATCTGCGCATTCTGGTCAGTTTGTTGACAGGACATTGTCGTCAGAGAAACCACTTGCGGAAAATAAGTCTAGAACAAACATCGGACTGTCGTTTCTGCTATGTTGAGGACAAAACAGGGGCGCATATATTGTGCTCCTACCCAGTACTGGAAAGAGGTAGGTTTGAAACTTTCGGATTCATCCATCTTCCAGGAACTTTCACCCATCACGACCATCGCCTTAGTCAAAAGGTGTGGTTTGTATAGTGAACTCTAAATAGGTGTGATCCATAATAGACACAATCAGGTCGCTTAGGTAGAGGGTATAATCACCCCACTCACAATTAACTTAACCTAACCTACATTTATGATAATAGATCCGATAGATTTCGTAGTTTTGAGAGTAATTTATCGGCCTTACTATGGAATCCTGTAAGCACTCTTAAGACTGTATTAGACTACCATATTTTTGAAATCAGATTTGATTTCATTTCTTGAACTGCTGAAATAGGCTAGTGTAATACACGAATTGTTTCAAATTGACAGATTGAACCAAAATTGAGATGGAATTTAGAACATGTTCTATTTCCAAATCATTTTTAGGCTGGGGGCATGCGCATTTGAAACATAAATGTCATTGCGTCGGGAACAAGGTAAACAAAAATAAGGACAGTAACCCTACTTTTTAAATTCTGTCAACTTTTCCAGAATGCTTTCTGGTAGTAATATAAATTGAGAAATCCACATTCGGATGAAAGTACACCAATAAAAACCAGTAACATGTTAATCCTACGGCCCCAGCTAGTAAATCTCCACCGGACCGGAATGCCCCGCGAACATTAAGATTTGAAGGATTTTGAACTGGTTATAGAGTATGAAAACCCCCAGCACCAAGATAGGTGCTTTTATTACCTTTGTGGCAAGTTTACCAACATTCTTGCGAGTTGTGTGGAAGCAATTGGCAATTTGAAGACAATATAACAGGTAAGATGTTAGTATCTTTGCAATTATGTGTCATATCAATTTCATATAGGTACAGTAATAGCCCTGATTAGGTATATTAAAAGTAAGGTGTAGTTGCACTATAAAAAATTTGTTTTTACGCAGCAGATTCGGTAGATTTAGTTTGTAATATTGTATTAAGTCCTACATTACATTTTGGATGTATTAACTATTAGTTATGTACAATGTATTAAGTGTATCTAATATTTTGCCTCAGTGTATGGCAACATTGTCACTTTTTATTATGGTGTTTTCATATGTTTTGTTGTTTTTCATATTGCAAAGGTCCTCGGTTAAGTAGCCACACTTAACTGCACCGAGGATAACAGAAAGGCATTCAATATTAAGAGTAACATATTTCTTTTGATTTAAGGATATTCAAGGAATCTAATGCGCAGAATCGCAAATCAATTCTTGAACCAAAATTGGTGTAGTGTCAAACAGACAAAATGCTGGGCCACAATTTTTGAGACCATTTTTCATTTCAAATTTGGTTCAAGAAATGAAATCAAATCTGATTTCAAAAATATGGTAGTCTAATACAGTCTTTAGCACAAGGAAAGCTTTCCATCCAGCTTTCTAGGAAACGAAAGTAGCAATACTGCTGCATTGCTGCCTGTTCATTGCTCTTTGGCGAATTTATTACGTACTCCAGATATTTGTTCGTCGGAGTAAAGCGGTGCTCGACTGTAGGTAACTCATCACCTGTTTCGTCCTGATAAATTGTCACACGAAGCTATTTCTCACACTGCTAGCTGTAATGATCATTGTTCGACAATGTCACTAACGTAGATTATTTGGCTTGATGAAAATCACCTAGATTTCGATAGTGCTCAACCCAATATATAATAACTCTTTGTACGAGAATCCGGAGATTAAGCTGGTTTTTTCTCCGTTACCTTTGTAAAACTTTTATAAAGGTCAGATCAGTCCATTTCCAATTATATAGGGGTCATGTTATCATTTGCTTTTAGATGATGCCTCGTGGCCATTAGACACTTTCCAAAAATTATTAATGTGAAAAGTTTATAAAGATCTGAACAGAGCTTCCCCATAGG
This sequence comes from Callosobruchus maculatus, assembly GCA_951848785.1. Taxonomy (NCBI): domain Eukaryota; kingdom Metazoa; phylum Arthropoda; class Insecta; order Coleoptera; family Chrysomelidae; genus Callosobruchus; species Callosobruchus maculatus. The sequence goes on from CATOUR010000100.1 coordinate 13,075,224, forward strand.
CAGTCAAGGATCAAGGTTTACCAAACAAATAGATCGTCTTACTTCTAGCAAAAAAATTATTGCATTTCCTTATTTTTTGTGAATAACTGGTATTAACTTTTGGTGCGAAATGTAAAATTATGCCTACCAATAATAGATATTCAAAAGGTTCACCATTATCTGCAAGGCATTCTAGGAAAAATTCGATATGTCTATTGTGATGATCATTGCTAATTTTGTTTTATCTTAAAGGGTTAATAAGAAACGTGCATGCTCATTTGTTTCGCTTTGATGCGTAAGATACAAACTAGATTAAGGTTACTGATGCAATAAACTTAATAAAATTTTAAATTTTCTTAAACATTTTCTTGTACTTGGGTACGTACATGATGTTATGTCATTGAAAATGTAAATGAGAATGATGAAAGGGTACATTACTACTAAAAAAAATGTTTATCTTTATTCATTTGTTTTATGAAACAAAAACAGCTGAGTACTGCTGTATTATGGGAAATATAATATTGAATAACAATTTTTTATACAGCATTATTTACTGAGATATATTCTATATTCCAAACATAATACCCTGTTACATGCAAATTACCTAGAAAAATCCAATATGCCTTAGAAAGTTAACAAGACTCTTATAGTATTTAGTTAATACCTGTCGAACGTCAAGAAGTAATTGTTGTAGCCGCTTGAGGTTTTATTTAAAAATTTTGGAATCTGTTAGTAATATACTAACCCTTGCGAAATTCGCTACCCAAAATCTGCTGTGGTGTAAAAGTTGACGGTCCCAAGGTTGCCAAGTGGTAGAAAATACAGAAACTATGTGGGTCCAAACATGATGCTTGTAAAGGTTGATAAAGATAACCTATGTTTGATGATAGCGAAACAAATAATAATTGGGGTATGAAATATAAGACAATACATGGAGTTGAGCGCCATATTTCTGTATTTCTCAAGCTCTTGCAGCTATCATGGAGCCTTGAGCACAAATGATGCTCCTACGTCTTCATTTTGCAGCATCATGGTTGTATCGAACCAGCTGGAGATAATGGAAATAAACCTAGGAGGATTAATAGAGGAAAATAACGATAACGTTTAGCATACAAATTGATATTACAAGTAAGCATGAGCATACCGTATGTCGAGTAATTGCGCCTAATGAACTGTCTGTAACAGGCTTAATCTACAACTACTACCGACTACCATTTGCCGGTGCTGTAGCTGTACGGACGGAAATTGCAGAGCTGAAAAGCCAATTTAGTAGGTACTTAGATCAGTGTGTGTGTTAGCAAGTTAATTCCATTAGTCGGGACTCGAGCAACAGTAGCGCCGCTATTTTTATGGCCGCCCGACGCAATGACTATTTAGGAAAATCTGAGTAAACAGTATTTTGTTTTGAACATAACTTATTTCTTTAAAATTCCTACGCATTTTGACTTTTTTTGATACCCTCGCAGGTCTCATTGCAAATGAAATAAAAAAAATGGAGTTGAGTTGATTGACTCAGTACTTCTCCCAGATTACGGTAATATTTTATTATGGTAATGTTCTATAGCATAAATCTATAGTACGAGATCCCTTTGCAACCAAATCATTGCCCGCCCGCCCTCCCGCGAAAAAAACAAACAACACAAAACTCTCTTAAATAGTTTCTTGCATCGCTCTCCTTAGGAACTAGGACAACACGGTTTTTATCTCGGTTTTTATTCTGCAATATTTAGCGGATATCCTAATCACGTGGTATGCCGATTTTCCGATGCATAAAAACAGATTATATTACCGGTATCGATCTTTAATGGGCAATGAAAAGTGTGCTGGGGTTTCCCAACCACCCTATCTGAGAACTCGGCCTACCTCGGCTCATTTTGACCACTTAAAAAAAGCAAAAAGTTATCAAATTTTCCTAGAGTACCCGAAAAGCAGAGTTTGAACGGCTATTGTATTGTAGTGTATCTTTTTTAATGTAGTTTCACCGCCACTAACACAATTTTCAAAAACCATAGACTTTATCGATCTCTACCACGGCCTACGGCACATTACAGTGCAACGAAGAATACGAACGCAACAAATTTTCCAGTTTTACAACCCCTCCCTCAAGCTAAACTAAACTAAAAAATGTGGAAAACGATGAGGAATCCCCAAATTGCCTAAAAACGAAGTTTGAGCTGCTTTATATTTTTAGTTTTTTGATTATTGCTGCGTCGCCACTGACACGATTTCTAAAAATCATATGCGTTTTCCATCCTCACCACTATAATACTACTGTGTCAAAAATTAATTAAAATCAATTCAATAATTACCCGGTTACACAATACAGACGACTTAAAGAAATATTCGTATGTATACATCAGAAAATTCTAAGCCCTTTATTTTCTGTAATAGGCAAGGCAATATTTGGATGGACCTACAAAAGTGTATTAAGCCGCTAGGTCTTTCTTACAACAATTTTTTCAGTTTTACAAGCTCCACCCCCCAGCCACCTCAATAATTGGATCATGCACAATTTAAAACTGTGAATAAGCCACTTGGCTTTTATTAGTGCCCTCACTACCCACTCTCTGGGTAAAATAAGTAATTCACAGCAGTGGCGTATATAGCAATCGATTTCGGGGGGAGGGGGGGGGACCCAATTGAAAAAAATTTCATACGTTATAATATTGGCGTATTATAATCCTAACTTCAGCCTCTTCCAGACGTCAAAACTGAATCCGTGGCTGGTTTCTGGGGGGGGGGGGGGGGGGGGGGGGGGCGGCTTACTTATATACGCCACTGGTTCACAGTTAAAGTACAAATAACTATCTATTAACAAATGCATGGAATACAAATCGAAAAGAAAGTTACCGAAGAGGAATGCTTCTTGTTCTACTAAACATACTTTACTAACATTACTAACTAAAATAGTTAACAGTACCAACTACAACTGCTAAAAGTATAAAGTACATGGCTCTTCTTATCTTCCCACAAATCTGGCATGTTATAGGCGCATGCGTATCTACAAGTGTTAAAGAATTCATATACCAAGAATATTTAAATTTTTAAATGCATTTTGTTTCACTATTAGCAATATATTAAAAACTTTACGAAAAACCAAATGAAAATATTTTCTAAGAAAAATATAATTTTTGTTAAATTAAAGTAAATACAATGAACATCGCAATCAAAATTTTAATCCATACCAAAATACATAATTTTTAGGAATGTGTCCCATTGTATGCAATTTATCCACGATTTTTCTAAAAACAGCCAACCTGTAATTTTTCTTACATTTACTTGAAAAGGTAAATTACGAAAATAAAACATTTGACGTCAACTCAAGAATACACCGCTGTAAATTCAACCGAAGAACAAAGCAATATACAAGTCTAATTCTAGGGTTCATATACTCCATTACGAGATCGGTATGAAATTGAACGACGTATATAGAGATAATCGAAGCCATCCGATCTGAACTATATGCAAATGCGGGTAATAAAATAATGTACCGCCTTTGCGGCTGACTGAATGCCTGAACGCATTCTCTTAAATGACCCGTAATAACAGAGTACTGCGCCATCAGACAGACTTGATGGTCATGGACCGTTACGCTGCGACTTATCTCTCAGCTCTCAGTAGGGATGCGAGGTTTCCACAAAACCTCGTTGCGCGAATTTCGATAGCCAAAGATATCGACAGCTGATCCTCAACATCCGAAAGGGCCAAACGTCAACATTAAAGATCCAAGAACACTAAAATGGCACATTAGACAATTTTGGTTTTGGTTCTGCACAAAAAATGCTAACGATGTAAGATATTCCCAGAAATCAACAATTTTTGTAGCAAACTAAGCTTGCTGAAGTTGAAACAAATCATTTTGACCTAAATGGGCGCATGGGTATGAAAAAAAAGTTTTATTAATTTTGGCCCGAGTTTTGGCCTTGGCGCCTTATATATGAGCTATTTTAAAGTAAAATCACATATATGTAGATATCCAAAGATCCATGTGGTCAACATCCTGCTCACCCATAATGAAATCTTCTAAATCTCTAGGAGCTACAGTTGAAAGAAGACTCTCCTCCAGACAACACTAACTTAATAAACACAGCTGCTCAACTTCCAGAAGAAGTGGCAAGCTGTGCTGTTGTATTTTGTGATGCAACTTTTTTCAATAGTTCCTTCACAGAAATAATCGACACCCAACTAAACTAAAAAAAGTTGATCAGGTCTTCTTTGATATTGGCTATCGCTAATATACAGGGTGTTTCATAAGTTGGGACTTTTTTTCATACAGCGGATAGTACTCGCCAAAATGAGTGTTTTTTCCAGTAACATATGAAATATTTAGACAAACCGAGATATTGACAATTAAAGAAATCCTCAATTCTAAGTCCGTCCCTGGGCAATGGCTCACCATGTCATAAAATCACAACAAACAAGGCAGCGCTAGTGGTGCCCGAACTGCCGATGTCGGTGAGAAAAACAGGCAGTTGATCATACCGTCGCGTTGCTGTTGCTACATTTGCCGATCGGACTTTAAAAACAACCACAATGGTGCATGCTTATAACAATAATGAACTGGTGAACATGATTTCAATGTACGGTGAGTGTGGTCAAAATACCGCTGCGGCTTCGCGAGTGTACGCCGATCGTTTCCCTAACCGTACTCACCCTGCGCTTCGTCGACTTGTCTGTGTCTGGCTTGTGCAAAGAGCTAGAGACACAGGATAGCTGAATCCACAGCGTGGTGGTCACGCTGGAAGACCTCGACAACATCGTGTGGTCCAAATTTAAGAAGACATTGCAAATCGTACTTTTACCTGTAAGGCGCCTGCGGCAGGACCGTACTTACAACTTCCGTAGCTACCAAATAGTGAGTACTTGCTTGAAATTTTTTTTTACTGTTTTGCTGCTGATTCACCGTGCATTAGCTTTACCGTTTCAAGGGCCGTTGCTTCTTAAGAGGAAAGTCCCAACTTTTAGAACACCCTGTATACATATTTACCTTAGTTAATAAATACGAATATGAGAAAAAACAATATGTCGTATAAACGATAAACTTACGGACAAATAAGGACAGTATACTCCGTCCAAGCTACCATCCCTTAGAAATGCAATAGACAATACACCAGCATCTGACTGACTTTTACCTTCTAAACACCTGGATACCGGATGCAGCAATAGATATGTGCAGGCAGAACAGTACCACGCAAATAAGCGTATCAAAGAAAACCATCTCATTTAATGGGCTAGCTCCAACATGAACTTAGCGCAGATATGCAACGTCGTCTCTAGGTGGGTTAAGGGGTATAGCGCGCAAAATTGAGAATCCAAGAAAATACGTATTCCCGTTTTAGCGAGGAGGCTTGGCCGCATGTTCCCTTTCTCCAGTATGTGTGTCTAAGATGAGGGAAGGTGAGTCTAAAAGTTCAAAAGTAAGGTCAAAAGGACCAAAGGTAAGGTCCAAAGGTCGCCATAAAAATGAATTTCGCATTTCGAAGACCTGGCGTTACCATTAAACTTACAGTAATGGTTCAAAAATCAAACTGGATAGGAAAGCTTGCTCTATGTCACTTCGGTGGCCTTGTTTTGATATCGTGTTTGATTGTTGAATTACAGACATTTGAAGAATGTATGATTTTGCATTGCGAGTTTTTTTGCACACTAAAAAACTTTTTTGAAAAAATTGCTCTGAGATGTCATTCGTTAAGGTCTTAACTATCATCTTCTGAAATACTGTGTATGTAGTTTGAAAAACAAGTGGGTTCTGTTCGAAATGGGAATACGTGTTTTACATGGCAAATACATACATATGTATAATTGTGTGTACCCAGGCCCCTCAGAAGTATGAATTTGGGGCTAACAAGCAACCCATCTCAAAATTGCAAGGGCGCCCTGAGGCTTGTGATGTGAAGACCACGATGACTACGCAGAAGTGGCGATAATTGATTATGTACAGATTTTGGAAATATTTCTGTGATGTTTTTGTTTATTATACGCATTATATTTTTAACAAAATTAAAAAGAGTAAACAAAAATTAAAAACCTAAAAGTAATATCTAGGGGGGGGTGGGTTGGCCCAGTGGTTAGGGTCGAGGGCTCGTGACCGGAAGGTCCCGGGTTCGATTTTCGTTAGAGGCGGAAATTTATTTCTGTTTTTTTCAACAAAAAATAAATATCCATAAAGAAAAAGCTCAGCGAGAATCCCCACCTGAGCATTCACTGTTGGCCTCTAATTAACAGTACTGTTCCTAAGTGGCGCCGGGAAACAGTTACAAAGCCTACACAGAACACGAGGCTAATGACCAATGTAGTCGATGCCGATGACACAGAAGTAAAAAAAAAAATATCTAGGTATATGTAACGTGCGAGTGGAATAAGATAAATGAATAAATAATGGTTTTTTTTGTGCAAAAGCTGAATTCATTGTGCAGAAGGGAAAACGGTATAAAAATGTAGTAATATCTAGGTATATGTAACGTGCGAGTGGAATAAGATAAATGAATAAATAATGGTTTTTTGTGCAAAAGCTGAATTCATTGTGCAGAAGGGAAAACGGTATAAAAATGCACCTGCCTCACTTTTGATATTTTGTATGCTACTTCAATTTTTTAAGATAGCCAGCCCAGCACCCAATAGCCGTGTACTAGTTTTTTGCTGTTGAATTGTGTTTACTATGATGCTTATATCCGCATGTGGTTTTCTCAATTTAAATTCCTACCATAAAATGTCGGAAAAAGCCGGCGGTCGGCGGGACTCGAACTCACGACCTCTAGTACAAATCTAGAGGTCGTGGCTTCGAGTCCCGCCGGCCGTCGACCTTTTCCGACATTTTCTGGTAAGAATTCAAATTTTTTGCTGTTATTGTGAATCCTGTTGAACCTAGCCTAGCCTAGGCGATTATGGTCTAGCGTTTCATACTCCCAGCAAACGAGGAAGTCTTATTCAGTTGCACTATTGTGAAAGCAGTCTCTAAATTAAGCTCATTCAAAAAATCTAGCAAACCTGCTTCAACATCGGTGGTGTTTACTTTCCTCAGCGCTTGTCAAACTTGTCTTTATATAATTAAATCCGCTGACTGTGTAGATGCTCAACGTCTACTTATGACTTTATGTTAACATGTAGCTTTATTTTATATTTTGCAATAAAAGCACAACAACATGATCATTACCATCATCAACAATTTTATTTAACACAGTTCATTCTTCATGGAACAAGGCTTTGGCAGACATTTCTCAAACCACACAAGGCTTCTCAAAGTACAAAATATTTAGCGCAACATAATTTACAACTGATACCTAAATGATTGATTGTACTTTGAGAAAGGTTACATAGATTGCCGAAATGTTAGTAAGCTATTTTTTATTTTATCAGATGTGGCTTTACTTTTGAATATCCATTGAATTTCAAAGAAATGGTGGTAGTGCATATGACTTTTTATAGGAAACTCGCAAATTATGTGATATCTTGGGAGTTTTGATCAGATTAATCGAGTTTGAGATAAGATAGTCTGGTTAAAAGTTCGTCCAATAATGGTACAGAAACGGTTCAAAAACCGAGCACGAAGTTGGGGTCGGGATTTACCTGACAAGATCTACACCTTTTCCAGCTGTTAATCGGAAAGCGTCAGTTGTAATTCAGAAAGCATCATATGTAAATCAGAACGTATCAAATGTAGATCAGAACAGTCAATTGAAAATCAGAATGCATCATATGTAAATCAGAATAATACGTTCTGATTTTCATTTGATTATTCTGATTTACATAATCGAATGAAAATCAGAACGTGTCTGAATTACATATGACGCATTCTGAATTACAACTGACGCTTTCCGATTAACACTTTCTTGGAAAAGGTGTAGATGAGCATTGGAATACAACAACGATTTGCCAGCCGGAAATAACATACCCTAATATCTATAAAAGAACCTCTCGGGTAAAGTTCTGAATCGACGTTGTATGCCCATCCCTGGTTCTCAGGATCGCCAGCCCCGCGGAATTGCTGGGAGCGGTCTCATCGTACAAAGTTAGATTCAATTCTGCTCAGGTGTGCGTGGGTGAGATTATTATTACGGAGATTGATTCGCGTTCGATAAGTGTCTGAAGGCGTGATCACATTACAGCCATTACCGCAGATTGAACATTCGCAGACATCGGATCAAAAACTGTTTTTCAAGTGTGTATCAAGCGCGCAGCTATTTTGGGTTTTTCACTCATCAAAATTCAGCGCCACACAAAATTACGATTGAATTAACTCACTACACTTTTGTATGTTTTCAAAGTTTTATTCTGAGAGAAAAAATAAGTCATTAGTTCACGTCATCGCCATAATCATCATTCTCTACCTTGACGATGTAACCGTTGTGTTGATGTTTGTCAACTGCTTATCCTCTTCAGTGGGAGTTACAAACTGAACTTTCTAATGACTTCCTCGTGACTTCTTTCCATCCAAGATATTGATAATATTAATCAGCCGATGAACTCACTGATGTTTTTTTGATGCCCGCCTCTCCCAAATTCTATCTTATCAATCCTTTGTCTCTATGTCCATATTGTGTTTGTGATTTTCTTCGGCAGCTATACCTATATTCCATCGCACGCAATATTTTTTATTTCATTTTTTCACTGATCGAATTTACACAGTGATGTAATAGTAATCAGTAAGGTTTTAATTAACATCTTTATATAGCAAGCTTTTGTGATAAAGAAAGTGTTTTACCTTTCAAAAGCTTCTTTGGAAAGCGTAATTCTTCTTTAGACTTTTTTGGATGACGGCTTCTTTGATTAAGTCTCCAAGGTCGCCGCTTTATGTGTTGTATTTCTTTCTTTGACTTCGATGTTGGTAGTAATTACGTTTCAGCCATGATGTCTTGTGCGAGTCAGAAGATGAAGGGAGGAGGGTTCATGTATAAAGGAATATGTAATGTCTTAATCTGCTCAAAATCTGTATAGATTGTATCGCTGCTAGTGAGCTTGGAGAAAGCATCATTGATTATTTTTATTTTGTATTATTTTAGTAGTTATTCATTCATGGGAATACTCATGGGGGGGGGTTTGAACCCCCAAACGCCCAAACCCCCCCTTATATACGGCCCTGGTTGATGTAAACTCCATTAATGCGATAGTTAGGTTAGGGAGAGCAGGAAGATTTGTTGAACTTCTTTTTTAACGTTCTGCCTAAACTGCTTTCAGCCTCTTTCTTTAAAATCATGATCTCGCTGGAGGTTTGCTAATTAAACATTTTTGCAAGGTTCTTGGCGTATATTACACTATAAAAGCAAAGCATGGATTGTGACCTGAGTACTCTTAGAACCGGTTTCTTAATATACAGTTAAATATGTTATCTGGAAGTTAACCAGTTAACTGTTTGATAAATTGTTTACATAATCGGAGATTAAACTTCATCTTACAGTTAAATCTATCTTATCTAAAGGATATTCTGACAGACACAAACACCTACAGTTAAAATGATAACATAAAGATAATTGCACAAAATATAATAAATATCAATTAGACCCACAAACATATATAAAACATGAAACTTCAAACTACCATCCATACCACAAAACACATTTTTATTTTTTCATAAAACATACCACACCATAAAACACACTTATCTTTTCATAAAACATATACTCATGGTCACGGGATGGTCACTCAGCCGTACCAACATGAACGAATTCACGTAAATCTTATCTGACAGTTAATTCAGAAAGGCTACAAATTTGACTGACAGTTGTTAACTGGCAGCTACCTAACTGACAGTTTTATCCTTACATTGAGAAACCGGCCCTTAGGAGGGCAGTACGTCACGTCCATGCCTCTTCCCTTCTGGTGCAGCTCTAGCAACCAGGTGGCACACTGGCACAGTGTCGCATGAGACTAGGGAAAATGTTCTTATCAGGCAATCATGTTTTATTGTTTTTGTAATTTGAGGCTTCCCCATCATAATATATGCCACGAGCCGCCATTGGAGATAAATTTTCCCTCGTATAATAAATATTTCTTGTTTATGCACCCGATCTTCAGCCATGATAATGATGTTTTCAGTAAGTTTTAATTCGTTTTTCGGTTGAGCTGTTTAGGCTGCCAGGCTTCGTCGTTCAGCTGTTTGTTTTCCTTCTCTCTCGCTGCTGTTAATGAAGAGATAAAACGGTAATTAGCCGGCAGATAACGATCCGCTTCTGTCTGCCATCCAGCTCAACGCGACTACAGTTGCGTTGCGTCGGTGACGTGCTGACTAATTCACGCAGAACGATTACACGCTTTTATGTACGCCGCTTCGCGCCGCGCCGGCAGCCATTGTAAACATATGTTTATCTCTCTTTGGATTTTGGGACACGGTTGACAGATAACAGAGCGCGCCTCATTTACATTTTCAATTCTGCAGCTTTTATCTGAGCTCAGGATTAGTGATCGCTTTAGAGAATTCGAGGTGCTTGCCATGTAACAGATTCCAATGCGGCATATACGAGTGACCTTTCTTCACCTAGGCGCCGAACATGGACATAATGAAAAATGGCGTCAAGTGTCTTGACTCAGTACTTCCCACACATCATCGGTGTTAACAAAATATTTGGAGTTCCTCTATCCCTACACCATACTCATGAAAAAGTCAACATTGATCAGGGACCATTGAAATTTCCCCTTCAAACTTTCAAAATGTAAGCAGCGGTTACTGAGATTACGCGGTTATAAAAACACAATAGACAATCAGACGGACGGAAATAAGGGAAGTAAATCTTCGTTATGTGAATATCATAAAATGCGTATTATCTCAAAATCGAAAATTTTCGCGATCACAATACTTCTCTCACCTATTGGTGTGGGAAGTAAAAGGGTCAATTGGCGTCGGTCCTTTTGAGGTAGGTTTCATAGAGGTGAACCGCATGAATCCCTAACTAACAACCCTATCGGGTACCGCTTTGTTTATTTACAGGGCCATTCTGCTGTTCTAGGTTGGCGCCGTTTACGTGACTTCTTGTACGAGGAGCAATAAAAATCTACACAACGCATGATTGATTTAGTTGGTCATTCTAAAGAATGTTTTTGCAAGTTTTTTTATTATTTTTTTTTTAGCTACAAACGGACCATCTTCAACCTAGTGCAAATCTAATAAAAATGGTGAAGAAATTTTGATCCAATACAGTGCGTAAACAATCAATTATCTACTTTACAAAAGTTAAGATTTTTTTTTCTTCAAATACAAGCAGCAACAATTTTGGAATACATAACGTACATTTTTTTACCAAAGTAAGACTAAATCCAATGGGGGAACAATAAATCATTCTTCATTCCATTAGGAGAAGAACGTATATATTTTTCGTAGATCTACATCGTAGCCAACTTGAAGCATAGAAGATGCTATGCAACTTACATTATCAGGCCTAGCAGTAGTTTACTTTGACATAAACTGAGAACACTCTCTTGAAAACAAGCTACTCTACCTACTAAAAATAACATGTCATGAATACGATTTATCTGCTACTGTTAAAAGCATAAACTACTAAAACAGAGTAATCCTTCAATCAATCCGTATCATTTTATAGTATAATCGTAATTCAATATTGAGGCAGGGATTCAGATATATTAAATACACCCCATCCATCGCATCAATCTGTCATGCCGAGATTTTGACGAGTGTGCATTATTAATAATAGCTGTGAACACAGTTGGGTTGGGATAGAAGATATGACAAAAGCAGAGATACTGTTTCACCCTCGGTTATATTGCCTCCATTACAAAGGGACGAAGCACCTTGACGTTTTTGTTGTTGATGTATTTGATGTCGGCTTTATTTTCGGTATATTTACGTGATTTTGGTAGCTCTACAGATAGGGGGTCTAGACGACAATAGTTCAAGATTTATACAGGGTGCTCAGATATAATGTTCCATAATATTATTCGAGACATCAAAATATTAAGAGAAATTCGTATTAGAACCTGTAGGTTAGGAATAAATTTTTATAAAGTACCTTCAAGACTTTTTCAGGTAACTTGGAAAACTTTTGTGAGTTTAGTCATTCAAGGACGTGCGCAACATGGGGCTAAGAGAAAAATACAGGGAGATACACACTGTTAGGCAAGATGCTTTAACCGAGAATCAAGTTTGGATGAATAACCAGATTCTCACAAAAAGAAATACATTCTCAAACTTATAGTCAAAATGACAGAGGACGGGATTTAACACTAACAAGTCTAGTCAACTGTGGGACCTGGTGGTAATAGAGTTCAGTGAATAACACCTGCCCAAAATTGGGACAGCTTAAAAAATACCAATTTAATTTTTTGGTGACATTTCCTTGACATGCCATCTTGAACTACTTTCGCATCGGCGAGAGTGCGGTAATTTGTTATTTATTCTTCAACCTATATGTCAACGTATTCTGCTGTTTCATTTATTTTACTCCGCTGCTCTTACAACTTACTCATTTATTTATACATCAGCCAACAGTATACATATCACTTACTGGCTGAGACATTAAACGTATGTTTTCTACCTACTACTAGCATAATATGAGACATTCCATTCATATCTATATATTAACGTATGTTAAATTGACTAAAGCATCTTTAGAAATAGTAGATTTTACACTAAAAACAAATACAAAGACGAGGTTGTGATAAAATCTCCTATTTGTACATGAATACGCCGACATCATCGGAATTGCAGTTATTGCACATAGTGTATAAGGAAGAGTACTTTAGACAGCCAGTGCGTGGAGCATCCAGATAGAATGTGCTATGTTGGCGGGAATTTACTATGGGAACGTGGAAGTTTAGTTTACATAAAATTTGCGGGCAATCGATTTTATTCGCTATCGGTTTTTGGGCAAAACTGATACCGTATATAACCCGTCTTTGATGCATGCTAGAAACAGAGAAGGCGTCCAATAAAGTTTGCTGGGGCAGAGGAAAACCAGTCCGGGATAGTTACCATTAACTCTGAAGTTCAAGTATTTAAGAAAACGTCTTTGTACAGATTCAAGTTGGTTTATGTACTTATTATGATGAAGGCTCCGTACAAGTGGGGCATAATCGAACTTATATCGGATTAGTGGAAAATAAAGCGTTTTTACAGCCTGAGCATTAGTAAATTCCTCGCTGTTTCCAATGATCAAACCTAACATCTTATTGGCCGAGGAGGTGATATCTATTCATATGTGCGTTAAGAAGTTTTTGGTCAAAAGTTACACCTAAGTTCTTGTTCAATTTTGTGGAGAACCCTTAGGTCATCAGCGTAAAGCAAGGGTGTAACATTAAAAATTTTTGCTAAGTCATCAACAAATATTAAACACAGTAAAGGTCCCAATACCGATCCCTGCGGTACCCCGAAAGCCCTGCATTCGTTTGACACTACGCCCCTGTATGATATGATTTAATCTCGTTGGAAGCAAGCTGCACAGGTATTTCTAACTTTTGGTATTTTATAATAAGGGTGGTGGTGAGTGTCAGTGAAATGAAAAACATAGTTTCTTTTTTTGGCTCAAGATTAAATACAGAGGTAGTGCCCTCACCGGTACTGCCACCTGATCTTCGGCTTTTTTCCAGCATCTTTTTTACTATTCTCTACATTATGTATTTTTTTCTTTTGATTGTTGGAAAATAAAGACCTATTATTATTATACGTATACTGTTCTACCAGAAAGATTGAAAATAGCTTTAGCAGATCATCACCTATCAAACGCTTTAAGAGAAATCGCTGTTTGTGATTTAGTATATATATTAAGCAATAGTTTGGCAATAGCGTTGCACATATTAGATCGGTATAAATTGATCATCCGCTAACAAATCCGTGTTGACTGCTGGACAAGTTTCGTTGAATCTGAGGAGATATTCGTGTATAAAAAAAGATTTCAAAGAGTTTAGAGAAGTTGCATATGATTGCAATTTGTCGGCAATTTGAAACGCCAGACTTATTTCCCTGACTATCGAACACAGGACAGATTCTAGATTTCCTCCAAACTGTGAAACGAAGAAAAACGAAGACATATTAAAATTTTAGTTGGGGTTTGGCAAATGATAGTGCACAATCTTTCAAAATATATTCCGGGATACCGTGAGGACCTGCACTTGGGACCGCATGGCCTAAACTTGTAAGGCTAATGTTTTTCATTGAAATGGAGTCATTACCTATCTAGCACTTACATCAACTTCAGTTATGTTCTTAAAATTTTAAAATTCTTAAATTTTAGAATAATCAACCAGAGTATTCTTTTAATGATTCTGATTATATTCAAAACTATTCTTAGCTTCATGATAGCAGGCCGGCCTCACTGGAACTTAAGCGCCGGTGCACACTTGCGGCTGTTTACCGTCCGGCGTCGTTGCGGTGCCGTTGTGGCACCGCGAGTTTGGCTGCATACTACCTGCAGTTTTGTAACGGCACCGCATGAATCCGTGTCACTTGAGACGTCAACAAAGGAATACATAGAAGAAAGCGTGCGATTTTTGCTTACCTAGTGTACAAACATTTTATTTTGAAAAGTAACTGAAGATATTGGGTACATCCATTTATGGAGTTGAGGCTTACTAGAGGTAGATTTGTTACATCCTTTTCGGATTCGAGAACACATCCGGATACATTTTTTAATTAGGTACTTTCGAATGAACATTGCCTCATTTGATGGACTTTCAGTGAAAATTTCGTGTAAGATACGATCCCAGGATTCCTTTCGTCAAAGTCCTCCGAGAACGTTTCGCAAATCTTGATCCATGCACTCCTCTTTTTTACTCGGTCGTGGTACATTTCGGAGGCAATATTTCATATTTCTGGATAATTCTTAATACTGTCTATAAACAGTTCTACATCCAGATTGTCTTCACAGGCCATCGTGAATTCGTGAACGGTAATTTGCCGCACGTCTGCACCAAGCAACTAACAAAACAGTACTATAGACCCGGAGATGCAGTTGCGATGCTGCTGCGGTTCCAAAGATATCGACGGCTCAAAACAGCCGCACCGCGATCGTACGGCACCGCAGCGGCGCCGGACACCAATGTGCATCTTTCAATCCATCGCTTAGTACTTCAGACCGCAATTCTGGTAAACAGCCGCAAGTGTGCACCGGCGCTAAACCTACATTTCGTAGTTGCATGAATACGAAAAAGTGGTCAATTCCTCATTCGCCTATCGTGCATCCTCACGTTCTCTATTCGCAGTTCTAGGTTAACCTCACTTGCCTTTCTATGGCAGCCGTACAAATGACCGCCCAGAACGGTCTGCAAATAATAGAAATGACCCATTATATAGACCCGAAAATCCCACCGAGACCCTTATACCGCATCGGATAATTGTCAGGGATTATTTCCCGACCTATTAGCGGGAAGTGAAACATCGGTCGTCGGCAGAACACAGGAGGAACAGAGGACAGTGTGGTGGTACAAAGTCCGGATTCCGGATATAAACCGGATCAAACGGATCGATTCGACCGTCGACGTCGCCACGAAACGGCGAAAGCAGACACGCCAACAGATCCGAACTTCCTTGTTTCCCGATCCGTTAGGCCAGGCAATTTTAACGAAAAAATTATGGAGCAAACACAGTAAAGCGGCGAGGTAAGAGGCAAACGGCGAGGGTAGCAGTATTGCGTGTAGGTTGGGTATACACTGGGGAGAGAGTAGAAGAGGCATTTGCATGAGGCATTTGAAGTTTTAGGACGTCAATTTATAGAACTATTTATTACTAGTCATTTTCAGTTGCTAAAATGTGTACAGACAGAGAAGATAAATTTTGAATAATGCAACAATGCGCTTTGTACTGGCGACAAGTAGGCAATAACTTCAAATAATTTTTAGAAGAGGAATTGTCAACCTCAATCCTGATTCGTTCACGTCACGACGTATCGAGATGTGCAGTACTGGTGGATACATGTCCTAAGATCAGTTCACACGTTGACCGGACACAGAATTTTTGAACCTGTAAATATATAACAAACGGCGTAGACCCTGATCACGTGGCCACGAAGGACTTGGGCCTATTTCTATGGTCTAAGGAATAGATCGGTATGACATCTTTCAACCTGCACATCTCTAATAGCCACTTTTAACTCACGATAAATAGTTGCCGCTCCAAATTGGTAACTTCCGCTACACGCGCTACATACACCAGAACTAAGGTCTGTAAGATGTATCTAAGTGATTATATGAGCATATAATATATATTTAAAATAGTTCTCAGTTCTGTGCAACATGTGCTTAAGTCCAGCCAAATATTAGATAAAATATCTTCAATGCAAGATGAGCCCAAGTACATGGTCTGTTATGAATGACCGCTTAGTTTGTGGATTACCATTCGTTCTTCCATTCTCTGATAGAATCGTGATCCTAGTAATTTATTATTTCACTCAATTTGTCTAATGCCGGCTACACACGATCCGGCAGGCCTGTCGACTTATCTCAAAAAAAAATTAGTAGTTTTCGAAAGGAAGCAAAAAAAGTGAAGGTTTTAATAAGGACGGGATCAGGTGCCGATGATTGAGACTGATATATTTCAGATTCGCCTTAACGTGTGGAGGGTCGTTAGTCCATCAGACGACCGGACTTCAGGCGGACTGTTGAGTTCGAAATGACAGTCCTGCCGGATCGTGTGTAGCCGGCATAAGCGTTTATAGTTGAAAAAATGAGGAGAAATCGTACAAGAAATGCAGGTAAGTGGGTTTTTTAATATTATCGGTAATACTGTGTTTGTATCATATAAAGCAAAACTGTCATTTTTACCACATTTCTCTCTTATATATATCACATATCTGACCTACAGATAATAATACATCTGATATGTGTCCTGGCTCAGGAAATGAAGTTCTTGATGAAGCAGACTCTGACATCGATATTTATGAATAAGTTTTGTATTTGTAATGTATTTTGTATTCTTATAAAATAGAAATACTTAAAGTATGTACAGGCTTTTATGACCCTTTTAAAATCCAAAGGAAAAAGTGCCCAAATCAATTTTTGAAAAAACAAAATCTTGGAAAGTAACCACTAAACTAGCTTTTACTTAAAATCGCTCACTCTAAAAGTAATAAAATACAAGATTATAACATATCAAATGTTATTCGAAAATGTAATATTTCCAGAGAGCAAAATAAACTTAAAAGCGTTTTTCTCAAAAACAGAAATATGTGACTTTTTTACATTGGGTGCTTCAATTGCTTATTGACAAACGATTTTTTGTCGTGATGCAGGCCTTTTGATGGCATATCCCACGATAAGTTGAGTATCATCTTGCGCTATATGAAAATTCTTTCAATTAAGTATCTCGGAGCCACTCTTGACAAAGGGATCACCTGACGGAATAACACTGAGTTACTAAAAACCATATTCCAAATTACGTTTCGGCAACTGTTGTGCAGATCCTTCAATATTAAGTTTGATGAATACGATTCGGTTTTATAAATAAAATTGGTGCCCAAACGCATTTTCGAGGGCTATAGGTTCTGAAAAGGAGCACGCCCTATGATATGTTTCAAAAGAGGCAATTCATAGAGACCTCGATACTCCATATTTAGGGTATTTTATTAGCAAATAGGCGCAGCCACGCTACAGCTAAGCGGAACCGTAAAACAGCAGGTTACGCTAAACAGTCTACGCAGTCGATGAAGTTCGCAAGCACACAAGGCCGCAGCACTGTGAACAAAACGTTTATCCCCAATTTAATTCAGAAAAAAATAAGCATTTACCAGAATTAAGTGGAAGCTAAAGTGTTGAGATTATATAAAGCTTGTCGAAGTAAACGCTTCCTTATTTCTTTGGCGTTGTATAGCTCCTGAGTTTCCACACCTGCCAGACTTCCGAAGTGATACTATGTCACAAAAGCTAACGTCTCACGGACCTCTCTAGCAATAAATATGACTTCAGTATTTATCAACTTAATCGTCCTAATGCTCCGCTCTGGTCCAGAAAACGCAATCAAATCAAGAATAACTGGCTGCCTGAGACAGATTCACACATATCACATTTACGTACTGTGTGGCCATCGTAAACTGACCAGCGCGACATGAGGAAGGGGAGCGGGAGGTATTCCCAGGCAGCTATCGTCATTATCATGTCGAGTCTAAAAACGGATAGAAAACATAAGTATAACAGGGACATTAAATATCGTCTGCTGTGATTATCCAATCCCTATGCTGGACTGTCTTTAAGGTGGGAAAAAAAATCTGCTGTTACCGGTTGTAGCTATAAGTTTTATGAAGTAGATAAATAGGATATTATGTGAATATAAATTATTTGCCATTTCCTTTATATATAAAATAATCCAAGCCGTAAAAGAAGGGAAATAAGATAGGATTATTAAGAGTTATGGTAAAGTCCTTACTTCTTTCACCGAATTCTTTTCGATGGTCCATTTACGTTGGTTACACAGTAGAACCGTCCCTAAGATTGATACACTGAGCGTGAGTGGAACAAATTTTGTCCGTCTCTCAGCAATTGGAGCAAATGAGGTCCTTTTTCTCTTTCTAAGGACATGCTAGCTTGCTTAGTCCCCGGTAGCTAGTAGGAATTCCTATTAACGCAAATTTGTGCTATTTTCGGTATTTGTTTAATAGCCGCAGTATTGGATGCTTGTCTGGGTCCGGTAGCTTTTTAATAATAGTGTAAACTAAATTTATATAATATGTAAGTTACTTACTACTGTCGCTGATGTTACAAAGACCGAAGAACAACATACCTGTAACAAAAAATATGCATGAGTAAATCAGAAACACATAACATCTTTCGAGCAACTTGTCACGTACATATTTATGCATCTACTGTAACAGGCGGACTCTGAAAAACGTACGAAACTGCCTCAATACGATTGTACTATTTTCTGTATTTTCCGCGCACGAGTCGTAGTAACCTCAACAGAAGCGAAATCAATTGTCTTGTCTCTTTTCTGGTGAGGTGGTGGGGACGAAAAGGGTGAGGGGTTAAGGGTGGCTTAAATCGCTGTCGGTCTGTCTCGTATTACAGCATTACCATAGATGACTGTTGGGGAGAAGGCGTTTGCAGGAACCAATGGCGTAGCAGTAAAATAAAAATTTCAACGTTCCTCGTTACTGCCCCCAAAGAACATAGTACCAATCTACAAATTCAGTAGTGTAAAACCGTGCGCATTCTTGCTATAAAGCATAGAAGTATTGGAAAAAAATCAATCCCCAATAGGAGACGATCTTAGTTTTATGTAGATATTTGCACCGTAAAGCATGAGGTTTGAAGTCATCCAAAATATACAACTGAAGCTCTGGAGACAGGATCATAAAAAACATTTTGGTTTGAGGAGAGCCCAGTTGAAGTTGTAAATCATTGGAGGGGGGATGGATAGGAAGTTAACATAAATACTGACTTTGTTAAATTAGGTGTCAGCCAACTGAAAATAACTTTTCTATTGTCATTTAAATTCTACAAATATCTTCGTAATGCACGTTTGTCAATGAAAGTATGTTTATTCAAGTGACAAAATATGAATCGCTTTAAAGACTTTTATAATCCCGGGTTATAGGTACAAAAACACATCAATCACCATTATCACCATGGAAAAGAAAAACTTTTTGTAAAATTATCACACAAATCAAAAAATAATAAATAAATATAAAATATGTTTTAAAAGCATTCGTACAAATTTATATAAAAACGATTTCTTATTTTATGACTATAAATAACACTCATTAGGATTAGGTGGTGATACACATACCTTCTCAAGAAGCGAATCGAAGTTTCGCCCTCTTCCCAGCATCTGGAGCAGGTTGAGTCTTTTTTCACTTTCATGAGTGAAAGTGTCTGCTTAGACTGATGTGGCATGGGAGAACCTTCACCAGAAGGTAGAGCCATTCTCTCGAGCATTATCTGGTTTATCGTTCAACATACAGCATTTGCTCAGACCCACTACGAACTATTTGCCGACTGGAGTTATCTCTTTCTAACCATGATTTCGGCAGTTCGCTGAGTGCCTACTCAACCACAACAGGATTGGATTGGCGCCTACAAATACCCAGCATAGTTTTGGGGTCAATGTAGGGACTCGTAGCTCCCCCCCTAACACAGCTGGGACAGCCGCTCTCGTATACCTCGGCGCTAGCTTTCAACATTCCAATATTCCTGAATATTTAGAGTTCAATTTTCTGCAATTACAATACTCCATGGAAAAAAATTATCCTTTAATACCCATTTTTTTATCATTCTTCTCCAGTAATATTTTTCATGTTTATTTTTATGAATATGGACGACCTTTATCATGATTAATTCAAATTTATATTTGTCTGCTTTAAGGCCATACTACACAAAACTGGATGGATACTTTTTTAAATTAATTTAAATTTAATTAAATGAGACAAGTTTTCCTAGGCGAACTCTAGCCATCTGTGGTCAGCGTTGAAAACATAGCTTCTGTCTACTACGAGCGATGTGAGCTTATTTATCCACCCCACGATTGGTGTGGTATGATCTTCTCATATTGATAACATAATGCTCGATTTCAAACAAATCTATCCAGTGGATGGACGCACGTCACGTTTGCTGTATCATGGCCTTTATTTTTCTACACCTTCTCCAGCTGACGATAATTCAAAACGGTTAAGTTTTCCAACTCGTCAATAATTGTATACTCTGTTACCTGATACTTTGAACTGGCCTGGTCTATTTGATAGGTATCAGCTGACGCAGAAGTGTATCTAAAATTTAATTTTTTACTAGTGGTGTTGATTGGCAATCCTGCGATCAGGACCGTATTAGCAATGTTCTTATTTAATATTTCATTGCCAAAAAGTAATGACTCTTGTTGTAAACAAGAAATTGCTTCAATATCCAGAAATTCGCAGCAAAAATGGTTAGTTGAAAGAAATAGATTATTTTATTGATTTGTATATTGTTAGAGACTATCAAAATACTCCTATATTTAGCAATAAGGACGATTCAATGAATATCTTGCATCACTAGTGGGATATTTATTGGTTGAAACGTACAAGGTACAACTGGAGAAAAGTATAAAGTAAGTACGTGGAGTAAAATTAATATAGGGCAGTTTAACTGAAGCTTAAGCTAAAACTGCTTTTATCTTCATTCTTACCTCATTTAAAGCGTACCTAATCATCATCATTCAGACCAGCCATACTGATATACTGAAAGACACGCCGCATTTTCCGAGAAAATGTAAAATAGGCATAGATCTCAGTGCACAGACGAAAACGTCACCAAGTGTCAATTACTTGTTATTAGTAGTACTTCCACTCAGTACAGCCCTGCATTCCTTCAATGCTTAAAATTGATACGTCAAGACTCAGTCTGGGGTATTTTTAGTTATCACCAGCCGAACAGCTGTTCGCTGTTGACACGGCTGACAGTTTAAAGTATCGGGTAACAGGATATAAATTCAAACTGACAGGTATAAATTACACCTGACAGTTTGAGGTTATAAGTTATGAGTTGGAAAATTAACTTGACCCTTTTTAATTATCACTTGACGCTTTAGAAACTACAGCTGGAAAAGGTGTAGTTCAGAGTTCAAGAGCTTCCTAAAAGTATGGAAAGTACATAATTATAAAAAGATGCATCGACCCTACGTGAAGAGACGCCACAGAGAATTGGGAGGAGGAAGGGATCAGAGAGGGTTGCGCAGGAGGAAGCAGCATGGCACTGCCACCGGAAGGAATACACACCGCGAGAAACTATGCTTTTATTGATTTGCACCGCTCTCTTTGCGATGGCGAGTCTCGATTCGACAACGGGGCTTTGAATTGAAAGAGGCTTTGTATACAGGGGGCATTTTGTGCATTCTTACATACATTTGAATACCGAGTTTCAATTATCACTCAAATCGTAATCATTCCTAGATATATTTTTGTTATGAGAACTAGATGTAATAATATCTATACAATGTGAAGTAAAAGTATCGAAACTTCGGAATATCTCGTCAGAAAAGCACTTTTGAGGAGAACTGCACCACAAAAATTTCAGGAATATTCATTAATTTTCTTGTCCTGATCAAAGGACAAGTATATTGTCAAACAATGACAAAACTTGCTAATAAAGTTGAATGAGTTGAAGATAATTCTTGTCCAGGTCGACCACAAACTGAGCGAGCTGCCACAAAAATGACAGAAATTAACGACGGACGTGGATGAAAATGATCGCTGGATTGACATAAAACAAATTTCTAACAGTGTTTATTTGTCTTATCAATCAAAAAATTATACATGAAGATTCAAAGCACCTGAAGGTCGAGGACAGATGAATTCCAAAAGTGATGACTGATAAAAAGCGCATCGAGTGAAATTATTTGTCAGCAGTGGAAAAGGCAACTGGGATATTATCCATAGTTTTTAATTAATGTGGTTAAATGTGAAAATATTTGGTTTTATCATTATGACCCTGAGTTGAAATCCCAAAGTATGCAGTGGAAGCATAAGGCAGTCGCGCAAAACTTTTTTTATGGTCAGCCTCCTGCAAAGGCTGAAAGCCTATGACGTTAGATTTGAAATGCTGCGGGTTGTAACCGTCGGGACAGAAATTCCCCACTTCACAGCGTCGAAGTTCTCAAAAAAAAGGAATGTTAAAGGAGATTGGTTCGGGGAGTAGGGATTTCGACCTGGTAAGGATGAGCTGGCAGAGCTTCTCTAGTGTTCCTCGCTCGGACGGCCTTTAGTATTATTATCTGGGAGAGTTCACTCGAACATCTTCCGTGATAGAATCTGTAAAACAGGCTGTGGGGGTCCTTTGTGGGGTTAGCCGTATCGATGCCCTCTTCTGGATAGTGTCCAGAAGCTTTAGAGAGTGGTTCGGAGTGCATCCCCACACATGGGAGCAATACTCCAGCCTTGGTCGGATCTGTGCCTTGTAGAGCAGCAGTAGTTGCTCTGGTGTACAGCATCCTACAGTGGAACAAAACTCCAAGCTTCTGGATGCCGTTTCAGCAATACTGACGACGTGGTCGTGAGTCGACTATTGGGTGACCCTTCATTTCCACAGTTAGTAAGCCAACGTGATACTTCTGTGTATGTGTTGTTGCCAGAGTTTTCTGTACGTTGAACTGTACTTTATTTACTAATCCCCACTCGACGATTGTTTCCATATCCAGGTTGATCCGTGAGGCATGCTGCTGCTGTCGCCGACGGACCGTCTCCTGGGATGATACTGGCTTGCCTGGTTCCAGTCACGATATTAATGTGCTGTCGTCTGCGAAGCTGTGGATTGGATTGGATGTTATTTCCAGCAGCTAGTTGATGTACAGCAGAAACAGTCAGTGTAGGGATAGGACAGAACTGTGTTAGAAGTACTGGTAAAGTGGTGCACCTGATTTTTTTATGAATATGGACTTAATTACGATTACATTGTACTTGTATATATAGGACATACTGCAACTGTCACTAATGTACTTCGAAGACCCTTAAAGACAAAATTGAAGCAATAACTGAAGTTTTATCAAGTCTTCGGTTGGACACTGCGTCAAGACCAGATGACATATCAGCGATTTGTCAACGAACTGCTGAAGAATTAGAGGTAGAAATTTTAATTCACCCCCCTACTCTCCCGACTTTTCTCCATGTGGCTTTATTTTGTTTCCTGAAGTCAAAAAAGGATTTAGAGGCCGAAGATTAGGGAGTATCGACAGACTAAACAGACTATCAAAAATAGGTTTTTCAAAAGTTTATGAAACAAAGCGGATAATACAATGGGATAGGTTTATCGAACAAATTGGAGAGTGGGGTAAGGTCACCCAGATTGAATCAAATTTTGAAAAATCGTCAGTGGCATTAAAAAAATAGAATAAATGTTTAAGCCAAAATAAATATCTCAACTTTGAAGAGTATTTCTATATATTTGTAAGCAACAAGAGAAAAAAAATTTAATGGGGTGTTGCAAATAAATGGTTCATTTTAGACAACCAGGTGATCAAATTGCACTCTTGGTCTCTTAAATTGAACCTGCCCACAGT
This sequence comes from Callosobruchus maculatus, assembly GCA_951848785.1. NCBI lineage: Eukaryota > Metazoa > Arthropoda > Insecta > Coleoptera > Chrysomelidae > Callosobruchus > Callosobruchus maculatus. The sequence continues at coordinate 13,099,096 of CATOUR010000100.1, forward strand.
TGTTGATAAAGTAGGTATAATACTTTCAGAAAAGCAAATTAAACTGAAATGAACTAATTTCTATTTCTACTTAAGAAAATTTAGTAAATGGCGAAACATAAATTTTTTCTAATAATTGCTAAAGGTACGGTTTCCTAGAGGTGTCGGCCGGCCGAAACCGACCGCGACCGAAGTTCGCTGGAATGAGTTGTGTGTTCTTAAATGACAGTGGATTCCTAGAGTCGGTCGCCCTCCGCGGATAATTTCGGCGCCCGTTTGTCGGTTTCGGTCGTCGATTCCATTCAGTCGATGGTTGATTTCAACCGACAGCGGAACGGAGAATCGTATGTAAATAAATATGAGTGCTCCAAATCCAAAGATCCAAATTTGTTATCATCGTCAGACAACCGCGGCTCAATCAACGATTTGAATATGCCTTCTTGTCTTCTCTTCAAATACATTTCGCATAATATAGGGCAATAGGACATAATTTTCTTCTGCTTCTTCTTCGAGCAGCAGTAAGACACATATGTTTCTTTTTAACGTATCCTCCATGGCCAACAAACTTCGACTAAACTGTACCGCAAATTTTTGAAACTGCACGCTCTAGGGATCTATCTCCGCGACCGAATACCGTCGACCGGCGTTCGGTTCCGCTCCGCTATCAGTTCCGTCGTCCGCCGCCGACAGTCCTAGGAAACCGTACCTTAACAAAATATGGAAGAAAACAAGGCATAATTCTATGTTTCCGTACTGCTAGGGATGAACACTTGAATATTTTCTCTTTTGGCCCATTACCAACACACTTGGGAGACAGTTCAATATGGGCAACCGCACCATATTTTGAATGATTTGTTGTAGATTTTTAAATAATTATTTCGTTGTTATACTATAGGACCAGTCTCATTGTTTACTGAGACATCCTCGTACTGGTTTGCTGTAATCAACCCATAAGCGTGTCTAAGGGCCGGTTTCTCAATGTCCAGTTTAAAGTGTCAGATAGGTAGCTGCCAGTTAGCGTTTCTATGAATACAACTGTCAGATAAGATTTACGTGAATTCGTTAGTTTAACCTTCAATTGTTTAAACAATTTATCTAACAGTTGTCCGTTAAGTTCCAGATAAATATTTAACTGGGCATTGAGAAACCGGCCCTAAAGCACCAAAAGCGACTACCGCGCCAAGTTGATATGCAGCCTAACGGATCCCTCGTAGTATCACAGTCGTTTGTGCTAAATTGGCTCCTTGAACGTCGGGGTCCCATCGAGAGGCGTCCCCGTCAGTGCTTTGTCAGCGAACGATGCTCAATTAGCTCTCAGGATCTGGCAGGCCACTTAAACCCTCAATTCTCTCCCGAGAGCCGGGCGAAACAGTAGCCGCACGCTATCATTACAGCGGAATAAGAGAGCGGTCTGGCAAGAGATTGCCCCCTTAATGCGCTTCGCAAATTAACGCCTGTACGATGACACTCTTAGCCGAAAGCGAGCCAAGCTGCGGCCATTGTGTCTCGCTTTGCAACTCGTAGGTCTTCTTGTTGCACTTTCCAGCTATGTTGCTCAACGTTCTGAACAGAACAGGTTTTACACTTTGAAATTTGATGTTGAGTCTCTATAAGTACCGGAAGAGTTAGTATCCACTTGTTCATTACCGTAAAACTATTCTCAGGTTATCTGCAATAAAAGTTCTCAAACTGCAAAAACGGTCTTGTAAAGATGACGAAACAATATTATCTTGAAATACAATTCTCACTATCAATGTCTGTTGCGTATACCAGGTGTCCCAGAATTTCCTTGTAATACTTTCTTAACGAAAAACGCTTCAAGCAAGAACCGAGTTGCAATCCTACAGTACTATAGGGTCTATTATACTTTATACCATGTATTCTAAACATTTTTTTTGTACGTCACCTCCAAAAACTAACTCTCCTACATAAATAACCTCAATTTTATTTAAAACTTCTGGTACCTTTGATATTATACGCAAACTTATTTTTTTCATAAAATCATAAGCATAATATAAATAAAATAAGAATTGGTTTGACGCCTAATATTTTTGCAAAGAAACCGGATAAAAAGTAAAACTGCCTGGGTTTTTAAGGGTACTGAATGACCTATCATACCATGCTTTCGAAAGAAATAAGTTCTTTTTTATCCTTTTTTATTATGAAAATATTACGCATCACACAAATCCCCATTTTATTTAAGCTTACGACTTTACGAAAAAAAAAAAATGGTTTGTGTATTAAATCAAAGGCATTATAAGATTTTAAATACAACAATGACATTATTTATGAACGAAAAGCTGGGGGGTGCTGTTTCAAAAAAAAGTTGGGGATCAGTTTTAGGGGTTGAAGTCAAAAGAAAATATTTGAAAGGCGTGATAAGTCATTTAGTATCGTTGAAAGGACCACTTAGTTTCCTTTTTTATGTTGTTGGTACGAAAATAATACGCCTCAAACAAATCGTTATTTTATTTCGTATGCTTACGAAAAAAAGAAAAGGTTTGGCTACGCGAACTGCTACCTCAATTTTCATATTCTCCAGTATTAAGCTCCTCTGACTCTAGCTCGTTTCAAAACATGAAGAAATGGCTCTGTGGTAGGTGATTTGAGTTGAAGTTGAGAATGAAACAACTACTTGTTTTGCAGCTTTCATAAATTTTATTATTGAGAAATAAAAAAATCATTTTGGGACATAATATAGCGAGCTGCAAGGTGGTTATGTTGAACAAAATATTTTGCTTATAAAGTCTAGTACTTATCAAAATACTCTAGTAGTAGTAGTAGTAGAACTAGTCCCGAACCAGTTCGAGACGTATCCGCGAAAATCTCTACTACTATTTAATCCTATTTCCTCCTTTTACGTCTTGTTTTATTTTATTTATAAAAGAAACGTCAAATCAATTATCACATAATACCCTATTTACTTAATTTATAAAGCGTACCTATAACTAAAATTGGCAACAGCAGATTTTCTTCCCAGCTTAAAGACGGTGCATCATCTTGATTGGATAATAGCTGCAGACAATGTTTAATGTCCTCGTTTTACTTATTTTGTCTATCTCTTTTTAACAGCGACATGATAATGACGATCGCTACCTGTGAGAACCTCCCGCTACCCTACCTCATGCCGCGCTGGTCAATTTACGTTGGCCACAAAGTAAGTAAACGGCGCGCCTTTTGAACGTATTCCTCTACTCCCGGTAATTTTCTAAGAAAGTCGTTGAATGGAGGCATCTTTTACGAATTTTATAAAAACGAAAGATTCAATAAACATCCATTTTTTTATGTCGTTTTTATTCGTAATTTGAAAATGCGTGTAAAAGATCGAGTCAGACCACTTATCACAACTCGTTTCGGGAAATGCTCCATTACCGTGAGTGCCGCCCTTTTAGCTGCTCCTGGTAACATGACGCTAACAGGACTATTATCCGATTAGTTGGAACATAGGGATGAGGAAAATCGTGTCTGTGTCGTGGGGATGACGTCAGAAAATCCTCTAGGAAGTACGATTATACGCTTCCCCGGATATTCCCGGATTGCCGGCACCCCTAACGAGCTTTGTCGCTAATGGCCGGTCATAACACTGAACCGAGAAGACAAGAATGTCCCTCTTTCCCTCTTGTGCTTTGTATTCCTATTATGACTTCATGGCGGTATGTTTTCCGGACGCTAAACGACTTCGATAATAATAGGCCGGTCTGCACAGGACCGGGTACAGGTAATTACAGATTGCAAATAACGAAGTATTGTTTTGACAACACATGTATTGATTTTGTGTTTAAAATAATATGCAAAGTGCCCCTATAACTGAGGTTTTGAATTAAGAAAAAAATTATTTTTTTTTTGTGATAAATGGAAAGGTCATATATAAGTTTTATAACAAAACTGTTTTTGTTTTCATTTTTTTCGCAATAGTTCAAAGTTATATCAAAATAAAAATGGGTTTTTGCATCGAGTACCGAAAACACGCAGACAGCTCCTGAACCCGTGTGACGTCACCAGGACGGTCAGGATGCTCCTTTGACCAACGACGTCCTACTCCGACACAAATTCTAGATTCCCAGCCAATCGTGAAAATACTTACTGGTAACTAGTGTATATTTGTTGCAACATAGACGATGAATGAAGTTTGCAGCTCGAGAGGAAGTCTGCGATCGAAATAATATGTTTTGAATGTTTGAAGTCAGATTACAGATTCCAGTAACTAAGTACTTAATCAAATATGTTTCGATCCCGATCGTCAATTGAAATTCATAGAAGAATTATTTTTGTTTGTTTCTATTGCTTTTATTATACATTTTTGCTTGTTAAATTTTTATGAAAATTTAATTATTAAGCTTCATTGCCCAAAGTTAAATAAATAATAATACCAAGTGATAAACAGAATGTGATTACGAGTTTTAGTTACTTTTCTACTTAAAAAAAATGAATAGATTGAATGGATGAATGGATTTTGCTTTATTAACCAACTATAACATCTAAAAAAAATTAATGGCGATTAATATTGACAGAAAAAACTCATTTCCACTGATTTTTTTGATTGTCCACCGCCTCCTGTACATAGTTTTTGCACTATGCAGTGCAGGTAACATGTCTAATAAAATTTGATTCAAACACATATTTATGTTGATCGTAGAAAAAGTGTGCGTAACAAGTGCAAAAAGCACATCAATAAATTTTTTGATAAAAAAATAAAAAAAAGTTGGAAGGCCTCGGTTTCGATCCAAAGACCCACAGATTCACTGTCGGATACTCTAACCACTAGGCCATCCGACGATTGAGATCTTTTCAACGAAACATATTTGATTAAGTAGGTACTTAGTTACTGGAATCTGTAATCTGACTTCAAACATTCAAAACATATTTATTTCGATCGTAGACTTCGTCTCGAGCTGCAAACTTCATTCATCGTCTATGTTGCAACAAATATACACTAGTTTCCAGTAAGTATTTTGACGATAGGCTGGGAATCTGGAATCGAGATGCGAAAATGAAAATATCGATACCGGTACTAACTCGATATTTTCTAGCCAAATAGGCGCGTTTGGTTCGTACTGAGAATTTTGTGCAATTGATTACACCCCTCAACAATTATATAATTATTTTCGATACCGATACAAAAGTATCGATACCAGCTTGGAATGCCTCAAAAAGTATCGATGACAAAAATATTCGATATTAGTGCAGAAGTATCGAAGTACCGTTACCATCCCTACAAAAAATCATCCAAAAGTGGCGATGCGCGTGTAATTTCCGCCAACTTGAGTTATTGTGCTGGTTGTTTATTGTGCTGTGCAAAAAGCTATAGGATTAGGTTTATAGTCGGTGGATTAAATAGAAGCTATAACAACTGCAAATGTCGTTATGAAACGTCAAACGGTATCTCGAACGGTGATAGTATTTATTTAAGTGACAGAGAAGTGAGGATACCAATATTGTGTAATTATTATGTATTTAAATCGTACTATTCATTGCTGCGGGTGTGGCTAAAGTATAGTATTTAACTCACGGCAATGGTAACAACTCATTTGTTGATTTACAGGACAGTCACTACTGTTTATTGAACAACGCACTATTGTTGAGGCGCAAGTAACTGTTCCCGAATACACCCCTGAACTTAAGTACCAAATCCCTGCCAGCTTCTTTTCTGCTTTGAGGGTTTTGACAAGTCGTAAAAAGTCGTCGCTGCCAGTTAAAAGTGCCGGCAGAGGAAAAGTTAAATGGAGTTTGATGCGAGTCGAAACGTTATCGCCCGCAGTCTGAAGTAATTTAAGAAGGTAATGAGCTCTCCTTTTTCACGCAACGACGGCGCTATATAGGGAGGGTGGTCTTTTTTCCTAGCGAAAATAAAGTAGTGCGCATCAGTAGGGGGTGAAGTATTAGATTTTTCTTCTGGTAAACTTGTTAAGAAACTTATTAGTAATTCCATTAACTTTCGTTCTGTTAACAAGCTGGATGCAAATTCTGAAGTTTCAAGATACTATAATTTTACATTTAGCTCTGGGTTATTTTCGGATACTTATTTATAGAAAGGGCCAACTGACAAAACCGCTATAAAAATGAGTCAGTTTTAGTAGATATTAATTAACATTATAAAATGTACAATAAATACCATTCAAACTTGTATTCTAACAACATTACTTAAGAATACAAAAGAAAAATCAGGAAATAAAAAGAAATTAACATAAGTCAAATTCAGGTTCCAGATGAGTTGCTATCATTCAGAATCATAATAATTACATTTGGTTGAGTATTTAAAAATGGGGTTTTCAAAAAGGGTGCCTTGATGGGCACCGATCACTGCGCGCCGGAAGAAAATTAAGCTTCGGTGTTCCTAATCACAGCGTACCTTTTATTCTTAATCAATAATAATTACGACCATAACCTGGTTGTATTTTCTTGCGAAAAACATTCAAATTTTCTGTGCTCCTGTAATAAGGTACACGTAGATAACACTTTTGATTAGTGTACAAAAAAAAATTAATCAATTGTTTATAACCAACGCTTTTAAAAATGATCCTTATATACCTGTGGTGATTATGTTACTACACAAGAAATTAAGTTCTACATATTTTTTAGGTTAGTCCATTACCGTGGAGAAAATATTTATCTTTTAACCCCTCACAAATAATAATTTGTGATTTTGAAATCGCCATCCATTTAGAAATAAAGCAAGTTTGGCCCAACTGTACAATAATAATAGGGTGTAGATTTCATCTAATATAAGCTTAGCTCAAAAAAATACACAACTTAGGTTTAATTGTGGCATATAAAGATGCTAATTCTGAAATTCGGCGTTAGTTGAGATGGACTTTCGGTTCATTATTTCTAGATCATGAGTAGGTAGCGGAATGCTGCTGTTTATCTTATTTCTATATGAATATTTCGAGCATTCGACAAGTTAAGAAAAAAATACGTGATGAAATTCAATGCGAATTTAATGCTGACAGAAAGTGCTGCTAATCTATGATATTATGTTTATTTGAATCAACGGTTCACGACAAAAGTGAACGAGTGCCGCCCTGCGCGCTTGTATCCACATACCTGCCTCTTATCCGAAATATTTTGCGCGCTTTTGACCGGTGGGATTAGAACCCATCTGACGGCGGAGCGCTAGTGTCCTACGGCCTAAAAATGATGACTCTACTTTTATTGCGTGTTTAATGCAGTATCGCAATTTCTATCTATCTATTAAATGTACCTGATCTCTAATAAGATATATAAATGTTGATTAACCGTCGGAGTGATTATTTTACTTTATGACATACTTTTTAAATCGGATTAAATATACAAAAATAGGGTGGAAATCTTAAAACTTCACACCCACTACTTCACGCCATTTCATCAACTATATAATAATACCCCATCAGGTGCTAGAACGTTGACGCTCGTTTGGGGGCTTAGAAAGTGACTTTTTGATGGGCAAGCTATGTCGGTTGATGGTTCATCGGAGGCTTTGATACCACCGCGGAATTATGCCGACAGGGCTTGTGATCAAAGGGTCACTTCAACCAATGCTAGCACACCCAGGAAGCTGGGTGCTAGGTAGACTTTACATACCCTACCGAGCACAAAGCTCCTTTCCCCAAGCTATTCTGACCTCTGACCAGATAGGGATTTGGCAAATCCGGGGAGAAATGCCACATAAGGCTGAGCGCCGGTCCTTCTGTCACATACCGTTATTGCGCCCCACACTTCAACGACCTCAGCAGGGCGTGGCTGGGGAACGTTGTGAGGGATACGCAACCGGGGGGCTCGCCTTAACCGGCCGGCCTGCGAGGAGAAAGCCTCAACAAAACCCGACAGTAAAGTCGCAAATCCTCCGGAGCACCTTGGGCCAACTTCGGAGTAAATATAAGTCCCTTCTCTCCTGGAATGGGCGTCACCCGGGAGAGCGACATTTAGATCATCCCTACTCGTGGGAACACGATGGATAGAGTTAATTTTATGAATAACCAACGACGGCCTAGGGTACGTCGATTAAACTCACCCGAACCCCAAACCCAAACAGAACAACCCATAGAACACAACCCAGCTGCGGATGTTTTGCCGACGCAGCCGGCAACCACTAAAGCTGGTAAACCAAGACAGCGATTACAATGGACCACAGAAATGAACAAATCTGTAATGCGCTGTTACTATACTGCCACAAAACTAGAAACCATCTCTACAGGCTACAGGCACGAGCTGCACAGACTATTCACGACACAATACCCACATCTCTCAACACGTGTAACAGAACAAAGACTTATCGACCAAAAACGCGTCATCACAAAGAACAACCGTCTTACACCCCAAGAACTGCAAGATATAAAAAATCTTGTATCCAACGAAATGAATATCGTCCAACCAAATGACTCCCTAACCACTGAACAGATTGTGGAAACCCAAAACAGGGATACCCAAACTAGCCAGACTTCAAACACAGCAAAAACTAACAACACCAGCATACACTCAGAACTAGGTCCAGAACATGACCAGGCACTAGATACACCAGACACAACAATCACTAACCCACATTCCACAATCATCCAAATCCAAAACATCACTCGACCATTTGCCGTGACACAATCTGTCGAGCAAGTGATGAGTACGCAGTATAACAAATGGTGCGGCACCAATCCTGCACTACGAGATCCCCTGCCCAGACTAATTTTTAAAAATAACACTCAACAAATATTACATACAGTAAATGCTAACGTAATACCACAATTCATAAGGGACGACAGTAACCTGGAGGACATCCACACAGTTATATATGCTGCCGCAGCAACCACTCTCATAGTTAATGGCCAAAAACTCTCAAAGCGGTCTAAACACCAGACAAGCAATAGGACTAAGCCTAAATGGCAAATAAGAATCGAAAACAAAATTAGCACAATCAGAAAGGATCTGGCACATCTCGCACAATACACCATCAATAACAACCATCCTTCAAGGCACATACAGAGAACAATAAATATACTGAAATCCAAGTCACCACAACAAACAATACCAGAAATTACTGATACACTTAAACAGAAACTTGCAGTTTATGCAGCTAGACTCCGCAGATACAACGAGTCCAATGCCAGAAAGGATGCTAACAGCCTTTTTCAGAAAAGTGAAAAACAGTTCTATCAAAAGATAACAGCCGACAACACAACAATAGAACCTCCCAGTAAACAAGAGTTAACCGAGTTTTGGGGAAGCCTGTGGTCTGAACCCAAAACACATAATGAAGACGCTCCATGGATCAGAGAGGAAGAGGAAAAACATCAACATATAGCAGAACAGGGAGACGTTATTCTTTCAAAAGAGGAAATAGTCGAAACAATAAAACATACCCACGACTGGAAGTGCCCAGGCGTGGACAACGTGTAAAATTTTTGGTACAAACATTTCAGCTCAACATACGAAGTGCTCACAAACCAAATCAATAAAGCCATACGTCAACCTGATAGGCTTCCCAAATTCCTCACTCAAGGAATAACGTATATAAAACCCAAAAATGCAGATACCAAGAACCCTGCGAATTACCGCCCAATCACTTGCCTTCCTACCTTGTATAAGATCATCACCGCAACATTATGCAGGAGGATTGAACAACACCTCACGCAAAACAACATCCTCACTGAAGAACAGAAAGGATGTAGAAAACAAAGCCAAGGTTGCAAGGAACAACTTATAATTGATAGTGTGATCATGGAGCAAACTAGAAAAGAACATAGAAACCTTCATACCTGTTTCATAGATTATAAAAAAGCATTCGATTCTGTACCACTTAGCTGGCTAACGAAAATTCTGCAAATATATAAAATTAACCCAGGACTTCGTCAGTTTCTTGCAAAAACCATGAAGACATGGCGAACCAACATACACCTTACAACTCAGGACGGCCATATCCAAACCGAGGAACTACACATACGACGTGGTATCTTCCAGGGTGATTCCCTCAGTTCACTTTGGTTCTGCCTCTGTCTAAATCCACTCTCTAACGCACTGAACAACACAAACTATGGTTTCAACATCAGACATCAGAAAGTAAATCAACACAGAATCAATCATCTGCTCTACATGGACGATATAAAACTATATGCTGCCACTGACGTGCAACTGAGAGAATTACTCAAAATAACAGAGGTTTATACGTCAGATGTCAGGATGAAGTTCGGGATGAACAAATGCAAGGTGCTACACATAAACAAAGGCCAATGGAAGAACCATCCCGAACAGGAAATAGTAACAGGCCAGACGTTGGATAACATGGACAAGGAAGAAACGTACAAGTACCTGGGTTTCAATCAGAGTGTAAAGATCGACCACACACAAATCAAAGCAGAACTTAGACAAGTGTTTAGAGACCGCCTCATTAAGTTTCTGAAAACAAAACTGAATTCTAGAAACCTTACAAAAGCTATTAATACATTTGCAATACCAATCCTCACGTATTCATTTGGCGTCATCAAGTGGTCACACACTGATATAGAAAACATCCACATCCTCACCCGCACACACAACACACACATACGGACAGAACTCACGAAACACCGAATGTCACATCCAAACGCATGCAAAGAAAGGCTCACCATAGACAGGACACAAGGAGGCCGAGGGATTACAGATATACAGTCGCTCCGCACAAGACAGATAAAGACACTCAGACATTTCTTCCAAAACAAACAAACAAATTTACATCGAGCAATAGTAAAAGCAGACAAAAACTATACACCACTCAACATATCATGTCCAGACCACGTCGCAGGCACACACAATCCCACCCAATCACAACAAGAAAAAATAAGCACCTGGTCGCAGAAACCACTCCATGGCAAACATAGATACCGTGTCACCCAAGACCACATTAACAGAAAACAGTCATACACCTGGTTGCAGGATGGCCAGCTGTTCCCAGAAACGGAGGGTTTCATGCTTGCTATCCAGGACCAAGTGATTGCAACACGAAACTACAAAAAATATATAATTAAAGATCCATCCATAACTGACGATAATTGCAGAAAATGCCAACAACAAAAAGAAACAATAGATCACATAACAAGCGGGTGCAAAACTCTTGCCGGTACCGAATACACAGCCAGACATAACTCTGCGGCCAAAGTCATCCACCAAGCATTAGCCACAACAAACAAACTAATAGAAAACACAGATCCGTATTACAATTACACTCCGACATCAGTACTCGAAAACGATCAATACTGGGACGTTCAAATACATACAGACAAGACTATCCCAGCCAATAGACCAGATATAGTTTTCCAGTCAAAGCTCGACAAAGTTACATACCTGATAGACATTGCTATTCCCAATGATGTGAATATACAAAACACCTACGCTGGGAAAATATCTAAGTACACGGACCTTGCCATGGAAATAAAACGCCTTTGGAAGCAGGACAAAGTTACTATTGTTCCCCTCATTATGTCAGTCTCAGGCCTTACACCAAACACATTTACACCACACCTACAACACTTAGGCCTGGACGAAAAGTTACACAAAACATTCCAAAAGTCTGTAATTCTGAAGACCTGTAACATCGTACGATCCTTCCTAAATTCCGATCAATAATAGTCCGGGTGTTGACTTGGCTCAGCCCGTCAACACTTGTTGCTACCGCAATTATGCGAGAGGAACTTAGAAAGATGAATAATAATAACTGGACTTTATTTACAAAAGTAAATAGGCGAAGTATCAGCTAACAAGCTGTTTCTCAACTTAATATAGTTTTTATCAAAGTTGTAACTTTCTACTAATTCCAATAACTGACTTTTAGTAATTTGCTCACCACACAACACTCGCGAAAAACTACCACCCAAGGTCGAATACGTTATGAGACTCCTATTAATTATAACTTGTTGGAAGAAAGGGCACTAACACAAAAGTGCATAAATGAGAAATTTCTGCTATAAAATGTACTACTGGGTATACCTCGATCGTTGTTACTATACATAAATATGCTGTGATAAAAACTCGCCATCTAGGTGTATTATATGGCGGTAACAACCCAACCATCAACGCCAACAAGACCTAGGGCCTATAACAGAAACCAATACGACTTCCTACAGGCGATTCCTGAAAAAACTCAAAGCATTCGCTGATTGTTTTTATACTACACGATACTTCATAATCTATCCACTTGTTCAAACATAAATACAATCTGCAAGTGCCATACGAAACCAATAAACTGTCTCGAGGGAGAAATACCAACGACAAAAAAACTTTACAACCAACCTAATTTAATCCGACGACGTTAGAGATTATTCCGCCACATCCATTTTTCACGAACGATATATTCCTCCCCTATTGGCGTCAACATATATCCCCTTCTTCTATTGTCTGTGTGATACGGCGTACGCTTTATCCTTCGATTTAGCGTGGCATGTCGGATAATACAATAATATCTGAGAGAAGAGATAGGAACCCCATTGTATTGGGGGTAAACTGCCGTGCCGCTCCTCCTTCTCTCAAGACAGATTTCTCGTATTCTCATATCGTTTCATCCCCCTTTTATGTTGAGCGTTTTGTATGCAGTCGTTCACGATGGCACGTGTTTGGGGGCGGCAATGTACAAAGAGGGTAGTTTCCAGCGTCTTCAACTACTATTTTGTTCATTTCCAAATACATAGTTGTTTCAATGTTTAAAGTATCTTAATAATTGCAAATGTGGCCATGCCATCAGATAGTAGAAGATCCGAATATAAGACGACCTTCACCGAACTGGTTAATGGATGGAAAGCATTTTATATTAAATTTAATATGATAAAAAACATATCGCGAGTGGGTTGGCTGAAAAATTTCAGTCCAGGATAGGATTAATTAAAAAATATTGAAAAATTATTTTTTTTAAACATTTCACTGGTTCGGTTAATAGACAAATCACATACCAATTGAAAGTATGAAGCCCATAGAATATGCAAACGTTAGGCTGGCTACGTTTTTGTCGTCCCAACTATAGGGTAGGCAGGTATAAACAGGTACATCAATAATAGTAATTTGCACCGGTGTGGTTAATGCATGAATATCATATAAAAATAAAGATAATTTTATTGCCAACACGTCGATTTAGGGTTGTCTGCAAAAAATCAGTCTGGAATTCCGGTTGTCGAATTTTAACAAAATATTGCAACAACAGACGAAGTGGGTCTATTGAAATTGTGAGAAATGAGGAAACATTTTGTGTATTAATTTTATGACTTCCCATTACTCTAAAAAATTACTATTATATTCTGTACTACTTATAGATCTAGGTATTTTAATGATGAATTTACACAGATATCTATGGACAAGTTTTTGAACCTGCATCACAAATATCTATATTACTCAATTAAACCAATCTGTCGGTCGGTCAGTCTGCCTGGATGTCATTTTTGTCACGGCTTAATTTCAGTAACAGCTGCGTGCCAGTCTTTACGAAATTTGTAGTGCCATATGACAGGTTAACGGAATTACACATTTTTTCCAACGTCCATTGCGAGAAATTAGGAAACATTTTATGTATTCATTTTAGGACTTTCCATTAATTTAAAAAATTACTATTATATTCTGTACTACTTATAGATCTAGGTATTTTGATGATGAATTTACTTACACAGATATCTATGGACAAGTTTTTGAACCTGCATCACAAATATCTATGTTATTCATTTGAACCGATCTGTCGGTCGGTCAGTCTGCCTTTTTTTTTTATGGTCGGCCTCCCGCAAAGGCTTAAAGCCTATGGCGCTGTAGAAGCGCTGCGAGAGGATAAGTATCGGTTCACGTTAGATTTGAAACGCTGCAGGTTGTAGCCGTCGGAAAACAAATTCCCCGACAGCTGATTCCACAGCGTCGAAGTTCGAAGCGAAGCCTGGATGTCATTTTGTCACCGCTTAATTTCAGTAACTGCTGCACAGCAATCTTTATGAAATTTGCAGTGCCGTATGACATGTTAATGGAATTACACATTTTTTTCAACGTCGGTTTTAAAGAAGTTGGAAAAAACGTAATACATTTCAGTTTAAGATCACTGCTCACAGTACTTTCAAAATTATCCAGGTAGATTGAACTTAACTCGACTAGCTTGTTGTTGTTGTGCTTCGCCTCGTTTAATATAATCAGAAATCACAGTGAGTACCATATGTTACCGTATCCCTCTTTCACCCAAAAATCTTATCCTTCGGGCGAGGTATCGTTCAACATTAATTCCAAGTGTGTTTGGTATGCCTTTAGAGGAAATCCACTTAGCTCAGGTAACGATAACATAATCCTCCGCTGTGGTATACAGCTGCGTCGCCGTCGTTGGGTTTTTGGCACTACAAATTGCAAACCAGAAACTCGAGGCTCCTTTTACAACCGAATTAATTGGATAACTCTTGTGTAGCACACCTAAAGTGGACCATATACCGCTATTACGACTCGCTTATCAGACATTTCCGAAGAACGAAAATGAAAAGTATAGACACCTAGAGTGACTGGTATTGTACGCGTCAGAAATATAAGAGCAGTTTATATTTTTTGTCCTCCAATCGAGTGCCGACACTACAAGGGATCCCTCAATCCTTCAAAAGAAGCCCGACGCGACAAGTGGAGTGACCATTTGCCTTTTCCGCATGTTGTTGTATATGTCTGTGTATAATCAGATGTTAATATACAATAAATAGGTCAATTTATTCTGCTTTTATCTATTGCAAATTGGTATTTTCGATTATTTTGACCTCCTATCGCTTTCTGAATTGTTATAATATAAACCTATTTTGTATAGATAAAATTACGGTTTTATCATTACTCCGGTCTACATAATATAGTAACTGCACTATAGAAGTGTCGACACTGATTAAGACCTGAAAATAACGTAAACAGCTAATATATCTGACTTCTACAATACTTTGCACGGCTTGATACATATCAGGTGCAGAGACATATTTTAAATATTAAAAAAGAGGCTAGCGGTTGGAAGAGTTCAGAAGCGATATAGCACTGAACCTGATACGCCAGTGTTTTCAAGAATTACAAAAAAGGAGCCGGAAGATAATTGCTTAAAACTGTCAAATAATAGCTTGATTTTTAATATATTTTAATTTTGACAAAAAAATATATAGACAAAAAATGATCTGGTAAGATTATAATTATTTTAGCACATTCGTGAAATAATGCAATATTGTTTTCAGAGAAGTTAAGCTGATGTTTAAAATTATAATTCTCTAAATAAATGATCGTCAGTTAACTTGCACAGTAAGTATTTAACAGTTTATACTAAAGGAAACAACAGAATCAGGTAGAAGTTGATAAAACTGAGATATTGTTAATTCAAAATTATGCATGTGAAGCTTAAAAAACAGATATAGAAAAATCAAGTTATAAAACTAAAAAATAATACAAAGAACAAGCATAATAAGGAAACAAAATAATACTTATAAATACAAAGTTATCATTGTGGGAATGTGTTTTCATACATTAAAATCAATCTTGTCATTAAACTGATAACGCTCTGTTGTTTTCTCTAAAAAATCCTCTAATTGGCAACACTGTTCAATTAACGCTGCTGATTATTCATATATGTACATAATATACTGAACATTATCACCTATTTTCTTTACAAAAAAAAACTGAATGTTCGGCTAAGTTTGAAAATAAGTAAGAATGAGCCGCTTTTCTTTGAGAAGTAAATACATAAGTCAGCTGTTTTCATTTTTTATTGGTCCCCATATACTTTACGATTAAGGCCTGGCGCTGACCTGCAATTTTCGATTGCGCAACTGTTTGGTCATGATTGCATACAAACCCCGCACACAGACGCAACTGAATTGATTGTTTATTGAGACCGCGCACACATACAACTAAACCGTTTAGTTTCAAAATGAACTTCAACGAGGTGGAAGTAGTATGTGCACTTGAATTAAGAAGATGGAAGAGAAGTCAACGGAAAAAGAGATTCTGGATGCATCCAATGACTGCCCAACGATCAAGCAAAGCGCAGTTTCAAAAATTATATGACGACCTGCGAGTTCATCCGGAATTTTTTTCAAATACTACCGGATAAGTGGGGCCAGTTTTGTTGCTGATACGATTCAATATATTACTAATTATTCAAGTACTGTGTGTTTCTTAAATTAACAAATCGCCATCGTGTGATTTCATGGGAGTTGCGAGTACAAGTCAGCGGATTCGCGTTGAATTTACTGTTACACAGGACAGTTGCGCGCAACTGTGCGACTATATGATTTGAGCCCGAACACAAACTAAATAGTTGCACCAATTTTTATTTGCAAATCAGCGCGCTTCCGTTTAACTTTGTGGTAGTCACTCAGGCAACCAAACAGTGGTGCAATCGAAAATTGCAGGTCAGCGCCAGGCCTGAGACCAATTTTATTCTTATAAGACCTGGCGCTGATCTGCAATTTTAGATTGCGCAACTGTTTGGTCGTGATTGCATGCAAACCCCGCACACAGACGCAACTGAGTTGATTGCTTATTGAGACCGCGCACACATACAACCAAACCAAGAGTTTCATTTGCTTCAGATTTTTTTAAATCAATAAAGTACGTCTAAAATTATGGAATAAGAGAATCTTGAATATTTGTAAAGCATGTAGTGTGTGGTTTGCTTTAACCCCGTCTCAACCTCTTTCCTGTATAGCAGTCGTTTTTGTAGGCAGTTGGGTACTTTAAAATTAATGGAGCGTAAACATGTAATCTTACACGTAATGGAGATACGAGGGACTAGCCAAGCAAAGTTGCTACGTTAAGGATTCCACGTAATAAGATAGCATAATAATTGAAAAACTAAAGTCATAGACAGACAACAGCTTAAAACTGGTATGCTACTCAAAAATCAAAGTAAAAAAAGATAAATTAGTGGCTCGCATTTGTGATATCCAACTGATTAAAGATGCTGTAATACCTCAAATATTGAGAAAAGTGAATCATTCTTCAAGTGGACTGACCTGTTACTTTCGTGAATTCTAAACGACTTGATTCGAACCAATACTCTAAGGTCTTGGGATTGGTTTATCGAGAGTATCGTTGTAGTAGACATGAAAAAGTCATAAAAAAGTAGAATAATTAAGACCAAAAACACAAAATACGATATGAATAGTAACTAGGCTATAAGTTAATATCGAGCCTGGAAATCAATTCTACGGCCGATGGCTTGACTTGGAGGAAGCCCTTGTTGTTGCCTGGATATGCCCTAAGACCACATTCTTGCACTATATGCCTGATAGTTTGGCGTTCCGTTCCACAGTCGCATCGTGAGAATTCGCAAACTCCTTGCAACGCCAACATGCGAATTCTGTGTAGTGTCGCCCATTTCTTTCGGTGGAGCTCTAAACCAGGGAGTTCTTGACCAGTCAGATTACTGTTCACTTCTTCTGGTGTTTGGATCGCCCAAATTTCTGCCCATTTAACTGCAGGGCTAAACCATCAGCCTCTAATTTCAAACTGTCAGGTATAATTTATACCTGTCAGTTTAAATTCACAAATGACGAGTTGGACAATTAACTTGACCGTTTTGAATTATCACCTACTGACGCTTTAGAAACTACAGCTGGAAAAGGTATAGTTCGAGGAGTAGGGGCCTCGACCTGGTAAGAATGAGCTCCCAGAGCCTCTCTAGTGTTCCTCGTTTGGACGGCTTTTGGTGTTATTATCTGAGAGCGCTCACTCGAACCTCTTCCGTGATAGAATCTATAAAACAGGGACAGGTCAGCCACCCTTCTTCGATGTTCCAGGCTGTGGAGGTCCTTTGTGAGGTTAGGCGTATCGATTAGTCTAATTGTTCTTTTCTGGATAGTGTCCAGAAGCTTTAGGAGTGCTTCGGAGCGCATCTTCACACATGGGAGCAATATTCCACAATGGTCGGATCTGCGCCTTGTGGAGCAGCAATAGTTGGTTTGGTATATACAGCTTCCTACAGCGGAACAAACTTCAAGCTTCTGGGATGCCGTTTTAGCAATACTGACGTTGTGGTCGTGAGAGGACGTTATTGTTGATGTTGATCCCCAAAAGCTTGACGGAAGGTGACTCGACTATTGGGTGACCCTCCATTTGCACAGTTGGTAAGCCAACGTGAGACTTCTTTGCCAGTATTGTTGCCTGAGTTTTCTGTACGTTAAACTGAAACTAAACCAATCTCCACTCGACAATTGTTTTGATATCTACGCCATCTGATTGGATTGGATGTTATTTCCAGCAGCTCGTTGATATACAGTAGAAAAAATGTAGGGTATAGGACAGATCCCTGAGGATTTAGGGGGTTTATTGAATATACGTCTGACGAACAGCCTTCGACTACAACAAATAGAGATCGGTCGTTCAAGAACCTATTCAGCCACTGGCGCGGGCCAGGTGGTAGTTCATAAGCAGCAAGCTTGACCAGAAGTCCCTCATGCCACACTCTATCGAAGACTTTCGATATGTCAAGTGCAACGAGACGGGATTAGCCATGATTTTCAATTGCTCTGTTCCACAAGTGAGTGACGTAGGCCAGAAGGTCGCATTGCTTATTTGTAAGATTACCGATGTGGGATTGACTCGAGCCGCTCCAAATTGTATCCAAATCGAACGGTCGAAATAAACATAGTAACTGCGAACAGGAAACTGCAGAGCTGCAGAGCGTGTTTACAGTGCAGCAAGATAGAGTGGCGATAATGACGCTTTGCGTTTCTGTTGGTATATGAGAGTCCGATTGAACCGGCGGAAATTTAATGGTTCGTTTGTTAATTAATGAGTTTTCCATTTGGCCAATTGTGCTGATGGTATGGCGGTGTTAATTTGCTGCTCCACAGACCAATAAGCTGTCCAATGTTCACCGGCTCACACAAACCGGCAAACACGAATTGATAATATCCTAGCGCTTGTTTTTGATACGCTTTTGCAAAAGCGGCGTTTTTCGATTTCAGACGATAAACCTATCAAATACTTTCGGTGTACCACGCCCAAGTGGAATCTCGCCTCCGTTATCGAATTTGTTTATGGGGATGCTCAGCTCATTCTCAAAATGTATTCATTCAGAGCCTTAACAATTAAGTCTTTGATCTACCCTTAGGGCCGGTTGTACAAATGCGGGTTTAACACAAGCTTTGTTAAACCTAAGCTTAGCTAAGCTAACAATCGTCGTCTTAGTTAAACCTGTTTGATAATGAAATTCACTACGGTTGGCAGCAATGAAGCAATACGTAATGACATAATCATCTGAAAAATTACCTTTTTTGATTAGTCACTTGTGACAGTTTGGGCCAAATTCGGGCAATGGCCGTTTCTGTCTCTGTTCCTTTATTTGCTCTCTTTGTTAAACTAGACACAAAATCTTTCAAAAATATAACCTAATAGAGTGAAAAGGAATCTGAAGGTTCCTCCTTGACACATCATGTCATTTGTATCAGGTTAGGTTTAAATCTCAGGTAGGCTCGCGTTGAGCTTCGGTTTACGTAAGCTCCTGTTAAGCTTGGAGTGGGGGGCTAAGCCAGCATTGTACAACGGGCGTTTTGCAACTGACGTGGTTTAACGTCGGCTGACCTTAAGCTTGCATTGTACAACCGGCCCTTAGGGTCGTTACTTTCTCATGTTAGTACTAAACTAACTGTGTAATAAGTACGACATCTCTTAGTATGAAGGCCTAACTACTACCGTTAACATTTATTTCCACAGAGTGGTCTTAAATATTCATATGAGATTATAACTAAGATATCAGCCGAACTCCTGGCCTGAAAATTTTAAAGGAATATGCCACGCAAGTGCTGCGAAGAACATACATGTCAGCTAAAGTGACGTTTATCGATTTTGCCTGTTTTGTTCTATATAGACGTCGTCGTTCGTATGACTTGCCGCGAGTGACTCGTACACACGTTCTGGTTTACCAGACATGGCACCTGTCAGTTAAGTTTATGCCCGACTGTCTATATACACGAATTACCAACCTTTTTCACTACATAAATTTTTGATGACCAAGGGCTCCAGCAGCACGTCTCTGTGAAAATTTTATGCAGGAAGAGTGCTTTGAGAAAAACATCAACAGTATGTTATCGAGGAATTATAGTACTAGTAGGGAAACACAAAAATGGTAATTAGTTGAAACCACACCGAAATCGGATAATAACACAAACCTGTAAACAGTTTATGTATGTTAAACAAATGCCGATGCTATGGGTACACGAAATCTGTGATATTTTATGAATATTACAATCATAGGTCTACTGGTGTTCATGTTCATGTTTAATCTATATAACTTTTCGACTTTTTGGTATTGGTAATACATTCTTTTTCCGTTTATTTTTTTAATTATGCGAAAGTAAAGCCGCATCAACCGCGCAGGGTTATTAGCGGCTATAGCGCGGTAATTAGATTAGTTTGTAATAACCAATAGCTTTTAAGAATTTTGTTTTCGCCTCGAAATGTATTTGCCCTTACTGGTCTGTGAGAAAAACTTCATTAATTGCACGTTGGCAAGGAATTATGGTACTAGTGGGGGGAAACACAAAAATCGCAATTAGTTTTGAACCACACTTAAGTCGGATAATAACAGTATTATTGCTTCCTGTCATCTGGACGTTCAGGTTTAGAATAATCTGTATGCATAAATCTTAAAATGTTAGTTTTTGAAATAGATATGCAATACTAATTGCGGCCTTGCCCTTCAAATCAGTATTTAGTGAAATGTATGCCAATATGCAATCGTCACCCAAATCAGATACATTACCTACTACACTTTTATAACAGTAATGTACTTGCATTTCAACCCACCTTGCTTTATTCTTTCAAATAAATTATCCCAACTTTGATAAGAACACTCTACTATACATGAACATGAAATGAACATTTTTACGCTTCTGGCCTGAATGAATTGCAGAATGATATAATCATCATAATAATAATAGATTTATTTAAAAATGCTAGCCCTCTGTTTGAGTGTTTGATGTAAGAGGCGGCACTGTTACAGTTTTAGGCCCGATTTTATCAAGACGCGCATTTTAACAAAGGCTTTGACCAATCAGAGCCGCCCGTTCACGAACATACATCTGTCAAAGTTCTCTGAAAATTAATGATTTCTCTTGAAATTTACTTCAAAAAGGTAAAAAAAGACATGCTTTATATGCAATCGACCATTATGAACCATCTAGTATCTTTTCCAGTCTGATTTTCCATCCTAAATGGGTGAAAAATTGCATTTTCTTGTTTAACAAAGATTTTAGCAATTGGTAATCTGAACCAATCAGATTCCACAAAAGCAGTACATTTGATCACTGGATTGTTGGTCTATCAAATGATAATGATGTACTTGTAAAACAACTAATAAAATTTCATTCAAAAACATTTTTATGCCGATGGTAGGAAAACAATGTGTGTAACATGACTAAAAAGCATATCAATACATTTTTTGGACTTTCCAATTTGAATAATAACCAGTTGCATATTTAAAAAAAAACTGTATCTTGAAAATCATAATTCTTTCATAGATTAATATATTTCATGTAGCGCCACATCAATGTTGTGATCCAGAATCTTGTGCTGGTTACGCTACGTGAAAATGAGGGTGGAAGTTAAGCCGGAAATGGTCCCATCTATGGGGAGTTTTCATGGGGATCGATAAACAATAATGTAAAACTTATGGCTGCACCGCGCTGATGACGGGAGCATTATCTATATGTATATAAGGCATTTGGGGGTGATTTCATCCCCCAACGATGCGACATTGGGGTTACGCGCCATTTCGCCTCCAGGTTACAGTTAATTAACTCTCTCAAAGTGCATCCCCTCCGGATAGGGTGGTAGACGAGGGTTCGTCAATGGGATTTCTGACAACTACGATATGGATGAATTCAGATGGTGATGGCAGGTAATGTATCAATAGCTCTTATAGTCGCATAGAGTATTCAGTGACGTGAAGAGAAATATGTTCGTTTCGCAGTTATTAAAATATTGTTTAGCTGTCACTTAGAACTCCAGAGTTAAGGAGGACTGGTGCCAGTAGCGTGAATAACTCAACAAAATTCATTACGCGTTTAAAAGAGGTTCGTTTATGAAAGTTGTTACCAGATGAAATTATTTTCTTTCATTTTTGATAGGTTTATTATTAACGAATAAAAATCAGAATTTTTACATGGGCCATTATGACAGGCCAGCATTCTTTTGTATTTAACGAGAGAATAAACATATTTTAAGAGTAGTCACAAAAATAAATAAAAACATTCTTCGGAATATGTAGTTTATATTGTTGCATTAAAACAATTTGGTTGACGACCATTTCCATTGGTTATTAATTATTGTAGTCATGTAAGTTAAACTGTTTTGGTAAATAAGAGACCACATTGAAAACTGGCAACAGCGCGGTTGTTTCAAACCCCCGGACTCTTTTCACAAAAAGTCATAGTGAGAGTGACGTAATTGCACACTGTTCGTCGATTAGGTTAGGTTGCTTTATTGATGATCGTTTGTGTAATACTTATCTTCAGATTTATCTGAGAACTATTGACGTCTAAGAAGTCCACATTCTAAAAGAACGCATTACATGTCACGTTTGAAGTATCATTACCAGTGGTGGATCGTGGGTTCTGATTGAGGGTGGGCACAAAAAAGTATATATTTATAATAAGCACTGTCAAACTGTTCACTTATATTCACTTTTTCCAAAACACCAAAATCCATGCATGCATGTATGTAACAGAATTTTCGTGTTTCTTTGCCCTCTCCGCAATGTGCTTTAAACCATCCAATTCTTATTTATTCTTTTCCTTTTTTCTTTCTTCAAAAAACAGAGGATTTTTAAAACGTTTTGCACGCACACAACTTTCGCTGTCTAGGGCTCCATCATTAAAAATGCGCAAATGCAGATGATTATTCCGCGATTTTCACATAAAAATAAACAAGACGTGCGTTCGACTCGTTGTTGGAGACAAGCTGCTCTGTGCCCCAAATCGACAATATCATCGCGTACAGCCCACCGAATACCGAAATATTATGTAGGTACGCTGAAAATAGGTACATATATGTTGAACTGTTCCCCTGAGGACGTCAAGCACACGCCACACGGTCTTGGTCGCACTCATCGCATTTGATGTTCTTCCTCCAACGACGTCCCTCCTCGGACAGAGGGTTTGAGCGCACGCGGAAATAACGTAGATATTAGATATACAGTAATGTCCGCCTATAACGAACCCGCTTTTTGCGAACTTTCGTTTATAACGAACTAAATCTAGAGGTACGAAACTTCGGTATTAGTAAACGTGTGTTAATTTTTTCGCAAATAACGAACCCCTTTATAATGAACTTTCGGATAAAACGAACCTTAAACTTTGATATTGTCCTAAGATATGTAGGTATGTCTTTATAACGAACCTAAAACGGGATTGTATCGCTGATAGAACACTGAGATTCAGAGGCGAAAAATGTGAAGGCGGAAAGCTTTCCAAAGACTGTGCTGGTGGTGGCAAATTTAACAGAAACAGAAAAAAGAAGGTTATTGGTGATTGGGAAATCCAAAAACCCCAAATGTTTTGAAAATGTCACACAGTTGTCAGTAAATTACAAATTCAATAACAAAGCATGGATGACGTCAGAGATTTTTACGAATGAATTGCGGGAATGGGATGGCGAGTTAAGACGTAAAAACCGAAGAATCATATTGTTAGTGGACAACTGCCCAGCTCATCCAGATGTTAGAAATTTGAACTGCATCAAGTTAGTGTTCATGTCACCAAATACCAGTTCCAAACTACAGCCTATGGATCAGGGTGTCATCCAAAGCTTAAAGAGCCATTACCGTCGACTTCTTCGAAAATTGTACATTTTATTGATAGTGAGGGTGAAATTTTTTCTATCAACCTCTTAAATGGAATGAACTTCCTTCATATGGCATGGCAGAGGGTATAAAAACAAACAATTTTTAATTGTTTTCAACACGGTGGTTTCCTGAAAGAAAATGATTTGGATTCAGGTCATGACTTGACATTAGCCGAATGGCTGAAAAAAGTCGGACAGGAAGATGATAACAATATTCTAGACAATCTTCCTTGTTATGAAAATGAGTTTAATGAATTTGTATTGATGATAATCTTGTAAGCGTTGAATGCTTGAATGATGATGCCATTGTCGCTTCTGTGTGTTCTTCAGTTTATATTTATAACGATGAGGAGGCAGAAGATCTATCTATCTATGTATTAATAAATATATTAATAAAAATAGTACATCTTCTTCATTTATCGTTTATAGCGAACTCCGCTTATAACGAACCGTTTTCGCCGGTCCCATGAAGTTCGTTATAACCGAACATTACTGTATATCCACGGTCATATAATGATGTAACAAAAAATATTAAATATTAAAGAAATAAAGCACTGAATGATTAACATAATTTTTGTAATTTTTCTGGGCGATTGGGTGGGAACGTACCCTTGTGCCCTTCAGTACCAGCCCAGCCGCTACTGATCATTAGGTACGCCATTTATCGCACTCGGAAAATACCTGCAGCATAAAAACATACAACTTGACAATAATGACCATTCGACTGCAGGGAAAAAAACTCTCCCAATCCAAATCAATTCCACATCCATTCCATCCACACAGCATCCCCTCGGCTTTTTTTATTGGTTTTCTACGGCAGTTCCTCGCACCGAAGTTAGGAGACGGGGGCGACGCGACCGACGGCTACGGCGACGTAGCGTTCGGCAAATAATAAAACTTTACCGTAAAGCTGTCAACGCTTTTTTCACCGTCGACTGCTTCCATTCGCGTGTCCCTTTTCGCACAAAGCCCGCTCTGAAAGCCCCAATCAGCCGGACCGAGAAGTAACAAATTATGTGGGCGAA
The DNA here is from genome assembly GCA_951848785.1 of Callosobruchus maculatus. NCBI lineage: Eukaryota > Metazoa > Arthropoda > Insecta > Coleoptera > Chrysomelidae > Callosobruchus > Callosobruchus maculatus. The sequence goes on from CATOUR010000100.1 coordinate 13,123,851, forward strand.
TTTACGCGCGTCCATTGTGCCAGTTTCCCCATACAGAAGATACTGTCGAACCGCTGTTGCCGCATTTACATAATGGCTTAAGGGCGCTCGCAGACTTTCGATTTTCTATCGGCCAACAGTTTGAATCAGTATGAACATGAAGATAGATGCAACTGCGTAATGTATAAACGTTCGAGGTATACCCGGCAGTAAATTGTATGGCACTGTTTTATTAAAAAATTAATCTCCCTTTAATGACCAGCAACATTACCATACAACGCACAATGTCGCGTGCCGGATGTAAGGAGAGAAGCATCTATGTCTAGGGTTGCAATAAAATTACAGGAGAAAACCATAGGTGGTTGTCTATTAGATTTTTAATAGATACTAACATTATGAAATTACATTCTGACAATATGATTGTACATGGTCAACCTCGCACAATGGTGCTGTAGAAGCGCTGCGAGAGGATAAGTATCGGTGCATATTACATTGGAAACGCTGCAGGTTGTAAACGTCGGAAAACAAATTCCCCACAGCGCAGCGTCGAAGTTCTCCAAAAGAAGGAATGCCTTGTATCCCAAATTCGAACAGCCTTCGGTGTTATTCTTTGGGAGAGCTCACTCGAACATCTTCCGTGACAGAATCTGTAAAACAGGGTCAGGTCAGCCACCCTTTTCGATGTTCCAGGCTGTGGAAGTCCTTTGTGAGGTTAGGCGTATCGACTCTCTTCTGGATAGCGTCCAGAAGCTTTAGGGACGGTTTCGGAACGCATCACCATACATGGAAGCGATACTCCAACGATAGTCGAATATGTGCCTTGTACAGCAGCAGTAGTTGCACTGGCAGCTTCCTACAGCGGAATAAAACTCCAAGCTTCTGGGATGCCGGTTTAGCAATACCGACGACGTGGTCGTGCCAGGACATGTTAATTACTACGTTTACACGTTTCCTTAAACCGTTTTTATTTTGAAACGGTTCAACTAAACCCGCATTACTTAAGGGTTTACACGTCAATTTTTCTAAACCGATTTAAATCACCTGATTGAAAATAATCATAGTGCTGCCAACCTATCACTTATTGGGTCAACAATGTCAAATTGAAAATTCATCAACTTTCAAACAAAATAACCTCACTTTTTACAACCATGAACCATGAATGTTGCAAAAGGGATTTTGAATTTGTAACTGATCGTTAGCACCACTGCATCTAAAACAAGTTAAACCGTTTTCTCTGTTTATACGGCATGTAAAACCGGTTTAGACCAGGTTAAACCGCATTCTTAAAATGCTTTGAGTTAAACCGATGAAGCCTGCTGATCGTCCTCAAGAGCCAATGAAACGTTAGGGAAGACTACTACCACCAACAACCAAGGTAAGTACGTTATGAGACTGTTATTAATTATAAGTTCAGGAAGGCTTGTTGGAAGAAAGGTCACTAACACAGAAGTGCATAAGCTTTCTATTTCTTAAAACGCACTTTTCCGTATTAAGCATGATATTTTTCTACCTAAATCAAAGATAAGGTAGGTCATTGTTTCAAGAAAATGACATTTCGTTCAGTCCGACAACAGTACAAGTTAAAATGTAAACATCTAAATAATTCAACATTATACTGAAATTATAAGTCCCACTTATAAGTCTTTGCTATTAATATAAAAATTATTTTTGTACTACCAGGGACAAAGAGCGGTCTGCAATAAAGGTTGTTTAATGTATAACCACAAATAAGTGGTTTTGGGGAGTTTAACTTTTTGAGAGAGATTTGTGCTATAAAATTTACTGCCAGGAATATCTCTAGCATTGTTACTTATACATTTGAACATTCCGTTCAGTTATTGGTCGATAAGTTATTCGAATGAGTTACGGGGTGGTTTGACGGGTCCGTGAAGTTTCAAATTTTCCGAGCAGTAACTTTAATGGCAATACTGTTCTAGTTAACTGCCATCTGCCGGTAGACTGGCGTAAAATTTTGAGCACGCTGCATCATTTAGTTTTATGTTTTATGTCGGCCAAAAAAGTCATGGCACAGACTATGCCGAATATCTGATTGCGGTGCAATTTGCAGTAATGGGGAAGGTAATAACGGGCTATTTCAGGCTGTAGACAACGAGGCCTTAACAAGAATGCAAGAAAGAAACCACGATAGTTCGAAGATTTACTTTTAAATCACTTGAGGACTATGATCATGGATCGTATAGCCAACCAATTGGAAAGTTGGTAAATGGAATTACATGCAGTGTGCACTGGCACATAATGAACATCACATAACAAAAAGATTGACATATTTAATGGACGACCACCATCAGGGCTTAGAAATTTCCAAGGGTGGCGCCCACACTACTTTAGGGATGTCAAGAAGAACTGAGTGGACTGGCGTATCAAAAAAAGTAATATTAAAGACGGTTTTAAGGGAATTCAAGAATAAATTGTTCGTAACAAAAAGACAGGAGATCTTGTTATTATGGTGTTGCCATCTATCTCTCTAACTGGTTTAGTACCTAGCTGGAAGTATCCAAAAGCGCATTTATGGAACAACTGAAATAGGTAAAATAGGGTATAAGGCCTGGTAACTGATTGACAGGTATAAGACAAAAAAGTGCAAAACATTTTGTTATATTTCTTTCGGCCGTTACTGATACCTGATTTTGGAAGTTTGATTTGGGTGATGCCACCTCTCCATCAATGACTGAAAGATAATTATTCCAAATACAAAGACCTTGGCCTTGGCCAATTAAAAATTAGTGCACATTAAAATGAAATGGCAACGCCGGGTTTCACGTCGAACACGCTATATACGTTTCGATTAGCTCCGATGCACCCTTTATAGTCGGTATCAAAAAAGCCCTTCGGGTGCAGAACTGCAGAGCAAGGGGGACCAGTTATAGTGTGCGTGCGTATGTATGTGCACTGGCGTCTAGTGTTTTATTCATGAGGGACTCTGTGAATGGCTCGCGTTGGACTCACCGCCACACGCATATATTTATATCAGGATCAGCAAGAGGGGACACAAAAGAGGCACGAGCTCCGGCTTGAGCACTATGCGGTCCCTATTGTTGCCATGGGAAAATATAGATGACACCCAAGTGCACATTATAGCAAATAAAGAACCTGTTTTGATGCCGGCTGTAGATGACTCTGGATACATGCATTACAGATTTCGAAAATGCCTCCTATGGCGATAAATACACAGAATTTCAAGAACTCTCCAGCTTGGAAAACAGCGATCTGATTTTAGAGATTCATAATGTGACAAGGAGGAAAGTCAATGTTTTAGATAATCAACCGAAGCGGACGAACTGATCGATCGATCGATCATTAAAATACTTAGGAAATGCTCAATGCCCATACACACTTCAACACGATGTCGTGCATGTTGGTCGTTGCCATACACCTTCGTACATGTTATCCGAGCCAGTTTCCAACTGCATTAACACCACCATAATGCCAACATGTTGATCAATATGTTTGGGTGTGTATGAGGGGTTTTAGGGGACAGTAAGTAAAAGCACATTCATTGGAATTCAAACAAACTTACTATGAGTTAGCTCTCCCCAGGAAAGTAAAAATAGACTGACAAAGAAGGTACGTGAAAGTACAAACAGAATTTTTTGTAAACGAGAATAAAAAACCAATAATAACAACGACTAAAATATTCGCTTCTGAGGTCCATAGGTTTTACAGCTATAGTTTTAGTTGGTTGCTTTTTCGAGACCGACTCACTCATACCAATTACCCTATTGACCAAAATATTTAACAATATCGATCGACCAATAGAGAATCTGTTTCTTACTTTATTGATTGTTGCCTGCAGTCCCTTTCTTTCAAAACCTAAACTCAATTTCTTTTTGTACCTGAACAGTCCCAAGGCAAAGCCTAAATACTAAAGATTCACTATAGCTATCTAATGGTAACCTCCACGGCGGCATGGCATATAAATCAAAACATATACAGCAGAATAAAATTATACATACAGCTGTATTGAGGATGAATGCAAAAACAGAAACGTTATCACTATGCTTTAGCTTACTGACTATGCAGATTAACCACAATACATACATGTTCTCACAATGCTCTTGTTGTATGATAAATAATTCTTTATCAAACAGTCCTTCCCGCCATACTTTTGCATGTTGTATAAACTCAGATATGTCCTGATATTGAGCATCTGTTCCTTTTACTCTATTCATACTCATACAATGTTCCATAATTCCCAGTATCAACAAACTTCCCCTGCAGGGTGAGTCCTAAATTGATACTTTTCTTAAACTGTGTCCAGAAGTCGTTAAAATAAACAACCTTTCCAAATAACTTTTTTCCAAAAACTGAAAAATAAGCGATACAGAATCAAAAAAAAGTAAATCTGGGCTTGACGTACCTAGTCTGCTTATGGTTAGGCGTTGTACCTGTCAATTAGGGCACTAGTCGTTTTCAGTTAATTTTAAATTGGTAAATGGAAAACTTTTTTCATAATAATGTGCCACTTTTTAAGATTTACCAATTTAAAATTGACAATGATAAACAAGAAGTGACCTGGGCACTATCTGACAGGTACAATACCTAATAGATTATGACAAAAATCCGAGCAAAAGACTAAATATAAACAGACTAGGTACGTCTTGATACACAGGCCCAGATATATATTTTTTTATTCTGTATCTCGCTTACTATTCAGTTTTCTGAAAAACATTATTTGAAAAAGTTATTTATTTTAACGTCTTCTATTCACAGTTTAAAAAATGTATCAAATTAGGACTCACCCTGTATACTTTTCGTAGCAGTAGCAGTACTCTGCTTCCAGGCTTCGTTTTCGCAACAAGTTAGTCGTTCAAAAAAAGAATAAAAACACCTGCGATATCAGGGGATGGGTTGGCTCTAGTGCATGCCCCCGGTTCTACCCGATTCCAAAATACCCGGTTCTACCCGGGTATTTCACCAGGCCACATAACCGGTCCTGAAAAATATGAGACCCGGGTTTCGGATCCATAACGGTGCCGCAAGAAATTTAAATTTCGCGCGCCCAGTCTCGTGTTTTGTAACTAGATGAGCCCTGGGTTGTGATTGGCGCGCCCGTAGTGACTAACACTTGTGCGGATTGCCCGACGGAGCGTTTGCAGTTCGCATTCAATGCATTGTATGGAGCTAGATTCAGTTCTCAGCATTTTTCACCGGTAAAAGTAAAACTTGTGTTTAATTGTGGTAAGTTGGTACTTGTGCTTAGCCTATGAAAACCTTCTTACAATTCTGCCTACTATTATGGAGCCAAACAGATTATTCTCATCAGCTGGGATTATCTGCAATAAGCTTCGCACTTCGTTATCAGATCTAAGTTTGAGGGCAATATCATTTTTACGGTCATTCTATGATAATAAGAAAAAATCAGTGAAAAAGTAAACACACTGGTAAATTTTGGGCAAACCAAATATACATAGGCTGAGACTAACGATCACTGAGAGACTGACTGAAGATGATAACTTTTCGTTGATTATGTTATATATTTAACATTTATGTTCCGAGAACGATTTTATATTTAATTTCAAGTTTCTAAGACTTACTTATAGATGAGCCGAATTTTCTGGGTCGCATCTTTTCTTTCAGATAAATAAGTTACGGTTTGGCCGAATAGCATACTGCTAAGGCCAGTTATATATACAAAAAAAAAGACTTACTTATGTTCTTATAATAACTATGTTATGTTATTTTCGTTATTTTTTTGAAATAAATGTTGCTTCAATATGAGTTAATCCAGTATTTTTAATAGGCACCCTAGAACCGATTCGGAACCGGATACCCGGGTAAGGTGCATTTAAAACCGGTTCTGAAAATTCGAGAATCGGGACCGGTTTTGCATGCACTAGTTGGCTCAGTGGGTAGATCCAAGGTCTTGTGGACGAAAGGTTCCGGGTTCGATTCCTGCCAGAGTCGGAAATTTAATTCTGTTTTTTCTTTCGATCAGAAATACAGTTCCATAGAAAAAACTCAGTGAGAATCTCCACCTGAGCCTCCACTGTTGGCTTCTAATTAACAGTGCTGTTTCTAGACTGGTGCCGGGAAAGACTAACAAAGCCTACACAGAATACGAGGCTAATAACCGGAGCAGTCGATGCCGTTGACACAGAAGTAAAAAAAAGACCTGCGATATCAAGCGCACTGAAGGAGAACTGGTTTTTCTAAGTAGATGCACCCCAAACACTAAACGGCAGCAGTGATACCAGCAACAGGAACTGGGCTAGCAACTATTAAAGTTACAATTACTAGTGGATGGCTGGGTGGGTTAGCACTTTACGTTTACGTCCCATCTCCAGCTCCGTCGTGATGGCGCGGTTATGTTAACTGCCGACATAAACTGCCATTTACCGAGTTGCCGTTTTATTATCATCGGTTGTAAACATTTAAAAGGTTTAATTAACGATCACATAAATTATTGCCCGTTCGACTCGCGCGGCTCGCTTACTGCTGGATTGTAGATAAAACTTATGAGCACGAAGCTTGTATGACTTGGAGGGACGGCTGTGGCTTCTGGGCCAGTGGCTGGCAATGCTTCTGGCAAACATTGATGGAAAAAAATTACAAATAATCAAGACTGCAAAATATGTTTATCAGCCAGAAGAAACGTTTACGTAAGCTCTGCAGGGATCGGAAGCTTGCAATGCTGGTTCTGCTAAAGTTTTGAACAAAGAGAAGTTTTGAAGATGTTTAAAAAATTGAACTGTACCAAAAAAATATATAATACTGGCGAGGCCTTAACTCGAATCACTGCGATTACGCTGAATAAAGGCTTTCAATGACACCACGATGGTCTGGATGTATATCTGCTGCTTTCTTATATTCGATCTGAGGTAGTGGGTACCACAACCGGTACCAGATTAGCTTCCACACACAATGTTAATATAAGAAACACCTAGCGTCAGTGCAATGGACCACAGTTATCTGGTGTATAAGAGACAAGAACAAGGCTTTGTCAAATAGTATGCGCAAGTACATTAAAGTTGAACCATTGTAATAAAAATTGGATAGATGATTCAGACATACAAAATACGTTGTTTCAACCAATTTTTGGAAATCGTCTGTTTCAACTTCACAGTACCAGAACAGTACCAAGGATTTTTGTTGTACAAAGTTTGTATTTAGACAATTATTTGATTATTTTATTTGAAAAAGTTTTGACTGCGGTATTTGAGAAGTTGTATTTGATTGGTGTATACAGGGTGAGTCCTAAGTTGATACTTTTTCTTTAAAACTGTGTATAGAAGTCGGTAAAATAAACAACTTTTTGAAATACCTTTTTTCAGAAAACTGAAAAATAAGCGAGATACAGAATACTGACAAAAATTTAGTATGGGTATTGGTTTGGGAATGTGAGGATGAGGAACAGGACTGTCAAGAAATCACGAGTAATCAACTCTGAGAAGGGAATTTGTACCATGGAATCAGGTAATCAAAATAATTACCAAACATCCTTGCAATCAACGAATGACCATGATTCCAGGCCTTTTCGTACATGAAACCGAATTACACTCTACTATATTTTTTAATAACAATTAAAAAGCCAGTTTAGATCGACTAAAAAATGTGCAGGTAACTCAGAAATACATTTGGTGCATCTACAATTTCTAAAATTAATTCAAGTGGGAATGAATATAATAAAACCTATAATATAATATTAGATATTAGTAATTGACAAATCAACAAATACCTCAAAGCAAGTAAATAAGGGACCAAATTTTAGGAGAGAAATAACCATAATGCTGCTCCCATAGAAACGCCCATAAATAGTCCAGGTATCATAAGGCAAATGCCTGTACGCCAGTATGCTTCTTTGCTCTCGCATTGCGAATTTATCAACCAACATCTTTTATTCATTTGATTGCCCATCATGCTCTTAAGAGGATAATATACTTATACGATCGTTCTTCCAGCTCTACACCAGCATCCGGGCACTCTTATGTAATAACTTTTAACAGTGGCGTAGATCCTTTGTGTGGGATACTTGAGTAACAAATTTTTGACGATTAAATGACATTCTCATAAAAAAACGGTTATGAATTTGACTACTTCCCATGTGATATCAAATTTCACCTTTTTCAACATTTTGCGAGCTCTTTAAGTACTTTCTAAGTCGTATATGTAAGGATGTATTCTCAACATAAGTTTCTCAATAAAAATAGAAAATAATACTGCTCATTAATTCTGTGCTGAGATTTTGTACCTTACAATATTAACCAAATAAACAACTTACGGTGAACACATTCTAATAAAAAATCGAGGGGCGTATTTGAACAAGGAGGAGAGTGCTTTGAAAAAAAATTCGCAATTTATTTGGCTAATGCATATAGCTAGAAAAGATATTTTTTTCTGAAAGTCAGTCATCTAACGATTTCATTACTCATTCCACTGTGAGAGAAAAATTATGGTTCTTCATCTGCCAATCAGCATGCGCGACTTAAGACTGCTATCTCAATCAGCATTTGAGGTAATCAATAGAACTTATTATTCGTGTCTCATTGCGGTGCAGAACTAATTCTAGGATCACAAGAATATGCATTTTTGGACATCCAGTTTATTTTGTTAAGTGTTAGTGTAAGTGAATATTATTCCTCTAGTGTCATGTTTGATTGTGCACCAAAATGAACTGGACTTCAATAAATACAGAACAATTAGAAGCATATCTTTAAAACCTCATGGCCCTTCTCTTGCCCCAAGACATCCTGAAGCTCAAACGTAATTGGCAACTTGAATGAAACATTAAATGATATTTGGAAAGAATTTCTAAGGCCCCTCCAGTTCTCAAACAATCTCCACCCCTATTTCTTTAATAAAGGAGCCTCGAAAACTTCCAAAAGCAAAGGTTGATTAATCTTTATTCCCGTTTATTTCATTACTCCACCGAAACTGAGCATATTATCGAAAACGATCAAGTTTAGTTTCTTACTATTTCAATGTAAGCATGTGCCCAAATTTTAAGGGACTGTCCGCCTCAAAAATATGGTTATTGAACAATTGACGCTTTATCACACCTTATGAAGAAAGCCCTCAAAAAAACCTCCAAACTGAAAAGTTGTTACCGACTCCAACTGCGAGAATTATTTCCAATATTTTTTAAAATTATTAATGTATATCGCAACTTTTTGGAAGAAACTCTACCCGGTTTACTGGATGATGTACCATTAGCAACGAGACGTGCAACGTGGTTTATGCACGATGGTGCACCAGTACATTTTAGTTTGGTTGCTCGTGAATATTCAATGGCAACATGGATTGGTCGAGGTGAACCAGACGCATGGCCTGCACGATCGCCACACTTGAACCCCCTTGATTATATCCTGTGGGGTTATCTAAAATCGCTAGTCTACGCTACTACAGCGGAAAATTTGGACGACTTGCAAGATCGCATAATTGATGAGAAGATTGCATGCTTGTATCCAAGCTTACCGTGTGAGTTTTGATAATAAAATGTTCTAGCTCTCGCAAATCTATTTCATCCTGTATTTTTTAAATGAAGCGGTTTTTCAAAGGTTATCAAAGAACAAAATATTCTTAAAATAGTTCAAAAAATCACCGTTTAAATTTCTGCCGCATGCCACCTTGTACGGAACTTATTGTCGTAGGAAAAAAAAAGGTTTTTTGCTCGGAAAATTGGCTAACACGCTCAAAGTTCCGCCGCTGCTGAGTCATTGTTGATGATCGATCGAAGTGGTTCTTTTTCCCGTACGCGTTCTTGTATGGAAGTGCTGCTGTATGTGCGTTCGAAAGTGCCATCACGTATACACTTACGTCCAGGTATCGCATTTCATGTACACTTGAAAATGCAGCTGGCAGGTCATTAAAACGGCGGTCGTGGAATTGACATGCACGGAACTTGTCGCATTTATAAGTCGCAGGTATGAAGTTATGTTGTTTATGGGCATTCATTCATAGCGGACTGCGGAGTGTGGAATAATTCACGTCGCATATGAAAAATGGCGTTAAACAGATTGCGACCGTATATTTCGCGCATTATGAAAATTGTTTAAGGATAGCAAGCAGCTTTTTAATTAATCAAGATACATCTTGCCCCATTAAAATGCCCCATTAAAAGGTTGCTAATAAATGTATATGTTACGGTTAAGGTGTTTACTTTGATAGTTTATATACTAGCTGGATAGTATACAAACTATCCAAATGTCTCGTTATTTTGATGGAAACTCATATTTCAACTAAAATAGCTATGAATATTGGTTGGTTTGTATACTAGCCAGTTAGTTTATAAACTATGCAAGATATGCCGCTAAAGTATATACCACAAAGATATCACACATATTAACCAGTGTTTTTGGTCAGTTTACAAACTATCCACATCATTTGGATAAGGTATGCACCTAATATCTCTAGTAATACATAATAACCAACTCGTTGGTTAGTATGTAAACTAATCAATCCTCTTTGGTTAGTATGTAAACTAACTAATTTTCTTTGGTCAATTTAACAGAGAAGTGAGGTTATGTTTATGGCAAGTGCAAGTGTAACGTGTTGGTACTGTTTACTGTCGTGCCTTGAAAAATTTGTTTAAGAACAGGTATCTAGTTACCAAAAATGGATCAGCAACAGAAATTTGGAAAGTTTCTATTACAATGTTACGAGAAAAAGTACCAAAACTCAAAATTAATGAACGACGGTGATTATAATGTACTTCTGCAACATATAAAGAGAATACGCGAACAAGGACCTAACACTAATAACAAGATTGATTATCATGAAATGAATACTTATGATTTACAGAGAATCGAATCATCTTGTGTAACGTAAATAATGTAATCTAATATAAAAGATCTGGAAATATTATTTTACGTTTGAGTGAAACCTACGATGCCATTAAAGCTGCCCAGGGTCTAGAGATTTATTTTATATGAATATTTTGTTACACAAATAGTTTTTCCGTTTGTGTTACTTATTTTTAGATAATTATAGCAACTGTATGTTGTATCTATGAATAAACTTTACTTTTGATTAAAAATTGTTTTTTTAAACTAAAGTAACCAAAGAGGATTGGTTAGTTTACATACTAACCAACGAGTTGGATATTATGTAGTACTAGAGATATTAGGTGCATACTTTATCCAAATGATGTGGATAGTTTGTAAACTAACCAGAAACACTGGTTAATATGTGTGATATCTTTGTGGTATAATACTTTAGCGGCATATCTTGTATAGTTTATAAACGCTGGATAGTATACAAACCAACCAATATTCATAGCTATTTTAGTAGAAATATGATTTTCCATTAAAATAACGAGACATTTGGATGGTTTATATACTAGCTGGATCTCGAGCTGCATAGTATGTAAACTATCAAAGTAAACACTTTAACCGTAACATATACAAAAAATTCCACGTAAGAACGTAACAGTAACGTCACACAATTGATGACGTACCGGCGCTGACAATTTGGCGGATGACACTGCTTTACGCTCGTTTTCATGCGACAATAAATGTCATGACACTTGCAGTCAAGACAATGTAACATTTTTAAGTGGTTGTTTGAGTCTGATGATTCTTATATCGCGACACTAATCCCACGACTTCAAATTGCTGCCGCCACAACATGACTTTGCAGTTTGCATGTTTTAAAATGTCGCAACTTTTAGTGACATGTCACTAAAGTCGCAAAATTTATGTCACATGAAAATTAGCCTTTACAGTCAGAGACATAACAATGGTTTTGTCAATTCGAATTTGAATGACAGTATATTGAAAAAAATAAGTGTTACTTCACAGCAACTCACTTTTGTAATTAGGCAAATCGTAAAACCACACAAAAATCAAAAACAAGCCGCACAAGATAATTAGCACACAAACGATCACCAAACTATTTTCCGCAATTTGCGTGTATGATACGCTACTGATCAGAATTTGGACGCCAGCCGACCAGCTGACTATGCGTACACTGCGCAGTTACGTAACTATGACTTTTAGCACTCTTCTCTGTTTAGTTGCTTTGTTACTACGTAGTAGCATTAAGCGTTAATTCGCTTAGAAAACTGGAAGAAGACATTCAATGCGATTCCTGAAACTTATTTTGTGGTTGTTCCTAGATTCACTTTACTAACAGTTCGAAAATCTGTGTAGCTTTTATCAAAGTTCAAAATGTTTGACATAATCACCGAAGTTTATTATCCATTACTCTTTATTGCAAATTGAGTTTATATCGACTTTGCGTTTTGATCGAGGCTACAGAGGCGACCGAAACATTAGGAAAGGGTTTATATTTCAAAAGACGTGACTTTAATGATGGGCCAGTAAAATAGTTCAAAACCTAGTCTTTTAGCTACAGTAATTCAAAAGTTGCTAATGTGAGGTGCCCTATGAATAAATTATTGTTAATATTACAATTATCTAGTTGCAAAAAACAGGTGGTGTACTGCTAGCAAAGCAATGGGGACTGTATCATTTCAGCGTAACATAATATATATTACACAGAATTTAGCTAGATTTTTTTTATAAAAGTCCCTAATGTTGGTCCCGAAAATGAAAAAAGCAGAAGCAGAAGCACTTAAAATTTTATTTTTCATGGGATCTCTTAGGTGTCCGTGACCTTGAACGGTGGACTAGCTTTCAAGGTCATTACTGTCAAACATTATTAATTTTAAACTTCAAATGACCAAAAGGTTGCTAAACGTCATATAAGGATGGTAGACCAGCCAAATTTGAAGGTTTTAACATGAAAAAATCTATTTGATTTTAAAAGCGATAGTTAAGGTCATAGTCACGGTCACCACAATTGAGCTTATAGTGAAATCGAACGGTGTGTTCTTAATCAACTTCTCTCCAGTGCTACTGTGAATTCTATAGCTTACTCACATCCCATATACAGGGTGTCCCATGTCGATTAGAACGAGCAATATATCGGAACTGGGCAATAGTAGAGAATCATAATTTTGGGGATGTAAATTAGAGCAAATGCTGCATATTTTCTTATTATTGCGTGATCAAATGAGGCATTTTTTTTTGGTCACGTGACGTCCAATTCAAAATTTTTAATGGGACACCCTGTATATTAATGCCTTCCTGTGTTCCTCCTGATGAAACAATTCCACACTTGGTGTATGAAGTGATTAATTCAAGAGCTACAGGTACTTAAAGGATCGTATCATTACCATTAAGACAATAAATGAAACGAACACTAGCATAAGGGTATATGTTATAATCAATGATAGTGGTACAATCCTTTATGTACCTGTAGCTCCTGAATGATTCACTTTAGACCCCAAGTGTTGTTAATTTATTGGAATTGTTTCATCGGGAGGAATATAAAAAAGCATTAATGTACAGGGTGTCCCATTCATAATTTTGAATCGAACGTCACATGACCAAGAACAAATGCCTCATTGGGTGACACAATAACAAGAAAAGACACAACATTTGCTCTAATTTACATCCCCAAAATTATAATTCTCTACTACTGCCCAGTTCTGATATATTGCTTGTCTTAATCGTCGTGTGACACCCTGTATGTATCGGCTGGAGTCAAATGAAACATAAAAAAGATGAGGCAGATTAGGAACTAAAACGCCACTTTCTAACATTTGAACTGACACCTTGCGTATCTAATCTGGTCAGAAGAATTTGTCTTTGTCAGAAAAGGACCCAGTTTTTAACACCGATATAGTAAGATTTTTCTCGTACTTTTTGAACTCTGGTTGCTACCATTGTTACTGTGTAACTGAAAGTAGTCAAATGGATGTTCTTAACAAAAAAACCATTGAAGGCTTGCGTGATCCGCGGAAATATATTACTATAATTCCTTCAGCTGCAGCTAACTGTGCGCAGTCCAAAAAGAGACTGTTAATCAAGATGTTTGGCATTCCTCGAGCTCGTTTTTTCCTGAAATCCAAGAATGGAACAAACATCCGTTTTCGGCCCGTTACGGTACATAACGTTGGACGGTGGTGCTTATAAGGGTTATTGTTATTGCAGAAGCATTAGCGTCACTGCAGCTGGTTACGTGCCCCAAAAATCCAATCGAGACCGCACATCACGGAACACCAAAAAGGCCGCGCGGGGAATTCCGGAATTCTCACCGCACTACAACGTTGGTATGGACTGTTAATCCAGTGAATGGAGTACTTCAGGGTACGTACATATGGAGGAAATTAGGCGTCTTTAGTAGTTTCTACGCATTCATACCAATCAATATATTTATTTGTTAAGTATACAAAGAAATATTAGCCCTAGTTCGCAGAAAGCTAGGCTTTGAGCGCGAATACTGACTAAAAGCTATCGACTAAAATATTTCATAACCTGCCATAGCTTCTGCGCCCCTATTTTTGTTAATTCTTCCTATCTTTAGTAGCTTAACTGCACAGGGTTTCAGCATGACTTTGTAATCATACTATCATTGTTTGAGGAGCAGACCTTCAAATTGCATTTTGTCCATTATTATAAATTTTGGAGGGAGGGAAAAACCAGTACAGAGACACGAAACCATAAAGAATAAAAAGATTTGGGATAATATAACGAATGGGGTCTATGGAACTCAATTGTAAAATATGATACAAGAAAGTTGAAAAATAACTTGGAAAATAAAAAAACTGTTGGACGTAATGCAGTTAGTGTGTCACTACTGAACAAAATGTAATTTGAGTGTCATTGTTAGTTTCATTGTTAAAGTAACAAAAAAAAATTTTTGGAAAATATTTGCAGCCTATTAGAATGAAGCAACAAAATATAATAGTAGTAAAATGTAGATGTGTAGACGATTACTAATTTTTTCAAATGAATCATTTTGATCATTCTCAGCGCATTCAAAAACATCTAGTTCCATTCTAGTACTAGCAGATATCATTTAAGCTCCCAAACTGAGTCGTACAATATACGAAAATAAAATCCCAATCAAAATGCATTTTATCCATGGACATAAAACAGTTTGGTTGTCTAGATATGATTTCCTACCGAATAACACAGAGACTAAATGCATTTTGATTGTCTTATTGTTCATAAATAGTATGAATTTGATCATAGCAATACAGTGCCACCTATATCTCAAATATGCAAAATTTGGACAAAATGTATTTTGAAAGTCTGCTCCTCATTTTTTAAATGGCTTTTGACACACAGGCTTATATATTGTATAAGTTGGCCTTTGACTATACTCCTAAAAATAAACTTGATAGTTTCAAAAAACTAGGGAATGATAGCTTTTGATATGCTCAGAAATCATCAGGTTTTTCATAGATTACGCTGACATAAAGCAGCATTAGGTTAAATGGTTATAACACATCTCTTCATTCTATTAAAACTAGGCCAGTTAGACAAGCAATAAATCAAGTTAACAGGATGTAAAGGAAATTTCATTGTTTTATTATGTCATGGTATCTCTTATGTGCAACGTCAATGCTTTACATTTTGAAAGAGGTTAGACAATTCCTGTAAATAATTAGGTTGAATCAATGCAATCTGCTCCAAAATAGACCCTCTCAATTTTTTTCTTGGAGGTCACGCTTACTGAGTTTTAAGAGAACGATTTTTTAAATTGATTTGATTTATATATCTTATAGCATACGCAAATCTTATTTGCACAACACGTATGGCTTGTTTTTTATTTAGTTTTTATTGTTAATTTAATCAATCTTCGCGTACAGAGGGTCGTCCTAGACTTTTTCATAGGCCCTTAGGATGCACTTGTTTGTGTTATGCATGTTGTGGTGATTTGTTTTTTTGTAGTATCAAGCCCCTGTTCTTAAAGATATCGGTCATCTAAAATTTAAAGCATATGAGATGCAGGTGTTTTGCATAAGAGTTCGGCTCTCGTAGACGGAATGTTTGTCCGTAAATTCAACTTCGACATGAGGACAGTGGTTTTCAGCAATTTTTTCATACTTCTGTATCAAGGAGTTCAACCTGCGTAAATATGGCAAGGTATGATTTAGTACTGGTAGTCCGTAAGTCAGAGTAGAAGTGATGGTGCCCTGTTATGAGCCCAATTTTTGGTTTGGTTCTTTATCAATCTTTCTTTTTTTAAGAGACTGTTTATGTCCCATTGCAACTGTAAGTAGCACACCATTATTATACTTGTGTCAACAGTTGATAAGACAAAACCTTTGTTTCCTGTAGATACAGTAAGATTCAGTTATTAAGTAGTTTTATTGCTTGAAATTATATAAGACTGTAAAGTATATAAATTATGATGATACTATGTATATCGCATTTAAGCTGATACTAAGAATAAACTTGCGGTTCTATATAGTCACGCCACTTGGTGTTATTTACACTGTTTTTATGTATCCTTTGTTACATCGCTACTCTTCTGTCAAGACTATAAATGTTATCTACGTGTTAGAACGTGAGGATCGATAAGGACAATCTTCACGTATAGCCGGGATTGCGAAAGCTGCGAGTTGCGGTTTAAGTGGATTTGACCTTTATGTGGGAATCCGTGTGTGAATACTCGGAATAGTCAATTCGACCAAACGAGACGGTTCAAGACGTGATAACATGTTCTACCTAATTTCAACCATTGCATAACTGCACCCAACTTGTGAGCATAATATGCCGAACATGATATTAAAGCTGTATTGTGCATCTTGGCAAATCATTAAAATCACACCTGTTGAAATATAAACTCTTTACTAACGTTTCTGTGGAATGTTTTCAAAGTATAGAATGGCAGAGAAAAATTGTTACTGATTGATAGCTACCTTCAGTATCAGTTTCCGCTTCCTTTGATAATTAACTTACTAAGACGTAGATTATAAGATCTTAAAGAACACAGTAATGCATCGGTGGGTTATGATCACAAACCTTCGAAGCAGATACTGTGATTGACAACAGTGCTAGCTTCAATGAATAATAAAACGAGGTACATAGCACATTGCTACCTAACTGAACCATTCAATTCATTGTAGAGAGTCTCGACTGTATTTCTAATTCGCCCTTTGGAATGTGACCCAGTGCGGTTGGATATGCCAGTGAAAAATCAATGTTCTTTAATTATCCAAAGTCTGGGCGATAAGTTTTTCCAGTTTTTCTTAGAATTATATCCTCATATATTCACAATTTGATTGCAGGGAAACTGAAACATCAGAAACTTCCTACAAGTCCTACAAGAAACAGGTCGAGTTACCGGATAATCCTTTATGTGGTGTGGCTTACAGTGGTAGGGGATACAGTCTACAAAGGAGGAACATATTCTCCATCGTTTCCACATATAACAATATGATCTATTTAGCGGTACTCTGAAAGAGGGTGTACATAATCGTCTATGCAATTACGGATTCATTTTCAATCGAAACCTTTTTTTCCAAGAACAATACGGAGCACAAATACATTCCCTGGCGTTCTAAGCAAATAAATTACAGAACAAATTGCCACTCTCAAAGCTCCGAACTCTTAACTGAATTTCGCTTTATTGCACGTCACAAGCAATTTATTACTTTTAATCTTGTATTGATGCTTATTCTTTCCGCAGAAACAGGATAAGCTACCAGGGCCGCTTTTAGACTTTTAGAAGGTACCAACCGAATCCATAATTATTTGTTAGACCAGCAGATTGTCATTCGATGTCAAGCATTTTTTACTTTCAAAAAGACTGTAGAGATGGCCTAAATAACGTATAAAATGTCAAATATACTGTTCTAGAAACGCTACAAAAGTGACCGAAACGCTAGTGAACTGTTTATGTCAACAGATATAGTTCCATTTGTGGGCCAGTGTGGCGCAGTGAATATGACGTTTTTGGTAATTTAGCTATTCTAATAATTGTATTCAAATACTTTAATAGGATCTTATAGATAATGGTACTTCTTACTTCCCAACGAAATACGCTGTGAAATGTTTGTTTGAGGTAAGCTTTTGGACGCTATGGTAATCACATAAAACAAACACTATTT
Organism: Callosobruchus maculatus; assembly: GCA_951848785.1. Classification (NCBI taxonomy): domain Eukaryota; kingdom Metazoa; phylum Arthropoda; class Insecta; order Coleoptera; family Chrysomelidae; genus Callosobruchus; species Callosobruchus maculatus. The sequence continues at coordinate 13,141,696 of CATOUR010000100.1, forward strand.
ATTACTCATTTTCGTCGGTCTATATGCACTAATCTCAATAACTGCGAATACTTATATGCTTATAGCTAATATTTTCCAGTAAGCTACTTGCTGAGATGAGGGCAAAAAAGCCTCCTATTTCAGAAATAGGTTCGGTCAAGGCCAACCAATGGTAATGAAACCTGGAAAATATAAAAATGCCTCAAACTTAGTTTTTAACCATTTCAGAAAATATTTTGGGAGTGGGTAAAAATGAAATCCTATTTTAACAAAAAACACTGATAGGGAAATGGTTTTTTTAGAGCAAACATTGACCTCTAGAAAGTTTTACTGACACTTAGACCTCAGCAGAAGCAAACTGAGTGTAATCTGTGCATCCTGAGTTTGTCATATGAAAACAAAACAAATTTCTTTATTTTTAATAACGTATCTTGATGGTGTTTCTTTGTTCCATCGTTTTTCACTGGCGCTCTAATAAAACCACATATACTTGAGATAAACTGATTTACCAACATCTCGGCCACCTCTAAGCCTTCAGCAAAGTACGAATACTGAAAAAATCAATTTCAAATATGTGACATTGTTTGGCAGCTGTTCCAGCAGATAGTTTTTCGTTAACTAACTTCCTAACAAACGGTGATTTTGAAATTTTAAAGTACACAGAGGCATTGCTGACAAATTCAAAATTAAATCAAGCATCTTAGGATCACTATACTATCAGTCTTAGGTCTTGCGTCCTTGAGTGTGAATGATGAGAATGAATAACATCCAGACTGAAATCACAATATCTAATCTCATTGGGGATCTAACAGCAAACCATAAGCAGATCCGGCAAAAACGTCTACCCATTAGTTTCGAGAACACTGATTAGATTTTGCCTTGAAGCATAGGCTTATATGAAGTAATGTGGTTTTTATGGTAACACAAATTCAATGGGTAGTAGTTTTTCAACATATGTTTGGAAATGCAACTGTTCCACTAAACATGATATTACAGATGATAATGATGTATGTTATAGAAGGTAAATATAATCCATCCAGGTACTTATGGAAAACAGCTCTTATTTCAGTGTAATCAGAAACTTCATATTGCGGTCGACTGGATTGGAATATTTAGCAACGAGATTAAGCAATCTAAATTGTTTCGCAAAAATACTAAACCAGTACAATGTTTATCCAAGCTGGGCCACAGCGGATCATCTTTTCTAACGATAGATTTGCATCTAGTTTTATTGCTAAAACTGCAGACAATGCCAAAGAATGGAAACTCGTTTACCAAACCGGTCCTGGCTACCCCTCTTTCAAAGTCCTCGGGTATTGTCTGGGACATAATTTAATTTTTCCGTTATGTTTCAAACTTTCCAGACAAAACCGTTTCGTTTCATCTTTTTTATACCATTTTCACCTTAAAATAACAAAAGCTTTGGTGTTCCTTGACGTGGATTATTAGTATTTTCCATTTTATATAAGAGCATTTCAGTTGTTTGTGTCAAGAGAGCAATTTCAAATTAACTATACTATACTGTAATTCAATATTATTATATGACAAAATATTTGAGAATAGCATTCTGAAGTTTAGATTTGTGCGGTTGAAATAAGTATAACCTTCGTTTAAAAAAAAAATAAAAAATATCTCATACTTGCCTTAAAACTAGTATAGTAAGCTTCATCGTGTGGTGTCTTACCTGCAACAAATAAAATGAATGAATATAGATTGTATTGTTGTTAAATTAAAATGTGAGTGGGTGTTTCATTATTTCATTATTTTATTTTTCAAGTTTTCTTTATTGTGAACCTTCCAATAAAGCAAACATATTATCGTGCTCCACAACTGCTGCGAGAGGATGTATACTCACGTAAACTTATGCTTGTACTTGGCGTAGTGTGCACGTGTAGCGGAATCGCTGTATTTGACAAAATAATATTTGAAGTATTTGCACAAATATCACATATATGCCTTCCCTCATAGTCGGTCGGCATAAATATTCAGCTTATTCGAGTCCTTTGATGTGTGATTAAAAGTGGACAAGTGGATAGAAACACGTATTGGCCAATTTGTATTATTTGTACTATTTGCGCAAATAAGGCAAATAACCCAAATGAGCTCTACACACATCGTGGTTTTGGCAAATCAAACAAATACACAAATACGCTACGCCAAGTGAGGTGGCGGCACAAAAGTCCTATAAATTATAACTATCTGGGAGCCAGTCTCAAACAAATTAATATAACACAACAGCAGGTAGACAGATGGACTCATAACAGACCGAAATATGTGACACAGACATAGCGGCCACGGTACTGACATTTAGGCTTTGCCTTCGCGACTGATCGGTCATAAAAAGGATTACCGTTATGAAGATACCATCATACTATAAACAGTACGTAAGTCGTGGCCGTAGCCGTTCCCCTACACGCTGGGTGGATACGATGAAACAGTTGCTGGATATGAGTATCAAGAGCGCCACTAACACTGACAGTAAATCGCAAACGATGGCGAGCTATAGTTCTCAAAACTATTGATAATATTCGTGTCGGCAATACTCTAGCTCCGACTTAATGCATTTTACGAGTTCACAACATGTCTGTTAAGACATTATGAGTATGATGATGAAGTCAATAAAATTAAACCTCGCTCAAAGCACTTACATGTATACACTCTACATCCATAATGGACTTTCAAGAAAACCCTTGTTAGTATAGGGAACGGAAATAAAATCCATCTAGTATACATGATGAACGCGAGGCAGCTGCTGTTTTAGATAAAATAGAAGCTAGCACCTCCTTACAGCACTTCCTTAGAGTCCAGAGCTGGCAACTGGAGTGGCATAAAACACGGCAAAGTACATACCAGTACGTATAACATATAACAAAAATGGAGGGAGTCCGCCAGCACTGGGATAAACAGGATGAGTAGGGAGGAGCGCACCAAACTCTAGGAGTATATTATATGCATGAAAATAATGTAAAAAAATTCTTATGTTCTTATACGATTCTCATTCGTTTTCAAGTTATGGCGTAATTAAAATGTTGATCTAGCTTTTCAGTTGTATCTAAATTTTGTCATAATCAAACTATTCCATCTTTGAGGCTCAAAACCATATCTCTCAAAAGGTATCTCTGTTGTTTTCATGAAGTTTTAGTATACAGTGACAGTAATTAAACATCTATTTTGGAGTTTATGTGATTTTAGTGTTGCAAAATGCCAGATATTTATTCAAATTAAGAATATGCAAATATGGTATTTGTTTAACGTGTAGTGTGATACGGTTCATTTTGGAGAATTGCCTCACAGGAGACAACTACTTCAATTTTTTTCAAAATAAATTACAAGGACTACTAGAGAATGTTGAATTCAGATGTACTATCAGCACAATGGAGCTCCTGCACAAGTCGCTTGTCAGGTCAAGCCACACTGGATGAACGTTTTTCAGGGCGTTGGATTAGTCGTGGAGATCCTATTAATTGGCTCATAAGATCTCCAGACATCACATCATTATAGCCTGACAAGTGTAACAAGAGCCGTGAGAAATATGAAATAGACAAGGATAGCAAGAGACGAGAGGATATGAAATAACGTGTCCGTGTGAGACAGCGGCGAAATTCCCAAGTCTCTTGCTACACTTGTCAGGTTGTACATTGTTTATGAGGCTAGATCAAAAATGAAGCATACAAAATAAAAATGGACCGACGGGATGTACTAATGTACGAATTAAGAATACTGCACTACTGCAGCTCATATTAGAAGAAAGAAATGAATCAATTGGAATTTGTAGCCCGAAGCAGAAAATTTTTAGAGGTGAGTGGCTGTATTATTGAACATTTATTAAAAACACGCAATGATTAATAAAATTTTAATGTGTGAAATGTATTTATTTGTTACTATATGCTATAACTTGAAAATACATTAAAATTGTATAAGAACATTTCCAGTTTATTTCCATTATTTTCATGCGTATAATACACCCTTAGGGTTTGGTGCGTTCCTCTCGACTCACTCTGTATATTAACAGGAATGACGCATGCTAAGACATTCATACCAGAATTAAATGACAAGGTAACAAATTCACTGTTGGGGATGAGTAGGTGGAATTTTAAATCCTTAGTGGAAGCAAAGTGGGTTTGGCAGAGGTTGCCGAGGTCTGCCATTGGTTGGTTCAGATATATAGGAAGTATCCCAAAAGTCATGATTTTTTTTTGTTGCACCGCTACTAGTTGTAGCGCGGTTGGACCAATCGCTTTTATTGGGGGAAAGCCTTAGCTTCAGAGTGCACGCAAGTTTAGTCTGCCACTCTGCTTTAAACATCCGAAGCGTCAGCATTGTTGAATTAGCGCACCTTTGTTTTGAAATCTCGCCACGTCGCGTGATGGCTGAATCAAACGAACAACCTTGGTGAATCAAATTTTGTGCAAAGCTCAAGAAAAACTGTTACCGAAACGTACTCAATGCTTAAGGAAGTTTACTGGGATACAGCACCTCTTCTTTCTCTGGTTCCGCAAGTCCATCTCTCATGGCAAAGTGAGGGTGGCCTTGGGTCCTGCCCATCTTATGTCTTCAAGTTCAAGGATCCTTGAACTGCCTGTGATACCCAAGGGCATTACAGCGACATAGAAGGTGTGCCGAGAGCTCCTGCTCGCCACATCGTGCACACTTCGGGTCGCTTGCCACCCCCATCGCATACAAGTGACGTCTGAAGGTGTTATGGCCAGATAGCAAACCCGCAAGTAACCTTAGGCGGCTTCTATCCAAGGAGAGACAGAGCCGACCCAATTTGCCCAGAGGTCCTGGAATAAGTTCTGTAACTTGACGGAGATGTCCAGAGATTCCTCTCAATCTCCTAAGATGTTGACTTTGCAACCACATCTCTTTTTCTTCTCTAAGGCCCAGTTTCGCAATCAGTGGTCACTCTGACGGCTTACTAACCTCGACCTGCGAGTTAACTCGAACAATGGCACGCCTCTTGTTTCTCAATCATAAAATGACGTAGGGTTAACTGACTGCGAATTGTATTTTATTTTTAGCGGTTGGTGATACTGTGTCCGCAATATTTAAAATTCTTGTTCTTCTTATATCCTTCGTTAGATGTTTCGTGCTGGTGTTTTATGTTTTTCTGACAAGACTGTCAAAGAATGAGTTCGATGAGTTGTCAGTTCCATGCGATTTCCAACCTCGTTTTGGTTTTCTCCACTGACGTTTTTTCATTTCATTCGCAGTTGGCATAGATAAAAGATTTTTAGGTTGGGTTGATGTTTGGACTGCTTGGCGTTGTAGTTGTTTCTGGGGCCTTTTTCAAATAATAGCCATGCATGTACCTGTGTGTCAGCACGGAAAAACCAAAAAGAGCGAACAACTTGTCAAAAGATGAAGAATATCTGTTCATTTCGTTAGTAGAAAAGTACATGCATGTAATAGAATGCAAAAAAAAGGTGCAACAACATGGCGTGAAAAAGACAACGCCTGGGAAAAGATAGAAGAAGAATTTAATAATTGAAATAATAGCCGCAGATCTGTAAAGGTGCTGAAAGTAAAATACAAAAAATTAAAAAAGACCAAGGAGTCATAGTCATCATATTCCTCAAAACAATTGACTCTAGGTCGAAATATTTTGGTCTCATTGCTTCTTCATCACTGCTATACGCATTTACATCATAACCATCCATTTCAAATAAAAAGAACGATGGAAAGCGTTAAGGCAAACGATAAAATAGGAAACTTCAAATGCCTAGCAAGTAGCAAAACCAAAGTGACATAACCTAATGCGCATGCGTCATCCCAAACCTGGGGTTAACTCAAGAATTTCTTGGGGTCCAGTTAACTCAGAGTTAACCTCAAGTTAAATCGAAAACCATCATTTGTGAAACATGACGTTTAGGGTTAACCTCCAGTCAACACACAACCTTGAGTTAACCCATTATTGTGAAATCGCCCCTTAGGGTATCCGCTGCCCTCCACACAGCCGGCTCAGCACCCACGAAATTATTTCAAGACCTTCGCCTCGCGAGCGCGTCCCACGTTTCATCACCGCAAACTCCAGCATGATTTGGCATTCACATTAGTACCACCTGATGTCTTGCGAAATGTCATCCAAGACCTTTCTACATTTCAGAACGAGCCTTGCGCAGCATTTAGACGCACCAGCGAATACACACCTTAATAACAAGTAATTGGTTACTATCATACTCTTGGGAAATACATTTTTAAAACACGATGATTAGTTTGTTGAAGCCCTATATAATAAAACAACAAATTTTAACGGCAAGCTACATTAATTACACTGCCGATAATTGCATTTTACAAAACAATGAACATAAAACGGCGCAATGGAGGTTTTAGTGGCCATTTGGCCATTTCATAATTTATCGCCCAGAGTGGCGCAGTTACGTCTTTACGCGATTATTGTGTGCGGGTCGAGCCCCGTTTATTTATAGGAGCCGGCTATCGCTTTACGACGAATTAAATTCAGCCAATATAAATAAACATTAACCGATGCCCATACACACCGGCAACTAGACAAATAAAAGGTTTTATGGCTTCCAGATCCTATCCGGAACTATACGAAACGTTTATGGTATGTTCATAAACCTGTGTTAATAAAATTTACGTATTAAGGTTGCTCTTCACCAAATTACGCTATCGTGTACACCGATAAATATCGCACTCAATTATTGAAGCTGATGTGTCTTTTATGAACTTTATGCTGATATTTTATACCATTTCCGATATATTAGATATTAGAATTACACAGAATGTATTTGTAAATTATGTTTGCATTATTCAATGTCAGTATCGAATTCTTTGCCCCTAGTATAATTCGGATCTGATATGAAATAATTTTTTTACCTGGTACCGGTTACCACAACACTGATGGTACCAACCATATGCGACATTATGCAGTGTGTCCTTGACACGTGATATATTTACGTAACAAAAAAAAGTTCAAACGAAAACTGAGTGAAATATTTGCAAGTACTATAGGGTCTATTATACCATGCTTTTAAAACATTTTATTTTTGTACTTCAACCCTTAAAACTCACCCTCAATTTTTGTTTTTCAAACAGCACCAAATAGTTTTTCCTACACAAATCGAATCCTTATTTTATTCAAAATCTTGTAATTTTTAAGGGTACCGAATGATCTAAAATACATGCTTTCGAAAACAAATGTCCTTTTTATCATTTTTATTACGAAAATCATCATTTTATTTATCTTATGTTAATGACTTTACGAAAAAACATTGGTTTGTGCATGAAGTCAAAGGCACTACAAGATTTTAAATAAATAACGACCTCATTAATGTATACGGCGTGCTATTTGAAAGAAAAGTTGGGGGTGAGCTTTAGGGGTTGAACTAAAAAAAATGTTTCGAAAACATGGTATGATAGGTCATTCAGTACCCATTCAAAATACGTTTTTGTATAAAATCAAATGTACTACAAGATTTTAGATAAGTACTGAATTTGTGTAGGAAAAACTATTGGGTGCTATTTGAAAAATAAAAGTTGGGGGTGAGTTTTTGAGGGTTGAAGTAAAAACATAGTATGATACATCTTGTAGTACTTCCAAAAATTCCACTCAGTTTTCGTTTAAACTTTTTTTTTTTGTTACGAGAATATCACGTGTCAAGGAAAAAAATATGTCTGTCAAATATCCTGTCAAAATGTCTGATAAAATTGCAGAAAAAATGTGGAATTTCTCGGAATAAATTTATTATGACCAGTTTTAGGACTGTATAAACATCGTGCCTACGACTGTGAGTGAAGGCAGCGTAGCAGATGCAGAATATGAAAAAATTAATGATAAGGGATATATCCAACACCAAACCAAATCCATCGTGTATGTTGTATATCACTTCGTTGATGGCCGTAAACAAGGTGATACCTTCCACTGACGATAGCCTGTTATATTTGCTTTGCATAAATATTTGTACAATGTGTTCCACCATCATGTCGACAGACTTTGACGTATGAAAATACAATTAAAGTTATCGAGAAAAAATGCGAAAAAGGGGGTCAACCTTTTCGTTAATTTTTTATTACATTTTCAATTTCTGTATCACGACTCCATGGGTTCGCGCAGTTGTAGCGCCATAGCTTGATTATTTATCGACCAATTCACGACATTTTGGACCCATTTTATAGGAGAATGACTAGGCATATCAACTAAAGCAAAAAAAGATAATACCTGACAATTTCTAAGGCTAAAAAAATTCACCAGTGAAAAAAAAATTTAAATGCACTTATTTGGGTTACCTACAAATAATTTGAAAAAAGCCGTATTAGTGCCTATTTATTAAGACATTTTAATGTTTAGCAGGATGTTTCCTGTCTTACCACATGCAATTCGTGTATGTAGCACTAAAATTTTCGAAAGAATAGGCCTTTTTGTATTATGACACAGCGCCATGTGTTCACGCAGTTGTAACCCCATATCTTGATTATCTATCGAGCGATTCATGACTTTTTGGACTCATTTTATAGGCGAATGACTGGGCATATCAACTATAGGGCAAACAAATAATATCCGACAATTTCTAAGGTTAAAAAATCCACCAAACTTAAAAAAAATTGTAATGCACCTGTTTTGGTTACTTGCAAATCATTAGAAAAAAAACCAAATTAGTGCCTATTTATAAACACAGTTTAATATTTACCATGATGTCTCCTATCTAACGACACGCAATTTGTTTATGTAGCAATTTTGCAAGTTCAATGCTGGGTTACGTATATGGTTTCCGAGATATTAGGTCTCAAAGCGGTGGAAGGGAAATCTTATTGAATTTTGAGGATCGGTGAATCTGAATACGCGCATCACGATATTTTAAGGCTGTATGTCACGGTCCTATTTTCCATCCTAAATATTTGACAAAAAATAGGACAATAGGATGGCTGCGCATACGCTACTGTGCAATTTTGCATCCAACTTGTTCGAATATTTAGGACCTGCTCTAAATATCTGGGTATTTGGATCTAAAACTGCGATTTGAATTACTGCGCATTAGAATCTTTTGCTGGTGAAAATTGAATATTTTTAGTTTGCATATTTTTGTCTTTTGTCGAACAACAACCTTCTTCGCAAAAAAATTAATCAAAGAAGCACAAATCCTCGAAATAAAAAAACAACCACGAATATCAGGTTAGAATAAGACAGTTGACAGTTGACAGTTTAGTGACTATGTACAAGAATGTTGAAATGAGAACCACGCGTTGGGAGTGGCTTATTGGCAGCACGACAATTGACAGAAACGATAACTTTCAACAAGTGACATGACTGCTACTAATGCACATGGTCTTGTCTAATATTTGTAACAAAATATTTGATCGTTGCATACAAGGAGAATAACTTATCATTCCAATTTGCACGATGTTTTTTTTGTTATTTTTTTTTGCCCAATATTTAGGATGGAAAATAGGATAGTGACATACAGCCTTTAGTTTAGAGCCACGTAATTTATATATGCCACAAAAACATCTAAAACGTTGACACAAAACAATCAAAGATCACTATCAACCGACCAAAACTAAACAAATGAGCATACACAAAAACACAAATAAAAGCACAATGTACTGTTAGAGTAGAGATTTAGAGTATGCTACCTTTTTACTTCCCACACCGACAGAAGTATTGTGATTGCGTAAATCTTGGATTTTGAAATGATACACTTTTTGGGCGTTTTATGATATCTACATAACGGAAATCAATGTCTCTCATTTCTGTCGTTCTGTCTGTCTCTGTCGGCATTTTTATAGCCTTATAAACTCAGTAACCTCTGCATGGATAGTGATGAAATTAATTTGGGCAGCAATATGTCGTGGGCTCGTAGCAGGTAATGCTGCTATAATTTTGAAAATCGGTACAACGGTGGCGGAGTAATTAGCAAAAAATAAAACATTTCAAATATTCCTCTAACTTCATTTTCAGGCATTTTAGGAGTTTCTCATCATTTCCTTCTTTTTTTTGGGGGGTGGTTAGGGGTGGGTGGTGGCAAACCTGAAAAATCTGTTGTATTCATATTATTCCAGTGTCCGTTGACCTGTGAAAGAAAGAAGAACATTGCTTTGCCTATTACAGAAACCAAGGTACCTAGAACACTTATGGTTTTTAGAAATCGTGTTAGTGGTGGTGCAGCTATAATAAAAAAATTAAAAACAGAAAAACAGCTCAAACTTATTCTTAAGGGTTCCTGATTGTTTTCTTCTTTTTTTGGGTGGGGGTGAAATTGGGGTAATTGGCGGTGGGGGGCTGCAGAACTGAAACGTTTGTTGTATAAATAAAAGGCTGTCCATTGATTTCTGAATGAAAAACCTAGCGGCATAACAAACTTCATGCTATGGGGAAATAATAAACTGATATTACCGTACTGTGTGGAACTACGGAGTCGATCAACTTGACTTAATTTTTTATCAAAAAAAGTCAACCTTGTGAGATAAAAAATTACCTGTTTCTCAGCTAGATCATCTGATGGTGAGGTTAACGGAGTATCCACCGTTTCCTGATGCCCCTCTTTTTCCTTGATCTCGGTAGCTTCTTTGCCCACATCTTGCTCATTTTCCTGCAGTCGCACTATGATAGCTATTTTGCTGGTTTAATGGACTACACTTACACCAAAAAGTAACAAATCACACAACACCTTAACACTTCACCCAAATATTAAAAATATTCTTCAGACAATAAGCCTGGCGTTCCACATATAAACTGGCATATATTAATTCTGGACTTAAACGTATCACAATTCCTGTGTGTTCAACACCCACTTGGTGTCAGCAACTACAAAAACTATTTCTGCTCCATACTCTTAGTATGAGATATTGCAATCTTCTGTTACTATATTGCACAACTTAATTCCTCTTTTTTTGATATCACAGTTCATTTGAAGCTTTTATGGATCACAGATGACGTAATATTGCACTTCTTGACCAGAGTTTGTGAACTTGCCTCTTTGAAAACAGTCTCGAGGGCATTTCATAGATGACTAGATTGCTAGGCTCTCACAGTCTTATCGCGAAGTGTATCTAAATGAGAAGAATACGTAATTTAGTTTACAAGTTCGCAGTGAAGTAAAACACAAGCCGACTCATCATGGTTTACATAAATCAGAATTCTGTTCTGCCATGGACTTGATACACACATTAAATAATTGATATTTTTCTCGAATTAAAATAGTTTTCGCTTCAAACAGAGGGTAAAATTAATTCAGATCCTGAAGCTCAGAACAATGAACTTATTTTGAAATTTATCATTTACTTGTTTCCCTGTATTTTTTCTTTTAAACACCCGAGATTCAGTAATGAGGTTGGTACGCTTGGAATTAGGATTATTTTTGTAGTTGTTTGACTGAATCTGAACTTTAACAGTTACTGAGATCAGCATACTATTACTAGAATTTTTCAACATCCGGTGTGTTCTTTATGTAACCAGACATAAATCCCGGAAAAGCCATACATTATTGAATACCCGAATGTAATCAGTATATTTAATGCCACATTTGATCCAATTAAGAGTGAAACATCAAAACAGCTAACAATATTGACAGACAGTACTATATTTTTGGCTTGTTAGTAGATGCTAATTGGGAATGTATTAACTGCCATGAATAAATGAACTGGTGTTTACGACAGCTGATAGTAAATTTAGAAATTCGGTCATGAATCCTAAACCTCGAAAATTAGGTCACAGCATTATAATAGTCTAGTCTCTTACTGCAGTGTTTCCTACGTTAGATAAATACAATAAGCAAAACTTTAGTTGATTTGTCTGTAAGTGGTACTCGCATATTTAAAAAAGAACCTGCATACCTTTATGAACTCACATATTACATAATTTTGTATTATTTGTTACTTTTGATGAATATTTCAGTAATCTATAGATACTTGTTCTATAAAGTCTAAACATTCTAGGTATCCATTCTAAAACATTTTGAATTCTTTGAATAATTACGATGTTACTGATTTCATTATTTTTTATAGGGAAGTTAAGTTATAGTCATCTAATTCTCCCTTCAGTACCCTATAATTTAGAGAAAAAAATAACCCAAGGTGCTGAACAAAGAAGTAACATATCCATATAATTATGTATAGTATAAAAAGACACCTTATCCCGAAATTGTTGAATCGGCTTGTGTTTCTACCTCGTGAAGCTATTAATTATTTGTGATCATCCTCCATTGTACGAATATAACGGATAGCTGGCATTGCACACTTTGATGTAATATAAATATTATCATACTTTTAATTAGTTACTACTTTGTAGCTCTTTCAGCAGCAAAAGTATTAAAATGAGCACTATTATCTGGAGCAATTAATATAGTTTAAAAGTACTAAAAACACGCTTTTAAAGACAATCGGGCTAAAAAATTAAAAATAATTTTAAAAATACGCTTAAAACAATAATCGAAAAATACTAGTATGATTGTGAAAAAAGTACCGGGCACTCGATTCACAAATAATATGGCACAAAGCGCCCACGATTTTTTCACAATAATACTAGTATTTTTCGTTCTTTATTGTTTTAAGCTTATTTTAAAAATTATTTTCCACTTTTTAGCCCGATGTTCTTTAAAAGTGTGTTTTTTAGTGTTTTTAGACTATGTTTATTTTTAATTTTCAACTCTATCATTAAAGCGTGTTTTTTTAGGTTTTTAGAATTGTATTTATTAATACTCTGCGTAATGACGATGAACAATTGTTTTTGGTTTATATTCATAGCATAATTATTACCAGTACTGTATAAACGATAATTAAAGCTGTCGACTTTCCTGAATAAATTTCATAAAAATACCAACTCCAAAACAGTTGGATGTCACGCCCTTTAAGCTCTCGTCGTTACGCCTCTCTCTGATATTAACAACCTTTAACGTGTCTTAGTCAGTGGATACGACCGTTGGTCAGACGGATTTGGAGCCGTCAAGTCAAAATCGTTTTCGCAGCAAAGTTAGAGCGCCCAATGTTCGGTCTACCTCTCTTAATCCAAAGGAGAGTTGCAAGCTCACAAATAAACAATCAAATATACAGGTGATTTTGATAAAAACGTGTTAAAAAAGCAGACGGAACTCAGTTTCGTCGACAGTCTTCCCCTGATACTGATAGTTTCATGAAAAATGATCAATGACGAACACTACTTCTGATACCTCCAATATTATTTTGCCAAATCATAAAAAAATGTTCTAACCCGAGGAGCATACAGCAGTTTGGCGACATTTTGGGAGTCACTCAGCTCCTAATATTCCTTCTTGCGACCAAATTCTCTTTCCAACTTGAAAAATCAGAATATAGAAAACGCCCAAAACAGAATTTTGAGAATATGTAAATCTGCTCCACCAGTGGAACGCTTCCTAAGAACCATATCAGTCTAACAAGTTGTCAAAATTTCGTTATGAACTAGTTAGTAGATTGCAGATGAAATAAGAGCATTCCTTGTCTTTTGATTATTTCTCCTCCTCCGCTGGGTACATTTGAAAAAAAAATTGAAGCTTTTCATCTCGAAGTAATAACAATAACAATAAGCCGACTTTAATTCACATAATAGAATAAAATTGTGAACAATAATTTGTACACTAATGGCGAAGTCTAGCTCAAGCTGCTCTACTTAACCATTAGTGGGCTGAGCCCAAAAAATATATCAAATTATTACTTAAATTTTCTAGAGAACATAAGTGTTCATATCATTAAGTAACAAAAAAATATGTGCATATTAAGATCAATGGATTGTAATTACAGAATCTTATATAATTTAGCTCACAGGAATTGATATATCAATTAAAAAAGAAAAAACATACAGCCAATCTCAGTCAATGAACCAGAGGAAGGAGGTCTTATTCAGTTGTTTCGCTTAGAATACTTCCATGCATTAGCGTAGGACGTCAAATTGCTTATACAGGGTATCCCTGAAATGTTACAAAAGAACAAAAATATGCGAAAGTGATCTAAAAAAGTCGGTCCCCGGTCAAAAAAAAAATACGAATTTTGTAGGTGGCTGGCAGTAGTTCAACACTTTTCGAACGACATGAAAATCACGGAAGCATTCTGAATTGTAACATCTTTACTCTATTAGTTATCTCACAAACGTCAACCAAGTCGTTTTGAAATCGTAACAGAAAATTTATTTTTCAACTATGCCCTCACGGCTGAATGGTGAAACATTAACATTATAAATAATTAGATATTGCTGTGTTCATAGTACCCTGACACCCTGTATAAGCTTCGCTTCAGAAAGCTTCCTTGTTTACGTACACAACTACATCGCGCCAATGTCCACGGAGCCCCATTTTGTGGTTCGGTGGTATAAAAAACAGGATTCTCTCGTTTTTTCCTTCGTACCCATTTATTTGAAGAATGCCACATTAGCCGCCGGATGGTATTTTGATTAAGTTCTCACCAAACGCGGAGGGCTATAACTGTTCATTTTTTCCATTCTTCCAGGCCGTAAACTTAATTTGTAAATCGGTAGCCCGGCGGTTCGAGGCGATTACACGAAATTAGTCACCATAAAAAAGGATCGAAGTGAAAATGAGATTGGATATTAGATTAAGATTGTGTGCACGGAGATATAAAACGCCGTTTATATGAGAAGCCGATAGATCGTAGGAAATAAGACGACGTAGGTATGATCAAAGACTAATCGATAGAAGAGCTTCACTAGGTGATCAGGCGGGACTACACATAAATAAACATAAAGCAAAAATAATGGTGATAAGCAGAAATCCAAATCAACTGATAAATATAAAAGTTCACGTCTATGTCACGGTTCAGAAATTTAAATATTCGTCTGGATATTCGACCGACAACGCTTAACAGGTGATAGACCTCACATTTCTATAAACATTGAGATTGGAACATGAAGCCTTAAAAAGCTTAATTTTCAAGATATAGGGTGTTGTAGTTTTACTTTCATTTTTGTTTGGCTACCATGAACCACCTACGGCACATGGAACTCTTTTAAATTTAACAAAACTTCTTTCCGGCTTGGTGCATCAATGTGAATGAATATTATAAAAATTGTTTCCTTAATATGTTTTAAGTAAAAAAGGTATACTTTGTTTAAGCCCCTAGAGGTAACCGTTTTCAACCTATATTGAAATTTCCATGGCCAACTAGTTGTAAAATGTGATCGAAACAATTATCGGCATTCAAAAACGAATTAATATTAGATCAAAAAACATGGTTCACAACATGTTTCTAATCTTAAACTAGGCGGTGTTGAAGTTTAAGAATACTTCGTAAAATTCAGTCGCACTGAATATTTCAATGAAGGAAATCTCAAAAACGGTTACCTCTCGGGACTTAACCAAAGAATACATTTTTCACGTAAAACATATTCAGGAAACGATTTTTTTGATACTTACATTGATGCACCAAACCTGAAGGTTTTGATAAATTAGATGAGTTCAATGTCCCGTAGGTGGCGATCCCTATTCATGCTAGCTTGGTCGAATTTGGATTTCTCACCCTAAAAACCCTCCAATAAGTAATTTGTGCCATTTTATTGTGGAACAATTGAGCAAAAGCGAAAACAAAAGGAAAACTTTGACACCCTGCATCCTGAAAATTAAGCATTTTAGGGTTCCGTGTGCTGTGAAAAATTAACAAAAGCTTGTTCAGATGGTAGAAAACAAAAAAAAACAGAGAGACAAGGTTATAAAAATCCCTACAACATGTCAGCGGCAATCAGAAACAACATCGGTAACATATCTAAGACAAACAGAAGCTCGGGTATGACACAAATGGTCATTCAAAGCCTATTAACTACTGAAAAGTAGATACTAGATATTGACAAATTTCCAAAACGATTAATAATTATTCATAGTGATCGATATTATTGATTTAACGCTGAAATCATTTAACACAACGACTTTCTGAGAATTATAAAGAAATGTTAATGATCACAGATGAAATATTTAAAATAATAAAATAAGCAACTGTACGAAACAAATTTTATGACGCCTTGATCTTAGTCATCACTTTGTGTGCGCTCTCTAATAAAGGATGTGAGCTCAAAGTCAAAATGGCTGACAAATGATCACAAATCACCTTTTTTGCAATGTTAAATTTCGCAATTTTATTGAATGTCCGCAATACATAATGCATGCATATGCTGGTACTTGCTAAACATGCATAAAAAACACATAAAATGCCTCAGTTATAGCTAATAATTTCTTAAATGAAAAACGATATAATAATTCTAACTTAATTGGCCGCATATATAATTATACACGTATTCCAGGTAAGGAATTATAGGTGATTAAATCCAGCTTATATGAGCAAGCTTACCTGATATTTATGTTTTTACTAAGTCAGTGACAGCGTTAAATGGTTGGTAGAAGACTTAATCATTTTTTTTCATGCGCTTAGTCACGTTGAAGGTACTTCAACATGATAGTTCAGTTGACAGCAGTATTGATTATACCTTCTTAATAGTGTTTTGACAGCTACTAATGAGGGATCGTTATGTGTACTTACCGCGTATTTTAATAGTATGATTACGTTATTAGTTACAATGAACTGTGTAATTTAATCTTGATTCACATGTAATAGTCGAAGCTGCCGAAGCATTTTCTTTGGATTACAGAAAACGATGAAATAAACGACTAAGT
Source organism: Callosobruchus maculatus (assembly GCA_951848785.1). Classification (NCBI taxonomy): domain Eukaryota; kingdom Metazoa; phylum Arthropoda; class Insecta; order Coleoptera; family Chrysomelidae; genus Callosobruchus; species Callosobruchus maculatus. The sequence goes on from CATOUR010000100.1 coordinate 13,158,261, forward strand.
TTCTGTTGAACTGATTTCTCAGACCTGCAGGATAATCCTTTGAAAACTGGAACTTTGGTTTGAGTCTACCTGAGAATGAATGAGGTAGGTTAATATGTACGATATATTTTTCTAGATGGAAGATTGCTATGTTACTTGTACACTTTTACAATTTATGTATTTACCTCCTGCTTTACGTAAAAATATGTTACTTTGTAAATTATCTATTCATCATTTATTCAGTACATATTTTCAAATGCCCAAGTTACAATTAGATGATTATTTTATCTGTTTCAGCTAGATGTTGATGCGATATGTTTATCCTTACTACTGCTGGCTTCTATTCAAAATAAAAATTAAGAAACATTCAGAGGGTTTTTTTTGGCACAGACGGAATTCCATCCGGGTCCATACTGTAGCCCCGTATGAATTTAGAAGGCACTTAGACCAATTTAGTTCTTTGTTCACTGACATAAGACATTCAGAGTATCGTCACTGAAATTATATTTTATATCGCTCTTAAAATAACTTTCTCATAACTGGCACAATAGACTTATGCCTGTACTGCCCGCTACTGTATTATTGAGGATAATTACATAGTTCTACCCCCTTTAACCACCATCGATTATCCTATTGCTTTATTAAATATGCATAAACAAGACGTGGTGAGAAAGTATTCGAACACGATATACGAGTATTTGCTTTTATAACGACTTTCTTGCTATTCCCCTTTGTTATTTTATCATTAAAATTTCATAAGTACAATGAGGTATAATCTTGCATTAAATAAATACAAGCAGGTATGGTGGCGAAGGCTCAATAGTAATGTTCTGCGAGTATTATCAGAGTTATTAATATTGGATTTAAATAAACTAACGTGGAGATGATCGCTAAAAAAAGACATCGGTTGATACAACGTTATCTTCGAAAATATTATCGAATAGCAATAACAATAAATATAACATATTATACCTTATCACTAGGGTGGTAAAGGGAATACATGAATTAGTGAAGTAAAGAACAAAAATAAATAAGCGACAACAATTAAATAAAACTTTGCCTACACCTTGTAGCACGCTCTCACTGATCAGTTATTTACCAGCGCTAGAAGTAGTTTTTCATGCTTTTGACTATACAGAAATAGTGCGAATGAAAAATAGCAACGTCGGAACCTAACAACGACGGCCATGGTGTATAACATGGAGAGTATGAAACAACTGTATCCTCGAAATGCTGTGCTGAAAGAAGTGAAAGAACGTCTTTTTAAACTTGAAATACAGTAAAATTCCTATGGACACCATCTCACATCGGCATCCCCGGTAAAGAAGCTGCCGACAGGGCTGCTGTAAGTGCGGCTACCGACGGAAACACACCACAAGTAGAGGAGTACCCCTTCAGTCATGTTAAAGCCCCCATACGGATCCATATCACGCAAATCCTGCAGCAGCAGTGCGCCAAATAATACAAGATGTCACAGGTGAAATTGGTGTTTTTCAATTTTCCTACCTATAAGCAACCTAGCAAACTGTGAAATATATAAACAAAAACCTGTTTAGATAGAAGAAAAGAACTAACTTAACAGAAAAATTCAAACGAAGTAGACTAAAGAGACAAGATTATAAAAATTTACTTCCATTACTTACAACAAATCAACTCCAACCAGAAACAACGGGGGTAATATATCTAAGGTCGAATAGAAGCTGGAGTACGACAGATTGTTTTGAAAATTTTGAACCTCTAGTATATTGCAGTAGCTAGTAGTCTGTGGAAAATATCTATTTATGTCATACTCCAGCTTCTCGTTGACCTTAGATATGTTACCGTCGTTGTTTCTGGTTAGAGTTGATTTGTTGTAAGGAATTTTTATAATCTTGTCTCATTACTCTAATTAGTTTGTATCTTTTTTTCTAAATTACTTGTATTCTCTCATCTGAACATGTTTTTGTTTATATTTCATGGCCTGCTAGGTTGCTTACAGGCAGCAAACTGGAAAAACACAGATTTGATTGAAAATTTGAAATTAAATGAAAACTACCAGATATTGATATTCACAACCTTATATCGTTAGAAAGGCTATCAAATTTTACATTTAGTCGTATAAAAAATAATTAGGGATTCCCATTTGAAAAAATCAAGTTTATATCTGATTGAAGTTTCCTTAATTAATAGACCACCGAGTTATCCAAGCACAAACGTAATCCTAATTTGACCGTCTAACCTAAGCTGACGCATTTTATGGTTAGTAATGCGGCAAAGTCACAGCCTTCTAAATTTTATAATATCTGCGATATTCAATTTTCTGCTGATATCTACTTATACCGAAAGTGGTGATTTACACCTAAACGGTTTGCTTTAAGTCCTATATTGTGATACATAAAGTCACACTAGAATTCACCAAGGAATCTGAATATGCAATAATATACAGGGTGTTCTATTAAAAAAATATAACATTGATACGTTTCGTGCTTTGGGGAAACCCCAAATAATGCCCTAACGTGCCCCTATTCATCTGAAATCATTATTGTCTTTTTTACTTTAGCCGTAATTCTCCGTGGCGAATAACGTGAATAATCCGGAATATTTTCCGTACTTGAAGAGTGCCTCTTAAATTAAATAGAGATATAAGATATACATAGTAAATAACACTTTTACAGATACTTGAGAAGCACTTGGGTTCATGCATATTATGCATACAAACATCGCCATCGACTGACCCAGATGAATTAACCGTCAAAATTGTACATTTTTTGAATGACTTATAAGAGAACATTTTAATAGAATAAGGTGCACATATATTCTTTTGTTGTATTTCCTCAATAATCTCTTTTTCTCTCTTCTATATATGAAGCTAAAGCTCAGCTCATTCACCCGTAAAAACGTCGATCATGGAATGTAATACCAACCACTACGTATTCTGTGGATAACAAAGTTAGTTCTTCTGTGTACGCCACCTATTCTATCCCATCATCGACCTTTTTTCTATTATCCCCGTTTTATATTCCTGCAAAAGTGCCGTCCTATATTCCGTTTACGAGTCTGTCGTTATCTGGAATGTCCTTTTAACCATAAAACTTTGCCAATACGGCCCTGCGAAACTGCGGGTAGCCCCCTCCCTTCGAAGCTAATGGGACCGACATAATATCGTAAAACGGCCATATTATGGTTAACGTAAAACTCGTATAAAAGGGGAAAGGAAAAGCCATTTTGGCCAAACAGAGTTTTCTGCTAATAAAATGTGTTTTCAAGATCGTCAATATCGGATTTAGTGTTTAAGGGATTAACTGAATTTGATTGCCATATCTAAAGGACAAAAGAGTCGTCATATTTGAATGAAATGGTCTGATTATATTAAAATTTGATTAGTAGATGACAATAATAGAGCAACAATGTATTGTAATTAAACAGCGTGTTAGTGTTATACATTAAATTCGCAATAATCTGATTATTTGAAAATTAATTATTTTGTGGTCACGATACTTTTACTTCCAGTGCTAAATAAAAAATGATGTTAGGTGAATTGACTGGGTACTTGACGCTAATAAACACTTGGGAGTTACTAATTCCCTATCCTCCCTGCCATCCCAAATTCATGCGAACATTATAGTAGATAAGCAAAAGTTATTGGAAGTCTGCATAATTATGATGCCTTGATGTACGATGAGTTAATTCAATACAATACGACCGGAAAGAGCCAGCAAAGCAGCAAGATGTAACATCGAACAGGTACATAAGTGTATCGCTTTCAATGCGGTATTGATTTTATAAATTTGAATATACCATTATTATTTGCAGCGATACAAAAATTCCACATGTATATCTCCAAAAGCAACGTTTGGATATGTCAGTAAACTATAGAATATCACCAAGTCATTTTTAATGCAATAGAAAATCATTTATGAATAAAAATATTTCGAAGTTCCTATCTGGGACTCTCAACTTTACCCCCTCCCGAAAAAATAAAGTAATGACCAGGAATACCCGAAATGTCTAAAAATGAAAATTGAAGCAGTCCTAAGAGTTTTCATTTTGCGCTAATCACTCTCACGCTAGTGCACCAATTTTGAACACTACTAGCATCCACTTCAACCCCATAGCATATTACACCCCAAATTTAATCAAAATCTGTGAGACGGTTACTCAGATTACAGATGTTAAAAAACTGCAAAAGGGGACGAGAATGACTGACACAGATTTTCATGATGAAGACATCATAAAACGTTCAAAAAATGTTTACACTACATTCAAACATGGATGTATTACGGCTAATATTGGCCAAAACGCGCACTGTGGCAACATATATGTATGAAAGAAGGAGCATTCAATGTTGGAGGCGTGTACACAATATTCATATTTTAACATTTATTCCCTGGCCTTAATAAAACTGTCAAGCGAAGAAAATAACACCTTAATTGCTGTGAGCGCGGTCTGTAATAATTTGAGCCTTTGAGCGTTTCGTCCGGGCATTAATGACGCGCTATACCAGCGACAAAATCACTTTGCGGAAAATCGTTGCTTTTAGAAACACACTACATAGGTCGGTTAAACTACGTATTTATGCGCAAAGTAAGATTATTTCAACATTTTATCTAGAATACGGTTAACGGAGTCAGTTTTTCTACTATTCTGATGCATTTAAGTGTTAAAGATTAGACAGCGGAAACGTACAACCTTAAAAAATTAGTATCCAAAACCTCCGCAAAGAATCTATCATATTCTGGACATAAGATTAGTCAAGTCGGTCATTAGAGGTACTTCAGCCTCCATTTGTTGAAAATAAAAAGTGCATATTTTCTAACTTGAAAGGTCTATTGGTATAATTTAACTGAACCATGAAGCTTTGAATCCCAATAAGACTTTTCAAACAAAAACTACATAGTCTAATCACATTATACAAGTAAAACATGAAACAAGATGCGAACGATTTTTTGTTATTTTTGAGGAATGGCCCAGTGAGAGTGCTACCTTTTTGGTCCGCCAATTTGCGATTAAAATTTATTCAGATAATTTCAGGAAAGGTTGGGTTTAGGTAAAAAAAGAGGTAAGAACTGCTTTGCCGACGTTGTGACCTTAATTAGGCCATCTTTAGGGCACTACAATAAAAAAAATAAACAGAGAACAGACAGAATTTTTATTCTTGTAGTGCCCTGAAGATGATCTAATAAAGGTCGAAACGTCGGCGAAACCTAACCCCAACCATTTGTTTCCTGGAATAAAATTCACCAAACAAGTGAGTTATCCAGATAATGATGCTCTTTGAGCCATATGAGATCTAAACGGATCCATACAATCCACCTCTATAACATTATCATTTCCTGTTTAGGACTACTCTCAAGGTCAAAAAATAATAACCGCTGTACTTAGTGTGCATACTACTACATCAGCATTACCTCGAGTATTACAAGTATTTGCAGAAATATAATAACTCCCTTTAGATACCAATGTATTTCAGAAAGTAATATTTATGTAGGTATCATTTCAGTGGGTATCATAACAGAAAAATGCATTGCAAGTAAAGACGTATTCAGATTATGAAGTTTCATAAATCTCTGTTTCAAAAAACAAGTTTACCGAATCATATTGTTTTAAAACATGTTGCAGAAAATTAAGGCGACAATTGAAAATGGTTTTAAAACATCTTTCTTCTTTTTTTAAAACACGTTCTTTTACAACTTGTTGCATAGCCTAATGCGCCTTAACAAATCAACGAAGTTGCGAATTTGTAAGATGTGCTTCTAAAGTGAAAATAATTTCCCTGGACTATTACAAAAATTGCATTATTAACAATACGCAAAAAATACCGAGTTGGAACGTCCATTAAAGTAGAAAATATTATTATTTGAGGTATAATGGGGTAAATTGGTAGTGTGAACCTGATAAAAGTCTATACTTCTGTCCGGGTTAAATGAATATGTTTTGCGTTTATATTGGCAGATATATTCTTAAAACCGGTTATCGTATTCTGCATATACCCGTCCAACAGCGAAGAACATGGTAATCAAGGTGATTTTCATACGGTAAATATACACCTGGATCTATAAACAATAAACACTGTATTTTACTTCCCACGCCTATAGAGAAGGGGAAGGTAATATGTAAAGCATGGTATTTCAAAAACACAGAGTTACCTGGGATATGATAAATATAGAAACTTGGACATATTTTATTTATACAAGAAATGTTTGTGTCCAGGTATTCATAAAGTCGAAGCGATTAAATAGCTATGTATTTTCGTAGACTACAATACGTTGATCAGAGTATATATTATATGTAAATCGACGCTAAAGGTCAATCACTAGTTTTTTATTCTGACAGATATAACAAATAGAAAAAACTTGATAAAACTTCAGTGTATGGTTGAATCGGTATTATCACAGCTTTTATTAACAAAATCCAAATTTCACAAACTACAAAGTATTAAATAAGAGGAATAGGTTATATTCTACAGAATTATTGTATAAAAAAGGTAACGTTTGCAATTTAAAGCAAATTTTCATTCAACGCAGCTTTTAGTTAAAATGTTAGTAAGTAATAGTGTGCAATTATTATGTATTTAAATCGTACTATTCATATATTCAGGAAGAACTAGTAGCCCTATTAAACATTTTAGAACAACACAGTGCAGCATATGGTCTTGGTATTAACTACAACAAGACCAAGGTTATGATCGTAGATAGAGAGCATGACAATCATCGAGAAATAACGTCAATAGGCAGTTGTGAGGTAGTTCAAAGTTTTGTGTACCTCGGTTCTTTGATCGACAATTCGGGTAGCTGTTAGAATGAGATTCGACGGGGCATTCAACACCAAAATGTCGCTAGTTCAGTCTCTTGTGTTCTCCATATTTTTGTATGCCTCCGAAACTTGGACTGTTAAAAAGGCAGATCGAGCTCGCATAGATGTTTTTGAAATGTGGACGTGGAGGAGAATGCTGAGAATTCCTTATACCGCCCATCGAACTAATGTACTGGATGAGCTCGGTAATCCAAAAAGACTATCCTCCATTGTGTCGACGAGAATGCTTACATTCTTCGGACATATTCCCAGAAGCGATAATATGGAGAAACTTGTAGTTCAGGATAATGCCACGAGTGGGCGGCGCCGTGGCCGTTCCCCCACATGCTTGATGGATACGACGAAACAGTTGCTAGATATGAGTATTAAGAGCGCCACTGAACTGACAGTAAATCGCGAACGATGGCGAGCCTTATTGAAAAAAACCTCAACACAAAAGAACAGCTTGCATTGTACAACCGGCGCGGAGAACCGGCCCTAAGGTGAATGTGAGCTTCATCACTCATGGACAAAATGAGGTTCTCATTTTGCTGGATACATACTTCTATCTCACGTGCGAAGTTCATTCGTTGCGCGTAATCTGAAGGTTTACTAAGGCGAAGTTCGGCAGCATGTTGCCCAGCAGATCGAGCCGGACTGCAACGAAGAGCTTGTCGAACACGTTCCACTTTTTCACGGTTTCGAACCGTTTGTGGAGCTTCTGACGGTTTTTTGTTGATCAGTAGACCACGGGTGCTAAGTGTTTCAACCCAATGAAGGATGGTGTTTCGAGTAGGAACAGCTCGATTTAGATAAATGTTGAAATGTTGAAATGACGACGAAACTCTGTACAGCCGTGATATACTCATTATTTCGAACAAAACTCGTACGTGAAAACGCGGGGCTCAATGGTCCACGGCTCCATAATGTCAACTTATAACAAAATGGTCTCTCGCCCTGATGGTACTATCCATTTAAAAAACGTCCATCCTTTGTGCCGGGCCCTGTACAACTCGCATCGTATAACCACTAATTAGACGTCCTCGGATTTTGCGGTTAAACTAACATGCTCGTTACTTTCGGTAAGTGCACGAAAAAGAATTTCCTGACTCAACTGCCATTTCGACATTTTAAAGTTTAACAATACTCCGAGGATGTGAAACGCTATCCAAACGCTCGCCTAGCTTAATTTCATCCCCCAGAACAAATTATAAGTTTAGAGCGACTTGGGAGAGCCAGTAAATTATTTCGGTGCTGCCTGTTTATACGGATATTTCGTTTCACTGCCAACTCCACGGCCGACTGAAGAGCGAGAGAGAGAAAACTTTAGCGCACTCGTTTGGAGTTTTTGAATAATACAATGGGAGTTCTGTAATTGCCTGTTTGTTGCTTATAAAAGTCGATATACTTGTTTGCTTTAGCTGCGATGGACGAAGTTTGGCGAGTTAATTGATTCTTAAGCTTGTTTGAATAACCGATTACTGGATATCTGCATAAATATTTTCTTGAAATAAGTTTTAGCATGAATTTGGACTTCATTACAGCTGCGCAAGTGACTGTAAAGTTCTGATTGCTTAGTCCGGGTCCACAACACGACAAACGATGTTATAGAAGAATGTTGTATAGTCTTTTTTAAATGTATTTTGGTCAAAATACATTGTTTAGCTTGTAGTTATTTAAATTTACTAAGCAGTGGTACCGGAAATACTACTTAGTATACAAGATAGAAATGTGACAAACATCACATCAATCTCTATGTATAATAATATCTAACAGAATGTTAATAAAATATATAATAAAATAGCAAATAGCGGGTCTAACTCATTTAGGTTACAAGTTTAGGTAGTTTTTAAGGTTTGATAAGAAAGTATTATAACTTGACATAATTTTCATAATATCTGGTAAAAGATTAAACTTACTTATAGCTTGACTAAAGGGATTACTAAGCCCAATATTGGTTCTTACATTGCACTGATAGATATTATTTCGTAATCTAGTCTGACATGTATGGAAATTTTTGCAAAAGTTTATAACTATGTTACGTTTGAGTTTTTTATTTATAATGTTATAAGTATAATTGCATTGTTCTTATTCCAACAATCTGTTCAATTGGCATCCCTTCAATTCTGTAAATAGGTTCTGTGTATTAGTCACTCATACAAAAATTGAGTTTTCAAGATATTATTTTGTAAAACTTGTAGTGGATTTAATTTAAGCACTCCACAGGTACCCCTTATATGTAACATATATGTATATAAAGTAAGTCAGGGAATATGCATTTTATACATATAACCTTAGTAGGTTAGGTAGTTTCTACATTTATACAACGCACTAATCATAGGAAACACTTTTAGTGATATGTTAGCTAACAGTGACTGATTTGCTGAACATATAGATAAGTGATCGTACTTTTTTTACTTCTCTGCCAACAGCATCGACTGCTCTGGTCATTAGTCTTGTGTTCTCTGTAGGCTTTCTTACTGATTCCCGGCGCCACTCTAGAAATATCACTGTTAATTAGACGCAAACAGTAAAGGCTCAGGTGGGAATTTTCGCGGAGCCTTTTCTTATGGATATCTATTTCTGATTGAAAAAGCAGAAATAAATTTCCGCCTCTAACGTGCTATATATATATATATATATATAGCATACAGTGCGGACTGAAACTAGTCTATAGTGCTATGCCTGACATGTCAAGAAAAATAGTGATGATTTACGTTCAATTCAGCTTTTCTACATTTTTATTAATTTAATGTGCATATTTAACACGCCTTTCTTAGCAATCAGTCATAATGACGGGATCAAATGTATTCATATGTGGCTGTTAATACCTTATATTCATCAAATTGAATATAAACGATTTGATTGCATGACCGCAGCGCGACTTAATCAGGGAACATATAATTGAGCACACTACAAAAATAGAAAAGATCTCATAATTAGAGTCATTAAATTAATTCCACATATCTCAAGCATTCGTCCTGCTGAGTGATGCTAGAGGTACGAGAATCAACCCTCTATCATTATCGTGATATTAGTGCAAGGTCTACCGCTTCAATAGCACAAATGGTAATAGTACAGTCAACAAGGGTCTGTTTGACATTCCTCAAGTATTTAGGATAGAGTAAAATAACACTATAATTACTATTAAACTGTATCGATGAGCATGAGCTCATAGACCAGTGCAACGATTTGTTAAACCCCGGCCACACGTGCATGCCTTACCTTGTACTTGCTTGTGAAAACCGGTTTGTATCGGGAAACCCGGGCATGTGGACGGTAGCTCGCGCAAACCGAAAAGCGTGGCATGTGTAAATTTCAGTCTGCTGAAAGTTTTGGCTTGCGCCAACTGGTTTGCATGGTAAAACCTGTGTGTGTGTGTGTGACCATAGGGTTCAGTTTTAAGGATAGCAGCACCTATATGAAATAAGTCAGTTTCCGAATTATTAAGTAATTGAGGTTTGCGCGAGCTTACTTGATTGGTGTGGACTCTCAGCGGTATACCGTCTTATTTGCGCAAACTAGACCGTGCAGGCAAGTCGTTGTCATGTGGCCGCCCCTTTAGACATGAAAAAGAATCTTCTTCTTCGGAGGCTGGCAATCACTGCAATTTTGACCTCTGATATCGCTGCCCGGAACAATTGGTTGTAGTTGCATCCAAACTACTCCCTTAAAATTCTCAGCCGGGACATCCTTCTTCTTCAGATACTTCGTTTTCCTTGTAATTTACCTTGCATGGTCAATTGCAACAGTTGACATTTGCCGTTCTGCATAATATGACCTAGATACTGTAACTTCCTCATCTTAAAAGAATTATCTCCTTTTCTTTACCCAACCTTTCGAGTACCTATTCGTTTAAGACCTTCTCCGTCCGAGAGATCTTCAAAATTCTTCGATAAGCCCACATTTCAAGACCCTCTAGCTTATTCAGGCATTGTTTGTTCACAGTCCATGAATCTACTCCGTACATGAAAACCGATAAAAAAGCAGTTAAGAATTCGAAGTGTCAGTTTTAGGGTTATGTATCGACTATATAATATCCGTTTCATTGTGGAAGCTATGGCTGTCTCTATTCTTATGCGGATTTTTTGTGTAGTCATTTGTTTCATTGATGTTAAGTCCCCAAATAGTTATAGTTTTTGTTCGTTCTTTACAGATATATTCACTTTCTATAGGTTTCTTTGCCATTATCATGAATTTAGTTTGAGGAATATGCTTTTATTAAAATAACAAGTGGCCAATGAAAAAAAAACATGTATCTAAGAATTCTGTAGTTAAAGAATTGTTCGGAAACTTTTAAATCACTCATTAACGAGTATTGAAGAAATGAGATGATATCTAGTAAATACCTGATTTACCAGCTATTAGCTACGAACCAAAGAAAATAGATTCTTCAAAGTTACACCTGTTTTGGCTTTTACGTATCAACTAAAAACGAACGAATATATAAAAAAGAATAAACCACCTCTTACGCTTTTTCTTGATGACAGGAATCCACCTAAAAACGAACCGAGTTTCCTGTCCTCCGAAAAACTACGCCACTGCTTAAAAGCAACCACGTTATTAGTGCCAGCCAGCTTATGCAACTTTTGATTATTTTTTATTGCGTATGCTAACTCATATATTTATGTTACACTGTTTGGCTAGAAAGCCACAGATAATTGCAGTTAATTTATGTTCGCTAATGTGTGTTTCACACTAATTTGGATAATTACTATGTACGAGTTAAGATAATTTGGTGTTATTGTTAAAAAGCTGTACATAATTTGTATTCAAGTGATACACCGCCATTGTCGCATCAAATACATGTGTAAATAGATGGAAACCCAACTTTTTTGTCTCTTGCTGTCTTTTCATATCTCACTTTTGATTTCGAGTAAAAAAGTGAAAACCATATAGCCTGTCGAAAAAAATGTTAAAATAATACAACTAAACTTGGTTCCTCTTATTGATAAGACGTAATTCCATTGGCGTATTTCTGATCCAAATTCAAGTATAAAAGTTCAAATAACCATGTGTTCTAAAGAGTGGTGTCAAAACATCAATTCTTTTCCAAACTTTGACACCCTGTATCTTGAAAACCAGACTCTTTAGGACACATGTTTATACTTTAATTTGGATCAAAAATACCCACTTTGAATTACGGCCTGTTACAAAGTTAACCTGCTTTGTTTTGAAATTTTTTTCGACAGGCTATGAAGTGGTATTTATTGTTTACTCGAAAGTAATATACGAAGAGACATCAAGACACAAAAAAGTTGTGTTCTTATCTGGATAATCCGAAAACAACATTTAATTTTTTTAAGATCAGTAGCGTACATTTTTTGCTAATAGTAGTTGTGGGACAGCCCCCCGAGACTCCACTGGCAATAATAATTATCTTCGAGTCTGCTGACTTAGCGCCTATAGCAGTGGACATCACTGCCAATTACCAAAAAAAATGAGGGCCTGCTCTATAAATTAATCCAAAAGAGCTTTCCATTTTGTATCCTGAAACTTTTGAAACCCTTTATAGAAGGAAGGAAATTTCGGATAAAAATTGACATGTATTTTCGACAATACGTCCTATTGAGGCCGGTGTTCCTCAGGGTTCGGTCTTTGGACTCTCATTTCATTCACGATATCTCATGCCCAGCAACTGTGAGGTTCTATCTCTATGCTGACGACATCGCACTAGCGGTACAGTCATGGTCCAGCAACCTAGTCCATGACAGGCTACAGACAGCGGTGAATGAAGTACTATAGTGAGCGGATCGGTGGTTCATTAAAATAATTCCAAAGCGCAGGCTACCCATTGTTCCAAAAAGCATCGCGCCACTCCGCCAGAGGTGTCTATTAACGGAACTCTATTACGGTGGAGCTCTTCCATCAAATACCTACCTAGACAAGGGTATGATAAGGCGAAATCATACTGAGATGTTAAAAAAAAATTCCAAATTACATTTCGAAAGCTTGTGCTATGTAGAACTTCAAAAATTAAGTCTGGTTAACAAAATTCTGCTGTACACAATTATTAGACTCACAATTACCTACGCATGTGGGGCTTCCTGTTTTCTAGTTATGACGCACATGCGAGCTTGTGTGTATTTCAAACGAGACCCTGCATGAAAATCTCGACATTCCTTACATCAAAACAGCGCAGCGGCGCTATGAACAAGCGGAATCGCATAGCATCCCTTTGCTGAGTGACTCAGTGGACTACACGATCGAGCAAGTCCGCAAATATTCCAGGCTGCGGCTCGCACTGTAACCAAAATTAAGTCGTGAAATTTTTGATTATATAAACTCATTTTTTAGCAACATTTCATACCACCAAAATCTCGTTTAGAGAGCATCATTATCCTAGTTATTTTAACGATGCCTATTGTAACAGGTGCTCTTTTCTCTTTGCTCTTCTTCCTTCCTCTCTTTCTCTTTCTTTTCTTAACATAACATTTTCTGGTTTCTGGGTGACCAGGCCGACAGAATGACAAACTGACTGACAAACTATCACATAAAGGCAAATGTCCTCCGGATCGCCTTGACAGCTAACGACGAGCACTAGTGGTACCTTGTATCTTAAAAACGAAGCTTTTGTGCAGCCATGTTTCTATGAAATTACCAACTTAGAATCAGTTTTTCTATCGAGTGTTAAAGTCCTGCAAGGTACTGATAAATTAAAACAAAAAAAAAACCTTTTTAAAAAAGCTTTCATTTAAATGCTCTAAAAAGCAGAAAATACATTTTTCATGTTAACTATCAAGTTAGCCTCTTAAATTGGAGCCATGCTAAGATCTTGGATGTTGAATCTAACTACATATTTTAAAAGATAATTTTTGGAAATAATCCAGATGTCAATCGTTCTCCCTTGTCCGCATTCTGTCTCCGCATTTCACAAAGAAACGGTCGTTTCATCACTTATTAGACCAAGAAGGTCTTTATTAAGTAAATCTTAGATCGAAAAATGTGTGTATTTAAGCCACGAATTTTACAATGCCTTCGTGTTTAAGTAACATGTAAGGGTCGTTTGTGTGTTTTTTGTAATTTTACACTTATACGTTCGTTTGTTGCTGACCTGCTTGTTGAAGACAATAGTAATTTTTTAAAATTGTGACGATTACAGTAGAGCTGGCATTTTAAAGTCTATGTACTCAATACAGTGCTGTTTTACGTTGGGAAACCTCAACATTGTCAGTATACTGAGAAAATTTCATTTATAATATTTTGAAACTCAATTTTTTCTTTTCTTCTAGCTATTGTAGAAAGTCCCGAAAATGGCAATAAACATTGCCGAAAGCTTGACAGTTAACACCAGAGTCTCCTTGCAGTGACCCAAAGTCATTTTTCAAAATTTTTGGCCACAACCCCAAGATTTTCTCATCTATATTAGGTTTTTTGGCCATAAGCTCCCTTGGTATTGATATTTTGATATTTATATGTCACATTTTCGAGCCTTGGTCAGACTACAGTCTTAGCAATTGCAAGATCTGCTTCCACAAGCCATTAATTAGCAGATTAGTGGTTGCGGTGTTTCGGTCGGACGATCAGGAAAATCGTTCATGGGTTGGTGGGCCCGGTGGCGTGTGTGTGGATTTTTCGCACATCGCTTATTTTACAGGAGCATAAAATTAGCATCGGCAATGACGGTGTCGTGACGCATTGGTGCTTGCTTAATGTCATTAAGCCAAATGAGCGGTTGTTGGACGTCACGATGGGTACGTTCATAGCAGTTAGGCTCATTTCGCACTTACCCCGTTGTCGGGCATCCGGTGACGGTTAACAGACTGTCATGTCATGTCGGGAAGAATATTACTTTTAGCTATGTTTCGGTTCCGCTGTGAATCGTCCTGGAACTGAGTGAAAACGTTCAAGATATAGTACCTGTAATTTTATGGCCTTAATTTCCTAAAAAGTTAATCCCCTGTATATAATGGCAAGAAACATATATTATACAGCGCACAGTGTCACGTGCCGGATGTTGAGGCCAGTACCATCAGGGCCACACTAACATTAAAGAAGAAAGCTAAACGTGGTTGCCTATTAGATTTTTAAAATATATTAACCTTATAATCATCAACATCATAGTCACAATGTCTTGACAGACATGTTGTGAACTCGTGAAATGCATAAGTCGGAGCTAGAGTATTACCGACACGAATATTATCAATGGTTTTGAGAACTGTAGCTCGCCATCGTTCGCGATTTACTGTCAGTTCAGTGGCGCTCTTGATTCTCATATCTAGCAACCCAACGTGTAGGGGAACGGCCACGGCGCCGCCCACTCGGGGCGTGATCCTGAACTACAAGTTTCTCCATATTATCGCTTCTGTGAATATGTCCGAAGAATGTAAGCATTCTCGACGACACAATGGAGGATAGTCTCTTTGGATTACCGAGCTCATCCAGTATGGAAACATCAGTTCGATGGGCGGTATAAGGAATTCTCAGCATTCTCCTCCACGTCCAAATTTCAAAAGTATCTATGCGAGCTCGATCTGCCTTCTTAACAGTCCAAGTTTCCGAGGCATACAAAAATATGGAGAACACAAGAGACTGAACCAGCGACATTTTGGTAGCTTTAGTGATGTTATGTCCCTGCCATATTTTAGTAAGCTTTGTCATGGCCACCCGTGCCTGTTGAATGCGCCGTCGAATCTCATTCTCACAGCTACTCGAATTGTCGATCAAAGAACCGAGGTACACAGAACTTTGAACTACCTCACAACGGCCTATTGACTTTATTTCTCGATGATTGTCATGCTCTCTATCTACGATCATAACCTTGGTCTTATTGTAGACCATATGCTGCACTGTGTTGTTCTAAAATGTTTAACAGAGCTACTAGTTCTTCCTGAGAAGTAGCAAGGGTTGTATCAACAGCAAATCTTAAGTTAGATATTTTGCTTCCGCCAATAGTTATACCGCCACTCCAGTTGTCCAAAACCTGTCTCATCACAAATTCCGAAGTAGATGTTAAATAACATCGGAGATAATACACATCCCTGACGAACTCCTTTTCTGGTTGCTGTTTGACCAGACAGGTTACCATCAATTCTTAAACGAGCCGAGCTAGACTCATAGAGTTGCTGTATGAGAAAAACAAAGTGATGGTAAGGATTTCTCGCAGTTTAGGCCACTTTACGTTATCAAACGCCTTAGAATAGTCCAAAAAGCAGATAAAAACTGGAAAATAATTTATTATTTTATTTATTATTAATAACCTTATAAAATGAACAATAAATTCTCTAAAAATATTTTTTTAGAAACGAAAAGTCCAAATCAGATTCAGATTAGTCGGTATCATTCAGGCTGATAATAATTTCATTCGGTCGTGTATTTAGAAATGATGAGTTCACATTTATTACATGTTTAATGCAGTTTAGTCATTTTTCTTACGTTATTAAACGTACCTGATCTCTAATAAGATTCATAACTGCGGATGACCTTTGGGGGTAATTATTGTACTTTCAAATCGCTCCATATTAATTCAATCGGACTAAAAATACAAAAAAGTGGGTGAAGGTGAAGGGTGAAAATCTTAAGACTTCACACTAACTACTTCGCGCCATTTCATCAACGATATACTTTTTATCAAAGTTGTAGCTTTTTCCAATTCCAATAATTGACTTTTTTTTTAATTTCTGGTGGAATTGTGATATTGTGTTTTGTAAAAAATCCAATAATCACAGCTTTTCTAAACGACGTGTTAGGTATTTTTCCAATAATCTGGAATTTCTATTTCACTTCTTTCTATTTCTTAAAGCACCGAATCGAAGATAAGGTAGTCCACGGTTTTAAAAAAATGACATTTCGTACAGTCCGACAACAGTACAAGTAAAAAGTAGATAATTAACAGTTAAGTTTTTTTTTAGTATCTGTTTCTATTTTCTCTAGAGGTAACGCGGTAACGGAACGCGCACTCTAACGGAATATTACTCTGGGCACTCACAACCTCACATATGACGTGTTCCACAGTTTCGTCTTCGCTTTCACATATTCTACATATATAGGTGTTACCCCATAATGTGGAGGTGTTTCCTGGTTTGACAATGGCCAGTCAGGAATCCTACTATGAGACGCATGTTTAACCTCATCATCGCCAAGTATATTGCCATACCAAAATCTGCAAGGGCAAGGCAAATTCTTTCCATCGTTTTACCATTTGTAGTTCTTTCCATCGTTTTACCATTTGAGCATGGGAATGGTCACATGGAGGTACTCCTCCATGTGACCTTTCGCATGGAGGTATTCCTCCATGTGACCTTTCAATATCAACTGCAATTTTTCGTGTTAATATATGAATCAGAATTAATTTGTATGACCTGTTAATTTCAGAGGGCACGTTAGTAATAATGTAACAAAAATGCCAGGAGGAGGAGGAGGAGAAATACCAGATACCAAGGAAATAACGAGTTTACGGAAAACAATGTTTATGCCATTGTACCACTCGTAGGTATTGGAGCATTATACCTTTTTTGGACGTTCCTCGCATCATAATATTTGATTTAGCTGCTATTACCTATCACTCATTGCCTGAAGCTTGCAGCTTGCACAGTAGCGTGCCAAGGTCCCCCGCAATTTTTTTCACGGGGCCCCCCTCTATATAAAAAAAATAATATTCAAATCGATTTATAGATAGAAAAAAAATTGTGACCTCAACTTTATATTTTTTTCTTTCCAGTTTTTGAAGAATAATAATTCATAGACCTTAGGTACAACATGATTATACATCGATAATCACTTTAATATAACAAACTCCATCTATATTATATGGCCACTATGAGTTTTAGGTTTAGAAAACTACAGAATTTGAGATATAACTATATTTAGTAAAAATTACTAACACACAATTCAAAACTATAACAAAACCAAAAATAAACAAATAAAACACCTTAACTGTAAATGTATCAAGTATTTGATCTATTTGGTCTAAGTCTGTGCCCTCTGCCCATTCATTTTCTATTGAAATTAATGCCAAAGAAGTTAGGCGCGATTCATCCATTCTCGATCTTGCAAAACTATTTAATAGTTTTAGTTTTGAAAATGATCGTTCTGCTTGAGCCGAACGTGAGCACCAAGGCATCGGCATCGACTGTCAAGGATTCCCAGAAATAACTTGTCGGCACCAACGAATTCGAATTGGTTAGAAGAAGTAAACAATCCAAAGTAGTGATTCAGCGGCAGCTTGATGATGGTATCTATAGCATACTGACCGCTGATAAACCCGTATACCCTTTGTTCCTATACCCTCTTCGAGATAGCAGGAAAAGAACTCATAAAATAATGGCATGAATAGTGGAATAATATAAATAGCAACCTTGTTTTGGTTGATCGTTTCGGGTTTATTGTTATAGTTTTGAGTAAATTTTGGATTTTAACAGTGCAAAAGTTAAAAGACCATTTTAAGCAATTCCGCAAGATTTAAATACTGCGGATTTCTGTGAAAAATAACACCATTCTTGTGAACACAGTAAATAACAACAACGGGGTCTTGGGAACACACACCTGCCTGTTAGAGCATTTATCTACAATAATAAATAATCTATAACCTATTCGAATTCGTTGCCACAGATACGCGTCTCGTCAGTGTAATGTTGCACACTTATTTTTGCCGTTTTGAATTCTACGTTCGACTACGTTGTCGTGTTGTCAAATTTTGTCATAAAGTAAGTCCTGAAAAGGCAAAATATGGCAAAATATAAGTATTTAATTTGATTTTGGAAAATTATGATTCCATCGCTACAAAATTAAGTATATATATGTATTATAGTTATTACTATGTACAAAGCTTGTTCGAGATAGTCGAAGTGGAGGCTGAGCGGGGGCCCCCCCAGATGGCTCGGGCCCTTTCGGCACGCCACTGAGCTTGCAGCATGAAAAAAGTGATTTAATAATTTTAATCTATTATCCCATCCCAACTTTCGTGGTCCAAGGAAGAACTAAACTAAATTACTATCAGTGTCTCTTTCTTTCGAACATCCCTACTCGTCTCGTCTTAAATATAAGGGGCCGCCACTGATTGCAAGCATAGAAAAACAACATCGACGATATACATTGCCTGTCGTAAAAATGATGCCAGTGATTTATTGAGCCGTTAAAGTAATTGGTATAAAATTATCTCCCCTATCTATCTCTTAATGTACTGCGTTTTTTAATTATTTTTTCTTTGTTCGCATGTCTTGAAAGAGTCGAGATCTTTAGATAGCGAGCACAGGTATTCATTACATCACGCAACAATGATAATTTGTGTGTTGTATAACTAAACATTTATTCATTACTGAGAGACGACTGAGCAATCAACTCTATAGACCAGGTGGATAGATTCCTGCAAGTGCACATTGGCGGATCTAGGGGTGGACATAGGGGTGCACACAATCTGCGTGAAGGGGGGTTGGTCCAGAGTTCACCACCCTATAGCCCTGCCAACCCAAATGCAACAGTATACAGGGTGAGTCAAGCTCAACGCCTCGGAGTATCGTGACCAAGCGATATCTATTTTCAGACAAATAACTATGCGAGTATACAGGGTGATCAATTTATAATCCGAATTTTGATACCTCCGTCATTATGGAAGATACAAAAAAACTTTCAAATAAAAGTTATAGGTAAAGCGAAGGTATACATTTTAAAATTATTCTTTAATATACAAGGTTATTCATAAAGTCACGGCATACCAAAGTGATGTTTTTCAAACGGAACACCCTATATATTATCCCGAATTTGCATTGCGTTCCTATTCCCTATTCCGGAAATATAGGTTATACAGGGTATTTTCAGAGATATGGCCACATTTATGTGAAAATCTTAATGAATTCATCACCCTGTATCTTGAAAAATACATAACTGTAGACCTGATTCTCAATGCTAGAATAATTTCGTGGATGTCTAGTTTTGCCTAAAATTATCAAGTTTCTGCTATCTTTGATTTCGTGCTCAGGGTGAACCAAAACTCACGACCATAATGTTCTTTGTTATTTTAAATGAAACACTCTGGATTTTATAGCATCGCCAGAAAGTTCTGACAAAATACTTCCAGTATTATTAAACATTCCCTATTCCTATATGTAACAGTTATGGACTTATTTCGATTTAACACATACTATAAGGCGATTTGTTCAAAAGGGAAATGCTAATTTTTTTGATACGATTGAATGTAAAATTTGATAGATTCTCTAACGCTGTGAATATCAGTCTGTGGTCCGTGGTAGGCTGTTCAAATGCGAGAAAACAACTAACTTAGCAGAAAGGTACAGAGAAACTATAGAGTAAAGAGACAAGATTAACAAAATCCTTACAACAAATCCAACTCTCACCAGCGATATTGACCTCCAGAAGGATCATACTATCAATGTTTTTCAAAATGGTGGAAATCTTCATAACTATACAAAAAGGAAGAACGCGTATTGCAATACTATCCCATAAAGGATTTGCATGCCACTAAGGAAGCAGATTATGACATGCTCATTAGCATAGGACTATATTTTCGCTGACACTACTGCCAATGTCACCTACATATGAAGATATTTTTTAGTTCGATGCTAGTGATAGGCAAAAGACAATTCATTTGCTTGTTCCGTAACAGTGCCCGAAATACGCCACTGTTTTACCACCCTGCCATGAAACACACCACGATACTTGACATCCTGCGGTGTGACATACTTGAGATGCCACCCGACAGAATGTCAAGATTCTTGGACATCGAGATCCCATATGAGCTCAATCTAAGGGATAGATCGGATTGGGTCCAAGGAGAATCTCGACATGTGTCGAATGGTATCACTTGGTACACTGAAGGCTCCAAAAATACGTCAGGTACAGGAGGAGGCATATACGGTGGTAGACCTAGGCAGAACTTAAGTGTGCACTTAGGTAAACTGGCTGTCGTTTCCAGACAGAAATGGCCGGAATTTTGGAATACGACAGAATATGCACAGATGCAAGGATACAGCAAAAAGACTGCCTATGTAAACACACAGATCCGGGCGGCTCTGATGGCCTAAAGATACTGGTGAAGACTAACCAGGTAACGTTATCTTGGGTGCCTAGTAATATAGGAGTGAGTGTAATGAGAGGGCCGATAGGAGTGCCAACGAATGCGCAGAACTCCCTCTCATCGGGCCAGAACCAGCATGTGGTATATCGTATAACATGATACGGACAGTTGTCACCAGATGGGTGTCAAATGAGCACCAGAAGAGCTGGGACAGAGTGGCGGGGAAAAAGGATGCTGGGGGACCCTGGTATTCTAATACCACATAAAAGTGGTTGGATTTATAACTGGCCATTGGACGTTCAGTGCACACCTGCAACAGCTAGAGTTTGAAGTGACAAACCCTTGAGTGAAAGCAGGAACTCGTATCTGAATGTACGCTAGAAGGGAAGACAGAAGACCATAGTGCAATGCATCTCAAAGTACGCAAAGAACTTAGAATGAGACTCTGTTTGATTCCGTTGACTAGGGGTGCACAATAAATCCGCCACTGTCAATGTTCTAAATGGCGCGAACTCTTAAGGTCTTACTTCCTGTTTCCTAGTTCTGTAGTATAAACATCACGATCGCCATCTTTCCATTTGGCAACATTGTTCTTAGTCACTGTTGGAACTGGGGTTTACGGATATACTAGAGCGAGTATCGTGTAAAAAGGTCGTTTTTATGTGTTGGCGTGCTGAAAGTCCTTTGTCGAATAAAAACGACGTCGGCGGCGTTTTATTCGCCCGTAATTATGATGGTTTGGAGTTTTATTATGCAATAAAAATGGAGGACGACGTCGTTATGTATATACGCGACCGCCGCATGTTGTCGATGTGCCCTCAGTCGTCCATTATACGCGATACGGTCTTCACTGGGTCGATGTAGCCGGTTGATGGAGCTTTTAAGGTCACTATGAAATTGATTTCATGCATAAAAAGCAGCAAAATGCACGTAGCTTAACGATCGAGAAAATTACTAATAGATTTTCCTCGAAGTGTTCAAGATGGGGGTGATCCGCTTCAATCGGTTGTGACTACTTAGTTTTTGGTAAAAATTCTATGAGGCAGAGTTATTCCAAGTTTTATACAGGGTGGTCCAATAAGCGCGCGGTGTTCTCTAGCGGCCTTATCGTTTAAATTAGAAGAAAATTACTTGAATAAAAAATGTTTGTTTTCAAATGATCTACTTGCAGAAAATAATTTCAAAGATGGCGGACATCCGGTTATACCGGAAGTAGACGTATCAACCGTATTTTAAATAGAACACCTTATGATATATTATTACGATTTTGAATCCAGCATTGATTTTTAGATCTACGATGCCTATCTTCGAAGTTATTCAGCAATCTTTAGAAAATTTGACGTTTGTAGTACTTACAAAAAAAGTCAATATCTCGGAAACGAGATACGACAGAAAGATGCGGTTTTCGGTTTTTAAACAAGCACGAAAACATACTTGTATTTCATTAAGATCGTTGTTCAAAGGCAGATTAAACAAATAGACTAGCAATTTTCAAATTTGAAAAGTTTGAAACGTTAAAAACTTCTTTTTTTCAAATGGGATGGTATGATAAGTTTCACATCAGTGGATGCAAAATTAAATTCTCTTTCACTTTTATTTAAGTACATGTGGTTCTATCTTTGACGGTTTTCAAGATATTTACGATTTTGTAGTTATTCTATAATGGCGCGTAGGACTTGGAAAAATCGTAGGTAGCGTAGCTCGCAGATGAAACAATTGGCAGGAAACCTTTCATCCAAAGTGTTTCGGCCGCTAATAGTGAAATGTGCTTTCGCTCCATCTAACTGTAACCACATTATTCTTAAAAAAGTCCAGTGGTAAATTTTCAAATTTTCATTTAGGAAATTTTGGTTTCTCATGCGGTTTCCAGTAATACCATCCCAAATCTTTAGACTCCATGCTGGTTGTCAACAAACATCTTAAAATTTGGAATTACGTCGGCGTAAAATACGAGAGGAGGAAACATGTAGTTAATGAAGATAGTGAGTGAGGTGAGGTGATATTGGACCACCCTGTATACAGGGCTGTCCAATAAATGCGCGGTGCTCTCTGGTGGCTTTATCGTTTAAATTATAGGAAGATGTTCCGAATAAAAAACGTTTATTTTTAAATGGTCTACTTGAAGGAAATAATTTCAAAGATGGCGGACATCTGGATATACAGGAAGCAGGCATCAACTTCCTTATTTTAAATATGTAGAATACCCTATACCCATATTATTGCGTTTTTGAGTTCAGCATCCATTTTTAAGTCCAGTTTATCGACCATAGTTTATGTCTACGAAGCCTATTTTCGGAGTTACTCAGCAATCTCTAGAAAATTTGACATTTGTAGCCCTTCACAAAAAATTTTAATGTCTTGGAAACTAAGCGCGACAGAGAGATGCTGTTTTCGGTTTTGAAAAGAGAAAGAAATGTAGTTTCACACATTTGTTCTACCAATATGCGGTCGTTCCTTGAATGTCCAAATTAGATGGCCACGCCTTTGTTCGTAGCTGTCCAAAGCTTGAAGAGGTCTAGCAAATTTAATCACCTATTTCCCAATCATTCATTTCAAACGTTACATGATAATGTCATTAGTCGGCAAAGTTTCCAAAATCAGGCTGGAAACAGTGATGTTTGTCTTTTCTAATCATCCATGTTCAATGATATCTAATTCCAAAGCAGCTATTGTTGCAATGTCATGAATGCAGCTGTGTAAAGGTGCCGTTATACGAAGAGTAGAGTGACACGTCTGTAGGGAAGGGCCATCGCGACAAGCTTTACATATTTGTATGTATTGGACTTAAAGCCCCTTCACCTTAGATTGGCCAAGCGGGATTTATATACTTATGAAAAGGTGTATAACAGCTAAGCCACTAACACGTCTCCTACATGGGCATCGTGTAAAATCTTTAATTAAGGGTCTAGGGTATAGCGCGCGAAATTGAGAATTCAAGAAAAGACGTATTCCCGTGTTAGCGAGGAGGCTGGCCGCCTGTTCCCTTTCTCCAGTATGTGTCTAAGATGGGGGAGATAAGTCCAAAGGTAAGGTCCAAAGGTCACCATAAAAATGAATTTCGCATTTCCAAGCTCCTGATCTTACCTTCAAACTTAGAGTAATGATTCAAAAAGCAAATTGAAGAGAAAAGCTTGCGCTTTGTCACCTATTTGGCCTTTTTTTCATATAGTGTTTGGTTGTTAAATTACAGACATTTGAAGAATGTTTGATTTTGCATTGCGAGTTTTTTTGCACACTAAAAACTTTTTTGAGAAAACCGCAAATAGTTGTTATTTATTAAGGTCTTAACTGTATTCAAGTAGCCCCAAAGCATCTGCTGTTTGGCTGTTTACGATTAATTTACGGATAGTCTGCACACAAAATTTGTATTTGCCGATGCTAATGTCATTTTACTGTGGATCCGTTCCCTACAAACTCGCATTCGTAAATGCGGCCAGGTGGCGTCTGTTGGCGATAAATCAGGAAAGCAAAAGTACTGTGCGCGGACAGAAGCGATTTGGGGCTGCAGCCACACGACACTAGATTTTCGCAATTTCAAATGTCAATTGTCAGTACAAAGGTCTAAAGCTACAGCCACACTACTCGCGAGATTACCCAAAGTTAGTCAGATACAAAAGTGTGGATGGCTACTTCGCTTCGCTGCGAACCACTTCCTGTCGTTGTCGGTTTCAGCGCCGAAGCAAAGGACCGAAGTCCCGAGGTGAAGCGGCCGAGAGCGTGCAAAATTTCTCCTGAAGTTAAGCGAGTAGTGTGGTGATCCTTCATGTGCTTGCCTTATTTTGACAAGGTACTTCGACAAGGAACTACGCGAGCCGTGTGGCTGAGGTATAAATCATGATCGCCCAAACGAGTATCGACGTGTAAGGGTAAAAACAGTAGTGTGACCAACGTAAATTGACCAGCTGAAAGAATTCCGTGAAAGAAGTAAGGACATTGCCATAACTCTTAATAAATATATCCTATTTCCATCTTTTTCGACTTGTTTTATTTGATATACAAAGGAAACGGCGAATAATTTATATTCACTTAATACCCTATTTATCTACTTCATAAAACTTATAACTACAACCGGCAACAGCAGATTTTATTCCCCACCTCAAAGACGCTCCAGCATCGGGATTGGATAATCACAGCAGACTATATTTAATGTCTCTGTTATACTTACGTTTTCTATTCATTTTTAAACTCGACATGATAATGACGATCGCTACCTGAGGGAACCTCCCGCTACCCCCTTCCTCATGCCGCGCTGGTCAATTAACGATGGTCACACAGTATAAGTAAGCAATAATAGGACGTAAAGCGCTTACCACAAGGTACGGTTTAGAAACAACTAGCATTCATTATCTATTTGAGCAGTAATCGGGCATCTGAAGCAGCCGCCAGACGCGCCAGCCAAACCGTACCTTTACACTGCACAACAAACGTGTGGCTCTCCCCGCCGTGTAACGGGACCTTAAGAAGAAAGATGAGCACAAGCGTCGGCATAACAACAAAGCTCTCACTATTTTACGATGATTGTCATGTTGACGATATACATGCGGCGGCAACCTATACATCGGACACAATACTATGTCCGTGCGATGCAAATTATGTTGTTCATGTCGGGACACATTATAAATACCATGCGACCAACGCTGCTTGTCGGAAAGCGATGACTGCAAAATACGTTATTTGCATTTGCATTCTCTATCCTTCCCCTTGCCCTGCCGGCTTATCAGAATAAAATCTAGACAGGCGCGACAGGAATATATAATGACAGCTGACACGATCAAATAAGCGGGCGAATCAATATTGTTAAGACTGCGACGGAAACAATGACCATCTAGGATAACTACAAAAAGCGCATGTCATATAAATTACTATCGTTTGACATTCATCTGATCAGCTGGTATTTGAGCATGATAAAAATAATAATATACAACCCTCAGGCTGAGATTTTTAAACCAAGAGAAAAGTCTCTATACAGTTGGCTTTAAGTTACGCACAAACAAGCAGAAGACTGCCTACCTCAAAAGGTTTTAGCTTATCTTAAAGCGCAATAGTCTGATCAAGGACTGTTTTGAACAACGAATTTAAGAGTAAATTCTAATTCAGTAATCGGAAGTCACAATGACTAAGTAATGTGTAGTAAAGTTGCACAAACGGCACTTATTTTGGTATGTAAGAGTTTTTGTTAAATATTTAATGGACAAAATATTTGTCTATCCAGCTTATCCACTGGCAATTCTTTGAAGTGCCAAGAAAATTGCAATAGAAGTTAATACTTCAAGAAGCGCTTCTTATTGATGGCTGGTTACAATGCTGTTTTACTTCAATAAATTATACCACAATTATTTGGCTAAACCACAGCAAACAACATATATGTCATTCTGCAATGTAGAAAGGTCTTGGATGACATCAGGTGTCACTTATGTGGGTGCTGAGTCATGCTGGAGTTTGTGGCAATGAAGTGGCGGAGGCGCTTGCAAGACGAGGGTTGAGGAATAGTTTCCTGGGTCCTGAGCTGGCTGTGAGGCTGGCAGCAGGTACTATTAGGAGAAAAACAGAGGTGTGGTTGCAGCATCAGCATCTTGTGAGATGGAGAAGAATCTCTGGACATCTCCGTCAAGCTAGAGACTTATTTTAGAACCTCTGGCCAAGGCTTCTGTCTCTCACTGGACAGAAGCCAGCTAAGATTACTTGTCGACCTGCTATTCGGCCATAACACCTTCAAACGTCACTTATGTGTAATGCGAGTGGCAAGTGATCCGACGTGTACACGCTGTGGAAAGGAGGAAGAGTCCTTGGCACACGTTTTATGTCGCTGTGAAGTCCTGGGTATCACAAGCAGACCATACTAGGTTTAAGGGTTGTTGAACCTAAGGGATATAAGACAGGCAGGACCGCAGGCTATCCTCACTTTTGTGATGACAGCTGGACTTGGGAACTAGGGTACGGAGAGGTGCATAAGGGCCTGTTTGTAGGCTTATGCACTGGTGGTTCTGGTCACCAAAAAGCTTCTCTCCCTCTTTCATTCATTCATTAATTAATTCACAATTAATCATAGCCATGCCATACCTCCCACACGCCAACTATGTTTGCCATGCTCTATAGGACTGAATACGCTTTACTTGAAAATATTTTTCCCGTATTTGGCTTTAAACTTACGGGCATACATTTGCAAACTACCAGAAGCTATGAAAGTACCGTTTGATGAAAAATGTTAAGCCTTTCCATGCTATGTATTTAGTATTTTGCTACATAACATCGGGCGGCCGTAAATTTACCAAACTGCGCCGAAATCGCTGGAAATCAAATAATAAAATAAAATTAAATATCTCCGAAACAGTTGAAAATCGCACCCTACTTATATGACTTTTTTTGTTGGAAATGTTCGCCCTGCATAACTTTAGCAGATGACTGGCACGAATTACAACCAGTCTTTTTGTCTGCTTCGAATAATCTCCAGTATTCCAGAGCTTTACGAAGGTATAACTCTCAATTAATATTTAACCAGTAATCTAGTACTGGTGCTACCAGTAACATGAGGGCTTAACATCACGGCCTCTGATCCCGCTGATACATACTACCAATCAACCTGGTACCAGATCGTTATCATGATGAACACAAGTATAGCATCTTAACTAAAGTACGCGGTGTTGCAATAGATGTTCAACGCTCGTAAACCCGCTATCGGTTATAAACATGTAACTTTGACAATTTTAGCTCGCTACATTTAAATGGGTGCAGTTCTGGGACAGCCATTAGATGTCTCTTAGGTATGAACATGAGCAGAAAAGGTGGAGAACAATCCCAAAAAACGTAATACTTTTATTTCTAACGCCAATAAATAGGCTGCGTAAACATATCTTGAATACGTTTCAGACGTCGGCGTCATACTGCAGTAAGATTCTTAAAGCGGCCTACAGACGCTGATGCATGCTGCGATTCCTGAATCGACTCAAGGTTTCACGAAACTTACATCAGTTGCATAAGTTCCTACTCAAATCGAAAGCTGTTGCGATGTCCGAATCGACTTGATATTTTAAGCACGTTTCATCCAACACAACACTAGTAGGGTGGAGTATTTCTTTACATCGACGCAATACTATATACACGTTGAAACCTGCATCACTGCATCAGCGTCACCGACTCGGCGTCATGGCTCACCCATCAAAATGGGATTTCAGACTCTCTGCATCGCTGCAAGGCGCAACTGATCTCAAATATGTGATTCAGTACTACACTCGCTGCTACTTGCATCACGAAACGTAGAAGTTGGTGCCTGCATCGCAACATGCATCAACGTCTGTAGGCCGCTCAAGTTACAGCCTTGAATTTTTAGTAGCAAAAAAATTGTTTAGTTAACTGAATTACTGTGCAAAAAACGCCGGTAATGGAACATAATAATGTGACAAAAACTAGCACACAGACCGAAGGCGCTGGCTGAGAGACGGCCATCTGCTATTACAGCATTAAAAAAATCCATCGTTAACGCAACCGTCATATTTACATTCAAATACATATCTTAATGTTGTTCTTACAGCATCGCTGAAGAAAGTATTTTCAAAGAAAAGACGCTATTAACAAATTCCATGAATTATTATGCATTTGAAGGTAATAAATAATTGCATATAAATATTGTGCTTTGCAGTTGGAATGCCGCGAAGCAATAAAAACAAATGACATATTACATAATGAAAGGTATAATGCAATCAACGTCTGTATTATAGTTGGTGGGGTACGCTCTAAGATGTATGTTTTAGAATCTGAACACGCGAGAATATCACCATGGTTGAGATACCACCACTTTACTTAATACGCTTATCAATGAAAAAAACATTAAGGTCCAGTTTCACAATCATTGGTATATTGGTAACCCCTAGTAGCCACTTCACCGACAGATGGAAGTCAACCAGTAGTTATCGGAGAGCTCTGTTTCACAAAGAAAACCAATGGTTGAACTTATTTATTTTTAAGTTGGCACCACGGATTGATCTCAGAGCACTGCCATAATGGTGTTCCGTGAATAAAAGCTAACCCTTTGACAATGAAACCTAACCTTCCTTTCATATTTATGATTTATGCCATTACAGAGTTATAATCAAAATCCATCGACCTCTTAGACGTCAGTATCAAAATCCATGTTTTTATAACCTCTAAAGCTGTCATCGATTGACCACAATAAACGCTAAGATAACCCATACCGCATCCTTGGGTTAACATAACTACTGGTTGACCAGAGCTTTTGACGTATACCGTCGACTATGAAATGGATTATTTTCGCTAACCACTAGTTTTCTTTTGACCACTAGTTAACTAACGATTGTGAAACTGGGCCTTAAAGTTACAAAGTAGCTCTTGCAGATAAGCAGAGGAGCTAGATATTGTAACTTGAGAAAAAAATCGTATTCGAGGGTTGCGTTTATTTTCTATTCGGTTTGACCGGTTTGTCGCGTCTACATATCGAAGTGTGCTCCGAATTGACAGTCAACCTGCTTTGTTACACATTTTTCTTGAAAAGGGTGAATCAAAAACAAACAATGCTGGGATGCCACCAAGGATATTAGTCTAAGATTCAGCTCTTAGAGGAGAACAGTTTCAGAAAACGCCTAGAAAAACCGTCTGGTTTAAAACTTCGCAAAAAACATGCGGGCCAGCCCAAACAGGTTTAGAATACAACCTCGCAGATGTGCCATGTTAGATTCTAAATAACTAATTTATATAAAAAGCTAACAAACCTACAAATGCAGTACCACACGACAAATAATTAACAAAATTACTTCAATAAGAAATGAAATAGAAACTAGGCCTAAAAACAGATATTTCCGAAAGGTGTTATTTGGCAATGGACTAGTATCATGGATTTGAAAACAATGACTAAATCATTATAACTTCTAAGTGTATACAAAAATAGGTGTGCTGATGCATTTCGTTACTCTCTGCATCATTTTAGCTCTCACTGTCACTAAAGAGAGGTTATGCAGAGCCTCTGTCTGTCCGTTCGTCCGTATACAAAAGATAGCCAAAACTACAGGTGTTAGAGAAAAACTAAATACAGATTCGTAATCTGCATGAATATAGTAGGAAAGAATTTACTTGAGTAAATTCAAACGGCGCTTTTACTGTGGAATTTTTTGGTACAAAAATTAAAAACAAAATAAACCTGAAGCGATATCGACAAAACCTGATTTTTCCCGGACTCTCCAGTAAAAGCTAAAAACTGGTACAAGAAAAATCCGGTTTTGTCAATATTGCTTCCGGTTAAAAAAAAACTAAATTTTTATACCAATAAATTCCACAGTGAGAGCGCCATTTGAATTTACTCAAGTAAATTCATTCGTAAATTTTTTGCTAGTAATTCTATTTTAACATTTATGAAAAGGAATTCAAATTTAGCCAATCGTTGCGAAGCGCGCCATACATCAGCAGGGTATTGCTGCCTCGTCAACTCCCAAGTCGCATTATTGACCCAATTTTCAAGAAACAAACTACAATTTTTTGATTTGTCTTTCGTGAACGGGATGTTCTGTGAGTTTTATCTCTTTAAGGTGTCACATAAAGCAAGGTTCTGTGTGAGAAAACCCCTGGAGAAAGCTTTGTTTTGTGAATTGTGTAGTTACTTGTCAACTGATGTTAAACCTGGTTAAACCTAACGTGAATAAATCCATAAATTTCCTGTCTCGAATCGAAGCATTTTTTCTCTTTAGTTACTCTTCAGTGAATGATTGATTTCGAGAATTTGAAAAGTTTAGACATTTTCGCATTAGTGGATACTCATTACACGTTGCCCTTACTGCCGTATTATCTCTACTTGGGAAACACAAACCTTTCAACCAAATCTCCGCTGATCCAAGAAACACTGAACAGTCTAAACTGTCATTCTCTGCACTTCTCAGTTTTCTCGTTTTTCATATCTGTACTGAAGAACTGAATTTATTTATATAGGTTGTCGTTCACCATATCCACGTCAACCTTAGGCAGATTATCTGAATCGGCTTTAGTGAATCCACATCTACTTTACTCATCCTGGGATGTTGGTTATGAGAAACTAACTTAAAAAAACGTAACTAAAATACTGATACTATACGATAAAAAGGGAAACAAGTCAGGATTTCAGACAAAAAAGACAAAAGTCAACGCGCCCCACAACGAATGACGTGCAAACAGTGACAGATGAGTGACGGCAGTGACGGAATAGATTGACAATATACGTACGTATGACCTTAAATCGCGTAAAACGGCAACACCGCACACATACGTCTTCCGATTGTCTGTTCAAATATTTTCCTCATTTTCTCTGCTTTCCCGTATCAAAAAAATATCGTAACTATTAAAAAATCCAGAATATTCCGTTACATTATTAAATTCTTCATTAGGAATTTCTAGATGATATATTATTTATGTGCACACCCACTTCTTTGGACACAAAGCAATTCTAATAAGAATCTTCTAAACTAACGAATATAAGCTTTAATAATGTATAGTCTAATTCACACTAATTCCCCAATTTTGTCTGAATGTTTGTGTTTTCTGAGTGACAGTATTTTAACACCACGTCCTTTTTCATTCTAAGCCTTCTTTGATGTTGGTCGTGTTTCACGAGTAGCCGTCTGTTTCACTCAGAACAATAAATTACAGTAAATGGCCGGAGATTATATATGTTTTGTGTCCAAACATACTTTTTCATCTGAGAGTAAGTTGTTTCGCTTTTGGAATCGAGCCATGTTTCGATTTTTATATCGTATCTTTTGGATAATTCTCTGGATTGTTGGCTTGAATATAAATGTACGACATAAAATAATTTGATTCATTAGATTGCTGCTTTTTGACTCAGATTGTAATAAATGCTGTATTGTTAACAAATAGTAAAGTCAAATTGAGGATACTGATTTTCAGGATCAGGATCATTTTACAAGTCAGTGGAATTCAAAAGTTTGATAATTGTAGAAAATTATGGTTAAATGAGTTATCATGCATGTATGCGAAACTACAAAACATATTTGTTAAGTATTCCTCGTTCAAAAAAAAATCTCAATTGGCTCAATTGACCCTTTTATCAGACGGGTCTAACTAGCAGAAAACGGAGGACTGGTGAATTGACATTATGTCCAGCCCTGTATGATTACTAATTTCTTACTGCTTAGTATACACTTAAAAACCCATGTTTAAAACCCTTTTCGATACCTTGAACCTGATAGTCGACCGATTCCTAAGTTTTTTAAAACTCTGTATACAAAAATATTCGTAAATTTTCTGTAGCGAAGTGGAAACTTAACATCTAAAACTACTGAAATGATCTGAAGGAGGAAATTCCCTTTGAAATGCAACGATTTTGAACCTCTTCGCACACTTTACGTCAAACCAAATACTACAAACTATAGCCCCCTCTTAAGTGAAATTAATGATTCAGCCAGCTTATCGCGTAAATGCAATGTAAACTTAACATGATGCAAACATTATTCTAACTAGTATAATATAACATGATAGCTATCTACGTAGATATGTATAATATACGTAGACTCACCTACTGATTAATCTAATAACATGCTTAAGAACGTTTATTGCTCATAATTTTTTTTACAGTCAATTTACATAACAAATCAACAGCTGTATCTTTTTCTTCATTGACAAGGCACGATGTAACATGCAGAGATTAATCTTTCGCAAGAAGTAATAACCAGTTATTTGAATAAAAGATTGTACAAAAGATAAAACGCCACGTATAAAAAAGCTTGGAATGGACTACCTGTCTTTTCAATTTAAAAACTCATGCATCTGTAAATGTCTTTGCAATAAGGCGGTTCGAGCAAACTACCAACATTTTTCGTTCGTTAAGGAAATGTGATAGTCTATTAACATTTAACATCGGTGCACGCAACGAGTAGCTAGTCGCTTGCATTAAAAGAGAAAAGAAAGCGTCAAGAAGTTTAACTCGGTTCTTCCTATTTTACGCATTTTGAAGTCATACGAATAAACTTAAACCCAAGAACCCAATAATGTTTAGTGTACGAAAAATAAAAATTTGAGATAATTTTGGTGATTATGCATTATAGAAATCTGGAAAAGTAGGTATTCTTTAACTAATAGAAAATACTATGCCCAACATCATAATTAACTCAGGAGGTATAAAATATGAATCTGAAGTTTGCTAATCCCAACTCCGAAACATTTTCCTTCTCTAGAAATTTTTTCACGTTCGTTTTACTTTCTTGACGAGTACTCTTCCACCACCGCAGCGATTTTCAAAGATTACATGCTTCTTCCATATTTGCCACCGAAAAAACAATCTATCAAACTTGCATTCCAGTTATATTAGGAGCTTCCAAGTACTGGTCACGATCAGGATAATAGAAAGTCCTTTAACAGGGAACAAAGCTTTTTAGGAGTAGTCCAGTCTTTCTACCCCTAAACCTATCCCCTCCTGTCTCCTTAACCGCCGAAAAATTGAGCATTTTTTATATTCCTGCGTTTTTTTATTGTTTTTCTGTAACTGATGGATATATTTTTAAAAGCAGTGCAGGTACTGCAGGTTTTCAGCCTTGTTGTAGTAGAGTAACCTACAATAAAAATTTCATTGATCATCCTACTCCTACTACGCCACTGGCTAAATTCTCAAAAACTATTCAGCTTTTCCGACCTCGATCAGGATAATAGAAAATCATTTAACAGAGAACAAATCTTTTTAGGAATAATCCAGTCTTCCTACCCCCAAACCTACCCCCTCCCTCTCCTTAACCGCCTAAGAAATTCAGCATTTTTTTACATTCCAGCTTTTTTATATTGTTTTTCTGTAACTGATGGATAGATTTTCAAAAGCAGTGTATGTTTTCGGCCTTGTTGCAGTAGAATAACCTACAATAAAAATTTAATTGATCATCTACTCCGCCACTGGCTAAATTCTCGAAAACTGCCCAGCTTTGCCGACTTTGCTTTAGTAATAGCCCATTGTGAAATGTTATCAACATTGCTTCAGTTATGAAAGGACCAAGGACAGACGACAGACAGCTAGGGAGACATACCATGTTAAACGGTGTTAGAATGGTTCTCATTATGATACAATATGTACATTATTATGTCTAGAATCTAGACCGTATACTCTTAATACAAAAAAACTGTCACACTGCTGATTATGCCGGTTTTTTAACACTTTTTTTCT
Organism: Callosobruchus maculatus; assembly: GCA_951848785.1. Taxonomy (NCBI): domain Eukaryota; kingdom Metazoa; phylum Arthropoda; class Insecta; order Coleoptera; family Chrysomelidae; genus Callosobruchus; species Callosobruchus maculatus. Next base: position 13,192,124 of record CATOUR010000100.1, read on the forward strand.
GATTCTCTAGGGACTATTTAGGGTGGTATAAGTGGACGAGATAAACCTCATCTCCACCCAATTGAGAAAAAAACAGAAACATTTGGTTGACTTAATGTAATTTTTTATGATTATCAAACCGGAAGCATTACAGAGCATTGTTTAAGCTGTTTAAAGGGAAGGTAGCTACTTATTACAATAAACTAACGAAGTTACTCTGTTATGATGCACGTATATTAGTCACAAACTGCTTTTCTTAGGCTAATGCCACTTGCCAGGTGTTTAAGAGTGAACCTACGCGATCCAATTTCTTTAAAACAATACACAATTAAAAGTTATAAATCATACTAAAACATCATTATGTTCTGGAAATGTACACATAATACAAATCCTTGAATGTTTACTGTCACTAACATGTAGTGTGAAAATGGCGTAAGCATATTCACCTTCAATACTTTAACATCTAAATAATGGAAGATACAAACACTATGCGATCATTTCATATGGTGGGCTTTTAGTAGCGTTCTCTCTGTTCACACTGATACATAACAGCTTTTTTTGGTACACCATGTATAAGATAAAAACAAGCATAAAGCTGGACTGTACTTGTCATAAATAATTTATACAGAGAATTACATTAATTAATGCTTTTTACATGCGCGTTCTATCAAAAAAATTAACATTAATGTCATGCGAAAAAGCTGAATTAAACAGAGATAAATAATAAATAATTAATTTTATCTGCATCAAATATTCATAAGGAATGAGACTGAGATGAGATGACAAGCATTCATAAATTTTGTCGCTACCACTTCGCCGTCTCTTGAATGTTAATTCAAAGGAGTGGCTGTTGAACCAAAATCCCGTGAACGGAATGAATGGTACGATGATGTTTGGCTTTGGTTGCATTCAACCCAGAATTAGAATTTCACTCTAAAACTTATTTATTGAATATAATAAAAAAAATCTGTTTTGCCTCATTTATCGCTGATCTTTCGGTAGCTCTGTGACCTCAAAATCGTCATTTTTTTGTGCTGGATATTTGACATCTTGACAATTGAATTTCGAAGAAGAGGCCCACACTTAGAAACATATCAGAACTTAGAACAAGTAGTAGTAGACCCAGACCACTAGCTTTTGTTTCGAGAACTAGCTTTCTAGATAAGTTAATGGTTATGATGTCTTGAGGAAAACTGAGCGGTGCACCTACATTGTTTATTAATCCAAATCGACTTTTTAGAATGAGGATAGTATATAGTAGTTTATTGTGACAAAAAATCAATACACTGGTATGTGGATACATTTCAATCATAGATAAAAGATTCACAATAAATTTGAAAAATGCCCAAGAAGAAAAATCTTGTGCTGGGCATCACACCAATTCATAGTGACAAAAAAATGAAATATATAGATACAAAGGTAGTTAGGAGTGTAAGAAAGACTTAACTCATAATATAGTAACAAAAAGTAAAATTAAAAATAGTACTGCTAAAAAAACCTAGAAAAAATACACAATAACTGAGCTCAGTGAGTTTTGAGTACTAAACATAAAATATAAACAAAATCTCGGATGTTTTTTTATTTATTCTACACGTAATACATATTAAATAGAAAGTAGGATCAATTAGTCTCAACAGTAAAAATACACAATATGATGGATGCTAGTGTATCGTACTGCAAATAAAAAGAAAATAGGCATAGCCTTATGCAATAAATATTAAACAAAAAAGATAATTCTGTAATGTGATATGCCTCTGAGACCGTTGCTAGATGTTGCCTGTCTTGTAATAATAATACTCTTTATTGCCCAAGAGACAAACCAACTGCAGGGCAAAAAAAAATAGACTATACTAATGAAAACAAACAAACAAAATTTGATGTTTTTAGATGGCGATCGACATAACGCTGAAGCTCTAATATGATCACAAGAACTGGATACTTGATTAAAATTGGCAAACATTTTGATGCCGGGTAAGTGTGATAAGGGCGTAGACAGTGGAGCGGTTTCCACCTTGCAGGTTCCCGCAAGCAGGCAGACTGCTTTCACTGTGGGTACGAAAGCAGGGAACCCGCGCCGACCGGCGCCGGCTCTGAAAGTGGCTTGTAAATGCATGTACTAATTGAATCGGTGAGTCCAAGAACAGTACAAGTCCAAAAACATAGCTTTGAGATAAATGAAAAAAACATATTAATTCCAAAATGAGTAAAGTTACTGTGTTCGCCATCATATAAAAGATGTTGTAAGTAATTCCTTAGACCAATGAGAATCAAACATAATAGATTCAACAGTCTCACCCTCCTCCAAGCTATTAAAAAAAAGCCCTTGTACTGTTCTTGGACTCAGTCTTCTTTTTACAGGCTTTTTTGTATTTTTTTTTAGTTTTAGCGTATGATAAGGTTACGACAACGTCAATAGAGGGTGCTAAGTATGTAAAAGTTGGTTTATTATTATTAACGATATAGCGAACCGTGGCGCTGACAGCTAACAATGAGTTGACCAATGATGTTAAAATCAGTACATGTCCTGGGACTTGTAATTTTTTTCATCTGCAACGCCGTAGACTTGTAATGTTTTTCATCGCAACGCCGTAAACAGATGGTGCGTATAATGGGATTATTCTTATGCTTTGTAATCTCTTTGTAATCTTTTCAAGTGCAACCGACGGATCTTCGTATTTTAAACGTTTTGGCCATCTTATGTCAAAACGCCATTTTTTGGACTTTTACTGTTCTTGGACTCACCGATTCAATTTTATTTTAAGGTTTCTCGCTTTGTCTGCTTCTACCTGCGAGCGGTTCGGCGATGGACAAAGCAGGCAATCTCCTTTCACTGTGCATGCATACTAACATAACATTCGTACGAGATAGGGTATGAGGTACGAGAGTACTTACAATTAAAAGTAGATCTGCGTGAATATAGCCTAAGGATAATTCAATTTAAATCACTGACTAAACTAAAGCAATAGCGCCATGGATGAATTTGTAACGGAACATAATGCTAGAGTTGCTACGCTGTAACTGCAAAATCTTCAAATGGTACGTACCATCGACCTTAAAGAAAATATATTTCGGAAACCTTCTCCTAGTATCCATGCATAGCTAGAAGAGTTAAGGCTCTAAACATCAGATGTATATTCGAGTTTAGATCGAACTAGAGCAAGTGTTGATAGTGCCAAATATTTGTAAACGACTTGAAGTTAAAAATCCCAACATTTTAGTCTGGGAGGCGATATTTTAATGTGTTCCCTAAAACTATGCCCATTGAAGAATGTTAGACATAGGTTCTTTATTTCGTTGCATCTAGTAACAGGTTGATTTATTTTTAACTGAAAATTAACGGCCCAGTTTTCTTTGAGAAAGTGTACATTTTGCAATTGGATATGTTGTGAGTAGTTCTGCTGTTATCATTATAAGCCAAGAAAGTATGATACCTGGCCGATATCGATAGTTGCACCAGCAAAGCTTATACTGCAGTCGTATAAAAGAGAGATATCATCTAGTCTCGAGGTACCTACTTATTAGCCATATTTGGGCAAATGAGCAAAGAATCGAGAAAGGCCTTGCATTGCATTGCATTGTATTTCGTGTGCAGTGTGCTAAGTGGGAAAAATTATTGCATTTTACATGTCGTGACAGTGCGTAATGGTGCTTTTTCTCCCGGTGTATGTGACAGGTTTCGCTGTAAACGATACCAACGGCGTACGAGGAATAACTTCTATAATCGTACAAGGAACAGAAGTGGATCAAACGTCATTCATCTGACATAACAAATTGAACTCAGTCAAGTAAATCAACTGGTTAGTAGGTTGAAGATCACATGTATCAATCGAAAATAAGTTGCTCATCTTCAAAACAGTTATCAAACCAATACTCAGAGCAAAAACGTGCAATTTTCGTGTCCGAGCAAGAGACCGGATGACACTGGGCATTTGAGTTTTATAGGCAGCTTGGAAACTTTTTTGTCATTGCACGACAACTCCAAAATGGGAGGGATCGGAGATAGTTTTAACGTGGAAAAAATCGTTAAGAAACCGAATGAAAATGCGGTAGCATTTTAGTACACCTACCAAGTAATGTTCAAAAAAATCGTCATCCGAAATCTACTGGCGGTTTGCACTAAGCGATTTTTTTAAAATGAAATAAAACAGAATCACGATGAAACCGGTCGGTACTTGATGGACCATTTTTTGTTTGTTTCATAGATAACACAAAAAAAAAACTGTCTGTTTCTGCTGGGCAGTTTATGAGAATTACGAGCATAAAGTCCGATTTTTCACGCCATTTTCGTTAAAAATCATTAAAAACTTGTTCATGTTGTTTGAAACGGATGACGTTTTTTAATGTTCTTGGGAGGTCCAACTATGACATGCGTCAATGTCATCCATTTTTATTATGTTTAACACCATTTTTTTTAAGAGGGGTTAATGATCGTCTTCTGAAAGGATAAGGACACATCATCATAGTAGTATGGTCAAGATAACCTCACGACATTACATTAGCAAGTCGCCAAATATAACACCTTTTAACTATATCGTGAAGAATGACCTAATCACAATTAATATATCATATTATTTTAACTGGAAGTGAAATAATTTAGTAAAGATCGATCCACAGCTTTGATAGAAGCTACGTAATGTTGAAGGAAAACTGTTTATTGGCGTTCGGGTTCAAAAATCATAATAACTGCTTAACGGATTTACAAGAGGGCATTAAAAATTCTTATCCCCTAGAATAATAATGTTTTGGATTTCCAATTTTAGAGCTAGAATATCAAGAAGATTTAGCCTTGAAAAAAATGTTTCAACCAATATACAGAGTGTTCCATCGGTAATAATGGTCAATGGTATCATAATATTAAACATATATGTCAAATGGTATGAATTTCTATAATTGAGCATTGTCACGAAGAACATGTTACATTTTATATATACACAAATTCAAGATTATATAATTTTTCTGCCTCACTTCTAATGAAGAAAAACGTTGGATGTTCAGCCTTTTCTCTCAAGGCTGTAATATACTCGCTTTTTTATGGACAAATCTTCGGGGCTTTGTTACTTTTTGAGTCTTGGTATATTCTGCGAGCACCCATTGGTATTTTTGAAAATCGCCACCAATGGACATACAATAAACTGGCTCTGGCTGGCTCATAAATTAGATGGCGTGTTGGAAAGTAGGTTGCCGCTGCTGTATGTTTCGTTTTTTTGTCAGCGCTATCACACCATGTTGAAAAACCACCAAGCCGGCCTTACGTGCATCCAGCCATTTTGTTCGCCATCGCTCTGCAAGTACTTGCAGTCAAATTCACACGCAGCACAAGGCCGATGTCGCATGTCAAACAGGTGGCAAACCACTTATGTTATGTTATCTAACTTGTACCTACGCCTTTAAAAATCGATCGTACGGTGGCTGCCCATTGAAATCTTGTAGTATCCCTTCTAAAAGTAAAAAAAAATTGGCGTACACTCTCCATGACGGAGGAGTAAGTTTATACATACTGCGATTAAAAGTCACTCTTTCAAGCTTTCAGGGGTCAACATCACAGAAAACAAGATCTGGCACGAACAGGTTTCGTCAATTGCAACAACTGTCTGAAAAAAGGTCGGATACCTATTTACAGTCAGGAACTACTTCTCTCCATCCAACCTTCTGCTCAAGCTGTATGAAGCCCAGATAAGACCTGACCTGGAGTAATGCTTTAATATCTGGGCAACAGAGAAGGCCAATTCGACTAATCGATGATCCAACCTTAACGCGCTACCTCCAGTCTCTATCCCACCGACGTGCGGTTGGTGACCTCTCACTTTTCTACCAGCACTCGAACGGAATCTGCTCTCCTGAGCTCTCCTCTATAATTTCGCCGCTCATTAGGCCTATAGATGCTGCCACGGGACTGTAGCATCTCATCCCAAGGCGGCCGTTATTCATACATCAAAAACCAAGCGATACAACCGCAACTTTGTTCCCAAAGTGTCCAGGGCTTGGAATAAACTGCCAGGAGATACATTTCCTAAGCCTTCGAGCGTTGGCCTATTATAGCTCCGCATCAACAAATTTCGTCTAACATAACCTTTTCATAGCAGCCGCGGTACTCTGGTATTTAGGCTTTGCCTTCGCAGTCTACTCAGTCGTAAAAAGCTATTTTTTAGAGCTCGGCTATGAAGCTAACTATAGGCATAACTGGATACTGAGCCGTACTTACACCACTTATACCACTACAACCAGACGATCTGATCACGAAGTTCGCTACTGATCATGTGGTTTTAATGAAATTTGGGTCGCAAAACCTAGAGGGCTTTGAAAGCTTTGAAATTATTATTGCCATTTACGAGTTCCTAACTATGTAAGCTGGCAGTAATTGACTTAATTAATGGTAAATATTATATCTAAAACTCCAACTCCAACTACAAAATTATAAGACTCTTCAGAGTAGGACCACGATTTGGGAGAAATTAGCTCAGAGATTGGTCTTAGAAAACAAAGTAAAATTTGTTATATTCACAGTATGCTATCTATTGAACATTGAAATAAAGACCTAGCGGCATAATACACTTTCTTAAGTCCATCCGAACATTACTTTGCCTATTGCAGAAACCAAGGGACTTGGGGGCTTGGATCTGCTTCCTTCCTTAAATGTTGGTGGTGATATTGGTAGAGGGGGTGAGGGGGGGGGGGGTGTACAACGTCAGCTCATTCAAGAAATACCATTTATTCAATCCGTGAAACAGCGGTAAGCAAAAAAGTATGAAAATATTATCAACCAAAGTTTCGTATGGTATTTTGAACATAAAAAAATTGTCTGTTATTCCATAGGCTCTTTTAAACTAACTCATTCACATCGTAAAAGCTACCGGTCATCTTCTATGGGGTCTCAATTTCGTTTGTACTTTTTTATTATATTTTATTTTTCACCAGACGTAACGAGAAAAACAGTAACAAAACCTTACAGAAACATCCGATAAGAACAAGAAGTCGAAGAAAAGATGGTAACGCTAAAACCGAAGCAAGTGGCCATCAAATAAAACTTTTTCATTTTTGATTATCATGTAAACTACTGAGTTAGCTTCAAAGCTTAAACGATTCATTGTATAGGCGACTGCTGAATGATATGGCTGCACCCTTCATTCTGCAATCAAGTTAAAAAACATTCACATTTGGCCTATGGCACAATATCTCTGAGGATTTCCTATATAGAAATGGTTCCCACAAAATTTGACCTTGGGATGATTTATCGGATGTGAAGTTAGGATAGAGATGCGAAAATGAAAATATCGATACCGGTACCAACTCGATATTTTTTAGCCAAATAGGCGCGTTTGGTTCGTACAGAGAATTTTGTGCAATCGATTATCAATAATTATTTATTTTCGATATCGATACCCCTACAAAAGTATCGATACCAGCTTGGAATCGCTCAAAAAGTATTTAAGATAGAAATACTCGTTATTAGTGCAGAAATACAAGTTTCGAAGTATCGTTAGCATCCATACAAAAAATAATCCAAGTGTGGGGATGCGCGTGTAATTGCCGCCAACCTGAGATATTGTGCTGTTTGTTTACTATGCTGTGCTTCGAACTACAGCCACGCGAAAACTTATTCCTCTACATATGAATAAATTTGCTTCTTGAAAAAAGTAAACGTGCAAATATATTGTGCAACAGTTGCTGTAGGAGTCCGTGGTACATTTATCAAACATTGCACTGCGTATTTCAAATGCTGAGCGGTATATCACGTTTCCCAGTCCTAGACAGAGGGTGATTAAGCGTCTGTCACGGCTAATCCGTTTTTGCGGCCACTAAATATGAATAAAGCAGCTGGCTGCGCGGGAAGTGAAATTGTAAAATACATTTTGCAACAGCTGCCGTGGGAGTACGTCGTACATACATCAGCAACGCCAACTTGAAAAATAACCACCACGATGGTGGGCACGAACTGAGCCGATGAAAGTACACAAGGCTTTCCACCTATTAATAAGCTGCTGCGCTAAACCGCTCCTAAACATTTGTCACACCGTATTAAAATAATTAAAATGTTTTGGACTTCGGCCAGCGCTCGCGAATACCCGGAGACAAATGGCCGACAGTGCTCTAAAATATCCCGACAAAATGCTTGCCCGTTCTAAATGCCAGCACGCTTTTCCTCTTGACGGATTTTTTTTATAGATAGATATTTATTTAAACCATTTAATGGCGAACATTTTTAGCAAGTCATTGGTACATTATTACATTATAATTTAATAAGTTAAATATATGAATGCTGAAAGTGGTTAATTAAAATTGAACACATAAGCAAAACGTAACTGAAGGGGTCCAATGCAAGAAATGCCCAAGTCACATTTTCATCAATTAGAGAGAGTGGCATCTCTGCTAACTTTTTGTTAGCTTTCTGGTAGTATATCTGAAATTGTTGTAAGATGTACCTAAGTGATTATATTATGAGCATATGAGTTTTTTAAAATAGTTTTCAGATTAGTGCACCATGTGCTTAAGTCCAGCCAAATATTAGATAAAATATCTCCAATGAAAGATGAGCCTAAGTACACGGTCTGTTAGTCACTATGAACGACCACTTCACCGCAAAAATTGCATTAGTCCACTAGCATATTATTATTTATGCTTAGTTTGTGGTTTACCATTCGTTTTGCCATTCACTGATAGAAACGTGCTCCTAGTGATCTATTATTTCACTCAATTTGCCTAATCGTTTATAGTTGAAAACTTGTGATGAAATAGTACAAGAAACACAAGTAGGTGGGTTTTTTTTAATATTGTCGATAATATTGTGTTTGTATAGGAAAATCTTGTTTTATGGATAATCAAAAATTTCATCATATAAAGCAAAACTGTCAATTTTACCACATTTCTCTCATAGATATCACATATCTGAACTACAGATAATACATCAGATATGCGTCCTGGCTCAGAAAATGAGGTTCTTGATGAAGCAATAGGCTCTGACACCGACATCTATGAATAAAATTTGTATTGGTAATGTATTTTGTATTCTCATATATTATAAAATCTAAAGAAACTAAACTACCTTTTAATAAAATTCGCTCACTGTAAAAGTAATAAAATACAAAATTATTACAAATCAAATGACTATTCGAAAAGGTAATATTTCCAGAGAGAAATATAAACCCCAAAAACGTTTTTCTCAAAAACAGAAAAATGTGACTTAGGCATTTTTTACATTGGGCCCTTCAATTAGGGTAAGTTAACGAAAGAATATAATTTTAATCTATCCACATCAAATACCATATCCATTAAAAACCGGAAATACCTAATACCTAGAGAACAATGAAAACGAAATCTAAATTGCAGCTGCAATCAGTAATACTTCTGTATTACTCTAAATTATTATTATTATTATTATTATTATTATTATTATTATTATATAACAGATATGAGTTGAGCTAAAAAGCTATAAACTCAAAAAAAAATTACAGTTGTAAAGACCACTAGCAACTAGACTAGAGCAACTATCGATGTCCTTGCCATAACCAACTATCGTACAGTTTCTTGAAGATGTTGACCAATGACGCGTTCACTATGTCCAGGGGAAGATGAAGAGTTGACGAGGCACGGTCCAGAACTTCTCTTTCAACAGCTTGGAATTATGTCCAAATATATATCTAACTCGAATAACAACACATACAACAAAGAAAATATTGGAAGAACTGTGGGAATCCACCGATAGGGTCATGCAACGTTTAGGAGGCTCAAACAATATTATAAGAGACATAAAAGAAAAGAAAGCGAAGATCTGTTTAAAAACATGCTGACTGTTGTTCGGCTGCATAAACAAAAATATAATAGAAAAGTTGTATTTAACGCACTCGCGATATTTACAATCTAATACATATTTCAATTAAATGTGTTCCTTTGCCAAAAAAGATAATGTCAGATTAGAAATGTGTGCCTCGTAGTACTTGAACTGCGCCAACACTTAACCGGGCACTGAGCCATTTCTTTGTTAAGCCGCAAAGGAATCCAAAATGACGCTACTATACCATGGCAAGGATATCATACGATGATCCGCGAAGATTGAGGGAAACATGGCCTAATCATATGTCATCAAGTTTCGCTATTAATAACAGTAATGCCGGATACACACGATCCGGCAGGCCTGTCAGCTCGAACTGAACAGTCCGCCTGGAGTCCGGTCACCTGAAAGTGTATATATTCCGGTCGACTTGTCATGTAAGATTCGCCTGAACGTGTGGATGGTGGTCAGCCCATCAGGTGACCGGTCTTCAGGCGGACTGTTCAGTTCGAACTGACAGGCCTGCCGGAATGTGTGTAGCCGGCATATAACATACTCGTATCTTGGCATGGCTATGCGGTCAGGATTGCCAGGATGGTCCAAAAGGTGACAGTTAATAATAATAATTATTATTACTAACCGTACGTGAAGCTCATTGACAGAAAGAGCTGCTTCTACTACTTTATAAGCCTCCAATCAGACCATTATTGAAATATGAGTTGAAATGTGTTTCGAATCAGAGACTACGCCTCACGGAATATTAGAACTTGTGACTGGATGTGATCATAGGGAATTAATTCACTACAAAGCACAATGCGTCAGAAAGAAAACAGGAATTGGTCTCGTATAAGAACTGAATTTCTACAGGAGACTATGCTGAAGGAGTATCTGCAATTCTGCATGAACTAGTGCTTCACGATAGATATATTGAACACAAAGAAGGAATCAGAACCACATGATTAGCCTCTTACGTTCTTTACAGATGACTAGAATTACATGCTAAAGCTTATCTGACTCATTTAAACTAATTTTTTTTTCTTAACAAAATACAGTACCTATATGGATGGTCTTAGAAGCAGTTTACTGCACTTTTGTCACCATGTGACACATCCGGAGGCAAAGGCCGTCACAGCTCATGTATCATTTTCTATACATAATATATGTATCATACAAGTACGACAACTGGACTTCTACTAACATAACACTGTGGACGTTTCCCGCACCAACTATTGGCGCATGAAAAATGTCTTGAAAGCAGACAAGACAATGCAGTAGAGAAACAGAACCCGTCTTTTAGGTTGTCTACCATGTCTGACTCCTATAGGTTTGTTTTTTTTTTGGTAGCGCGTAGCGCCTTCTTCATGTCAACTTGTCAACTAGATGATCTCTTGACAAAATATGGTGTATGAGTCTTGGAGCACTGAACTGGACTTATGTCCCGGCCCATATAGCGATTAATCCATATAGTTCGACAGCGAGGAAGTCACAGCTACCTTAATTGTTTCTATAGAATATCATGTTGTGATTACTAATTCTATTCCTTTGGTATTATTTCTATTATTTTCTAGTAAATATGAAAACGTCAAAATTCTCTACGTTGAATATATTCTAAAAATTAAGAATGTTGACGTAAGCGAACTGCTGTAGTCTTCGTGGTCAGTTTGTGCCATCATGAATGGGCATCTTATGAGATGGAGGGGAATCTCTGGACATCACTGTCAAGCCAGAGAACTTCTTTTAGGATCTCTGGCCAAGGTGGGGCGATTCTGTCTCTCACTCGACAGAAGCCGACTAAGGTTACTTGTCGGCCTACTATCCGGCCGTAACACCTTCAAACGTCACTTGTATGTGACGAGGGTGGCAAGTAACCCACAGCCTTATCACATATCTTGCTGACGACAAGCAACGGGCTTATATCGCGCAATATTTGCTGTCAAACGTAAATTTTGTATTATTCAACAACGCCATCGTGACGGTCAACAACATCTAACGTACAATTTTGACGGCCCTGTTGCTGTCATGTCGCTGTTGCTCGGCATCTGCTCAGCGACCGCTTTCGCGAATTTTTACATGATAAGGCTGCCGACGTGTACACGCTGTGGCAAGGAAGAAGAGTCCTCGGTAGACTTTCTATGTCGTTGTGAAGCCCTTGCGTATCACAGGAAGACCATACTAGGTTCAAGGGTTCTTGAACCCGAGAATATAAGATGGGCAGAACTCAAGGCCATACTCACCTTTGTAATGAGGGCTGGACTTGGGAACTAGGGTAAGGACCCGCTTGTAGGCCTATGCACTGGTGGTTCTGGGCACCAGAAAGCCTTCCTCCTTCTTGTATTTATTCATTCAAATTTAAGTATATTCTATGCTGTGCTTAGCCAATACTACTTACATATAAAAGGCATTGCCTTCGTAGTCGTATATAGGTACCTAAGCTGTGTACAAATAATTACAAAAAAATGGTTTAGTTTGCTCTAAAAATACGTATAATATAATAATGATTTCCTATTGCGTGAGAACTACTGAATAGATACACAGAATCTTCGAAACGATCTCAAAATACAGCAGCAACATCAGTACCATGCTGTGATATTTTTATTTTAACTGACAGTATTTTTATTGGCAGTTGCAGTTTAACAACACGCATCGCGGCGAGGAAAGAGAATTTAAAAGCTCTGCTTTAATGGCATATTAAAATAACATTACTTTGGGATGTTTTACGACTTCGAAAATTTCGACAGACGTGCTACGGCACCGTTGGTGTCGTTAAAATTATTTTTGGCACACACTGGGATAAATGGCCCGGTTTGACTGCAGGTGACACAACACGACTGTCTATTTTAGACATGAGCAGCATGAACTAATTGAGTCACTCATTTTAGAAACAACCTAGGTCACATTTCCACCATTCTGAGATTGTTGCACTTTCATGTACGTTTAGGGTTAACATATATAATTGTTGATTTTGTTTTGTTTAGAATACCATTTATTTCAGAAACAACCTTAGTCCTGGACTGTTGCTGCATTAACTTTTCAATTATCATTAGACATACACAGTGTGAAATAATTAGCATGCAAACGGGATTCAATTGATCTCTTGGATATAATATACCACCGTGCTTCGTTTCATCAATTTCAGACATGTTAATTTTTAAGAATGCTTCACACAACACATTCCACAACAAACGCCTTACAATCCATTCTTGTAGGAAGCCACTAGTAGGTCCTATGTTTCCCATATCTAGGTACTAAAATTGCTGTTATATGATCAAAGAATACTCCAATATCAGTACGATCCTCATATTTATGGAAATTTTGTCTAAATTATTCTTTTTTACACTTTTACAATACTAAGCCAGAGTGTTAAGCCCGTATGTCATTAAATATTGGACAAATTATGTACATATGATCCCTTGTCAATAAGATCATTAATTAAGCAACATTTTTATACAGCTCCATGAAATTAAGCTTTCGCTATTATTTATCCTCTAATTTGATTGTGCAAAACATTTTTTTTTATTTACAAAAACCTCGAAATTGTCTTCCTTTTTCATAACTAGAAAGGGACCTTGTGTTTTTATAACCAATTTTCGCCACTGATCTAATTTGGCCAAAGTAACTGTTACAAAATCTGTTATATACACATATGTTTTTTATCGATGCTCATTACCTTGTATAATTGATAAATAATTAGTTTTTTACCAACACATTCTCCGTACAAAAACCTCGAAAAAATTGTCTATCTCTTTATAACAGGAAAGAGACCTTGTTTTTTTAATAACTAGTTTTCACCACTGATCTAATTTGTACCAGTGTTGTTACAGAACCTCTTATATACACACAAATGTTTCTTATAAATGATTATTAGCCTTAATAAATAACACTTTTTTGCGATGTTTTCCATTATAATGTCTGAAAAGTATTACAAAGGCTATATAGATCGTTACTCATACATTGTATAATTACTTTCATACAAATTATCAATGCACATATCTATATTATTATTTTATGGGAGTTTAATATTAATTTTCCACTTTAACACAAATTACTGGCTACAATAAAATATTGTTTAATTATATCTAAATAAGCATTTATATGGTAATTACAGTCCGCGCTGCTGTAATATTTCTACCTCGGCGCGTATATTAAAAAAAGGTAATTACAGTGACGATGTAAAGTATTCCTGGTAATTAGTATAATTGCTGGTGATTATTTTAAATACCTTTATAATCCGGTAGTGATAAGCAGAAATGAATACTTTGTTTTTATGAACTAGTTTGTTGAAATCAGCTACTGAACTAGAAACAGTTAATAACATTTGCAATAAAGATAATCTAATGTTTTTAATTACGTGTAAGATAATCTAGAAAATGGAAATATTCAACTTCGACATTTTCAAATTTCCACTCAATCATCATTTCAGTGTCTCAAAAGAGCCCAAAGGCGAACAGTAAACTTCTCTCAACTTTTTGCCGTCATTGGAATAATTTCCAAAAACTGTACTTTTTTGTCCACGCTGCGACAGTAAAGGAGTATGAAACTTCATCAAAATGAATGTAGTAGTTTAAAATTGTAGAAATGGTTTCCAAAGATATTTGACTGTTTTAAAAAACAACATATGATTTAATCAGGGGATCACGTTTACAGAGCGATTTAGTTTTTTATAAATACAAACGCATTCCGGACGTTACTTATAAACGTACAAAAGTTTAAGCACTACTAGAGCGTTTTTTTTAAATTATCCTGTAACACAGAAGCAACCAACCATATACATTTAAGGTTTAGATCAATACAGGTTATATGAGGGGATAAGAACTATCATTTTCTCATAATTACCCCACTGCTATCGTACTCATTTCCAAAAACTGCTAAAATTTTCCGTTTTCACTTCAGTCGTAACCTATTCCGCAAATATCCAATACCATACCACACCATACCATACAGGAGACAGTAAGATCAACGAAAATGATTGCCATGGTTTTTCGTGATGTAAAGGAAAACATTCAGGAATCTTTCTCTTGTGAGAAGTAAAATGGATGTACATTATGTAATTCAAAAAAATAAAACATGTTTCATTTATCTCAGTAGATAACACTAAAGTTCATTCTGAATGAATCATACACCATGCGACTACAGTTAATTTTTCCTTACCTATTACAAAAAATGACAGACACGTAATTATTATTATTAGGTCATTTTTACTTCCCACACCGATAGGTGAGGGGATTATTAGGTAATGTTGCTACAATTTTGAAAATCGGTGCATGGGCGTTGGAGTAATTAGCAAAAAAAAAATTTTCAAATACGCCTCAAACTTCGTTTTTAGGCGTTTTAGGAGTCCCTGATCGTTTTCTACTTTTTTTGGGGTGGGGGTGAAATTAGGGTGGTTGGGGGGTGGGAGGTTGTATCTGAAAAATTTGTTGTACTCATAATAGGCTGTCTACTGAGCTGAGAGATAAAGACCTAGCGGCATAATACACTTTTTTAGGTCCATCCGAACATTGCCCTGCCGATTACAGAAACCAAGGGACTTGGAACTTTCTAATGCATACAAAATACATACGAATATTACTTTGGATCGTTCTGTATTGTGTACGTGGAAACTTCTGAATTGATTTTAACATTTTGACACAGATTTATTTCCACGACGAGTATGGAAAGCGCGTATGGTTTTAGAAATCATTTCAGTGGTGGCGCGGCAATAATAAAAAAACTAAAAATATGAAGAACACCTCAAACTTCATTTTAGACGTTTTAGGGATTCCTGATCATTTTAAATTTTTTTTGGTTGGGGGTGGAATTTGGGTGGTTCGGGGGCGGGGGTTTGTAAAACTCAAAAATTTGTTGTATTCATGATAGATTGTCCATTGACCTGTGAAAGAAGCGCCTAGTAGAATAAAACACTTTTTTGGGGTCGGGCGAGCAATGATTTGGTTGCAGGAGCATCTAGACTATAACAGTTTCATGCTGTGGGAAAATAATAAAATTGGTATCATCGGAATGTGTGGGAAGTACTGAGTCAATCAACTTGACTACATTTTTTATATTAGATTCTAAATTCCACTGAGTTGTGACTTGCTTTGTGCTGTGCACTAGCATCCTGGCTAATGGGCTCTAATGCCCATTGTCTTACTTATTTAGCGCAGAAATTTCAAAATCTCTTCTGCACGTATCGTTATTTTCTCTGTATGATGAAACTGAGTTTGTCCTGTTATATGAATATATTTAAAATCAGAAATCAATAGTTTGCATATATATTCCTCTAACTTGTACTGCTGTGTTTTTTCACTTTTTTTCCTCTACTGTGACTTAAAGTTATCGCGAATGAAATTTATGAACACTAAAAATGTTAGTTTATTACTAAAACCACCTCAGCTGCCTTACTGATAAACAAGTTGTTAGAATATATGTAAATTCACAGCATGTATAAATAAATATTATAAATGTTTACATTGTGTAGTTTTATTGATGGTAGAGTAAATGTTTACACGATGATAACAAATCTTTTCCATAGTACGATTTATCCAATGAAGATTACCTCACGTATATACGTTCTTAGCTCGATCATTCATTATTTACATATATGTTGCTCAGCATCGAAAAATACTATGAGTAAATAATGCAAGTTTCTTTCAAAAAGTATTGACACGCATTCCGGGTGACACACTCACAGCTTTATCAATGGATTTCGGTCAAATTTGGAATTTCCGATTTTTTGACATGTGGTCTCGCCAGAAATATCCCGAACTAGATTAATATCAAGTAGAAGACGCTATATATAAATGATCGACAACTCAAAACTAAGTGCCAAATTAATTTTTTAAAACATCTTTTTTTGGAATCGATATATGTTAATGAGAACACTCCCAAATGTCTAAGTGACTTCTACAAGATGCAATTTCACCAGTATTATAGCTTTACAAGGGATTTATTACACCGAATATAGATACGTCATTTTTCAAACATAGGTAGATTTTTTACCACAGAAATGGCATGCGCAATGTATTGAATGTAGCGATGTGATAATTTGCATATTTTGATAAAACTATAATGAAGAAGTACAGAAATGATTAAAATAAAAATTTTAAACTCATACTATTTTGTCCTGAAGAACCTGAACTCTTTTACTAAACTGTATGAGGGAAATTGGAATAGTAATAGCAAGTTTCCTATTTTCCTAGAAATTAGAATTAGAACCGTTTGTTATCTCTAATATTTACATAACTTTGGAGATTAAAACTTGGTCCATTTCTCTGTACATTACCTCGGCTGATGGATATGGTGAATAATGTAAGGTTGTTTCAAAAAGTATTCTCACAAATGCAAAAAACTGTTTATTTTCTAAAATATTTGCATATTAAAGGGGGAAAATGCTTCTGATTTCTATATAATTACTATTTCGTCTGCTTCTGTTAAGTTTTTTGGTTAAGTGTTAGATATCTCCTATCACAAGTTAGTTACCGGGTGTCAAGTTCAGACTACATGTAGTCATAGTCATCCATAATAATTGTCTAGTGTTAATGGAGATTATTAAACCCCCGCCCAGCTTAACTCCCCCATCCCCACAACATTATTAAAGCGTACATGATTTACATAAACAGTATTCATTTTATGGTGAAAGTTCATGCAAACTGTATGATCTTACTTCCCAGGACTCAGTTTGTTGAAGAGAACTTTCAACAGATCAATGTTCAACAACTCAAGACGGACAATTCAAGGTCTGCTAAACTAGGAACAAAGGGGAGTACTTCCTTCTTGAGTTTCTTCTTCTCTATTCAAAGATTCAGAGAGCGCCGGAGGAGAGCCTGTAAACCAGACTCTATTAAAGTATCGGTAAGAAAGTGCCTGGCTCGGTGGCAGGTCACTAACCGCCCGTGATAAGGAAGAGGCTAAAACTGTTACAATAAACGAAAAAAAAAAAACAAAACCTGTACTTACAAGTATATGATTTGCAACAGATATGGGCAAACGAGTGCACCTATAAAATTATGAAGATACAGGAATGGCTTTTCATGGGAATGGACATGACTACATATAATGTATAGTTTTCATTATGCAATCGACATTTTATATCATGGTAACCGTCAGTGGCGAGCTACTGACAGAAGTCAGCTGATGGTGCGATGTTGCCAATGTGTTGATCCAGTCACGCAAGATGATGATAGGTTAGTAATAATACTGGTAATCTTATATCGTTGGTGGCATCTGATTCTCGGTTGCAGGAGGTAAAAAAGTAGTTGCAAGTTCGTTGCAGCTGTCGGTATACTACCAATCTGGCAGCAATGCAATAGATGGGTTTATACTGCACTTGGAGTGGAACGTACGGCGACCGCAGTCTGTCATAAAAGCAAGGAAGACAAATTCTTTTCCCTCTAGGATATTTGTACCAGGCAAGCAGTTGTGTCATCTCAGGCCGGCGGTATACGGAGTCCCAAACTAATGTCTATACATTCTGATGAAGCTCAAACATACTACTGCGACATCTGTCTGGCTTAGAAAGCTGATTATTCTACGATGTCCAAAATTTTATTCGAGCTCAATATCACACAAGCGTCTGGTATAGACTGACGTTGACGGAAAAATTCAATCTAACCTGTTCGGACTGTTATGGCCGGAGCTCATCACGCTGAACTATTTATTCTATAGCGACCTAATCAAAATGTCCAAGCCTAATCTACATTACTATTGAGCAAGGAATGAACTGCAGATCAAACATCAACATGACACTTAAGGTAATTTAAACTCAGTGCTGGATGACCGAAGCGATGGCAGCAAAAGGATAGATGAGCTTCTAAATGAGAAATCACCTATACAGACAAAAGGAAACAGTTTCCAAATGAGAAATCACTTATAGAAAGAACCACCACCACTCTTGAGGCAACCTTAGAGCAACATTAAGAACCAAGTGATATCAAATCCCACCAAGAACTATCATAAATTTGCTGAACCCAAACGGTCCCAGTGTTGAGTGAGCCTTCTATAGTTTGGAATGCTAGATTAAAAAAAGGCAGCAGGTAGGCTGAGCTCGGACGAACAAATTTGTAGTACAAAAACCAGTGATGACACTGTACAAACTACTTCAGGTTCACTATTGCTGGATTGTGTATACTTATGGGAGCTCATTCAGACGCTAAAAGCTTAGCCTGCAGTTTTAGGAACAGCTTTGTCAGAGGAATCCTGCCGTAAAGATTTTCAATGAGTGTATCCTGTTACGTTAGTCTTCACTCCTCAGTGTCAAGTCTTATGTTTGTCTTTGAAACTACAATGTAGGCTCCTGTTAAACATGAACAAACATGTTCATATGATTGTAGTTATTCAATGTCTGCATAGCCAGCTAATCCTTTTACTCGAACAACAGAGCAGTGAACACAGGGTACAGGTGCAATGCAAACCTTCAGATGTATATCCGGAGCCGGTCGGAAAAATAACTAGGTCACGCAAACAACCACTGCACAAAAAGTACACTGCACACTGTATATATCCAAGTATGATCCTGAGTGGTAGTAATCCTGGTGGCGTGTATATACACCTATGATACGAGTATGCCGGTGTGCTACGATAGCCAACCAGCGGTGAACGCGGCGTCCGATGTGCTTTCAGACGTGAAATACGCCGTACCGTGCCGCGTTTCGAGGTCGAACTGAGCTGAACGGCGTGGCGTCCCGCGACGCGAACTCGCGATGTGCGGAAGCAGCCTAACGCGCATGCCCAGGATGTGCGGATGAAGGAAAACCAGACACCGGCACCGTCGCGACGGCAGATAGGCTGTCCATACACTACCGTGTATGGGGAATTCGATTATCCGGCACGAAGGACCAGTGTTGAAGTTTGAATGAACAGAAGAAGGTCATATTTAGGCACTTGCCTTTTCCCAAATGTTAATATCGCCTTAGGTGCCGAACATCTCTCGTTGCAGGTCATAACAGTTACAAAATATATGGCAAGGATTCCACTTCCCCAAAGTGTAAACACGTGAATCGATAATACTCACACTAATACTTAGCTCGCTCAATCTAGAGTGTAGTCTCTCTTTTAGTATGTAAGTATGAATGTTCTATGTTAGTGTTATGATTGCTCTGTCAGTCTGTGCCTTGCAGTGGTAACGAATGGACAAAGGCATACGCTACAGAGGGTAACAGGCCCTGTTTGACAGCGAGCCTTACAATAAGTTCTCTAATCGGTAGAACTTAACCGCATATACCAGTACATCTCAGATGATGATGTTTTTGATTACACCCACCGGTGATATGAACATGTTTGTAACGAACCCTAACACCATCCAGAAAATCGCTCCCAAACCCCCCACATAACCAGGCACCCCCGTTAAAGATACCATGCCAGTTTTGTTTTTAACCCAGACACCCAGACACCCCGAGACCTGAACCCTGAATCCCTAGTTACCGAAAGCGCAGGGATGGATCAATCCCAAAGCATAGACTCCTGTACGACCCTGAATTCCTAAGACCATCAAAAATACTTGATGTGTGCCAAAGACGTCCTTAGCTGATTATACTAATAAAAGCCAGATGTTGCGTGACGGTGAAGTACTGTGATCGAATTCAAAGGAATGCTATTTGAGAAATACCACAAAAATGTCAATTATTATGACGAAGTAATGCTGAGCTATTTATCCAGTAATTATTACAACCATTGATTCTAGTAATGCTGTTTTCAAGGTCACGTCCCAATATGAAATTTTTTTTACATTAAAACAGCTACCTACATTTTTATATTATACAAGTGAATAAAAATAACTTGTAAAATTGAAGATGTAAAGTTGATGTTTGCACTTTGTTAAATAGCTACCAAACCTCTTTAATTCTTCCACTTCCTCTCTCTTATGAAGTTTCTTTTTTCTACTTTTTTTTGATCATTTCCTGATTTTTTAGGTGCTTTTAGTTTTAAGTAGGCTCTAGGGTAACCATGGCAATTTTATTCCCTTCAGGGTCATTTCTATCGTAAAATGTTAAGTGAACTGCATCACATTCTTTGAATTACCATGTTTGATTCCATGCAAAATCTAACCTCAGGAGTAATTTTTCATTTTCATTTAGGATGACCTGCAGGAAGGCATTTAAATGCTTTATCCGCCTCTGAAAATGTGGTGCTTTGAGAAAAAAGCATAAATTTTCGGATATGTCTCCGCTTTTCCCAGAAGCCTTGAATGCAGACCAAATAAATAATTCCACTAGTAATCATAAAGCTTGCATGGATTTTTTTTTATTTTTCTAATAATAAATGTAATAAAAACAAATACGATTTACCTGGACAATAATTGTGGCCTCTATTGTCGTGAGTCTTACCTGCAATAAAAAATAAAAAGTATAAATAAAATGATTATTTGTCGTAACAATATGCGGTTAAAAATTATTTAATACATAAATATTTAACACAAAATCTCATATGTATCTTCTTTGTGCGTTGCATGCAGCTCAGGTAGATGGAACATCGTTTTCACTTAACTAGTCAAAAAGGCATTTCACGAAGATTGCTTGATGACCTTGACTGTAGAAAAAAGTGTAGCAAATATTCGCCTATATTTTGTTTTTTTTTTATGATAAATGGTAAAGTTTAGAAAGTAATGAAATGAGAGAATAATCAATAATTCACGATTCACCAGTTATTTTGTCATTTCAGCAGTTTCATTCACTGAACTTCCAGCATTGTAAAATTTTCAAGGAGATAATATTTTGTGTAACAATTTTACTATAATCTTTTACGAACAAGTACATGTATATTTGAGCTCCCAGCGCCACGCTTTGTTCTATAAAATGTGCAGTGTATGGACAACAGAAAAAGTGCCGAGTAGATGAATGCACGAACGATCGAGGGAGGCTCACTAGGAGCTGCGTAGCGCCATTTTTACCCGGTTCAGTTGCACCCCTGCATCAGCAAGGTAGCAAACAACTACACAACCTGTAACCCGATAAAGAATGTAAGAGAGGAGGGGCGAAATTCAGTGGACAGTTTTATCAGAAATAGTTCTTCCTCTTAGTCAGATTTTGCGTTCAGAGCAGAAAGTGGATAATTTTAGACAACTTTAACAATAACATAGAAACAATAGATATTCGAGGTGACGTCCTTGCCACTAGTTGCTATATTTGATAACTACCTATCAGACAGACATGAGCAAGTTGTCATTGGTAATGAAACAAGTATGATGAAGAAAGTAAGAATGGTATGCCTCAAGGGTCTGTTCTTGGGCCTCTCTTGTTCTTATTTTCATTGATGAGCTTCTCAACTATGAGAACTATACTATTATTTCATATGCTGATGAAGAAATTGGCTCTATATCAACAATCTCAATTAAATATTTAAAAAAATAAATTCATTGCATCTACTCCCACGCACACATCATGTCTCAAAAACATTCCATGTCTAACAATTAGGGAAAAAAGTGTCCTCTAAAGAGGCTAGCACCGAAAAAGACTTAGAAACTATATTATTGCAAATTATGATACACGCAGCTGTTTAATTGGAGCATGTCTGAAAGAAACGAAATCTCCTCATTCACTTTTCTTTTTATTTCTAAACTGCCCCATTATGTGTTATCTACTGATTCTACGAATAATAGTTTTGGACACAACATATGATTGTCTTAGGTTTCTTAATTGTTATAAAAGGACTTCTCAGATGTGGATTTCAAAAACGAAAAAAAAAAATCAAATCATTTTCATTATTTGTTAACCACACAGCAACCCTAAAAAACTTCAAATAAATGAAAAAAAAGTTAAGTTTATTGACGCGATACTCCCAAGTAGATTATTATCATTAAATCAAGTAAAGAAATTCTAAAATCAGAGAAATATTGCTGATTGCTTTCTAAGATCCGCTGCATCAAAGTGATATAAAGTATTGTGGGGGTAATAAGACAACATAGTTGACAGTTCTAGTTATCAATGTATTTATACAGTGTACAAGTAAAAATGCAATAAATATGAGTGAGTGATATGACTGACAGCAACAGATCATTCACCTTCTTTTGCTAACGAACGAGTAATCATCCATCCAGAAATCGACCAACGGGGACACCTCTCCAATTAATTTGGAGTTATCTGTACCATCCACCCCTCCTTGCGTTACTGAATAAGTAGTTCTATGCTCTTAAGAATTGCTGACTTATGAAAACATGACTGTAATAGACCGGTGGTAAAAGGGATAAATGGCTACTGTTGGCTGTATTATTATTTCTGCTTTTTAAAGCTGGGAGAAATAATTTTCACAATACATTTGTCCTATTTAATGAAATTTTATCAATTCATTGGTCACATTACATACGCTAGCCAGTTATTTTATTGGATAATTAGAATAAATGTAAATTCCGGATAGAAATGAAAACATCAATTCCATTGTATATCACTGGCCTGTATAATTAAAACCACATTTCATTTCATTTATTTGTAAACGTTTTACAAATTGTGGCCATCATTGAAGGATATACCTTGCAGAAGGATATCGACCGCAATTAAATTTTGAGGTTCTTGTTTGTGACAGTTCTACCTTGAATTGGTGTCCTATTCATAATTATTTTTTCTGAGTGTTGCCTACAATCACGCTATCTTCTTCTTTTCTGCATACAAAGTGTCACGAAATGACTTACCCAATATTTGACGGCGTCTAGACATAATTAAAAAGGGAAACATTAAAATTGGCCCAAAGAAAGCATGTTTGAGAGTGAGGACACATTATAAAATGGGATAAGGTCTCAAGAAAAGGAAAAAAGAAGAATCTGCCTATACATATAGAGTTCAATCACCACTGCATCTCTAATTCGTTGGTTCGTTGGATGAGATTCAAGGAAACATCTGATCAATATTCTCCAAACCATCTAATGGGTGATATGTTTTTCCAGGTTTTCTTATGGTTTACGAGGGTTGCTCTTTCTGTCACCTGCTACTTTCTTATAGTTTGTTGTAGGATGCCGAACGTGATATCGTATTGTCTCATCTTGGGGCTCCAGACTGTATTGTCACATTATTCTTAAAACAGGCAGTATCGTTAAGACGCTGTTTTATTGGCAAAGAAGGTAAGTTGTTTCCTGGAACAATCGCCAAACAATACAATTTTTTCAAAATTGATATTTCATTCAATTTTGCACTTTTATAAACGCCCCACAAGTTTTCTAACTATTCAGTTTATCTTCAAGTATATGTCGTTTTATTGATGGGCCAATGAAGCACGATGGAACTGAGAGACAACCACAAGATGAGTTTAAGAAATTACGAAAACATCAATATTGCCTTTTTGATTATACTGACCTGTCTGAATCAAGATTGAGCAGAAAATTATCTTTTAAATATTTTTGACATATGACGTAATAGAAATTCATAACTGAACAATCCTTTTACAAAAATCAAGACACCTAAGACAACATTGTGTTGTGTCCAAAACTATTATTCGCAAAATCAGTAAATCACTTAGCGGTACAGTTTAGAAAAAAAAAAGAAAAGTGAACCAGAAAATCTGTTTTCGTTTCATGGCATCTTACAGACTTTCTCAAATGTGTATTACAATTTGCAATAATATAGTTTTTAAGTTTTTTCGGATAAGATGCAGTGCTAGCCTCATCTGGGATAGAGTTGTTGTTTGCTCGCATATTGACATGACTGGAGATTCTGTGGTATAATAGTATATTGCTCAATGACGGTAATAACTCGCACAGTTGAAGTTTGCTGTACATCAACAAGTGAGTTATTGCCATTACCACCAGTTGAATACTATACTTTATCTACGATCGAGCTATGAATAGTACCATTTAAATACATAATATTACGACTGGACCGTGAGTTATGAAAAATAATTCATGCTGTTTATTTATAGATATAGTATAACCTACTCAGAAGTAGTTTTGTAATGGCTGTTTAACTCAATGGATGTAGATAAATATTTTTCTTAGAACCTTTTTAGGCCTGTCAAGTATACTTATGAGGCAGGGGCAACAACAGTATCAAATGTTCAACATATTAGATGTCTGCGGCCCTGTTAGAGATCTTTGCAAAATCAAACTCGATTCGCTTCCCCAAAATATATAGGAGCCAATTCAACAGGAGCATCGTGCCAATCCGAAAATATTAACCATCTTCCCTTCTAAATAATGGGAAATATCAAAAGTGACGTCTATTATTACCATGATGATTGATGTAGATTGAATTAATCTACTCAGATCGGTGGATAATCTCTGTTGAAATTCCTTCAATGAAGATGAAAATTACAGACCTCCACTGTCTGTTCTTCTCCCGCTTTTGATGAATGTATGCATAGCGTTACTGAAATATTCCATGAATATTAATGACTCGCTTGATTGTTTCTGCAGACCTTCGGTTTCGGAATAAATTTGTATCGCTACAGCAAATTGAGTTTGATTTTCAATCTAAAAAAAAAAACGGTGTCATATATATTAACTTCGTATTTCCTGAATAAGGCTGATAATTCAAATAATGGAGTTTGTAGACTATGATCTAAATACGACATAATTTCAACAGAGGAACCTCTTCTTATAGTGGAGCCTAACTACAGAGCTACATGGCTCTTCTTGTTCCCTCCCTTTTTATTTTTGAATAGGTCAACTCAAAAAACTGAAACTTGGTATAATGAAATTGATGCGTGAATACTATATTTTGGAGTAAAATTGACACATGAAACTTTCAAGATGGCGACAGGGCGCCAGCTTGGGAAAAATTTTAAATTGAAAGGGGGAGGGGATCTTGTGATACATCTCTTTAAAGCTCATGACGAATAATTCACAACCCTAGAATATAGTCAATATCTTTATCTACCATAAAATGGTGAAACACTAAATAATTATCTGATACAAACATTGATATAAATCCATCTAGAAACATTTCTTTAAATTTTGAAGTTAAACGTAGAAATCTAAAAGAGAATGTAAAGTTTATGTTAAATATTCAACTTCATTTAAATTCAGATTAAAAAAAAATGTTTAATCACAATTATTTTTCTGTACAGTTAAATATTAGGCCGTTTTGTAGCAAGTGATTTTTTTAAGGTAGGACATTTTTTGCCTAGTTTTATTTGCCCTACACAAAGTATGTCCCAAAAGGTGCTCGCTCCAATCAGCATATCAATTTTAGAGCTTTCATAAAAACTAGGATCAGATAAAATGTCAGTATGTATATCGGCTTGATATTATAGGGTTGTGCAGTATTCGTCAGGAGCTTCAAAATGATGTCTCGCAAGACCCCCTTTCGATTTAATTTTTTCTTTCAAGATGGCGACTGTCAATGTTACTCAAAAATATAGTAGTCATGTATCAATTCTATTATTTCAAGTGTCAGTTTTTTGAGTTGACCGGTTCAAAAAATAAAATGGGGGAGAGACATTAAAGAAGAGCACTGTATAATAGAGGGTCTGGCACAAAGGACGGACGTTTTGGAAATGGCTAGTACCCATCCCCCTTGAGGGCGAGACAGGTGGTGGGGGTACCGTTCGGTGAGTTTATAGCATTTTGTTACCAGTTACCATTATGAAGCCATGGACTAGAATCATACAACTGACGTGACACCTGTACTATACTGTGAACGTTAAAACCTGTTGTGAGTCATGGACAGTCACGCCTTGGGCAAGTGAACTATCACTTCACTAGTCTGGATGGCAGTGAAAGTCAACTTCGTTGATCAACTTGTTTCAGGTTTTTCATTTCCATTATATCCATAAAATCATGCAAATTCTTCAATTTATTGTAAAACTGAATAGGTAAAGCTGTTTGGTCGCCGTCCACTGATCACGCGTACAACTAATAATAGTTCTAAAAATTCGCAATATGACATAAACACCTTCACGCTGACGCCAGATTATGATAGTGTTGATTATATTATGGGATTTTCGGCGACTTTTGCGTCAGCAAATGGCAATACTGCAATTTGCAAAGTAGTATTTGTCATTGTTCAATTTAGATATATTTTATGTAAATTTATGTTAATACTTATTAATGAATGGTTTCATATTACACCCTTTACGGTTGTGATCTGCTTGTTTCTGTTTTGGACCAGCTCAAAAATATTTGAATTATATGCTAGAAAATTAAAACTCGTCCGCCTATTATGATTAGTTAGCTCCAGGCACACTTCTTAATCCTTACCTTCTAATGGTAATTTTTCATAAAAAACATCTCTTTTACAATATCCGTGAAACGTTCAACTGAGATGCGTCAAGCATATTTACTAACACACAACATTTTTCTAAACTTCAACCAATGCACATGTCTATAATAAAACAATTAACAGAAAAGCGTTTTATTTTGCAGTACTAACGAATAAACAATGTCATCTTTAAAAAATAATTATGTTTCAACCTTCATCAAGTCTAATCCTATAGGTTGTTAAAATGTTTTATCTTTGGGTCGTAGAAAAAATGGTTCATTTAAATATCGTAATTTTCATACTAGTGGCTTAATAACTACTATTAAATTCTCATTGCATAAAGCACTATCATCAAGCTAATAGTCATTGTCGATCTTTGAGACCTTCGCAAGTGGCTGATGGAATTCCAAAAAATCCAAGTTGTAACATGTGATATGCAATGACATCAAATGTCTTGATACTACCGAGATAAAATAGGCAAAGTTTTTCTGTCATCTTCACTTTTGCATCGAAGTATCAAGTAAAAATAGAGAATATAAAAAACTAGGTTTGTGTGACTGCTACATACTAACATATGAATTTCGCGTTTTTGTTAGAGTAACACATAATCTCTGGATAATTTGTCCAAGGATCTCACCTGCAGTACCTAAATCTTACAGTTTAAGTTAACATATCACCTAAAGATCACAGTTAAATATTGATTATAGCTTTCCTGTACCTCAACGTATTTCAAATAACAATAATAGCTACAACATAAATCTGTTACCACGTCTTCCGGATAGGCAAGGAAGAATCGCTAGAAGGCAAAAATTACCTCAACTTTTGTTGACTGACTATAGAGATCCTATTTTATGGCTACATAAATGCAAATGATTCGTGAATAAGAGCCATATCGACAGACATCTCCCCCATTTATGACTGCGAACACTGTTTCCGGATCAGCTGATACAATCTGATTTCCTGGTTTTTGCGTGCCAGTCACATTTCCCCCCTATCATTACCATCGCCTGTCATGTATCAATGACCACCGCCATCAAAAGACGATGGGGGCTTGTTTGCGCAATCTACGCTAACGAACCTGATATCGAAATTGAAAAAAAAAATGACAACCGGGGGATGTATTAGAACCTGTCACGCATAGGTGTGGTGTGTGTTTGAATGTTGTTACCATAGGTCTGTTTTTACAGAGAATCACAAACCAGTCAGAGCCAATCAGTATTCGCCATTGCAGTTGTCAAACTATTTCTGACTAGTACTGGCCAATCAAATTGACGCTGACTAGTTTGTGATTGCTGTAAAAACAGACCTAATATCAGCAAAGGTCACAGATGACACCAAACAGATTTAGTGAGACTGCTCGAAAAAAACCGTGAGAAATCGTGATATTGTGGATTTGACGTTACCACTGTTGCTAGCCTTTATTTACCACTGCCCAAATACTGGCAACGCTGTAAGGAGCTTATATGGCTTACAAGAACTTGTCAAGAATATCTTTATTTCACGTAAATGAATAAAAAAATCAAAGATCATTTGAATAAATGATCATTGACTCATTATTTCGTCTAAATAAAAAAAATAATGGAATTTTTATTGAAACAAACGAAAAATAAAACAACATTATAATATCCTAAAACATTAATAATGAACAACATGAAAATAAAAATAATAATTATAATAATAACATAACATAAAAAATCTAATCTGAACCTGAATTTGTTTCAGAATTACTTTCGGTTTATACCGTTTCACTTTTCATTTTTTGAATCATCTCTCTTGGGTTTTTCGAAGTCTCTATCTTCGGAATGACAAAGCTTACTAAAATATGGCGTGACCATAACATCACTAAAGCTACAAAAATGTCGCTGGTTCAGTCTCTTGTGTTCTCCATATTTTTGTATGCCTCGGAATCCTGGACTGTTAAAAAGGCAGATCGAGCTCGTATAGATGCTTTTGAAATGTGGACGTGGAGGAGAATGCTAAGAGTTCCTTATACCGCTCATCGAACTAACGATTCCATACTGGATGACCTCGGTAATCCAAAGATACTATCCTCCATTGTGTCGACGAGAATGCTTACATTCTTCGGACATATACACAGAAGCGATAATATGGAGAAACTTGTAGTTCAGGGTCATGCCTCGAGTGGGCATGCTGGGTGGATGCGACGAAACAGTTGCTGGATATGAGTATCAAGAGCGCCACTGAACTGACAGTAAATCGCGAACGATGGCGAGCTACAGTTCTCAAAACTATTGATAATATTCGTGTCGGCAATACTCATGCTCCGACTTAATGCATTTTACGAGTCACAATCACAACATGTCTGTTAAGACATTGTGACTATGATGATGATCTTCGGCAGACAATGAGGACGCCATTTTTATATTTTTTTATTTTAAACAGAAGAACAGAAGGTCGTATGAGGTAAGGGGGAATTACCTATGGCTAGAATCCGTCACTGATCATTTAAAGACAGGTTAACCCATCACCGTATCACCCATGCCATGTTAATTTTTACTCCCTGTATTTTACCTTTTAGCCTTCTGACGTGGAGTCTTCAGAGTCTTCGCAAGATTTTGTGTTCTTATCATAAACATAAAAATATCGTGAGATCAGATCATTTATCGTGCGATCATGAGATTGGGATCGAAATCGGTAGATCTCACGATAAATCGGTCGGATCTATAGGACCACTGCATATCAGACGGAATTGAAAACCCATAATAAAGATGACTGAAGTCTTTATGTAATCTGGCAAAGAGGCATAGAAGTCCAAACTTTATCCTAAATAGCTTTAGCACGTAATTAATCGCACTTTACTGGCCGGTCATTAAGAGCATACAGGATTATTGGTAATTCGATACGTATGTATATTTGGGGAGGATGTAGTAGAAGTGGTAAGCTATAAAATTGACCAAATAATACCATGTCCAATTTCTAACAGTTTCGTAGATGAATTGAATTTTAGAGATTTTCATTAAAATGCAGACCTCCAAACAAAAACTCTGATAAAACAATATTTTATTGTCGAATTTTGGAATTTTTAGTAGTACTCCTTAAAAAAATATGTTATTACGTCATTATCGACTAAAAGAAAGTGACGATGTATCAAACACTTCGCGAGATGGTGTCAAGATCAGCATGTGTGTTGAAAAGTGACTTGAAGAAGCGTTGCAAAAAATGAATTTATCCTAAAAAAATCACCAAATTTAACCGTATTCTTTTCGGTAAAAATATGCCCATCTTTCTAGTTATCCATTGGTACCATAAACTTGTAGATGTGGTAAAAACAGGCAATAAGATTGCAGTTAATTTCTAAATGCATAATGGATTTCCGAGAATACAAAGTTTTAACAGACCGTTTGACGAAAAATTGTTATCGAATTTCTGTTTTTTGTTACGGGTATTTGAGTATTGTGCTTTTACATTACGATTAGTCATAAAAATTGATCGGTCAACCAAAACTTCTTTATAGGGTCGCAAAATTGTATAATTTTAGAAGAAAACTTCAAGTTGTAATTAAAAATCTTAATCGTCTTAAAAAGTTGCTACGCAAGCAAGGCAATCATGCGGGCCACGTTATAAAGTATCTTGTATCCATAGATTTTCAGTTATGTCTGGATGTATGTACGGATGCATTTGAATTTACTTCCCCAATATGAATGTTCCTTGCCAATAGGTTTTTTTTTCATATTTCCACCGACGATTGTCGTCCTAGCGCCCGGTCAAGATTAACCCGTCATTATTTCATCCTCGACTACCGTCATTATATCATTTTTTCCAGTGTTGGTCACGGCATGTGACTTAATAACCATAATGGCCCTTAAACTGTATGATATCGCGGCTACCAATCTGGAAATTACAGTAATCGAATCGGTATTGAACGATAAACCCTGATGGCTGTGTTCTCCTGACTGGCTGATGTAATAACAATACGTGTGTAAATGTATGTACGAGGGGCTATGTTTATACCCGATGTCCACGCATCAAGACAAGTAACGCAAAAAGGAAAATATAATGCTGTTGTACTTCGTTACAAATATTTAGAAGTACTAGACGAATCCTTATGGTCGAGTTAGAGAGCAAAACTCTAATAGTGACTGCTTCTCTCTCGATAGGCCTGGATTCACTACCTGCGGGCACAAGAACATGAGCATATTCAATGCTTCTAAGACTGAATATTGTACCCTGTCAAATGAAAGACACCCAAGAGAGGCTCTGTTAAGGCACCCTTTAAGCAGTCAAGACAGTAGGAGAAATGATTTTATGCAAACATGTGTAAAAAATTGAAACAAGGCTTGGCAAAGGCTAGATACTGATTCAGATATAGAAAGCACTTTTTTCCATACTCATTGCTGTTGAGAGAACAGCAACTCTTCTGAGCTCTTCGCAATTCTGTCTGTGAGCTTGTTGGATGCATCCGTGGGGGTATTGGTTCACGATTTCATTACAAAGTTTACATTCTACGAAGAGATGTCGTTCTTGAGCCAGTGAACCTTAATTTCTTTACAAGATACATTGATAAGTGTTCTTAACAGTTCTTCATTTGGTAAGCATTTTCTTAAAGGGTTTCGCAGTCATATAACTCATATAGTTTATTTCATACAGGTATCCAGAACAATAAGTTTGAGAAAGCCTGTCTTAAAAGGATCAGCGGCTGGCACGCGGAGAACATCACAAAAGTATAAAGGTTCCACATTTTTTGAACGGACCTCACGGTTATCAAGGATATTATATAGGATATCAGTGTTATAAATTTGAGAAAGCCTGGTTTAAAGAGAACAGCTGCTAGAAGGTATCACCTAGGTGAAGAGTTCCATATTTTAGATCCTAGATTTTTTCCTCATTCGACTTTATATGTATATCTTGCTAGATATAAAGTTTGAAATGGCGATGTCGTATTTACACTTATGAGATTTATTTTGCAAAATGTACATAACCACATTGGCTTTATTTTGTAAAACGAAATTCCTATCACAGTATTTAATTTCTAGCGATACAAATAAGCTAAGTGCTTTCACAAACTATTATATACGTGTGTAAACAATTGAAACAAGTGCTGGCATAGGTCAGATACTTATTTAGAGATAGGAGCTACTTTTCGCAACCCGAACTCCTCACACAATGTATATCCCAGATGAGAACTAGACTGCATATGATCAGTTTGGTCTTATATCTGTGGAACTGCGGTCTGTACTAAACTGTCCACATTCCAGGGAAGAGCAATTCTTCTGAGCTCTCAGGTATAATTCTGGCGCTTTCTGAGCCTGCCAGTTGCATCTGTGGGAGTGTTGATTTCAAGCCACTTGGCATATGTGTATCGAGATTAGGACGGTACGACTACGCTTTTGTCCCTAGGGCGTACAGCAATTTAGATACAGTCTATCAAAAAATGTACTTTCCGACCATGTGAAATTTAATCTGTTGGTAATTTAATACTTCATAGAGAAATAAGTTTAAAAAAAATCCGGCCTCAAAGGATGACCTAAGTTAACAGGTTCCCCATTTAGATCCGAAGTTTTTGAGTTCTGCTTTATATATTACATATTATTATTATATACATATGATAACAATTGGCACAAGGCTAAATTTTGTCAATTTTGAAACAAGTGCTGGCAAATGTCTTATACTTATTCGGACCTGGAAAATTATTCTCACCACTCAACCTCCTGCTACCTCACATAATAACTTGTCTGAATTTTTTTCAGTTTTTGCTCCTATATGTGGCAAGCTACTAAACTCTCTAACCTGAATGTACTTCTGAGCTCTTATGCGTAATTCTGAAAATTTATGAGTCTACTTTCATGCCCCTGTAGGAGTACTTAGAATGATCTAAGGTGCACCTAAAACTTGGAACATAACTTTATCATTAGTTTAGTTATTATTTTAAGAAGCTCTTTTTAAAATGGTTCCTTAGTCATCTACATATGAACTAAAGAAATGACCTGACTTGTCCCTGTTTTACAGATTCAGATCACGGAAGGTGACACCAAAAGCCGTCCGAACGAGGAACCCTAGAGAGGCTCTGCGATCTCATCTTTAAAAGGTCGAGCTCCCTACTCCCCAGACCAGTCTCCTCCAGCATTCTTTCTTTTGGAGAACTTCGACGCTGTGGAATGACCTGCCCGAGAATTTGTTTGCAGGCGGCTACAGCCTGCAGCGTTTCAAATTTAAAATGTACCGACACTTATCCTCTCACAGCGCTTCTACAACGCCATAGGCTTTCAGCCTTTGCGGGAGGTTAACCGTAAAAAAACCGGTAACCAAATTGCAAAAAGTTGATTGTTTACATATATACATACATCCATACACTTTGTTGTACATAATGTTTGAAATGGACAAGTCGTAAAAGCTCAAAATTACGTAATAAAATATCGATAAAAGCCCATTTTCAAACCCAAGTACTTGCAAAGTCAATGTGGATATTTTGCAATATTTATATACCTACATGGAACCTTTATGCAGTAAAATTAAATTCCCATCACCGTATTTAATTTTTAGCGATTCCAAACAAGCTAAGTGCTTTCATAAACTCATAACAGTAAAGCACACCTTAAATGTTTAACAGCTAACAGCGATTATGAAGGTGTCGTGCATGAGCAGTAAAATACATCTGGTTAACGTGTCATTTACATTATCTATTTTATGGCCGCCGTAAAACACGTGACACACATGATTCGACTCACTTCGCCCTGTTGCGTCCATGAGTTATTATACTGCCTTTTTTCATGGACTATTGTTGGTATGTTCGTAATTTTATCACTCTCCACCAAACCTGTAAGTACAACATAGGTCATAAGACAGACGATAGAGAGCAGTCTTCACATCTATGCAACTATTGCTACCATCAGTAATAGTACGAGGATGTTTTGACGAGTCTGTGAATTGTCAAGGAAAACCTCCTTTTTCGACAAATTAGTTAAGAACAGAGTGAGCTTTTTCAGGATTCCGTAGCTTTATGAAATTTGAAATTATTAATTTAACGTTTGATTGAATTTATAAGTTAGTTATTATCTATCTTATAAGTTTATAAATTCGGAATAAGTTTCTAAATCTAGATATTATTATTTTAGTATTAATCTGTTATTACATAAGTTGCATTGAAAAATGAATGATCAGGCCACGCACGAGGTTCATATCTGCCTTCAGTGGTGTTGTTGGCTTATTTTCAAGCAAAATATGTCGTCCATATTATGTAGTATAAGACTTTGGAAATAAGTAATAATAATAATAATCATCATCAACAACACATTTGCGATACCAGTCCTCACATATTCCTTTGGCATCATCAAGTGGTCGCACACTGAGAACATCAACATAGTACTCATGCGGACGTAACTCACAAAACACAGAATGTCGCATCCGAAAGCGTGTAAGGAAAGGCTTACCATAGATAATAGAAACAAGGGGGCAGAGGAATTATAGACATACAGTCACTTCACGCAAGACAAATAAAAACGCTCCGAGATATTTTCCAAAGCAAACAGACAAACAGGTCAATAGTAAAAGCGGATAAAAACTATACTCCACTCAC
The DNA here is from genome assembly GCA_951848785.1 of Callosobruchus maculatus. Taxonomy (NCBI): domain Eukaryota; kingdom Metazoa; phylum Arthropoda; class Insecta; order Coleoptera; family Chrysomelidae; genus Callosobruchus; species Callosobruchus maculatus. Next base: position 13,226,499 of record CATOUR010000100.1, read on the forward strand.
CCTATCCTGCCCAGACCACGCAGCAGACGCACACAATCACATACAATTACAACAAGAAAAAATAGACACATATATGGTCACAAAAAGCACTCCATGGCAAACACAGATACCGCATTACACAGGAGCACATTAATGAAAGACAGTCATACACCTGACTGCAGGATGGCCAACTCTTTTCAGAAACTGAGGGTTTTATGCTTGCTATCCAGCACCAAGTGATTGCGACGCGGAACCACATGAAATACATAATTAAAGATCCATCCGTAACCGACGAAAGCTGCAGAAAGTGCCACCAACAGAAAGAAACAATAGACCACGTAACAAGCGCATGCAAAACTCTCGCTGGAACTGAGTACACAGCTAGACATAATTCTGCAGCCAAAGTCATACACCAAGCCCCAGCCACAACAAACAAGTTAATAGAAAACACAGATCCATATTACAATTACACTCCGACATCAATACTCGAAAACAATGAATACAAACTATACTGGGACGTTGAAATACATACAGACAAGACTATTCCAGCAAATAGGCCAGATATAGTTTTTCAGTCAAAAGGCAGACAAAGTTACCTATTTAATAGATATTGCTATTCCCAACGATACGAATATCCAAAATACCTATGCTGGAAAGATATCTAAATACACTGACATTGCGATAGAAATGAAACGACTCTGGAAGCAAAACAAAGTTATCATTGTTCCCCTAATTATGTCGGTGTCAGGCCTTACACCAAACAACACACCTACAACAGTTGGGCCTGGACGAAAGGTTACACAAAATATTTCAAAAGTCTGTAATTCTGAAAACCTGTTATATTGTAAGATCCTTCCTAAACTCCGATCAATAATAGTTCAGGTGTTGACTTGGTATAGCCCGTCAACATTTGTTCCAACCGCAGTCATGCGAGATAAAATTGGAAAATTAGGATAATAATAATAAAACCTTCCAAAAGTCTGTGATCCTAAAGATCTGTAGCATTGTACAGTTCTTCCTGAATTCAGAATAATATTACCCCCCAACGGCGACGTACCGGGTTGCATATTCATATCGAGCGTAAGGTATAGCAGTGACGAAAGGACCCGAAAGTATTTGTTATTAAGTGATAAACATGAATCTAGCCTATTATTTTAAGAAATGGTCGTAATAGATTCTGGTCTGCTGTAGACGGTACTTAGCAATTATAACATAAATATAAAACCCTTCTACATTTATGACTGGCCTGTTAACTACTTTTCGAAATTATGGAATCTTTTCATCAAAAGTTCAATCAACAATCAGAAGCGAAATCAAAATATCAATACAGTCAGTTTCTGTTTCAAGAAGAAAGGTAGATAGAACCCGTAATTAAAAGAGGCAGACAATTTCACGCAGAAGAAAAAGTTAAAGGTATGTCTATGCAAAAGTTGAAGGCACCACAAAATTTGTGTTGAAAATAAGGTAGGACTAGGAGAAAACAAATTTTCAAAATGATTTTCATTTGCATACGCAGTATTATGTCTACGTTTTTCAATATCCGCTTTAATCGGAATTGGAAAAAGGACGGTTTATAGTCCAAACCTACCGCACCGTTTGATATTCAGATTGTGACAGCCGAGCGGTCGTCATTTTACTTATTCTTTTCATAGCATTGATTTCTATTGTTTTAAAGGCATCCTGATTTGAAACGCGGCAAAATTGCTACTTATCTGTATAACCGTATTCTTGCGTAGGATGTACAAAAACTAATCATGTCTAATGCGTGAAGTGTCCTTATAACGCGCGTGCATTATCGCAAGGAGCTTGAAATCATGAGCGCTCGATAAATGCAAGGTTTTCGGCTCCACCTGTCCTGCGATAGCTGACGCTCGATATGAACATGCTACCGGGTTGCAACTTTTTAATATTTACTCCCCCTAACAAAGATAGCTGGGTAAAGGCGACGTCAGCCGGGAGATACGGGGCGGCGCAAAGTAGAGGTTGAACGTGTTTAACGCGAAGTCTATACAGTGTCTCAAAAATATCGGATTTTGTAATCTCGGATGTGTTTGCAGGAAATGGATAATTTTTTTAGAAGTTTGAGAGAGAAAAGATATTACCAATCAATTTAAATTTATTAACGGATGGAGAATGACGATCAGATCCATCGTTATTTTGTGGTAAACCTTGAAATGTAAGGGATATAAATACAGGGCATCCCACGACGAATAAGACAAGAAATATGTCGGAACTGGGCAGTAGTAGAGAATTATAATTTTGGGCATGTAAATTAGAGCAGATGCTGTGTCTTTTTTTGTCATGGTACTGCCCAATGAGGCATTTGTTTTTGGTCACGTGACATTCGATTCAAAATTATTGAAGGGACACCTTGTATATTTGTGCCTGTGTTCCTCCCGATAAAACAATTCCAACAAAGTAGCACACTTGGGGTCTAAAGTGATTAGTTCAAGAGCTACAGGTACTAAAAGGATTGTATCACGCTAAAAGCGTGAAGTGAGACAAAATATTCATTCGGTGGTCTTACCATACCACCCAGGAACATTGCAAATTATATTTCACAGCTCGAAAGTATTTTTATTGATAACTTTAACAATTTAGTTTCTACAGTAGCAATTGGAATGACAGTGAAAAGCAAAATATCAAAAATAATTTATTCACATCCATGTAAAGCATTTCCACATGATTATCTTAATTGTACATACGAGTTCATATATACCATAAAATTTATAAACTGTGATCTCAAAAATAAGCCAAATAAACAAAACATTAACGTAAAAATACTACAGCACCTTTGAGCCATCAGTTTTTACTCATCTACGAAATAGCTACAATATGTGAAATCATTTGAGATTCATTAGTAATAGTTTTACTAGGCTTTACTTTTGATATCCATTTATGTAACTTAGTACATTAGCAAAATAAACGTTATATTTGTATTTGTATGTCTAAGTCGGCCGTCAATACATAGTTTTTCAATGACCCTCGTATATACGTACAACCCAGGCGTTAGCAAGTCCCCGCTAAAAGACCCTCGTATTTGAGCAAAAACCAACTCTAAAACGAACTGGCGCGTGCGGCCGCGGCATCGCTTTCATGTGAGTTCTTCAAAGTGCCGACGGAGAGTGATCCAACTTATATGTATTCCGTAAACTTTGGTATTGCATAACCGCCTACCAAATTTGTTTGATTTCTCCGTCTATGTTTATTTGTTACCCTGAGGTTGTAACAAATATATTGTATCACGTGTACTGAATTGCCAAACAATCGCAAAATTATTCGAATCCAGTAAAGTAATGATTTTATGAGAATTGCTCCCGGGCCGACTGCGACTGGTTGCGAGTTGCGACGCGCCGTTCAAACCGTGTGTAATAAATATGCATACAAATGGATGCTAATTAAATGTATGTCTGTGTGTTACAGTAATCGCATCATGCGAACTCGGATATATTGTTATTTATTAGCTAGACTCTAGACGCGCTTACCTACTCAAACATGTCAAAGCAATTGACATAATAGATATGTGTAATACTTCTTGGTGAATATCCCTACTGATTTTAACAAACGTAGCTGAGAGAAAAAAATGCAAATGAAAGTATTACACAAAACCAGCTACATACTAGTTGAACACGAACATTTCGTGAATAGCAAAATATCGTAGAATTAAAAAGTAATTTGTGGTTGGCTGGCCCATGAGTAGAACTAAATTTTTTTGAACAAGGAAGTTTTCTATGTGCTGGCTTCCTCTGCATTAAGTACTAAAAACTAGCTGACCGGACAGACGCTGTCCTGCCTTAGCTATGAATATTGAAATTGAACTCAAATCTAAATAGATAATAATTATCTGAAAAGCATAGTGTTAGTTGAAACACTTTTTGATATCCAACACGTTTTGATTTTTTTTTTCAGACACATAAATAAATAATGATGATTTTGTCAACACGCAACAGGCGACATGACCATGTGTCAAACATGGATTATCAAAATTGATCCCACAGCCGTTCAACTACCCTTGCGATTTAGTAATCGTCATTGCAAATGCAAGCCGCACTGAAAATTTCAACTGTTTAAAGTCGAATGGCATGTTGTTTGGAATCATAGGGATGCGTGGAATCAAGACGTCTTCGCTTTTGTATTTCTCTATTTTTTAATCAATTTTACGTTTCTTCTCTGCGCTTTATCATCGACCGTTAATTTATGATAGGCCGTATTTCCGAGGGCATATTTCTGACTCAAATTCAAGTAGAAAATATGTATCCTAAAGTCTGGTCACAGTATATCCATGTTATATGACATGAATATACTGTGGTCTGCTCTTCAAGATACATGGTGTCAAAGTTTGGAAAATATTGAGTATTATTGCACTGATCTTGAAAAAATTGAATATTGTTTTTCAGACGTCAAAATCAATTCAATAGCTTCCACGTTTCACAATACAGAATGATCTAAAGCAATACTCGTATGTATACATCAAAGTCCCTTGATTCCTGTAATAGGTAACGCAATATTTGGATGGACTTAAAAAAGCTACTATGCAACTAGGTCTTTCTTTCCCAGGTCAATGGACAACCTAGTATGAATACAACAAAATTTTCAGTCTTATAACCCCCCAACCACCCCAATTTGAACCCCACCCTAAAAAAGTAAAAAACGATCAGGAACCTCTAAAACTCTTAAAAACGAAGTTAAAAACGAAGTTTGAGGAATATTTGAAATTTTTTGTTTTTTGCTAATTACTTCACCGCCCTTGCATCGGTGTTGAAAATTATAGCAACATTACTACTCTACGACCCTACAGCATATCGTTACCCAAATTTCATCACAAGCCATGCAGCGGTTACTGAGATTAGGAGGCTAGAAAAACGCCAACAGACAGACAGCCCGATAGACGGACAGGCAGGCTGACCGACGGAAATGAGTGACGTAGTTTTTCGTTATCTAGATATCATAAAACGCCCAAAAAGCGTATATCTTCAAAATCGAAAAAAAATTTCGAGATCACAATACTCTCCTCACCTATCGGTATGGGAAGTAAAATTAGTAAAGTAGATATATGTTGGACTAAATAATGATCGGAAATAATGTTTCTGTTTAAAAGCCACGGATTTGACAAAACACTTCTTCATCTTACGAACAATATATGTATATTCATACCTCACACGAAAATTTACCAATTGTAATCGTTCTTAGCAAATTAGCATCCAATGACATTTGATACCCATAAGGCTTAGTTGAATTTGCTAATTCAGTGATTTATAGTCGCGACGAGATACTTGAATAACCACATCTTTAAGGTGGCTTGCTTGCGAGCGATAATAATATACGTATCGTTAAATATACATTTCTGGTGGAGGTCATGTTCTTTCAGCATTTCCAACAGACGTTCTTACCTGGAAAGCAATAAAAACTAAATATTTAATGTGTTTACCCAGTGTGCTGTTGTTGTATCTGCATATTCGACAAATGGTCGTTTAGTTATCGCTAACCATTAATATCTCCAACATTTTATGGTAGGATAGTGTGTATATGTTCGCATAATTAACACTTTCCGAATATTTATGATAATTGCAATAATTGATGGGAGCGCTACTTTATAGTCAAATTACCATATGAGAGGGATTCTGCATGAATGGTTATATTGTAGAGAATAGCAGTGATTAGTGTCATTTGGATGTATTTATAATAACTCTACTAGCAATGAATCATGGGATATTCCCAAAGTTAACTAAATAGTACGACAGATAGCTGAAGTTAGTACGGAATCCTCTAAACTTATTATAGATTCAAGTAAATTTATAAGGCGCTGTGCGTTACCATTTGACGATATGCAAACGATATGGAACTACTTTTTCACAACTCACATGTAATGAAGTGGACGATGTTTATTTTTAACAAAATGGTGCAACCGCTCACACTACGTACGCCAGTATCTCCCAAATATTGTCGTTCCTCGGAGCTCGTTTAATTTCATGTAATGGAACAGTCAGCAATTTGCCACCATTAGACTTACTTTTATGGAGATATGCATTTAAGACCTCAAGGAGAACACTATTACTGAGATAAATAACATACAAATGTTACTGTTGGAAAATTTTATCGAACATTTCAACCTCCGTCAATGGAGTCATGGTGAAATTTTATGTATGTGATATTATTTTTCATATAACATAAATGAAATAGATTAATCTTAAAAATAAATCGAAGATGACATATCAATGGCATGAATACAATTCATGTCATGATAATGTAGAAAATAAATCTAGTCCAAAAAAACAAAAAAATACGCTTTGAAAAAACATTGAATGAAAAAGTGAAAACGATTTTTAAAAAGCATATTTTTTAGTTTTTTTATACTGTATTTATTGATACTCTGTGTAATGAAGATGAGCAATTGTTTTTAATCAATATATCAATATAGCATAATCATCACCCCGGCTCCACACATGCGTGTACAAATATTTGGATACCTTGTGAATATCCAGAAACAAATAATTATGTACGAACATTTGCTTTGTTCACCATCCAAATTAATATATGAACAAATATTTCCATTTGAATAGAAATACGGAAAGTATTCGTCACACCCTCACTTGCTCTATGTGCATTTCACGATCGATGATGATATAATAGCTACAGCAGTGTACTTTTTATGTGCTGTTATAATAATTTAAACAAAAAAAAAGAAAAAACTCTAAAAAAAGAAGATAGATTTTCCACTCCATATTACACGCACTATTACAAATTCATGAATCTACAATATTCGTTGGACTTCTTTGACCGGTGACAGCGCGAATGTAAAAAACTGGCGTGAAGTGTCTTGACTCGGCACTATCCATACATTATACGGGCTAAAAAAATTGGAGTTCCTCTATCCCGACACCATGCTGATCAAAAAAGTAGACAATGCTCAGAGACCTTTGAAACATCTAAAAACACTGGCAGGAGTTCTGAAAACGATAGGTACACTGTTACCATTTCTTCCATGGTAGTAATACGGTGTCAAAATTTCATCACAATTAAGTTAGTAGTTTCCTAGTCACACGTTATAATATGTATGTATCGAATTAATCCACTGATATAAAATTCAAAGGCAACATAGAAAGGTCTAAAAAGCACAAGATCAAAGTCAATTTTTTGCAGCGCAATGTAGAGTATTTTATGAATACAACAAAATGTTTGATTTTCAAACTCCCATCTGCTCCACCACCCCGACTTCAACCCCTACGAGTATAAAAAGAAATTGAAAAGGTTGAGGCACCCCTGAAACGTCTAAAAACAAAGTTTGGAGGTGTTCTAGTTTTTTACGTATTTCTGTGCCGCTCATGCAACGATTTTTAAATTTATAGCACCATTACCTACTTATACGATCCCACAGCATATCGCTACCAAAATTTTCGCGTAGCGGTTGCTGAGATTGTACGGCTAGAAAAACGCTAATAGTCAGGCAGATCGACGGTAATGAATGACATGAATTTTTGCTTTGTAGATATCATAAAACGCCCAAAAATCGTATTATCTCAAAATCGAAAATTTTCGTGATCACAATACTCCTCACACATACGGTGTTTGGACCCAAAAAACGATTATTCGTGGGCGAACAACGCATGTGTGGAGCCGGGGTTACTGCATAAACGATAATTAAAACTGTCGGCTTTCCTGAATAGATTTCATAAAAATACCAACTCCCAAACAGTTGGAAGCCATGCCCTTCAAGCTCTCGTCACTACACCTCTGTGTAATATTAACAAACTTTTCTTAGTCAGCGGAGACGACCGCTGGTTGGTCCGACGGATTTGTAGCCATTAAAATCGTTTCCGCGGCAAAGTAGGAGCGTCCAATGTTCGGTCCGACTTCTTAATTCAAAGGAGGATTACAAGCTCACAAACAAAAAACAAACAAACATACTTGTAAAGCTTATAAAAGCATGTTAAAAATTATGATAAGTACGATTTCATATTGAATATACAATACCACAAAAGAATAGACTATATTACCGCTAATGTGCGCAACTAAGAGTGGGAATTAGCTTTATTGATTGTACAAGTATCCTGGGAAGTATATTTTACCAGCATACTAATACGCTGTAAAAGTAAGCAGAAAATTCCCCTCCCCATTTCTCGGAAAGAAGCGATTTCATAAAATGCACGCCCCATTTACTCGTTACATGCAAAAAAGCGCTTCTCGGTAACTTATGAACTGCGATGCTCAAGGGAGTAGAAGTTGCTGTTGAAGAATGTATTTTCCACCGCCAGAGTCAGGCGCCATTTTATAATTTTAAAAAGCGATTTCCCTCGTTACGCGGCTTAATGAGACGGCAAGAAGATGCTTTTTAATTTGCCCTTTTGCTTTCTCCTTCTAACAAACACGCAGCAGAAGCAGGCATCTCCAACGGAAAAGTGAAAAAATCTTTAATTAAGCTAACAAGAAAGGTAGTACAGAGGTGCCCTTTCAATCCGGTATCTGAATGGAGTTTTTTTGAAAGCTACATTCAAAAACTTCCATGGAAGGATCTTTTCAACAGATAATATAACGGTTGTATACAATAGTACACATTTGTTGGGAAAGGCATACATTTGCCGTTCAAATGTACGCATGTGATTCGTTTTCTGAAATACTAGAAGCATCTTCGGGTGAACCGGAAGCACTGCAGCGATATACCTCCAGGAAACTCATAGCTTAGGTTTAGAATGTAGTTTTATATATGGGTTGAATGTAAGAATAGCTTTAGACTAAATTTCGCCCAAATAAAGTCGTTCAAATAAATGAATAAATAAATATATGTGCAGTGATCAAGTATAAGATCACTAAATAGGGCATCGTATGAATTCACCTACTGAATTTCAAGTGAATCATCATTTCTTTACCATTCCTATCCTTTTCTATATTTTTCACCCTAAAAGAAATTGTATTTACCTATTGATCTCGAAGAAAAATCAAGCGCTGGTGACGTTTCAATTTGTGTCTTTACAGTACGCCGTAGAACAGTGTCTTTGAACATGACACTTGACAACCTGCGGTGCGACTTACTTGGGATGCCACCTCACAGAATGCCAAGAGTCGTGAACACCGAGATCCCATACAAGGTCAACCTAGGTGACAGATCGTAATGGGCTCTAGGAGAACCTCGACATATAGTATTCACCTATAGGTAAACTAGCTACCGTTTTCCAGGTAGAAATAGTCGCAAATTTGGAATGCAGCAGAATATGCATAAATAAAGGTACAGCAAAAAAGACCTTGTCTATGTAAACACAGACAGCCGGGTGGCTCTGATGGCTTTGGCAAGTAACCACTTTACTTCAAGAATAGTGTGGGACTGCCATAATACCCTGAAGACACTGGCTAAGACCAACAAGGTAACATTATCTTGGGTGCCTAGTCTCATAGGAGTGGGTGGTATTTACAGGGCCGACAGGTGTGCCAAGGAAGGCGCAGAACTCTCTCTCATCTGGCCAGAACCAGCATGTGGTATATCGTACAACATGGTACGGACAGCTGTCATTAGCTGGGTGTCAAATGAGACTAGAAGCGCTGGGACAAAGTTTTGGGGAATGTTCAGGATGGGACACTCGTGTTCTAATACCAAAGACGCTCTCGGATTTAGCGGAGAGGAACTACGAAAGGTGGTTGGATTTATAATTGGTCGTTTGACGTTTAGTGCCCACCTGAAAAAGCTAGGGTTTGAAGTGGCAAATTCATTATGCAGGAAGTGCGATGAGGCAGAGGAAACAGCATGATTATCTTCGACTGTCCTGCCCTGAGTGAAAGCAGAAACTCCTATCTGAATGTAGGCCAAAAGGGAAGACATGAGAGCATAGTACAACGTACAACGAATCTCAAAGTTTGCAAAGAACTTAGGATAAGACTCTGTTTGATCCATATGACTGGAGCTACAGAATTAGTCTTAAGGTTGAGCGGCAACTGAACCTTATCCCCATCACTACCAAAAAGAGTGTCAATGATGATTTCCCGAGTATATATGCATTCTGACGTCCCATATAAGATGATATCTTCTACGATTTGATCTGTTAAAACTCTACCTTCCCACCTTGCGGATTGGCGAGCACATATAGAAAATTGCACGGCACTATGCTGTATATTAGTAAAAAAGCATCTCTACTTCATAATTAATGAAAACCTCTCTCGTAAATCATAGATCCCGCCATTAGTAGCAGACATCTGCTATGCAACGAGCATTGAAGAATTCCATTATTCGGATTTTACGACCAGGCTGTATAGATACCCGATACATATCTTGTAATTTCTTTCCATCCTTATTTGCTGGGATCCTGTTAAATACCGCTAATAATTCTTTGCGTAACAGCGACGCTATCGACATATCAGCAATATAGCCTCGAGATGTTTATACAAGTCCATTGGGAAATTGATAAAAAGTTTTACGAGTTGTAAAGACTGCCGTGCTGCAACTCTCAGAGATGGATCGTAAATACCCTACCTACCTATCTAGCATGTTTATTTTATAGCCTATAATATCTCTTCACTGTTTCGTTATATCGGAATATCGCTAACAAGCACTGTTAAATGCTATTTACATTCTGAGGTTGGATCTCGTAAATATATGTTTTTACGATTGACCTATACAGCAGTCACCTAAAGATAAACACAGAACAAGATGTTGACAATCTCTTGTCAACATAATGCTAACAATAAAAAAATGCAATCATTTCGTTGAGAGGTGCGCGTCCAAACCTGTATATTAATCTTGACAGAATGTATCTCATAATATGGGCTAGGATCGATCGACTGAACTTTTTATTAGAATGGCGACAAAATATTCAACCATCATTTTGAGCCTTATAACTTTTCAGTTCGCTCTTTCAAGTCAAGGTATAGCCACAGCATAGTAAACAATCAGCACAATATCTCAGGTGGGCGGCAATTACACGCGCATCCCCCCCTCTTGGATGATTATTTGTAGGGATGCTAACGATACTTCGATACTTCTGCACTAAATCGAGTATTTTTATCTTAGATACTTTTTGAGCGATTCCACTCTGGTATCGCTACTTTTGTAGCGGTATCGGTATCGAAAATAATTATAAAATTATTGAGGGGTATAATCAATTGCACAAAATTCTCTGTGTGAACCAAACGCGCCTACTTGGCTAAAAAATATCGAATTGGTACGGGTATCGATATTTTCATTTTCGCATCTTCTACCCAGACTTCACACCCGTAAAATCATCCAAGGTCAAATTCTGTGGGAACCATTTTTATATAAGAAATCCTCAGAGATATTCTGCTGCTTGTTTACTATGCTGTGGTATAGCCTTAACGGTATTATAAGTATACCAGATTAAATCTTATCCAATGTAAATGTGAAGCTTTGTTTTAAAGTCATGCGGTTGGATGAACAACACAATAACGCCGAAAACTTGTTGTAAACACTTTGTTGCTCAGTTTGTTCGCGAAATCGCAACTTCCCGGTTGTGATTGTGAAAATACCGAAACGCCCATTATGACATATTCTGTGGATGAGGGTGCCATCTGACCTACGGAACTGCAAAAATATGTCAAACTGAAATTATCCTATAACTAGCCTGTAGTCAAGTTCATATTTATTATAAAAACTAAGGGCTATTGTGGTCCCAGGCCGCTTAAAATGCTCCAGGACTCCTGGAGGATATTACATCAAAACTGGTATGCGACTGTTTCAACATCTCAGCCCACTAGCTTCACATAAGGCAGTAGATCTCAGTTGGGTACCAGGCTCGAAGGTATTGGTGGCAATTACTATACATTCGAATATACATAAAAATTACTACGTGTTTGTTTTTTTTCACTTCAATAACAAAATATTTCATTATTAACTCTCTGTCTATTCGATTGGAATTAAAATAACTTCCCGGTGATATCAATTTGTTTTAAAACTTCTAAGGATCTTTCGCTAATTGCGAATCAACTCCAACTCCAGCTGTCCAAATAATGCTTCATTTGAGTCATTGGGCATGCGCAGTAATAAGAAATGGGTAAATAATGCTCAATAACGATAACGAAGGTCGACCAATTATTTTACTTGCCTGCCCCCTCTCCTTGAAGAATCGCTATGGTAAAAGCGTCAGTTATAAAACAACTGGCCATATTGCCTAACCATACGGCTAGATTGCACCACCAAAAGTCGTCAATAGCACAGTATATCCAATTATACAGTAGCGCAACTCCCTAGAAATCATGCAGACAATTTGTCTCCGAAAAACTGGCCTCTCATAACCCCACGTCGGTTCCTCAGTACGAGCTGCGAGTAATGCCGTTCACGTTTTGAACACAGGGTCGGCTTAGCAATAATCGAGTGAAGCGTATTTATTGTGTAGCAATAAGTTTAATGGACGCGATATGTCTCGTAAATAGAGTAAATTTTGAGAGCAGTATGGTAATGTGATATTCTTCATCGAGGTTAGGGAGTTGTCTTTGGAATTCTGAATTACAATTTGTAAGTTATATCCATGCATTCGCATTTATTGTACGTGAAAATGTTTTGTACTGATTCTTCTAATTCATCATGGATTCTTTACATATAAATGGGATGTAAACATTTTTTTAGAAGCAAAACAAGAAATAGTCGGTGTATGAAAGAAAATTGTTAACTACGAGAAAATAGGTGGCTTTACTGTTTGTAAGTAAATTACAAAAATGCGAGATTTATTCAACTTTATTTTATCTTATCTTACTTAACCTTAAACATTTAAATAAATATAAAAACTTTATAATATCTTATATATGATTCAAATATGGATATATGTAACGACGTAGCGTCCAAAATAACATTTATGTCTATTATAGTTAACCCACAACCTTTAAAATTATCTTTATAAATCATCATAGAAAAACATTTAAGGTACGAAAACGTGGTAAACAGCAAAACCGATGAAAACTTGTTAGGTGTACATAAAAAATAATGATTAATGTGTTTATAACAACGAAAAATATACTGAAACTGATCGTTATCCATAAAAAATTGCAAAACTGTTTTTTATCTAGTTGACCAAGACTACCTTACCTTCTGTATTTGTTTATTACAAAGGCATATTGAAGAAAAGAATCCATGTTTATAGACAAAAATGATATATTTTTGAAACTAGCATGTTGATTCTTTTTATTGTGAACTTTCTATTTGAGCATCCATTAAAATGGACTTCACTTCCTGCTTAAAATTTCATAATATTGGAATGCATAATCACATTCATTTTGTTATATGTATGTCGTGAAAGATCTTTTGAACGTTGTGGTGCGGTGAGGAAACAGTGAGAAATTATTATTCCGACTTTAGGCTCATAATTAAAGAACGACTTTCCGTAATATCTAACTCTTCTAAAAACTGAAAAAAAAAACACACAGCTACCCTAATACCCGACAGACTTTGTTAGAGACGAATGGAGCTATGCTATAACACTTTAATATTATTAGGTAATAAAGGAGCATATTAAACATTGCAGGAATCGCATACATGGCAGCATCTTGAGGAAGCTTAAAAAACTATAGTCGCAGTTTTTGGAATTGTTAATACAGCCTACAGTTGCGCAACATTTGACTTCACGCGTCCCGATATCCATATCAGCGTATCACTAAATTCCTTAATCCGGTTCTGTCAAAGACACTACCTTCACTCTCATAGACTGAACAAGACTCAAGCGATCGCCGTGCTACACATCCTGCGAACGATGCGCGGGATACTATGCGCGAACCACCAAAATTCTGGAGAGTCGCGCTACTATATAATTGGATATACTGTGTCAATAGCCCAGCTAACTCAACCCGCTAACTCAATTTTGAATTCGTACAAGTATATCTTTACAAGATTATCAGAATTCTTGAATTGAGTATTTCTTTGTATGTGTGCATTCCTTGGATTAAGAAGCCTCATCGTAAATGAATGCTCCCTATGCAGATGCAGATTTGTGCCCAGAGGTATGGGAATGAAGTATTGACAGCATAATAAACAACCAGCATAATATCTCTGAGGATTTCCTATATAAAAATGGTTCCCACAAAATTTGACCTTGGGAGGGTTTTTGGATGGTTTTACGACTGTAAAGTTTGGGTAGAGATACGAAATGAAAATATGAAAATATCGATACCGGTACCAACTCGATATTTTTTATCCAATTAGGCGCGTTTGGTTCGTAGAGAGCATTTTGTGCAACTGATTACACTCCTCAATAATTATATAATTATTTTCGATACCGATACAAAATTATCGATACCAGCTTGGAATGCCTCAAAAAGTATCGATGACAAAAAAACTCGATATCAGTGCACAAGTATCGAAGTACCGTTACCATCCCTACAAAAAACCCATCCAAAAGTGGGGATGCGCTTGTAATTTCCGCCAACTTGAGTTATTGTGCTGGTTGTTTATTATGCTGATGCGGAGGGTCCAAAATGTTTGTCATTACCTAGAAGTCAGGCTATTCGACACCATTTTTTATATGGACTCATGTAGATTATTGAATTGGCAATTGTCGTTATGTCCTACACTATAAAATCCGATTTCTCGCCCGCAGTGTGGTTAGAGTGGTCCTTCGGGATTCGCCGCCGAGCGTCGAGCTTTACAGCAGCTGGAGCACCCTCTTTGGAGAAAGCGAGTGTGTGCGCGTTTGTGCACACAGCCAGTCCCTTCAAGAGGTGTAATGGTGTGAGTGCCCTATACACAACGCTTCTCGCTTCTAGCGTTGCTGCGATATTGTAGTCACCTCAATGAATAAGAAATTACCCGGAGCGGGGAAAAGCCGGCTGCTCGAGGGCTATCTGACACCTAATAGAAGGGCGTGAGGTGTTTTTTGCGTTTTGGTTTTTTAATGTCTAGGTGTCATGCGAGGTGAAGCTGTTTGGGACGCAGTCATTTTTTAATCCTATAATCGTGAAGCATGAACTTCGTGTATCAAGACTTTTTATATATTGTATACAGAAACTTCTCTAAACATAACGTCAGCCCGGGATTAAGCCAGGCCTCTTGCCTACGGACCATTGGATATTGGAAGCATTTATAACAACAGCTATTTAAAGCTTGTACTGCGAATCCAGAAAAATATCCCTCAACGACAGAAGAGAAATGCCACCAAAAGCACATAAATAAGAATATACTAGCATACAGGAACATAATACAGATAAACGCAGATATTAGGATGAACATTTTCAACTCATGGGAAGACATTCTAAAAAAGTATATCTACTATTTCAAACAACGCGAAGCTTGTCACCGCTATACCTTGGATTATACAGAAGACAAAAGGCTAACACAAATAAATAAATCAGTTACACCAGTAATAGTACAAAATGACCACTGGAATGAGGACCTGGAAAAGAATCAACAGCAGGTGCCAAATGCGCAGATCTGGGGATAAACTTTTAAGATGGGGATACGCTGAGGACAATTTATAAGCCTGCGGGGAAGAACCAGTCCATGGAGCTTCTCCTATCTTGCCCATCCTTGAAAACCCCTTGCGCAATTCAGGACCTATGGGAAGCGAAAGACGCGATAGTGCAGTGTGCCCAGCACTGGAAGGAGATATGATCAAATACAGATAATCATTTCTGACATATGACGTCTGTGATCGTCACATATAATAACTGTTTTCTTTTTCTTTCTCTAATTACCAATTAACTAATACTAGTACATATAAAAAACATAACATAAATTTAAAAATATATGTATAAAACTAGTCAGTTCATTCGCGTTTCAAATAAATGTAGCTCAGGCACGAAATAAATAAATGAATTATAAAATTTCCAAAAACTAGTTAACAGATATAAAAGCTACGATGAAATATACACTGATCCATCAAAGATATACAACGAAGAAGGTACAGCTGTTATGACATCTACCGCTTCAGTAAATGCCCAGTCAAACGGGGGGCGGTCTAGAACGTGGTGTTACGGCGTTCTAACACCACGCTACAACGCAACGTTCCGTTGTATTTATTGTATTATTCCAGTAGCAACCCGTCACAGACCTGGTACAAACAAAAGAACGCTGTAACGCGGCGTTACAGAACGCCAAAACGCCGCGTCTAGGACGCCCTCTGTCTGACCGGGCCTTACCTGTAATATTACCAATGGCTACAACGATTTTAACAGTAAAGTAACAGTAAAGATTGTTGTAAGAATTATTATTAGAAACGTGAAGCTGTTTATTGAAAATGAAATTCAACAATCTCTATGATACTAGCCAATTTATATTGAGCAAGACATTGAATCAAATCTTGTACAAGAAATGTTTGCAATGTAAAACAGTATTTATTACCATTATGTATATTAGTGTATTGTTCAACGATGCGGTAACAACTCACCCGTTGAAGTCGCAGCACGAGCCGGAGTGGAGTGCAGTAAATCAACAAGTTAGTTATTACCATTATCGCGAGTTGAATACTATACTTTATCCACTACCGAAGCAATTAATAGTACGACTTATAAATAAACAGCGCGAACTATTTTTTATAACTCCTGCTCTAGCCGTGGGTTATGAAGAAGGTCTACTACTGTGTGTGCAGTATTTATGTCAGTCACAGAAGTGTGGTTAAGTTGTCAATAGTTTGTAATTATTTTACGTATTCAAATCGTAATAATTATTGCCACGATCGTATAGATAGTATTCAAGTCTGGGTGATTGTAATAACTCACTTGTTTACAGCACCCCTCTACGAACGGTTCGGGATGCAAATTGTAACTGCGTGGGCTATTACCGTGACTATCGCTCGTTGAACAATATACTATATATCGCAACTAATATTTTGTGTTGGTTTGACTAGTATGAAATGAAATAAAGCTAATGCAATTTACAAATTTTTGCTGTCTGATCGCGCTTGAATGGCTCATAATCAAAATCACATGTGTTCAAATATAACGTTTCGAATTCTTTGTATTCGTAATTTGAAATCCAATACTGAGAATGTAATAATTCCATTGTAGGAAATTTTTTCACCTTCAGACAGTTTGCACGGCTGCTGTATCCGACATGTTGCATCCACACATTATCATCAGTGTCCGTTACACTCAGTAAATATGTACATTTATAGTTATACCGGCCACGGCAGCTATCAACATGAAAATTACACACATTTATAAGCCGGCCAGTTATCGTATATAGTGAATTATTCAGCGTCCATTATCTTTAACAACCTGTAATTCCACTCCTCTAATAATGTATGGTCTGCAGCCTGGTTTGGTATCGATTTGTTGGAATAGGAAAATAATGTTATTCATTAAACTTTCATGCATTAACATACACACGTAAGGTCAGACGCAGTAGCACGTTGAATCGAAAATAGTATTTATTTTGGCATGTTTGTGTCATCATGTCGTCTTTGGGCTTCAACAACACTGTTGATGTATGACATGCATGTGCAATATACAACGGTTTGAATACTTTGGCATTACTCGAGAGGCATTATGTGAATGGCTACTCCACGAAAATGTTTCCACAAGCCGCAGGACACTTCATTTTCTCATTCAAAAAAGGAGATACCGCCAAAATATTCATTTATTTACACTCTGCCAGACTAGAAAGAACCTCTACAGTAATTTTAAATGGAAAGTTGTTGTGCAATACTCAACAGTGACTATACATTCGGGAATAATTAAAGAGTGGTGGCATAGAGACCCATCTTTTGTCCCATCCCGAGTTCCAATCTGGATTCACGATTGTGGATCACACAAACATATACCATAAGTGAATTAATCTTTTAAAAAGTCAGTTTTGCCTTTTCTGCAGCACTACCAGTCGATTATCAAAATATGAGGTCAATCGAGCTAGTGGAGCTTAAAGTTATATTGTTGTTCTGGAAGAGGGGTAAACTTAGTCAATATCAGGAAACTGGACTGCATTTGATGGAAAGAAATAATTCTATCCCTCTTATAAGAAGTACATACGACTGGCAGTGAGAAATATTTGTAGGGAAACTGGCATACTTTTAAGGCCCGGTCAAACAAAGGGCGTTCTAGAACGCGGCGCGGCGGTCCGGCGTTCTCTAACGCCGCGTTACCGCATTCCCTTATTTGTACCAAACAGGTATGGGTTGAGCAAAAGCGTTACGCCAATTTTTGTCAAGATATCTAGTGATTCAAACATAGATGAACTGGGCCTTGTTAGAGAATGCCGGAACGCAGCGTTCTAGAACGCCGTCTGTTTGACCGGGCCTTTATAAAGACCAAAAACATTATAAAACATTATGAAGTTTAGCTACTCTAAAGGACAAGTTGGTAAGATCCAATATACGGAATGAGCTGTTGTAATTGTACTGAATGCTAGAGTATCCTAACACGTGCTCAACAGTGAATATAAGGAATATACATATGAAAGCTTCAAAAATAGCATAGAAGCCAAACAATGTAATGAGTAGTTATAAAGGACCGAATTCAAACAACTAGCTATTTGCTTTAGTTTCTATGTTACGTGGTTATTTGATAAGGCCCTCAGATAGGTAATATACGCGCTTAGGTAGAACATGTTACGGTAAGCAATAAAATTAATAAGGAGTTAGCATTTAGTCTAAATCTGCCCCTCTACGGCCCAGTTTCACAATCGAAAGTTAACTAGAGGTTAAAAGACAACTAGTGGTTAGCGAAAACTTTTCAACCGATGACATATTGTTATAAGCTTGCTTTGGAGGTTATAAAAACATGCATTTTGACATTGACGTCAAGACCTCGATGGATTTTGATCAAGTCTGTTGTGACACAAGTCAAAAAGATGAATACAAGGGCTAGGTTGTATTCACAGAACTCAATTATGGCAGTGCTCTGAGACCCATCCGGGCTGCCAACTTGAAGATAAATAAGCTTAACCGCTGGTTTTGTTTCTGAAACAGATCCGCAGCCTCATTATGTAAAAATTCGCGACAGCGGTCGCTGAGCAGATGCCGAGCAACAGCGACAGGACAGCAACAGGGCCGTAAAAAATGTTGTTATGCGTCACTATGACGTCATTGCATAATACGAAATTTACGTCTGAAAGCAGATATTGCGCGATTTTCGCCCGTCGCTTGTCGTCTGCAAGATACATGATAAGCCTGCCAATCCGGTAACTACTGGTTAATTTCCATCTGTCGGTTAAGTGACTACAAGGGATCACCAATGACTGTGAAACTGGGCCTAACAGCGAAACACGTGTCGGGTTTGAAACATCGGTTTAGCGAGTGGTTAGCGTTTAGGGTATTTGTTATTGCTGAGCTGAAAATGCTGGGGTCATATAATCAGATCATTTTGCAAGACGAACAAAAACTCCATTTTAAAATACCTTGTATATCTTGTACGAAGCGCATCCAGAAAGTAGGTTCCCAATTAAAAAAAAATTAAGATCATACGCTTCCAGGTACATATTTAATTGGAACAAGTGATATTTTATCTACTCAGATTAAGTTATACAGCGCTTACCAAACAACTTTCGGACAGGTAATAAATACTACCTATAAACAAACAGCGTGAATTATTTTTCATAACTCACGCTCCAGCCGTGGGTAATGAACAATACCCACTAGTTACCAGTACCGATCTCTAGAAAACGCATATAATAATCGCAAAGGCGGCCATGCCATGAGACGTCAAACGCTAATTCAGTATTTATTTTACAGAAGTAAGGTTAAGTTGTGAATAATTCGTAATTATGTCGTATTTAAGTCGTACTATTAATTGCTCCGGTCGTAGATAAAGTATAGTATTCAAATCGCCGTAATGGTGATAACTCACTTGTTGATTTACAGCACTCGCCTACGGCTCGTGCGGCAAACTTCAACTGAATGGGTTATTACCGTCTTTACCGTATCGTTGAACAATATACTACTACCATGCATTAAACAGTCACGGACAATCGCACAGTCTAACACAAGTAATGAACGAACATGCCACTCCAGCATCCATTCAGAAGTGGGATATAACAACAAAATTTCAACTAATTTAAATGGAGTCAAATGAATTTCCTGGTGAACGCGCACGGCACGGCGGCGGATAAGAGCGCGGAAAATATCAAAATCATATCTGCTCGTGCGGCGCGGCGGTGGCGGGCGCCGTAATATAACGTTCTGTCGCTTTTGCGAAATTTACTCGAGCTGGCGCTGTTCAGAGGCAAGTTTCCTAGGCAATATTTTAGGCAAATGCAGGGCTGCAGGAGCGCGCGTTTAAATTATGCAAACCGGTGTCTCTGTGGAAGTTCCTAATTTGACGACAATGTAGAATTTGTATAGCGTTAAAACCGCTGCGCTTCGCTTCACGCTGTCCGCCTGCCGGTTAAATTAATCGCGTACTTACATTATATGCTTCACCCGCGACGACGCGGATTATATCAAACAAAAATTGAGTCAAGTCGATTCACTCGCTCCTTTATATATACAGGGTTATTCACGTTATTCGACAAGGAACATTATGGCTAAACTATTTGATAAAAAAGAGAATAATAATTTCAGAAGGATAGAGACCCATAAGGGCTACATTTTAAAAATATCTTCATGTTATACAGGGTATCCCAAAAGCACGAAATGTATCAAAGTTATGTTTTTTAAATGGAACACCCCGTATATTATTGCATATTCAGACTCCTTGGTGAATTCTAGTGTGACTTTATGTGTCATACATGGGACTTAAAGCGAACCGTTTAAGTGTAAATCGCCATTTTCGGTATAAGTAGATATCAGGAAAAAATTGAGTATCGCAGAGATTATAAAATTTGGAAAGCTGTGACTTTGCCATATTACTAAGCATAAAATGCGTCAGCTTTGATGAGACTGTCAAATTTAAATTACGTTTATGCTTGGACCAACCGGTCCAAGCATAAACCGGCTCAGCTAGAAGAAAACAACTAACTTAGCTGAAAAATACACACGAACTAGACTAAAGGGACAAAATTATAAAAATTACTCACAACAAACAAAGTCTAACAAGAAACAACGGAGGTAACATATCTTTGGTCAAAGAGAAGCTGGAGTATGGCAGTAATGCATTTTTTCACGGGCTACTAGCTACTGCAATGTACTAGAGACTGGCAATTTCCAAAACCATTAAAAATTTTGAAATAAAAATAAAAACTATTACAGAATGTTGTAAGCAGTTTATTATTTTCATAATAAAATTTCACATTTAATGATATAAAAAAGTATGCAATTCTGTCAAAACTCAAGTCAAAAGTAGCTCTGACTGGAGTTCTGAAAATTCTTCAGTACCTACTAGCAAGATCGCAGAAAATGAAGAATGGATTAAAATTCGTTCAAATTATAAAACATAACTTAAATGGCAGAAAATTTAAATCTGATTTGTCAGTATTCCTCTTTTGTAATATTGCTAATAGATATTGAAAAGTAGAGGGGCTCCAGTAAGAGGTATCGACTTCGACGCAAATTAGTACTTTTTTACACCATTACATATGATTGATAGTTGCGTGCTGGAGCAACAGTCGCTGGTTATTTTTGTTTCATATCAGGGTTTTTAATTGTCTTGGAAATTTTTAACCTCTAGTAAATTGCGGTAGCCAGTAGACTGTAAAAAATATCTATTACTGCCATACTCCAGCTTCTCTTTGACCTTAGAGATGTTATTGCAGTTGTTTCTGGGAGAGTTGATTTGTTGTAAGGAATTTTTATAATCTTGTCCCTTTAGTCTAGTTAGTGCGTATTTTTCAGCTAAGTTAGTTGTTTTCTTCTACCTGAACAGGTTTTTGTTGATATTTCATGGCCTGCTACGTTACTTATAGGTAGGAAAATTGAAAAACGCCGATTTGTTTTAAAATTTAAAATGAAATGAAAACTACCAGAGATTGATATTCACAACCTTATATCATTAGAAAGGTTATCAAATTCTACGTTTAACCGTATAAAAAAAATTAAGCATTCCCATTTAAAAAAATCAAGTTATCGCTGAGCGAAGTTTCCTTAATTAATCGACCGATTTCTCCAAGCATAAACGTAATTTAAATTTGACACTCTCATCAAAGCTGACGCATTTTATGCTTAGTAATACGGTAAAGTCACAGCCTTCCATATTTTATAATTTCTGCGATATTCAATATTTTCCTAATATCTACTTATACCGATTTTCACCTAAACGGTTCGCTTTAGGTCCCATGTATGATACATAAAGTCACACTAGAATTCACCAAAGAATTTGAATATGCAATAATATACGGGGTGTTCCATTTAAAAAAAACATAACTTTGATACATTTCGTGTTTTTGGGACACCCTGTATAACATGAACATATTTTTAAAACGTAGCCTTTATGGGTCTCTATCCATCCGAAGTTATTATTTTCTTTTTTATCAAATACTTTTGCCATAATGCTCCGTGTCGAATAACGTGAATAACCCTGTAGATAGAGGCTTGCCAAACCTTGTATTAGTTTTATAGTCTGTTCGGTTATCGATTTTTGCGGAAACATTAGTTTTAAAAACTCACTCATTCAGTTCCGTTCAGTCTCTGAAGTATTTCAACCATGACTTTTGCCTGCGCCCCGGTCCTCTTCTGCCTTCTATTGTTAGTTTGAAAGGGCATATTTATTGTTTCTTTGTAACGCGGTATATCCAAGGCATTTTTAACTTTCGGCGGTACTACCACATCTCAATAACCTCCATTCTATTAATTGTATTGTTTTTTTCGATTCTTGTTCTTATTTCTTCATTTCGATTGAAGTCTTCTGTAATCCAATTACCTACATATCTAAATTTCCGAGCCCTTGATATATAGACTACCGTGAACTTTTATATCTATTAGCTGATTTATTTATTTATTCATTTATTTAACGGATTAACCATTTACAATACAAAAATTGAACAAAAAGTAATTATGAAAGTTCGGAGAGCATACTCTCAGGCACGGTGGAAACTATAAGAAATGTAGAAAAATATAACAATATAGAAACATTTCTGTTTCTACTTATTATCATGGTCCTTCTATTATGTTTATTTATTTGTAGTCCCATCTGATCACCCACTGAAGCTATTCTGTCGATTAGTCGTTGAAGATTTTTAGTATGCCATTAACTTTTATACCGTCTTCGGGTCCAAGTGCTTGCTCGAATACTGCCTCGGAATACATATTGAAGAACATGGGGCTGAGCATGCATCCGTATCTAACTCCGCGCTTTATAGACATAGCTCTTGTCTCGATACTTTATAATCTTATTGGAGCTACTAGGTGTTCGTGTGAATTTTTTATGAACTTATAATCAGTATAATGAACAAAATAGTAAGCAGTGAGCCTTGACCTGTTAAAAAACCTTTTATGTATCTATCCCACTGGAGACTCACGACAGCGTATACAGGGTGTCCCGTAAATAGCACGTCAAACGAAAATGGGAGATAGCTTCAGAGGAAAAAAAATTACCTTAGTAAAAGTATCACCGTTTTCGAAATATTGAGAAAGTTTCATTTTTTCGAAAAATCGCCACTTTTCATCTATTTTTTATCGCTGTGTGTACAAATATACAGATTTTTGAGTAATTTTTTTTGTTAAATACTCTCCAATAGTTGGTCTGTCATAATCAAATAACAATTTCATAAATACAATTTGATAAACATGAGAAAATAATCTCCTTTTTCGTTTTTTATTTTCACAAAATATTTTTACACAACTTTTATCCTTAAATTGTGGAAAAAAATGTATAGGACTGCGGCTACACATTATCACAATAAATTGCCTGTTTAATAGGGATTTCAAAATGGTGACATTATTGATACTTTTTTTTCAAATACCTAATAAAGATTTTACCATTTTTCCCTATAAGGTGGCGATTCACACGAAAATCCAACATTCTAATTTCAATGAAAATACCACGTTTTATTACCTTGAATTGCTATTCCACACGATTTTTAAGTGCTACGAACTGTATCAGTACGAGGGGATGTCACTACATGCTTTTACATTTCCAGGAATATTTCGGACCTCAAAGGTTGTACCATCTCTATTTATTCCGCAAGTAAAGATATTTGATAGATGTTTGCCGTCTCGCTCTTACGAAACTATGCGCAAGAGTTATTTTTACGATGTCACTTGACACTTGTAAGCCAGTACGGGCAGTACGATTCTTAGCCGTCTCCCGTGCGCATCTTTCTTTCGCCTCGCTATCGTTTGTTGTCGTGCTGTTTTTGGTTAGACCTTGGACTCTGATTTGCCTTACGATTTGAACATTGTTAATAGTGATATAATTTGCGCTCCCTTGGACTTTGTTTTGCCTATCGTTTTGGATTTGTGTTCTTGTACTGGCTGTGTACAATGGCGGATGGCGGCGAACGTGGAACATGTACACCTCGCATGAATATGCGGATATGCACCTAATTTACGGTATTTACGGTGAAGCTCACTTCAACACCAGAGCTGCCGCGAGGCTTTGTGCTGAGCGATACACGTAAACAGCACGTCAAACGAAAGTGGGAGTTAGCTGAAGGTCTCTCCTATCAGAGAAAAAAATGACCGTAGTAACTTTATCACTGTTTTAGAAATATCGAGGTAGCTTTATTTTTTCAAAAAATCGCCACTTTTCATCTATTTTTTATGGCTGTCTGTACAAATGTACAGATTTTTCACTATTTTTTTTTGTTAAAAACTCGTCAACAGTTGCGCTACCATAGTCGAACAATAATTTCATAAACACAATTTGATAAACATGAGAAAATATTCTCTTTCTTCGTTCTTTATTTTCACAAAATATTTTTACACAACTTTTATCCTTAAATTGTGGAAAAAAATGTATAGGACTGCGGCTCCACATAATTATAATAAATTGCCTGTTTAATAGAGATTTCAAAATGGTGACATTATTGCTGTTTTTGTTCAAATAAGAAAGATTTTACCATTTGTCCGTATAAGGTGGCGATTCACACGAAAATCCAACATTCTAATTTAAATGAAAATACCACGTTTTATTACCTTGAATTGCTATTCCACACGATTTTTAAGTGCTGCGAACTGTATCAGTACGAGGGGACGTCACTACATGCTTTTACATTTCCAGGAATATTTCGGATCTCAAAGGTTGTACCGTCTCTGTTTATTCCGCGAGTAAAGATATATCTGATAGATGTTTGCCGTCCCGCTCTTACGAAACTATGCGTCAAAGTCATTTTTACGATGTCACTTGTCAGTCAGTAGTCATATTTTGTAAATTTGCTTAGATGTGTTAGTTTCTGTTGAACTAATGGACATTTATGTTTATCTCTTTGAAAGATAGGGTAGAGTCAAATGATATACACATTTTAAGTTATAAATGTAACTTTATCTGATTTATTAAGCGAACTAAAACCTTTAACTTAATCATTCAAAACAGACAACAAATGTTAAAATTGTCGGCCTTCCATTCTAATACATGCTCGGCACCTCTGAAGGAATGACCTTTTTAGCACCCTCAAGTTCATTTGAGAAATTTCTTGAACAGCGGAATTGATCTGTTGTCGCAAGTGTTCTTCATTTTGGATGGTTTTCGTGTAGACTCTGTCCTTAAGACAACTCCAGTAAAAAAAATCGAGTGGATTTAGATCGGGCGATCGAGCAGGCCACGCGATTGTACCCGATCTACCGATCCATCGACGGGGGTATCTCTCATTTAAATGAGCCGTTACTTGACGGCCGTATTGAGCAGGGCATCCATCGTGCTATGATACCACATTGTGCGCCTTTGCCCCAGTGAGACGTCTTCTAATAAAATTGGTAATTGGTTTTCTAAAAACTGTAAATAAGTATCTGAATTCAATGTGGTCGGCAGTTCTACGGGTCCTAGTATTTGGCCATTAAAAATGCCCGTCCACAAATTTATTTTGTATCTGTACTGAGACCGATCTTCGCGCATCTCGCGGGGATTAAACGTCTGCCAGCTGTGGAGGTTGTGCAAATTAAAATAGCCATCTCGTTTGCACACTGACTCATCAGTCCAAATTATTTTACTAAAAAACTGTGGATCGGCTTGATGCCGTCTTAACATTTCCTGGCAAAATCGAACTCTCGCCGGGTAATCTCTTTCCTGTAACTTTTGCACACGTTGAATGTGGTATGGATGAAAATCGTGTCCCTGCAAGATCCTATGTGCTGTGGATTTTGGTATTCCAGTACGTCTTTCAATCATTCTGACAGATGCTGATGGATCCTGTTCGATTTCATCCAGGACCATATCGTCATGTGCCGATGAAGGGCGTCCACCGCCGCTTCGTTATCCAGGTAAGCGTCCTTCTGAGATTGCTCTATGAGTTCGGCTGAAAACTTCATAACCTGGATGCTGGCGGTTCGGGTATCGCTCAGCATAAAGCCTCGCGGCAGCTCTAGCGTTGCAGTGAGTTTCACCGTAAATTAGGTGCATATCCGCATATTCATGCGAGATGTACACGTACAAGCCACGTTCGCCTCCATCCGCCATTGTACACAGCCAGTACAAGCACACAAATTCAAAAACAGCACGATAACGAAACGATAGCGAAGCGAAAGAAAGATGATGAGTTTCGTGTGAATCGCCACCTTACACGGACAAATGGCAAAATCTTTCTCATTTGAGAAAAAAAAACAATAATGTCACCATTTTGAAATCTCTATTAAACGGGCAATTTCTTATAATTATGTGGAGCCGCAGTCCTACACATTTTTTCCACAATTTAAGGATAAAAGTTGTGTAAAAATATTTTGTGAATATAAAGAACGAAGAAAAAGAATATTTTCTCATGTTTGTCAAATTGTGTTTATGAAATTATTGTTTGATTATGGTAGCGCAACTGTTGACGAGTTTTTAACAAAAAAAAAATAGTGAAAAACCCGTACATTTGTACACACAGCCATAAAAAATAGATGAAAAGTGGCGATTTTTTGAAAAAATAAAGCTACCTCGATATTTCTAAAACAGTGATACTGTTACTACGGTCATTTTTTTCTCTGATAGGAGAGACCTTCAGCTAACTCCCACTTTCGTTTGACGTGCTGTTTACGTGTATCGCTCAGCACAAAGCTTCGCGGCAGCTCTGGTGTTGAAGTGAGCTTCACCGTAAATACCGTAAATTAGGTGCATATCCGCATATTCATGCGAGGTGTACATGTTCCACGTTCGCCGCCATCCGCCATTGTACACAGCCAGTACAAGAACACAAATCCAAAACGATAGGCAAAACAAAGTCCAAGGGAGCGCAAATTATATCACTGTTAATAACAATGTTCAAATCGTAAGGCAAATCAGAGTCCAAGGTCTAACCAAAAACAGCACGACAACAAACGGTAGCGAGGCGAAAGAAAGATGCGCACGGGAGACGGTTAAGAATCGTACTGCCCGTACTGGCTTACAAGTGACAAGTGACATCGTAAAAATAACTCTTGCGCATAGTTTCGTAAGAGCGAGACGGCAAACATCTATCAAATATCTTTACTTGCGGAATAAATAGAGATGGTACAACCTTTGAGGTCCGAAATATTCCTGGAAATGTAAAAGCATGTAGTGATATCCCCTCGTACTGATACAGTTCGTAGCACTTAAAAATCGTGTGGAATAGCAATTCAAGGTAATAAAACGTGGTATTTTCATTTAAATTAGAATGTTGGATTTTCGTGTGTATCGCCACCTTATAGAGAAAAATGGTAAAATCTTTATTATTTGAAAAAAAAGTATCAATAATGTCACCATTTTGAAATCCCTATTAAACAGGCAATTTATTGTAATAATGTGTAGCCGCAGTGCTATACATTTTTTTCCACAATTTGAGGATAAAAGTTGTGTAAAAATATTTTGTGAAAATAGAAAACGAAAAAGGAGAATATTTTTTCATGTTTATCGAATTGTATTTATGAGATTGTTATTTGATTATGATAGACCAACTATTGGAGAGTATTTAGCAAAAAAAATACTCAAAAATCTGTATATTTGTACACACAGCGATAAAAAATAGATGAAAAGTGGCGATTTTTGGAAAAAATGAAACTTTCTCAATATTTCGAAAACGGTGATACTTTTACTAAGGTAATTTTTTTTTCTCTGATAGGGGACCCCTTCAGCTATCTCCCACTTTCGTTTGACGTGCTATTTACGGGACACCCTGTATATGTATGTTGCCGTTCATGGGACATTCATTAAAGGAGATGCCGGCTACAGCGGGGTTCCGAAAAAACATGGCGGTGGAATGAGCGCATGAAAAGAAAGCCTAATTGAAAATTGATGAAAGTGCTGATACGACGGCAGCACAGGAAAACCGATAACATGGCTCGGTCGACTACTACCTCACAATCTACAGCACAGGAACATTTGGAACATTTTCCTTTGCGTATCGCTCATTTTCCACTTAACTTGTTAAAACCACATATTATGTTGAACAAAAAAAAGCTATAGTCATATGTCTATAATAATAATAGACATTTTTTTCCAAAGCAAAAAACAAACTTACATAGGGCAATAGTAAGAGCAGATAAAAACTATACTCAACCTCTCCTGTCCAGATCACGTAGCAGACGAATACAATCACATCCAATCATAACAAGAAAAAATAAATACCTGGTCGCACAAAGCACTCCACGGCAAAGATAGATATCGTGTCACACAAGGCCACATTAATGAAAAACAGTCATACACCTGGCTGCAGGATGACCAGCTCTTTCCCAGAAACGGAGGCTTTCATGCTTACTATCCAGGACCAAGTAATTGCGACGCGAAACTACAAAATATACGTAATTAAAGATCCATGCATAAACACGTTTTTCAGTGGAAGGCCGACAAACTTACCTATTTGATAGATATTGCTATTCGCTATGACATGAGTATCCAAAACACCAACGCTGGGAAAATATCTAAATACACGGACCTTTGCATGGGAAAAAAACGAAATTTAGCCTCAGGCTTCTCACATATCAATCACCCTATATTTACAATACTGCCTAAAAAAACATATTTAAACATCATTTCAAAAGTATTAACTTGCGAGAGGTAAAGGTAATCTGCAAATTTAACAATAAATGTAACTTTTCTTGACTTGTCTCCCTTGACTTGATTGAGGAGATCCAAGAGAATGTCAGGACATTCCAAAAGAGGCCTACGGAGACGCCTTCCCAGCTTGATTTTACACCAATAATCTTATCAATAAAACTTTTTATACTTTTTAAATGGGCCAGAAATTGCCAGAACCCATTAGACATCTACATATGCAAGCAGATCGATGAAAATCAAGTTGGTTTAATATATACGTTATAACCAGTTCGATACTTTCGAGACTATAATACTTCTCAATATGCCGGAGTAAAAAATAAGACATTAAACTCGCGGTTTTTTTAACAATATTCAGATTACCAAACCAAACGAAATCAGTCGAATCTCCCGAAGCAAGTCTAATGAAACTTAACAGGTACCAATAGGAAGTTATTATCTCTTCAAAAGATCTTATTCAACTGCAATCTACTAATCTATAAATTTGTGTCGAATTGTTCGAAATTTGACTAAACTGACAAAGTCAGTATTCCAATTTATTATACTTATGCATTTTGCACATAATCGAGTGTCGCTATTGGCATGATAATTTGTGTACTTCTACAACCGACTATATGTCAACTTTCTTACTAGTTAAGTTTTAAACTTATCGAGAGAAAAACAATCTATTTTATTGAATTTTAAAAAGAGAAAACAGGAGGCTCGTGGCAGTAAAATATTTTTCGCAATGATCTTAAAACTCCCCGACTACTAAACGAGGTTTGGGAGCAGTGGGGGTGTTGAACGTAGATCCCCAACCCCTCGACTCTATTTCCATATTAAAGAGGGTTTTAAATATTAAAGCAGCCACGGCAGTAGCATGCAGTGGTGGCTTCGAGCGCAGTCCCCCATAATGTTATGGGCACGTAATTGCAGGTCAGATTCAGATGTATTCAGATGTAGCGGAATCATCATTATTCCTCGTCTTATAATGATTATTGTCATATGTCAGAGCGACTACCGTTTTTACTGTCCTCAAAGCGATCCATCGAACATTCACGTGCTCGCGCTTGAAGTTAGTGCTCCTGATTCAAAGATAGACCCCGCTATGAGTTCCTGAACCTCCCGTAGATACCTTATGATACTGCGTGATTAAATAGAAAGCTGATTTTATATGCACTCTTTAGTTAACGTACTAATCCATTTGTGGTTATTTGCTCAAGGCCTCCTTGCGAGAAGTACTCAAGTCAATGAGATCTGGTGCTTTACTCAGATGCCATCAAGAGCTCTCCTACACTGTAGGTCCTGACGTTACTTTCAAGCACTTAGCCCCTTAAGCCTTAAAATAGCCATTTGCCAGACTTCGCGATAGGTCTACTGTATTCTTTTCTATTACGGTACTTATAATAGGGATTAATAAAGTCGATTTATTACAATCCAATAAACGCTTCAAAAAATGTCTCAAAGAATGGTTAAGTACAGTAGATAGGAAAGAAATACATAAATTAATAAATAAATCATATTATAACTGAATCCACATGTAAGCTAATATAATTTTATAAAAAAAATCATTTAAATTACTCATAATTATATTTACCTTATATGTAAGTATATGTATCATTATGTACACTAATTCGTCCATGTACAGACCTAGACCTTCTATGGATGTAAACATATTAATTTACTCATTTTTTTTCAACTATTTGTTTTTTTATGTAACCTGAGAGTAAATAAACATTATTATTATTGTTATCATTATTAATTGCCGCTTGGCTGTCAGGGGCGCAATTCTCTTTATGGAATCTTAAGAGAACCGTAGAGTTTAGATAGGCCCAACTCCCTTTGATTTTCCCTGACCCTAGCTCCTAGAGAGGAAGAATCGGAAGCTCTTCAAGTGCATACACAGGCGTTACGGTTGTAGAGAGCCAGTGTAAAACTATGGGACTAAAACCCAATTAACACCAACAACTCTTCTGCAGGCTCATATTAGTCTAAGATCCGAATATAAGACGACCTTCACCGAACTGGTTAATGTATGAAAAGCATTTTGTATTAAATTTAATATGTTAAAAAACATATCGCGAGTGGGTTGGCTGAAAAATTTCAGTCCAGGATATGATTAATTAAATATTGAAAATTTAATTCTTTTTAAACATTTCACTGGTTTAGTTAATAGACAAATCACATACCAATCGAAAGTATGAAGCCCATAGAATACGCAAACGTCAGGTTGGCTACGTTTTCCCCGTCCCAACTATAGGGTAGGCAGGTATACAAGGTAAATCAATAATAGTAATTTGCACCGGTGTGGTTAATGCATGAAACTCATATCAAAATAAAGATAATATTATTGCAAACACGTCGATATAGGGTTGTCTGCAAAAAATCAGTTTGGAATTCCGGTTGTCGAATTTTAAAGATCAAAGTATTGCTGCCAGTGAATATGTGCGCCAGAGAGGTCCGAGCGAACTATCCCAATGTACATATACACTGAGAACTATCCCGTGTATTAACAAAGGACGCAACATAGCAGCTGCGTGTAGCTCGGCCATTGAATGAAAGAGAGTGCGCATGTCATGTGTCCGTGAAATTGAAATGATTTATTTGAATGAAACATAATCAAAAATGTATAAATTTATGAATCTTCCATGTCATTATTTCAAAATTAAAAAAATTTAAAAGATGTATTTACTAAGATAGTTTTGAAGGCTAAATTATTATGCACTTATCGTATTCTCACCAAGAAAGTGATTAAACTCTTCATTATATTTTTTACCCAAAGCAGTCACTTTTTTGTAGCACGTGGTATAATAACCTACAAAATCGAGTGACGCATTGGTTAACTCAACGCCATTGTATTTAAAATTCTTTTTTACGAACATTTAATTTCAACGAACAGTTTTTATACGTTTCATCGTTAAAATCAAGAACATCATCGTCCGAATTGCATAGAAAACACTTTTTAGCCATTTTTTATCACAATTTAATGTTTATAAATAACAACAATCAGTATAGTTGTAGTAGCACGCTTTTTCAATTCAGAAGAATAAGGCAAACTGTTCCAATACAATGATGCACAGCATTTACGAGTATATCGCTATCCTTTTCAATTTTACAGACACATGACATGCGCACTTTGTTAATACACGGGATAGTTCGCTCGGACCTCTCTGGCGCACGTACTCACTGGCAGCATTATTTTGATCTTTAAAATTCAACAACCGGAATTCCAGACTGATTTTTTGCAGACAACCCTATATCGACGTGTTTTCAATAAAATTATCTTTATTTTGATATAAGTTTCATGCATTAACCACACCGGTGCAAATTACTATTATTGATTTACCTGCTTATACCTGCCTACCCTATAGTTGGGACGGGAAAAACGTAGCCACTTAACGTTTGCATATTCTATGGGCTTCATACTTTCGATTGGTATGTGATTTGTCTATTAACCAAACCAGTGAAATGTTAAAAAAAATTAATTTTTCAATATTTAATTAATTATATCCTGAACTGAAATTTTTCAGCCAACCCACTCGCGATATGTTTCTTAACATATAAAATTTAATATAAAATGCTTTTCATCCATTAACCAGTTCGGTGAAGGTCGTCTTACATTCGGATCTTCTACTATATAATGGTACAGTACATATACAGTCTATAGCGTAAATAGCAAATAATTAACTGTTTCGCATAGTGCGGTGAAGTCTCAAAGAAGTTTGGCGTGGCGAATCCACGACACATTATCTTCCTCCATAACACAGAGATTCCACTATTCGCATGCGCCTTATACAGGGTTTTCCATTTCGTCCTTTCAAAAGTAAAGACCCTGCGCTTGACAGCTGTTTGACATATCTGTCAACCAAAGCATCACATTACTAGTTGAATGTTTGCCATTGTAAAAGACGGATCGTTTTAGCATCGCACAACGTGTTAATTTTGTGAAATTATACTACAAAAATGGTGAAAACTCAGTAGAGGTCTTTCGAGCATTACACGAAATCAATTAGGTCATCGTGGACGAACAACAGCGCAAGAAATTGGAGAGGTAGGTAGGTATAGTGAAACCTGTGCACCTTCGTAATGATGCGCATTCGGCCGAATACATTGGTGCTGTTGCTGCCAGTGTTGACGACGATCCGAATGTTTCGATTCCACGACGTGCTCAGCAATTGGACTTGTCAAATACGTCATTATGGCGAATTTTGCATTTGGACTTGCACCTAAATCCATATAAAGCCTAACTGGTACAAAAATCACAGTGGGGTGACAATGGAATGCGTCGGGCATAGGTCGATTGTTTGAAGGGAGAACAACAGCAAAATGCTGACTTTTCGCATTAAATTTTTTTCAGCGACGAAGTACATTTTGAGCACGTGGCACGGTGGCTATGTAAACACCCTAAATTTCCGTATATGGGACTCCATCCAAATCCACACGTGATTGTTGAGAGGCCCTTGCATCCAAACCAAAAAAAGTCATTGTCTGGTGCGCATTGTGGTTCGGTGGAATCGGGAATCATTGGGCCGTATTTCTTTGAAAACGAGAACGATGAGATGGTGACTGTGACTGGTGAGCGATATGGCTGCATGTTAAGGGGCCTGGATGCACACATTTATACATATATGTATTTGCCATGTAAAACACGGATTCGCAAATAAATCCACAGCTCACTTGTTTTTGAAACTACAGACAGAAGGTGATAGTTAAGACCTTGTTGAATGACAATTTTTTCAGTGTAAAAATCTCGCAATGTAAAATCACGCATTCTTCAAATGCCTGTAATTCAACAACGAAACAAAAACAAGGCCACCGGAGCAGCATAGCGCAAGGTTTCTTCTTCAATCATTACTGTAAGTTTAAAGGCAACCTCAGGAGCTTCTAAATGCGAAATTTATCTTTATGGCGACCCTTGACCCTTACCTTTGGACCTTACCTTGAACTTTGGGACTCAGCTCCCCTCATTTTAGACACACATACACTTAGACACTAACTCGGGAATACGTATCATCTTGGATTCTCAATAACCGATTATTTTTGGCCTAAAATTGGAGACTTTGATACGGATGACATGTGGTTCCAGCAGAAAGAACACGACCGAATATGCGTATTGCGAACAAAATTTGAGGGACGCATAATTTCGGGTTCTGGTGATGCCAATTGGCCATCAAGATCATGTGATTTGAACCCGTTGGACTTTTTTTCATGGGCCTACGGTAAAGACCAAGTCTACGCCGACAATCCACAAACACTTGAACATTTGAAAAACAACATTCGTGAAGTTATGGCCAAGATAGCACCCCATAATTATGGGCCGCAAACTCTAGAAAACTACCTGTTTCGGATCCAGGTCTGCGAGAAAGCCCCAGTTGGTCATTTGAATGATGTTACATTTCACACATAATGGCATAAACCAAACATTATTTTGAAATAAAAGGTCAATCGAATTCTAAGTGTGTTGTATTTCAATTTACTTTTAAAGTTAAAAATGGAAAACCTTATATTGCCGCAGAAACAAACTAAGCTAACCTCTTTATAACAATCACGACCAAGTGGCCAAAAAGAAATCTTGATCATTTAACTCTTTCACAATGCTGCTTTCATTGTACTGATCATTTCGATACAGCTTCGGTACACTATGAATTGTATTCAGGACTGAGCATGCACACGTAACCTAACAAAAAATATTCCAAATGGTACCGTGAATGGAAGATGGAATGATGCTTAAAAAGAAACATCCGCTAATCATTTATGAGGAAGTGCAAAAGATATACTACCACCGGCGTTCCCAGAAAAACGTTGTTGCGATCCCGGCAAGAACAAAATGGCTGCGGTTTTTGTGGTATACAGAGTGTAGCTACAGTATTC
Organism: Callosobruchus maculatus; assembly: GCA_951848785.1. NCBI lineage: Eukaryota > Metazoa > Arthropoda > Insecta > Coleoptera > Chrysomelidae > Callosobruchus > Callosobruchus maculatus. Next base: position 13,261,200 of record CATOUR010000100.1, read on the forward strand.
GTGCAAGTCTTCTAGAGCGGAGATTTCCTGGGGAGCTGCACCGAGCGCTAGTAAATAAACGCTAAAACGTCAGAAAAAACAAGATGTATCTTATTATCACAATTATCATAATATGTGTACATCAGAGAGCTGATCATAACGATGTTACTTTAATGCTGAAAACACAGTGGAGTAGTTCATCTTGCCTTGCTGCTCGCCTCGCTGCTCGCCGCACATCGATTAATAAACATGACCACAGAAACAAACGAAGAGAAATATATCAGAGTAATGCACCTAGCCTCTCAGCTCGTCGCGCATCTGCTTGCTTTTCTATGGTATTGTTTATTAATCGCCATGCGGCGAGCAGCGCGGCCCGCAGCACGATGAACTACTACACTATGTTTTACCCTAAGGACGTGCCTTACCCAGGTACATATGCAAAGCTCACCAGGTAACGCAATTCTTGAGAGATTTACTCAGAAGTAACCAAATATCAAGTAAATAAAGAAGTTACAGAGAAATCTGGAAAACCACTTTTCAAGAGGTGTTTTGTTTGTAGCCTATATTTGTGGTTCATCATCATCATAGTCACAATGTCTTAACAGACATGTTGTGAACTCGTAAAATGCATTTACTCATTTTACGAATTTCTCTTGGGATATCTTTAAGATCTTTAATGCAGTAGTTTCCCATTTGCTTTCTGCATCCTCATGCCGTTGACCAGATGTATCTACTGGTTCATCCGCCTTTAGGGGCAATTTCTCACCCCAAGGACAAGAAGGTGTCCTGACTATTCTCAACTCGTCCACCCGAAGCTGTTGGTTGAGAAGAGGTTACTGCTTATACCGACAGTAGTTCGGTGTTCCTTTTAGTCGCCTTTTACGACACGCAGGATATACGATGGGAAATATTCTAACCCGCCCCCACACGGGACAACGGCCAATCTAACGCCCTGGAAAACGTCCGTTGTTGTTGTTTATGAGGCTGGATCAAAAAAGAAATATACAAAATAAAAATGGACACAGCACATATTAAAAAAAAAATGGATCATTCAGAGATCATCAAGCGCTCTTCGTAGACGAAGAAGAAAACGTTTAGAGGACAGTGGCGGTATTTTTGACATTCATTAAAAGAAAGCAGAACGAAAATCCACGTCGGTCTGTCTGTCTGTCTGATGTTGGCGTTTTTCTAGCCTCGTAATCTCAGTAACTGCTGCATGGAGTGCGATGAAATTTGGGTAGCGATATGATGTGGGATCGTAGTAGGTAATGCTGTTATAATTTTGAAAATCGGTGCACGGGCGGCGGTGTAATTAGCATAAAAATTAAAAAATTTTAAATATTTCTCAAACTACATTTTTAGGAGTTTTAAGGGTTCCTGATCATTTTCTACGTTTTTTTGAAAGGAGGTGAAATTTGGGTGGTTGGAGGATGGGGAGTTGTAAAACTGAAAAATTTGTTGTATTCATAATGGTCCACGTCCAAGAATGACCTAGCGGCGAAATACACTTTTTAGGTGAATCCGAACATTGCCTTGCTCATTACAGAAACAAGGGACATACATTTTCTGATGTACTGCTTATTTATTTTATATTATGTTAATATGGCCACTTTGAAGGCCAGGCCTTGTATGAGGCTTTTACAATATTTTACATGTTGACTTACAATTTATCTAACCCAACTTGCTGCAGTGCTGCATCTACCTAGACTGTTATGTTTCTCCCAACATTGGTACATTTCCTTCCTGATATTTACTAAATTCGCCACGACCTGCAACATGCTTCCTTCTTCAATATTGTTGATGATTTTATACCTATAATTTGGATGTGACATTACAACTATTTTGACCCATCTGGCATCACTGACTTATTGCTTTAGATCGTTCTGTATTGTCTGGAAATTATTCAATTGATTTTAAAGTAATTTTGACACAGTACTATTACCACAAGGATGGAAAACGCGTATGGTTTTAAGCAATCGCATCGAAGGCGCAGCAATAATAAAAAAAACATAAAAAACTACTCAAATTTGGATTTTAAGCGTTTTAGAGGTTCCTGATCATTTTCTACCTTTTTTTGGGTGAGGGTGAAATTGGGGCGATCGGGGGTGGGGGGTTGTAAAACTTGCTGCAGTCATAAAATAAACTACATTACGTTAAAAAAATTAAATTTGGTGATATCGTGTGCTTTTTAGATCTATCCGAATGTTGCCCTTGAACTTTATATCATTTATATACCGGGTGTTCCAGAATTTCCTTGACACGTGATATTTTCGTAATGAAAAACGGTTCAAGCAAGAACTGAGTGGTACTTTTGAAGATACTATAGGGTCTATCATACCATGCATTCAAAACATTTCTTTTGTACGTCAACCCCTAAAACTCACCCCCAACTTTCTTTTTTCAAATAGCACCCCATAGATTTTGCTACATAAATGATATGCCCATTTTATTTAAAATCTTGTGGTACCTTTAATTTTATATGCAAACTTATTTTTTCCGTAAAATCATAAGCATAAGACACATGAAATGATAATTTGTTTGACCCCCGATATTTTTGTAACAAAAACGGATAAAAACGAAAAGTAAGTGGGTTTTTCAAGGGTAGTGAATGACCTATCATTCCTTGCCTATGAACCATTTTTTTTCTAACTAAAACCCCCACATGTGTTTTAATTAATTTATGCTTACAATTTCATGGATCAAATGAAAAGTATTAACGATAAGTTGCAGTAGGGGCATAAAAAGAAAGGCACTACGATAATTAAATTCAAGTAAAGAATTCATTTTTCCGGGCAAAGTTGTGGATTGAAATTTGAAAGAACAAGCTAGGGGTGGATTCCAGGGGTTTAAGTAAGAAAAAAATGGTTCATAAGCAAGGAATGATAGGTCATTCACTACCCTTGAAAAACCCATTTACTTTTCTTTTTTATCCGTTTTTATTACAATAATATCAGGGGTCAAACGAATTATCATTTCATTTGTCTTATGCTTATGATTTTACGGAAAAAATAAGTTTGCATATAAAATTAAAGGTACCACAAGATTTTAAACAAAATGGGGGTATTATGTAGGAAAACCTATGGGGTGCTATTTAAAAAAAAACAGTTGGGGGTGAGTTTTAGGGGTTGACGTACAGAAAAAAATGTTTTGAATACATGGTATGATAGACCCTATAGTACCTTCAAAAGCACCACTCAGTTCTTGCTTGAACCGTTTTCGTCACGTGTCAAGGAAATTCTGGGACATCCGGTATATACAAATTATAATCTTTTAACGTGTAACATGGAAACTATGACTTTGATTTTGGTTTGAATTAATTTATGACACCGTATTACTATCGTATGGAGCAAATATATAGTAACAGTATATTTTAGAAATCAACAAAAGAAGAAAAATTTCAAAATTGCTCAACATTTGTTTTTGGATGTTTCAGACGTCATCTACTTTTTGATGAGGATGGTGCAGGGATAGAAGAACTCGAATTTTTTTATTAGCACCGATAATGTGTGGGAAGTGTTAAGATACTTGACGCTATTTTTACTAATTATTCGGAGGTCCCTGCAGCGATTTTGTAATTATAACAAATAAATATCCTACTAAGACACCATAGCATACCACACCTCAAAATTTAATCAAAATGTGTCAACAGGTACAGAGATTATGAGAGCTCGAATCCGTTGCTGTATCGCGATATCAAAATGAGTAAGTGCAGCGCTCGGGTCTGACTCCAAGGAAACCTGGACCACAAAAAGAGTGCCATTTTTTCCGTGGTTCGCTAATTAAATCACCGCTTGCGGTGAACGTTTGCAAAAAGGCGTGTAGACATGCGGTCTGAGTAGAAAAGAGAAGCAGCCGCGCGGTGCGGCTAAAAAAATCACGGCAGCGCAACGGAGCGATTTTAACATTGCAGATCGGAAGAATGAGCCGTGCACGGTGGAAAAAAGCAGAAATGAAAATTAACACCACGCACGGCACTCTGGAAAGTTGTGTGTGTACAAATAAAGTGCCATGACGAGATGGCGTAACTAGCGGTAACGAGCAGTACATCGCGAACGCGTACGGACAAAAAGAGGAAAACTTCTCGGCAGCCGACACCACGTATGGCAGTGTTTAATTGGATATCTGGTTGTATACTCATTTACACATACATGTAAGAACGAGAGGCATACGACGCGTCATAAAGGACCTCGTAGGAATTTTCTAATAATAAAATTTTTCATGTACACCTGCAATTACCTGAAAAGCTGTTGATAATGTTACCTTGTTGATCTTCGCCAGTGTCTTTAGGGTGTTACGGCAGTCCCACACTATTTTTGAAATATGGTGGTTACTTGTCAAGACCATCAGATTCGCCCGGCTGTCTGTGTTTTCGTAGATTACAGTCTTTTTACTGTATCTTTTATCTACGCATATTCTGTCGAATTCCAAAATTGCGGCTATTTCTGCCTGGTTTCGTATTAATAGAAAGCTCAATAAACATTTTCCCTGAAGATCTGAATTTTGATTACCGTTAAACGGGGAAGAAATTCAAAACTGCGACTAGATTTGTCATCAGCACCCTCAAATTATACAAAACACGAGATTTTTTTCTTTTTCTCAATAGAAAGCCAAAAAAGATTTTCGATTTTCTAGACAAACCTGAACATCTTAACGTCAGAGATTTTTTGCTTTCGTCAAACGAGACCGAAACTCAAATTTCTAACTGGATTTATAATTAGCAGTCCTAAGTTATCGAAAACACAAGGTTTCATTTTAATAGAAAGCCAAATAAAGATTTTCAATTTTTTTGGTAAACCTGAAGATTTGAAAGATCTGAAATTTTTGATTTTCGTTAAACGAGACTGAAACTCGAAACTGCTGCCGGATTTGTAATCAACACCCTGAAGTTATCCAAAACACGAGGTTTCATCTTAATAGAAATCCCAATAAAGATTTTCGATTATTTTTGATTTTGGTAAACCTAAGATCTGAAAGATCTGATTTTTTTTTCTTTTCTTGAAACAAGACTGAAACTCAAAACTACGACCGGATTTGTAATCAGTACCCTCAAATTATCCAAAACACAAGGTTCTATCTTAATAGAAGGCCAAATAAAGATTTTTCGTTTGTTTAGGTAAACCTGAAGTCCTGAAATAGCTGAAATTTTTTATTTTCCTTAAATGAGACTGAAACTAAAAAAGCGACCGCATTCTTTTCTTTCATCTAATAACAATCCAGCGATTTTTTCTTCTGCTTTGTAGAAACTTAATAAAATAAATCATATTTCGCAGAACTCTTTAAAACTTAATAATATGTTGTTTTTCTTGCAGGTAAGCGAACTGTGTGAGAGAGCATTCTAACAAGAGTATTTGGATTCTAATATGTAAAGATACGCTGGTACGACCTCAATATGTAAGTCACTGGCAAATTAGTGTTTATGGGTTGTTATTTTATGGTCATGGAATACTGAATATCACATTATTTCCCAAAGCAGCAGAAGGTTACTTAGGCGAATAATTGCGTTCCGCGTTCCGTTAGAGGCGTCATCGTCAGTGATCAGGTGATACCATTCGACGTAGGTCGAGATACTCCTAGCGCCCATTCTGATCTGTCGCTTAGGTTATCCTTATATGGGATCTTGGTGTCCACGATTCTTGGCATTCTGTCGGGTGACATCTCAAGTATGTCGCACCGCAGGTTGTCAAGTATCGTGATGTGTTTCATGGCAGGGTGGTAAAACCAATTACCGTGGCACTACAGTCTATATGCAGCCATTTTAGCCTCTCACTCTATGTAAATGTCAAGAGATGGGATATTCAATAGTACCTCCAATGCTGCAGTAGGTGTGCCCTTCATGGCACCCGCTATGCTCATACACGCAGCCCGTTGCAACTTTCATCATTAAGGTACTCTGAGATCGGCTTGTGATGTTCTGTATGTGGCTGTTCAAAGTTAGTTTATCGTCTTACATGATTCCCAGGTATTTCACTTCTCTGGCAGCTTCTATTTCCTTGCCGAAGAGCTTTATATTCCCTTGCTTTGTGAATGGTACCGTCATGGTTTTCGAGTTTTTCGACGGATTCACAGATAGTCCCTCTAGAACGCACCATCTCTCCACTAGGGATAATGCCCTCTGCATTAATTTCAGGCAGGTTCCCATGTGTTTCCCTTTATTAGGATTACAATGTCATCAGCATATCCTTGGGCATACATCCCTTCCTCGAGTTTAGTTTTAATAGGATGCTATCTGGATAGAGGATTAAAAATATCCTTCATACAAGGTGTCAACAGGATCCCCATCACATTTAAAAAATAATGTTCTCTCAACAATTCCTCTAAGCGGTACGTTGAGTGGCTGGTACTATTTTTGAGACAGAAAGGGATGCACAATACAATTTCGTTTGGTAAAAACCCCGGGTGCTCCATTCAAAAGTTAGAGAGTTGAAAGATACCCTTCATGCTTTTATGCCTGAAAATGGCAAACAAAACGCTTTACAGCTCCATCATGGTAAAGGACATTCCCATGGGTTGTAGATCTGATTCAAATCTTTCTCGTCTAGGTCAGGCTCTCTATAGTTCGGAATCTAGGCGACTATCAAATATTTTTACCTACCAAGTATTTCCAAGATTAGCGGTAAATACATCTCCAAAGAATTTGAAAAGAAGAATTATGGGCACCAGCAACCCCATTTCTGGCGATTTGTGATCATAAGTACCTCGTAAGACCTTACCTTAAATTTGTTTAGTTCTTTATAGTCTCTTTTCTACTGTCTCGAGTCTGAGATCGGTTTGTCTTATCTTTTATTAGATAAATTCACTACGCCTGTAGCAGCCTTCTCTTTTTAGGGAAAAAGGTGCAATTTGAAATAACTGTATATATCAACATTCTGTGTACATGCGCTAGTAGCTGATGGGAATAACTCGAGTTCCTTCGACGTACCCAGTTTGCAAGTTCACATACACTTAAGGCAGTGTTTGGGCCGTAATTTAAGAAAAAATCACGAACTGAGACTGACAAAAATTGCATTTTTGTTGAAGCTCAATGAAAGTAAACTTTTACATATTGCAAAATTAATACGAATCAAGTAGATACTGCTAAGTGAAATGCTGAGTTTCAGGTGTTTCCAGACTTGACAGATTTGAGAACGAGACTGGATGATTCATAACGAAAGATCCTATGGCCCGTCCTATCAAGACATAACAAATAGTAGTAGTAGTAATACAGACTTTTTACCTACCATAAGATCCGCTTCCGCATAGATGTCATATGAACTGCAACAATTTCTTACCTGAAATAATAAGTATTAGTTACTATAAATAAGGAAAAAGTGTATATAGTATTAAGAGACCTATAGATTTTACAGGTTGTTGATTTATTTGAATACTCTGAAGCTCATATTCTCTCAAATTACGAGTCCTAAAATTTTTTGTTTTGGTAACTATGAAGCGTACTTCAAATTTTTTGTTTTGGTAACTATGAAGCGTACTTCAACAAACATTTCGAGACAAACTTTACAAAAAAATATAAATACGCGTTTTCCATAAGACCATGGATACTGAATGCGTTGTGAAGTGTTAGGCTAATTGAAAGATTCAAAAATTTTTATCTGACATATTGAATCGCTATTTTAAGGCTTTACCATAAAAAATAATGCGCCTGAAAATTGTAGCCAGCAAATTGAACGAACAACTCCTCTAGTGATAGTAGATGTAATCGGCGATATCTGAATTTTGAGATAATCCCAAGGAGTGCGAGTACTGGAATTATCGCATACGGTTTATGGCTGGCCAAGAAAATTATAGGGTTGTGTCCAACAGGACTTAGCGACAGCCAATACCGTTCATTACGGTTGGCCCATTTAAACTAAAATATACGCCAGATTCATTTCCGTGAGAACGATATCAAGGATTTTTCGAAACATAGTAGTCCTTTCCTTTATATCATTGTGCATTTTGAAGCTGAATGCTTGACGGAGGTGTTTGAAAACTGAGCCTGGTCACCGAACATAGAGAAGCCGAGAGGTGTCACTTGGAGTTGGTTATGTGGAGTAGAAGCAAACCGCTTGGATTTCTAATAGTTAAGTAAATCTACTGTGAGACATCGGCAACGTTTACGTGTTACGCCTTGTACGAGGATTAATAAAAATCTAGATAATGTGTCACATTAAATGTACGAAGTTCGCCCACAATGCTTATTACAGCTGTTAGTATGACCTATAACAGGATGAATGGACTTGATTATCTAATGTTATGAGCACATTACTAGTTGTGTTGATGATGTCAAAGATTATTCATCTTAGGTTTCTAAAATATAACACACAACTGAAAAGAGTTCGGACGTCATAGTTGATACTTATCAAGTAATTATAATCCACTGGGCAACGTTTTGTGGTTGATAAAACGATGAAACAGGATATTTTTAGTTTGACCACCACAACTAAAATCCTAGTACTCTGTTTTCACCTATACAGAAGGAGATAGCGGGCTTCTTTTTGATACTTCAATTATCCATCCTTTTCACGATGTCAGATTTCCTGTAGTTATTTCATATGGTTAGCTGCAGAGTTCGAAATCATATGAAAGAATCCAAATATGACACAACAGCGCAAAACTCAAAAACAAGTTAACTCATTGTACAAAACTAAAAACAGCAATACGTTGTTTTGAGACGTTAAATCATTTCACACACAAAGCTTTGGCTATTGTCGATTTATCGTTTTTATTGACAAAATTACATTCTCTCATGACTATTATCTTTATGTCAGCAAATGTTGTAATATTATATCTGATGGTATATCTTATATTACATAGCATTGGGGTTTTAAGATATAACGATGCTATATCTTCAAATTACGTCAACACTGCGAATAAAAAGGTTAAATTGTGACTAGAAAACATACGCTGAACTAGAATGGAATCACTAAACAATGCATCTACTTTATACAGAAGAGCTAAAAAACATGAGTACCCTGTTATATACAACCTGAACATAGACAAGACGATAAAGGTCACTTGGCGTGAGCCATATAAAGAGAATCTTCCAACCACCGATCTGACACCGTCAGGCCAGTTCATTTATTTACAGTGGCATTATGTAGTGCGACGTTCAAGTTAGTGTTCACTAAACATCGACTATCGGCTATCGATAGTCAATCGATAGTATCCGAAAACATCGGCTGGGCCGATCTGCAAACATCGATGTTTCCGGATAGGTTGCAGTTGCACAGATTGTGTTTGTTTTGGTCGGTTATAAATTCATTTCGTTTGTTTAGCAATTGCTTCGGCAAGTTATATTAATATATCTTTATGACGAATGCATTTTGGGGTATAGTTTGAGATAAAAAAAAACTCCTTTATAGTAAAACACAAAACATATATTATTTATTGAAATAATTGTTTTTTTACAGAAGTTGTACATGATACTTAAAATTATAGACGCATTATTTTAACGAATGTTTGAACTGGAATGTGAAAGAAATCTTGTTCGCAAATTTTCATTGAATTTACATATTTTTATGAAGGAAAAGTTGCATTGCCAAAATATGTCCACACACTTTGTTTCTTTTTCCGCAATGTCACATGAGTTCAATGAAATTAGGTACCTTTTAGTTGTTTTCGTGCACATGTTCTGGATCAACAAATACACAGTTCGAGAAAAAAAAGTGGATAAATAATGGTACCGGCTGGATTCATTCATGAATCCGAGGGAACTCTGTGCAATGTTATACGCCGCAGAAAACATCGATAGGCCTATCGGACTATCGATAGTCCGATAGCCTATCCGACTATCGATTACACATCGATGTTTAGTGAACACTAGTTCAAGTTGCTTCTTCTATGATAATAATAAAAAATTACAATATTTAATGAAATAACCTCGCACACAACGATTTATTTAGTTATTTTCCAGAACGCCGGAGGTCTAGCGCGATACCTAAGTCAGTACGCCTACCCGGTATAAACTGCATAGGACAGTTTCTGAGAAGAGCACCAATAAAGGGGTGATACACGTACGAACTTAAGTACGCGGTTTTTAAGTTCGCGAACTTACTCGGCTCGACGCGGTGACACACGTAAAGCTGAAATCACTCATTTTGATAATTTTCCTGAATAAACAAAACTTTTAACAAACGCGAAACTCAACAAGCGTTGCGCATCGATGGCTTGCCAAAACAAAGTGGTGGCTCGCGGCTCGCTGCTCGCAGTACGAGCTGAGACCAGCTACGAGCAACATTTCAAACCAGTTGGATCGCCGGCGGTTTGCGCGACGGTTTTAAAGTACGCGTACTTAGGTGACACACAGGCGAAAAAGGTCGTCGAGCCATAAGTACGCGTACTTACTCGTACGTGTATCACCTTTTAGAGAGCAAGAGCCAGGAAGGTAAAGCTGAGTGCGGAGTTTAGAGACGAGACCCATCTTAGTTTGTCAATATTCGGTGGTATTGCCAAACAATCGAACATTTAAAAATTCTGCGTACTGTAAATTCCGAGCCTGACTTCTAAGTAAACGAGCCCTATTTCCGTTGCAGCGATGGTTAACATCTTTTTTACACACCCGTGTCATTAGATCAACCTCAAAAAAAATGTGCATGGTTCTCCAAACTACTGTTCATCTATCATCTGCTATATTAAATGTATTCCGACTTCTGGCATCCGGCGTAACCGTTTGGCTGGCTAAATCTCGTGCGGATATAAATTCGAGGAAACGTAGTGGCAAGAGGAATTGGCATCGTCGGGAACATAAACGAAACCATTGATTAAAGTATTTAGGGGAAGATGAACAACCACACAGTAAAATCGCGCGCTCGCAGTCTATCTCACTCACTCTAGTCTATCTCACTCACTCTCATAGAAACCACGACACCGTCACCTGGCGCCCTCTGGGACAATCTCAGAAGCTTAAAAAATTCCTGAATCCTTTATAATAAATATGCCCAATAGATGGAGCAAAGGAGCATCCAGCTATAAAAATACGACCTTGAAGTGCCAATGACCATGGCTGACCCATACCTAACCACCGACGGGTCGGTCGGGATCGTCGGTGAACCTAACATTCGAAAATATGCTTTGTGTTCCAATTCCAAACGATCAGCTGACAGCGGTTGATAACCTTGTTGTCGGTATACCGCCATATGAAATTGAGGACTTTTATTTGTTTTTTACAATTTCTTGGACATTTTCACCATAATTGTTGTTGTGATGTGTTTTTTAAGGAACCTTTTTTGTCAGGTAAGCACATCTGTCAATTAAAATGATGTAATTCATGAGATAATGCATGATGAAAACTTGAATGCATATTGAAAACAGCAAAAAAAACGTTTATTCGCCAATTACAGTTATCCCATGAGTTATCACATTCACTAGAGCGATAGTTGTTATAGTCATACTGCATTTTTATCACTTGATACTCCAAAATAATGCATTTCTTACTTGGAAGTTTTATCTGTGAAGTATATAGAAGTAATGAAGTTGTAGTGGCCAACCTTTGGTGGATTATGTTAAAGTAGCAAAAACATCCATCCGTAGGTAATAATTGCTAGTTGTATACCTATGTACATATAGGCAAGTTCAAAAAATGGATCATTTAATACATTCATTTTTTGACATAACCTAAAAGTTGAGTTTCTGGAATAGGTACATTATGACTATTCACTTCTCTATTCGAATAATTTGCGCACTATTTCAAAATGCTTCCTTTTTGTCATTATAGGTGTGGAAAAAATTCTCCAGCTTCCCAAGCATTCGAGACAGAAGAGGCAGACCGATACCAGGAGGCGAAGAGTGTGCTGACTTTACTCCACATACTGTGTATACTAACAGCACCAATAAATGCTCATGTTATCTATCCATATATTTTTTAATAAATGGTGGAGTTAAAATGAATTATTTATTATTATAGGGTATGCTTCTCACACAATCAAAATGAAAATATTACATATTATAGCATTGATTAAGGTATTAAGGGCCTTAATCAATGATTATAGTTATGTTTATTCAAAACAAATTTCATGTCTGATGTTGCTAACAAATTTGATTTTAAATGATGTTCTTAATAATCACATTACTTCATAATTTTAAACGTTATTATTATAATTAACCATAAACGTATCGATGAGGTAATGAAACAGGATACATTTCAAAAATTTTATTATTCTAAATGATAAACAGTTGCATCTTTCTTTACAATTTTTGTTTCATTTTTAACAACCACAGATAATACATCTCGGGACTGACATGCTGAGTTCAACATTTGCTTTAAAAGCTGTCTTAGACCAGTGCCGAAGCCTTCAAAAATAATAAAAAGTGAAAAAAAATTACAGTAGGATGAAACTCATTAGAAAAGGAGGAGAATATGATAAGAATAAAAGGAAAAATAAATTACGGTCGATTCGAGATCGGGAAGTGGGAGGGGGTGAGCTTTTAAGGGTAGAAAATGGTTTATCTTGATTTCTGGCAAAACTACAAGTCCTATGGAAAAAAGTTGAATGGCAAAGATGTAGGTAATAAAAAGATCTACAACTCTTGTGTTATCAATTTTTTCACATAACCTCAAAATTTTGGTGAAAAATTCAAAAAACCAAGTTTTTGGTCCTTTATTTTTATCTTTTTCAAAAAAAATATTTTTTTTTACGAAATTTGGTGAATACTTCCCTTATTATGTCCCAAATACACTGTAATTTATTTGATTTAAAATATTTATTTTTTCGCCTTATTTGACCTTAAGATAAAAAATGCACCCCATTTTTCAATCACAAATTCTCGCGTCAAAATATCAGCTTTTTTCAAAAAGTTTGGGAGCCTTTCGTTCGTTGAAATCTCTATTTTCTGATGGTGTAAAAAAATATACATTACTATAGAAAATCTTCTCAGAAAATGCAAAAAACTGAAAAAAAACTCAAATTCGAAAAATTTGTTTACTCACCATGTACAATTTTGAGCTATTTATTAAAATTTACACTTATTTACTTAAAAAACGTGAGATTTCATGTTACATTGATAAACTAAAAAATTGCAAATTGGAATATCCTACTATAATTAACAAATAAATAAGTTAATATTTAATAAGACATCCACAATATTTTGAAAAAGTTGTAGAATATTCTTTAAATAATATTTGTACCTGAGTGACATATGGTGAATGTTAGCCCATTGTAAGGTATTTCATGGAGAAGTGGGGGAATTACATTTTCGATGGTTATGGTGGAAGGACAAGTGACAAGCATCTAACAGAAAATTGTGGCTTTTTAAATTTAATTATACCTGGTGACATAATATTAGCAGATAGAGGTTTTTTAATTAGAGACTCAGTTGAAGTTCTAGGAGGTCACTTACATATTCCAGCATTTACAAAAGGTAAGACGCAACTTCACCCAGTAGAGATAGAAACCACTCGTAGTATTGCTAGAGTTAGTCCATCTCAAATTCCCCTTGATTAGTCTCAATATTTTTTACACAACTGTACATCATATTCAAATGCATTTATATTGTTCACATAAGTTTATACTAGATATATGTAAATTATATCCTCACAATTACTAGGAATTCTGTGAAACTAACAATGCCTAAACAAAAAATGCAGTTTTTGATAGATGATTCTCATATAATGTAGTTAAATCATACAATAGTGTCCCTAATTATATTAGAAGTAGCTATAAACTATAACAATGTTTTTAATGTCTCAGAAATTCTTGTCATTTTGTTATGTATAACAATATGATACTTCAACTCTGTGTATGCCAACTTTGTTTTTAGAATATGTATATATAGCTTTCTTGTTGGCCGACACTTTTAGGACGTGCTTTAAGGAAGAAAAGAACTGCTGCTATGTGGCTGCAAACTTCACTTAATCCTGCCATACAAGTGCAATGAGCACGTGATATAGCACCATCTGACAGTACGATAATCCATACCTGTAGTGGTTTATCATTTCTTCTTTGTGAGTGCATAACCTGTAACAAAATAAGGGCTGTTTTAGTAGGTATAGTTTGCTTTTATGGGCAAAAACAGGATGGATGGTTCTTTCTAATCTCTAAAACTATTTTTTTTTGATAGATTGTTCTCGCTTCACATAACAACATGGAAAAATTGACTTGACATAAATATCATGTAACAAGGATATTCTACATTACACATGCTTGTTCTTTTGTATTAATTTTACATAAAATAAAATTATAAAAAAATGTTCAGGCCAATTATTTGTATCACCCAGTAAAACTTTGAGTGAAATAAAGAAGTAGACATGTTTTTTACTTTTTCTGACAAGAAAAAAAAGGAAGGTGTATTCACTAGTGATTCAGCCACTTGAAATTAAGAATACAACAAGCATTTTTTTCTGCATTTTTCTCACCAACTTTTTTTAAACTGAAATTTAGTGAGACCATACGGTTTGTCATGTTCTAAATAGCTGTAATTGCGAGCATCTAGTTTAGTGATCATTGGAATGCTCCATTGATACCTTGGACTGTCAACAAAACAACGAACGAACGAACGAAATACCAGAAGTATGGCAGATTTATGCTGTTACTCACACTAATAAACCCACACATTAGCTTGAGCGTTAATACCTTAATCAATGCTTGAGCATAGTATACCTAAAGTGACCATTAATCAGCCACTCGTACATCTTTATAATGATTATGCCATGCCTTGGAACCACTCTTGTCTGTTTGTTGCCAAATTCTTGGGATCAGGAATTCTCAAAAGAAATTCATTTTGCTGCTCAGTTTGCCATAATATTTAGCAAGCTTAAATTGTAACATGAAATTGGAGTTACTGCATTGAGAAATGTTACTGGCATTGGTTTATTGAAAAGTGTTCACAAAGTTTTTGTTTTATTTATTGAAAAATACCTAGTTATTTTGATGCAGTTGGTCAGCTGGTGCTGATTTTGAGTAGGAATAACATTTTTAGAAGGTGTTTTCAATATCCATTTTAGGTATCAACATCGTCCTAATAACCAGAATGAATCACTGGGTTTTTTGAGGCATTCAACATTAGACCATTGAAGAAAAGACTCTTTCTGCTGATGCATTGGTGCTGGGCAGTATATAAGTTCAGTCAAGATACAAAAGCGTTATGTTTGAAATTGTTGTGGTGGAATGCCCCATAGGCTTAAGAAAATGGCAGAGTATGGTAAATTTGCGTATTGCTTCAAGTTTTTAGTGATGTAGATGAGTAATAGAAGGCAATAGTTTGGTTTCAATGGTATAGGCACTTACCTGAATTATACTCATACGTACGGTACTGCGTGTCTGACCAAGAATTTCTTTGTATCTGATCTCTGGATATAGTTCTGTTTGAAGTGTTGTTCGCAGACACCTAATTGCTTTGGCAGTGGGTCAGACTTTCCAACATATTGGAACAAATTCACATTGCCACTATTCTTGATCCAAATATCACGTATAGCTGTTGCTTTTGGGAAAGCAAAGAACATCTCTGGATTACGAGTTTTGTTGTTTGGACAGTTATAGTAATAACATCTGTAAACCATTTTGCTTCCCGAAATCGCGAAAAATTCAATACAAACGATGATAAATCGAAATCAATCAATCAATATTTTTTGATCGTGGTTGACCCAAATTTTCCAAATAACATCGGAATATTAAACAATTGAAATATGACACTGCCATCACTATGTCAAATGTCAAATTGCCAATGTCAGCGACACCTGGCGGAGATAATAGTAAGTAGCGTTGATAGATCGTTGGAAGTAGGGTACTTTATTCGTATCAAAGTCGATGGTTGTTATATTGTCAAAGTTGTATCAGTAGAGGTACATTTGTGCTCATATAGGTGGCGACACTCCAGGAGGAACAAAAATTAGGCGCGTGATCTTAGCATCTAGTGGCCCATCTTCCCGTTAATACCTTAATCAATGACGAAACTGACGTCTCCTCGCTAGCAAACACTGTTGAATTGCGGTTAAATCAGTCCGTGATGAACAGCTACATGCCACCCTTAGCCGCCGCAGAGATAAATTCCCTTTCAGCGTTCGGCTGAGAACGGATTGCTCTGTTGTAAATTGTCTTAACGTCAATTTGAAAGCAAAATAACCATTGTTACGAAGGAACGTTGGATACATCTCATTCGGAAAGCAGGATATTAACTGCGGAACGACAGCCAAGGATTTTAGAGACTCCTTGCATACCGCGTAGCACAGGCGCACACTTTTACATATTATGTCCACAGGTAACCGTATAGGATGGTCAGGAAGGATGACAAAAAAATTTCGGGACCATGTGACCTGTCTGGAATGTAGAGATCCACAATTACGGAAATAGCCAAAAACACTATCATGCCCAAATGGTAAAACGCTGGGAATAGCTACAAGGATGCTTTGGCATGGCAATACTCAAGAAATACTTAGCGATGACCAGGTCAAACCTACGTCTCATAGTGGGATTCCTGACAGGCCATTGTCAAGAACCTGTATTGTTTTCAACATATACAGCGTCCCTCTTTCAGGCCATAAAACTCAGCAAGATGCATTTTTATGCTGACGATAGACAGTTGCATTTTTCCTTCCCTCCTAACGCCAACGACATTTCTATTGCAAGCAAAAAGATCAACGAAGATCCCGAGTTACAACTGCCTTGAATAAACTTTGTTTAGCCATAAATCGGCAGCTGTTAAACATTCTGAAAACTTGGTTAAACTGACATTAACACTGCACTTATAGATCAATTTTTTTCAAAAATCTTGGAGTAAATACAGACAATCAATTAAAATTTTCGGAGCATGTTAACCATATAATCAAAAAATCAATTGCTTCAATTAAATTAATATAAATTATATTATACTATATTATAGTAGCCGAAAAATTCTCCCAACTACTGAAAGGAAAATTTTGTGTGAACATCTTGTACTATTAGTTGCAACATATAGATATTGGGAAGCAGTACTTTAAAAAAGTATTGGTTCGCCATCCAACTACCAGAGCCAGTACCTGAGCGCTTAATCTGAGGAACCGAGTACTGTTTATGTGACCCGTTTAAAAGCATCAGGTATAGGAACCTGCGGGATGAATGAATGAAATTGCTACTCTATAATTGAGTTAAGTTGCTTTTTAGCATTAACCGAATGTCGGGAGTGTTAAGTGAGTGTTCCACAAAAAAGAGTCTGTTTGTTGTCGTATCCCGCAGGTTCCTATACCTGATGCTTTTAAGCGGGTCACATAAACAGTACTCGGTTCCTCAGATTAAACGCTCAGGTACTGGCTCTGGTAGTTGGATGGCGAACCAATACTTTTTTAAAGTACTGCTTCCCAATATCTATATGTTGCTACTACTCGTACGAGTTTTGCCAGCTAGGCACTAACAGGCAATTTTATTTATTCGTCCGAGATCTAAATCACACTGATGAGCTTTAATAAAAGCGAAACGACGTCGCCTGCGATTGGTTTTCGGATGAATGAATGAAATTGCTACTCTTTAATCTTGTACTATCTCACGTACATTACGCAGATTTATTTTATGGGCCTTTTCTTTACACAATTTGAAGCTAATTAAGAAATTTAAATAGATCAATGTGACTTCGAAAGTCCGAAACTGGAAAAGTAGAAGAATCTGAACAAAGGAAGAAATATTTTAATCAGATCAGTGAACTTCGTAATTTGCTTTGACAGACCAACTTATGTCTGGAAACTGTCTGCAGAAGTCTCTGGAGCCATTGATGATAATTCCAGTTCATATCGCAATCTTACTGAGATAAATCCTATAGATCATCAAAGTTTTCGCTTGCTAAATCTGCTTTTACCTGAGATATTATCTTTACACACCCTTCTAGTACCGAAGTTCAAGTTGAAGCGGCTAATGGAGTGTTTAAATCAATAGCAGCTACGGTATTTCTTCCAATTACAGTAATCTTTCCATTTCAGATAGAATTAAGACCAACATCGTGTTATTCACCCTCTTACTTACTAGCAAATCTCCGAAGTTGAACCCGAGCTAAGAAACAAAATTAAAACTTCTCCTAATGGAATGCCGCCACTTGCTTCTCAAGAACTTAATAGACCAGTTGAGAAGTTCTACTTCTAAAATTGAGTACACGTTGGGTAGGCGCGCTTAGTTTAAACTATGTTAAGGGTTAGTTCTCTGCCATCTGGTCTGGTAATTAGATAAACAGTATCCCTCTATAACTTAGCATCTCGTCTTTTGCTACAGTACTTTCACTACTTTTAACAGCATAGTGCTTAGACCATATCAAAAGGTACTTATGTTTCTGTCTTATCTATCTAAAACTCCCCTAGTTTCTTCGTCTTATTCTTTTTTTTTTGCTTGTATCACATGTACCGGGTGGTCAGATAAGAATTCAAAGTGCTGAAACTATTTGCGATAGAGACATGCGGTAAAAAAATATGATTAAAGTGGCTATGAGAAGACCCTTAAAAATATTTTTAGAGATCCACGATGGTCACCAGGAGGCGTAACTGTCATCTTCAACATTAAAGTGATAGTTCACAGAAATCCACCTAGTAAATGTAATTCAATGATTTTTTACATAATAATATAACTTTTAAATTACTGAATGGATTTCAACAAAGTTGGTTTTATTGGAAAAATCATTCATTGTTCCATTAAACCCCACCTTACCTATGATATGTTCTATCACTATCCTAGTGATACCGCTACAGCGCGTTCTTAAGACAGTAATACACTGATCGTTATTGTTATTATTATTGTTATTTGTTTTTTTCAAGATTTAACGATAAAATTTCTAAATTTAATATTTTTTTAATAATAGGTGTGGCGGTTACGCAACCTGGTGGCCATGTTGGAAATCTGAAAATATTTTTCAGTCTCCTTATAGCCATTTTAGTAATAATTGTTACCGATGATAAGTCCCGCCAACTATGGTTGTTCATCAATCTGTTTGTTATGTTTGAATAATTAGTTCACTTCTATCTTCTTCGGGCCTTCTCTGCGCATATGAATCAACAACTTTTACATCTCGAATTAGTTTCCTGGTCTACATAGGTACCATAGCTACTGTACCATTTAAGCCAGTTAAGTTTCTACTGAGACAGTATTGTAGACAGAAGTTATACGTAGTAGCATCTCAGTATCAACGTACATTGATCGTGATCATTTTTAAAAAAATTCAGAATACCCATTTGACACTTAACCAACCTCGTATATACTGCCTTCGATAGCCACGTGCAGAAGATCGTAGAAGAACTCGATCTTTTTCTTTGTTCGCCTCAAGATGAATGCAACCTAAGATTCGCTGTGGCCCACTCACTAATCTGTTTAAATTATGCATTTTTCCTTTTCATACAGCCTCATCAAGGCTACAGATACTTTCTACATCTCGCTTGATGTGCTTCAATAAGTCTGCATCCTTCTCTATAGTCAATCCACCATGTTTGCAATCCAGCCACAATGCTACCAACTTTAAAACATAAATGAAGTTGATTTCTGCCTTCCAGAATCAGAAGTCAATTTATATCAGCCTTGTATTAACTTCGACCAACCGGATGAGATCCGAAACATCAAAACAACGCTGTCGTGGACTAAGGATATCGTGCCTGGAGCGATTCAGGACATGTTCCAAACAAGGATTATACCTAATACCCTTCAGCTCACTTTGGATAAGGTGAAGATAATTTACTTCATGTTTCCCCAAAGGAAGCACTGGAACCAATAGTCTAATTAAATACCGGTGGGGGTATTGGCCCATGGAGTAGTTGTTTCTGTTGGTTCACTGCTTTCAAGAGTACAAGGATGGCCTGAAAAGTTCTCGGCATCAATAGGACGCAGGCGCGCGCGAACGTGCACCACTTTCGTGCATGTTCAGTGCAAGATGGATGCCGCAAATCCTCACTCCTGAGCAGAAACGCAACCGCATGCGGATGTCACAGCGGGCTTTGGAGCTATATAGAAAAAATAAAGCGGAATTTTGCGCAGATTTGTAACAATGGATGAAACATGGATTCACCATTATATACCAGAATCCAAACAACAGTCAAAGCAGTGGACTGAAACCGGGTCCTCTGCACCAAAGTCAGTTCCCCTCGCAGGAAAGGTGATGGCTTCTGTTTCTTGGGACGCTAAAGGCATTCTGCTCGTGGATTATCTTGAAAACGGTAAAACCATAACAGGGGAGTTGTACTATTCCGACCTTTTAACTCAGTTGGATCAGAAAATTCGTGAAAAGAGACCAGTTTTGCAAAAGAAGAAAGTCATCTTTCATCAGGACAATGCGCCAGTGCACAAAGGGCAACATGCAATGACAAAACTGCCCGATTTAAAGTACGAATTGTTGGAGCACCCACCCTATTCTCCTGACTTGGCGCTGTCGGACTTTCACCTGTTCCCAAAACTCAAAATCTTTCTTGGTGGGCAACGTTTTTCATCAAACGAAGAAGCGATTGATTGCTGTCGTGGATGACTACTTTACAGGACTTCCACAAGATCATTTTAAAGACGGCATCGTGGCTCTGGAACATCGATGAACCAAGTGTATATAGAGTTAAGAGGAGACTATGTGAAAATAAAAATAATTTTGAGGTCCAAACCGATTCTTTCTATATCAGGCCGAGAACTTTTCAGGCCTTCCTCGTATATATGACTACCTTAGCATTTTTTGAGCTGAACAGCGTTTGATTGTGTCGAAAAGCAACTTCAGTGCACATTTTTTCGAATTATGTTTTCGTTGCGTCCGCAAAAAACCTTTTTGTAGCACTTTTTCTCGTACTCAACTTCAGAATAAAATAAAGTATCACTTGATCACTCGAAATACCCTAAATCCAAGTGCAAATCATGGGGCGATAAAGGCACGGCAATTTTATATGTTCGAGTTGCGACCGCTATACCACAAACTGTCGACATGCGTTGCAATGTATCATTCCCGCTAAGGTTATCTGTTTCATTAATCTTGAATGGGAAAAAACGGCTCGTTATGAGACTGACCGCCAATGGTCGGCAGCCGATTAATATAATGCCCCAGTCAGCGAACACATACAGGGTGACTTCACAGATATCCCTATATTTATACCAATCGGCGCGGTTGCTGGAAGCGGTTTCAGTAAGTTGTAAGAGCTCCCAAACGCAAATAGCTACACTGGCATTTAGGTCACTTTAGTAATTACAAGTTATTTTGGAAAAACTTGGTCTAGTGGGTGGTGAATCATTCATTTTCCGATAAATGCTAGCGGGCATATTCATTATTTGTCGGTTGTTGTTAGCGTATTTTTTGCTTTTGATGAAATAACGCTAATTTAGCAGAATTAAAAGTTTGCAGCTGACTATCTCCTCGTCTATTGTTAAATATCTCCATAAAACTTACGTTTCTTATGCTGTATTTTCGTCCCAGTTCGTATTCAACTGGTCATAATGCCTTATTGTGGCTAGAATTTTAGCTTAATGCAAGATGGTCGAGGACAACGAGAAACTGCAAGAATTGTTGGTAAGAGCTTATGCGCTGTAGAAAATATGTATCAGAAGAGATCATTTTTGGTGTCCGCATTTCGCACCGCAGGTTTGCGGAATAGGACAGGTTTTGCGGTTTGACTGTGAAATCAACTTCAAGGGGTTAGAGATTTTAATGTTAGCGAGTGGACCATTTGGAGAAGGCTTCATGCCAATGTCTTGTCGAAAACTGGCTACAGGGCAGCCATTGCACCGACGGCATCAAATTGCAAGATTGACCTTTGCCCGAAATCACATGGAATGGAATGATGGATGGAGTAAGGTACTGTTTTTGTAAGAATCACATTTTTGCTTGACTGGGTCCGTCGACCGTCGAATAGTATCGAGGAGACCCGGAAAAGATATGCCCCAGTTTTTATTGATGAAAGACTTCCACATAGTGGTGGGTCGATTATGGTTTGGGCGGAAATCAGTTCAGAATCATGCACAGAGAAGTCTTCATACAGAACGAATCCTGGATGATCATTTATGTCTTTCATGGTCACTATGGGTTGGGACGAAATTTTTATGCACGATAATGCTAGACCACACAGCCAGAATTTTCACTGAATATCTGGATGAGGTGGGAATTAGGCAGTTTGACTGGCTACACTAGTTCCAAGAGAAGAACTGAGAGAGTTGCCAAAGAATGAGAAATGGAATGTAATCGTGAATTAATTCAAAGCATGCCTCGTCACTATACAAGTAGTCATTAACGCAAGAGGAGGGAATACATGGTATTAATTGACATGTTTTCTCATTATTGCCATTATTGTTAATTGCTACTCTTTCATTTAGTCATATAAATTGAATCTCCAAATTCACGTTACTTCATAAACATTCGAAAAAAAAATGATTGAACGACTACTTACATATAACAAATATGCCTGTTAACATTTATCGGAGGAGAATGAATGACGATTGATTGAGCAGTCTTATTGTTACATTGAGTTAAATGTTTTCTAAACGAGACTTGTTTCGCTAAATTTTCCGGGAGGATTTGGACTAAGCCTAAGGAGGCACATCGTCATTTCATATATCTACGGACATTTCTTTCTCATCTTATCTGTGATAACCCTGGACTTCAGGAAACATTAATTTGGTACTGTTATACTGGATCGTTTAGCTCAGCAGCAACCAACACTAGACAGGCTATCCGTTCGCCATTACATTATTTCTAATCTAGAAAGGTCTTTCTATAGCTATGGTTGTCTTCACGGAAATATTTAACTACATTTTAACTCCTAATCGTTGGCCCACATACCTAACATATACAACTTGCCGCACTTACCGCAAAATACTAATACCTGATGGGACGTAATCTGTAGGAAACTAAAGCAAATAGCAAGTTGTCTGTTATCCGACTTTTATCCCTAATCATTACATTGTTTAATTTTTTTACTGTTTTCAAACTTTCATAAGCGTCGAGCTTCTTAAAATTGTTCAAAACTAGCGTAAAACAAATGTAATCAAAAACGGTCAAAACCAATCTGGACAAACCCTGTATCTGAGCAGCTACTGTGTTCAGATAAAACCGCTCTGGCGGCTACAGATATATTGGAAAATGGAGGGGAGGGTTAGAGCTAAAGCACTCTCATTGTATGCAAATGGCCCCCCATACAAATTGTGTAACGCGATTTATTTCGATGCCCACACACGTACACATACACAAACACATACACCTATAACGATATGCTGTTCGTTGGTCGTTTGTTTCAGATAGCCGTGCCTAAACTTATAGACCAGGAACCCGGCTCCGTTAGACATTTCTTTAGTGCCAAAAGGAAACTATTAGCTCACAAATGATAAGAGAGCTCATCGCAAAACAAGATTTATACATTAGAATGAGCAATACCTGAGAAGTGCACCGAGATTCAAACCCACCACCATATGCGCGCCAGGAAAATGATAGACCACAAAATGATAGACACTTGAGAATACAGACCCTGAATATCAAATATTTGGAAGTGATTCATCAGGTTTAAGCTTTTAGTGCACCAATGAACTTTTTCCAGATTTCATCTCACCCTAGCCAACGTACAAATGGGACGTAAGTACAGCAGTATGCAGATATCGAGAGAAGCTTCCTAGCTTTTTTTAAGGCTTTTTGCCGCTGTACTGCGAATTTTTATAACTGTTATGAGTCGTCAGCTTGGCCAATTGGACAGGTCTATACACGTCCTGATGCTAGTCTGGATAGCAGTGGCGGAACAAAGTTTAATTTCAGGAATCCTAGCCCTTAATTACCACACTCAGGTCTATGAAACCCTGGCATCAATTTAAATCTGGACTTTTATTTTGGGTAGTTTATCTTGGCGCATCCACTTAAATTTAGTTTACTTTGATATAGACCTGTGCATGCGATCTTGCGGTCCGATATGTTAGTTTGTCCAGAACTGTGGAGCCGTTAGGGTGTGAAGTTAGATTTGCGTGTAATTGACTAGAGTTGGAAATTCAGAATATTTTAGTTGATAATGCAGAGGAGGACCTTGTTGGAGACCCCATAGGCCAAGCCCATTTGTGACTAACATAAATACTATTTGTGTAAATTGTAGTGCCAAAATGTAAAGATGAAATGATTAATTGAGGTTTTGAACAAATATTTTTTTTGTCATAAATGGAAAGATCATTATATAAGTTTTATAACAAAACTATTTTTGTTTTCTTTCGCAATAATTCAAAAGTTATATCAAAATAAAAATGGGTTTTTGAATCGAGTACCGAAAACACGCCGACGGCTCCCGAACCCCTGTGACGTAACGATGGCGGTTAAGATGCTCGTTTGACCAACGACGTCCTACTCCGATACTAGATTCTGGATTCCCAGCCAATCGCGAAAATACGTACTGGTAAACTGCTAACTAGTGTATATTTGTTGCAATACAGTCGATGAATGAAGTTTGCAGCTCGAGACGAAGTCTACGATCGAAATAAATATGTTTTTGAATGTTTGAAGTTAAAGTCAGATTACAGATTCCAGTAACTTTTGAACTACAAGAATATGTTACGCTCACCGGTCCGCCATTGTTTATATACCACTCAAAACTACTTACATAAATATGTATATTACATAATATCACATAAAGAGAAGTTCGACGCTGTCGGGGAATTTATCCTCTTGCAGCGCTTCTACAGCCCCATATGCTTTCAGCCTTTGCGGCAGGCTGACCATGAAAAAAACATACTTATTAATACGACTATCTGTATGAGGTCCCCACAACCTCAACATCGCAATAATCCTTTCATGAGAGAATAACAATATTACACACAAACAGTAAAAATTGTGAATCAATAACAAATGACTATGGGGCCTCTGCGATCTGTCAATATGCTACTTCGAAAATTCTCAAGCTGTTTGTATTCTTGATCAAAGTAATAGGAGCTCTGTTGGAAGATTATGATAACTTTATTTGGTCAAAGAGTATTGAAAGTTTTGGTGTGAAGAAAATTGTATGCTCAGCCAGAGCACATTTCTTCAGAATGAGTATTGAAATCAAATTAACAAGAAAATGTTCTCAAAGCGAGAACAGAGTGTCTTGTAGCAGTACAAGGTTGTTTTGACTCTCTAACCGCTACGGGACTGGACTATCCGTGGTCGCTCGTGGCCGGTGGTTGGTATACCCAGAAGATAATGTTTGCCATCTTGTTTAATGTAAATGGTCTTTCAATGGTGGCATGACGACGGCGCGCCATTGTTTGTGTATACGACCGCCGCTACAGATATATCGCCTTGTTAGACTTTATCTTGCTACTATACAATGTTTTTTTAAAAGCTTCGCTCCACCATCTGACGACTTCTTATCGCTAGCTACACTCGAAGAATATTTCATTCAAGGACCAGATTTTTACACACTTTCAACTATTGTTTTCTTTCTTTCTTCTTTCTTTTATTGGTTTATTTCATCATCATCCAACTGAACTGTATTGTTCGCTTACAGTCACGGCTCTTGGTTTATTATTAGTAAACCGTCACCAAGTCTAACGGGATAACATGAAATATTTCAAGGAATAATTTTAATTTTTGGTATCTACCTGCCGTCCTTGCGTCACTTGATGTATTTAAAATCTAATAGTTAACCAAAAATATAGTATCAGCAGTGGACTTTTATAATTGGTTTGTTTTTAGCATCATTATAACGGTAAAATAAATGAGAGTAATCAACGAAGTAATAGTAGACGTAATAACAGCATATCATTATTAAATTCGAACAAATAATACTAAGAAGCTTGCACATGAGCTTTAGGCAATAAATTGATAAAATATGTAAGTATTTTAACAAAAATACTCTATATATAAATTAATGGATCGTCTTTTTTTTAACTTCAACTTTATAAACTGATGATTGTTACAATAATTTCTGACCTAAGATGAATGGAATAATATATTTAAACAGTGAAACAGCATAAATGTATGATCGCAAAATATGAAGAAATTACTATTTTCTCCATAATACTGTTTACGCATACATAGAATTAACACTGGGCAATCATTAATCAATATACGTTTACAACAACGCTTTTTTGCAATTGATCACTTAATTACCGCCATACAAATTAATAACAATATACGTTGTGCCAATGAACACTGGGCATTGATTTGACGAGACCCGTCATCAACATTCAGAAAACGCGCGAGTAATATTACGAATGACTTGCCGTCCGTAACATTAATTATCAGAGATCATAGATTCATGGTCACTATTTATTGACATAATGCATATCAGTCGTGAGCTGATGTTCTTCGGTTAATCGTGCTAATAATCAGCAAACATGGATCCGTGCACACAGTAGTCCATCCGAAGATTGCGTTGCCTATAGTTGAAACAAAGGGACTTAGGATTTTGCTTTAGATTAGCTATATAGTAAACTACCCCCGTATCTAGCCATTAGGATGTGTACTTGGGATAAACATCATTCTATTATAAATTCTTGTTTGTGCCCTTAAGGCAGTAGTTGTTTGGTAGTCTTGCTGCCCGAAGCATCTCATGTAATTTTTAAATTTTATAATAAAAGTGTTCAATCAAGCATTTTTTTTTGTTTTTTTAAAAAGCTAAACTGAAGTGCGTGACCCATAATTGATTCTGTATTGTGTAACGGGGATATTATTAAATTGACTTTAATGAAATTATGATACAGTATTACAAACGTCCCGAAGATGAAAAACGCGTATAGTTTTTAGAAATCGTGTCAGCGGCGGCGCAGCAATAATAAAAAAAAATGAAAATGTGAAAACAGCTCAAACCTCGCGATTAAGCGTTTTAGGGGTTTCTGATTATTTTCTGCTTTTTTGGGTGAGGTTGAAATTGGGTTGGTTGGATGGTGGAGGGTTGTAGAACTGAAGAAATTGTTGTGTTCACAATAGGCTGATCTGTGAAGGAAAGATCTAGCGGCATAACACACTTATGTTGCGGGCGGGCGATAATTTGGTTGCAAAAGGAACTCAGACTATAGTTTTATGCTATGGAAAAATAATAAAACGTAACGTGTGAGAAGTACTGGGTAAATCAACTTGACTTCATTTTTATTATTCATATATAAAGTAGAAGCTGGGAAACTTTCGATGAAATTGTTATCTATACGAAATTTCAAACATGATAAAAAATAGTAGAGATGAAGCTCGTAAAGTTATAGCTCGTAACTAGGCTTTGAAATAAAAAAATGTATGAAGACCTATTACGCAGAATGAAGGAAGTTTTGTGTCTACGGCAACACTCCTAGCAAACGCATCAGGTGTAGCGACGAACGCCATCGATTACGCGATAAGAATCCTTCAGGTAAAAGCAGTTCTTAAACAACTGTAATGAAACTTACCAGTTAGAACCACCTATTGCAACTTACCGCTTTTAAGTGCATCGAACGTCAAACAAACCATCATCATAATCTTCCAGACCATCCACCGATGTTAAAAGCTACTACGTACACATGTTAGAAATAAGTTGTCACCTAAGTATATATCGGAGATTTCTGGTTGATAAATGGCTCGAACAGGAACATCCTAATCCCCGGCTTAAATGTGACAGCCAAAGATAGAAAACATTAACGGAGGACACGTCAAGTCGGCGGTAAAGTTTAAGAAACTTGTTAGATTGTGGGGATGACAGCCTGCGGGGTTGTTAACGTTTGTTTTGGTTAGTAGGGGTGAATTACGAACGAGGAATTAGGAAGGGATAACATATTACCACGAACACCGCACGAGAGTATAAACACAAGCTGGTGATAATTTTGATATGCTGGGATTCTATGAAACACGTGTCTGAATACGTAGAGATTAAGCAGATTTTTGTACTACCCACTTTACTTCTATTAATGATTCGCGATTTTTATTCAGGCTTTTGAAAAAGCAATGTTCAAGGGGAAGCGTCTATTGAGTACTGTATAGTGACATATTAATTGTATACATATACCTATAGTTTGAAACGGTTCACCCGTTTTGAAAATTAATTCTGTTTATCTTATGCCATCTTCAGTTCTTGAGAAGATATCACACACCATTTCCGATGCTGGGATTATTCTTACCCAGCATAGCTCCTCTTTGTGGATTTTTTTAATAGACATCACACTCTGTTTTGAGCCTTAGCTCCTCTCAAGTCGAACACTTTTTCAGCCATCTAATGATTAACTATAAAAAGCCTCGTCCAAAAACTAAACACGAAGAAAGCTACTGGACCTGACCAAACTCCAGTTACTGTCCTTAAACGCTGTGCCGCTGAGCTTGCACCTATTCTTTGCAAGCTCTTAAAACTGTGGTATCAGCGAGGCGTGATTTCCGCTGCACGGAAGATTGGCTGCGTGTAACCCATTAGTAAGAAAGGCAACAAAACCGATCCCACCAACTATAGTCCTGTGGCTCAGCATCATGTCTAAGGTTATGGAGACTGTCATTATCACACAGCTCCTGAAATACCTGGACAACAATAACATCATAAATGATCACCAGCATGGCCTCCATAAGCATAGGTCTACGGGTGACCTCCTGGCCTACGGCACTCACTTGTGGAACAGAGCAATTGAAAATCATGGCGAATCCCAAGTTGTTACACTTGACATTTCGAAAGCCTTCGATAGAGTGTGGCATGAGGGACTTCTGGTCAAGCTTGCTGCTTATGGACTACCGCCTGGCCTGCGCCAGTGGCTGAATAGCTTCTTGAACGACCGTTCTCTGTTTGTTGTAGTCGAAGGCTGTTCATCAGACGTATTTTCAATAAACGCCGGTGTTCCTCAGGGATCTGTCCTATCCCCTACACTGTTTCTGCTGTACATCAACGAGCTGCAGGAAATAACATCCAATCCAATTTACAGCTTCGCAGCCACTATCATTCCAGAAGACGGTACGTAGGCGACAGCAACATGCCTCACAGATCAACGTAGATATCAAAACAATTTATTGTAGAGTGGGGATTAGTAAGTAAAGTACAGTTTAACGTACAGAAAACTCAGGCAACAACAGTGACAAAGAATTCTCACGATGGCTTAGCAACTTTGGAAATGGAGGGTTGCCCAACAGTCGAGTCACCTTCCGTCAAGCTTTTGTAGATCAACATCAACAATAACATGTCCTGGCACGACCACGTCGTCAGTATTGCTAAAACGGCATCCCAGAAGCTTGGAGTTTTATTTCGCTGTAGGAAGCTGTTTACACCAGATCAACTATCAATAAATCAATCAATCAATCAATCAATTTATTGGTGGTAATATACAAACGTATTTACACAAGTGATACAACTGCTGCTGCTCTACACGGCACAGATCCAACCGTCGTTGGAGTATTGCTCCTATGTGTGGGGATGCGCTCCGAAGCACTCTCTAAGGCTTCTGGACATTATCTAGAAGAGAGCAATTAAATTAGGCTAATCGATACGCCTAACTTCACAAAGGACGTCCACAGCCTGGAACATCGAAAAAGGGTAACTGACCTGTCCCTGTTTTACAGATTCTATCACAGATGTTCGAGTGAGTTCTCCCAGCTAATAACACCAAACGCCGTCCGAACGAGGAACACTAGAGAGGCTCTGCGAGCTCATCCTTACCAAGTCGAGGTCCCTACTCCCTTAACCATTCTCCTCCAGCATTCCTTCTGTTGAAGAGCTTCGACGCTGTGAAATGAGCTGCCGGGGAATTTGTTTCCCGACAGCTACAACCTGTAGCGTTTCAAGTCTAACGTGCACCGGTACTTATCTTCACGCGGCGCTTCTACAGCGCCATAGGCTTTCAGCCTTCGAGGTAGGCTGACCATAAAAAAATATATATCTGAAGCCAAATTTACTCCAGTTAGAGCTGGTCCTATTCACTTATAGGAAGAAAATAGATGATTTCAAAGCCCCCACTCTCCACGGTGTACCACTGACCCTAACACGGGAGGTCAAGTACCTGATGGGGGTGATAATTGATAATAAACTCACATGGGCACAGCATATCGACTATGTGTATAAAAAGTCTATAGCTACCATGTGGCAGTTGCGTCGGGTAGTCGCGGAACCTGGGGCCTCAAACCCACGGTCCGAAACTGGCTATACAGGGTGGCCAATCGGGTGACGATAATAATTTTTTTTTAGATAGCCCGTACCGAGACCTATCCAAAACACCCCCATGTATCTGTACCGATTATTGATAGTTTTCGAGTTATGATTTTTTTTTGATAACTTAGAGATTTTCCAGTTTTTCCAAGAAATCGTCAAAAACAAAAACAAGAATGCTTTTTGGCTTTTATTTTTTTCTGCAGTTATACTCAGTATTGAGCCTATTTTAATATCCAATAAAGAGAACCTGTACATCCGAACAATAATTAAGTACATTTTGGGGCCAAAGTTTGAAATCTCTGTTTTTAGTCAGGAGACCAAAACCTTCAAAATAAGATTAAAAATACTTATGCCTGGTTCTGTAGCTTCAAACTAATCTTAAAAACTTTACAAGACGTTGCACTTTCGAAATAATAATGAAAAAGTAGCACTTATGGGGACATTTTGCGCCGTACGTGACTGTTAAAGGTAAAAAGCTGGTAATTCACGAATTTCCAAAATGATTTAAATAACTATTTTTTGCTCTATTATGACAAATTAAAGGAAAAAAACTCGTAGCAATTAATAAACTCGATAATCATTGATGTTTTTATGACTTTTAATAAAAAAACTAATACCCAAATTGTGATTTTTGAAGTGCTTTTGCTATGTACTATTGAACTTCTGCTAAATTAAGTTGTACGGAAAGTTAACAAAGGAAAGGAATAATAAACAATAATTTGACCTCCAATTTCATGGCAGAATTACCTGGGAAGCGATGGCGTAGTATACGCCATCCCTTTCTTTCAGAGTAGCTTTTTGCAAGGTCATGTCGGCGAAACGCAGTTGTGTTAATTAATTTTCGGTAATAGGCAAGGCAATGTTCGGATGGACCTAAAAAGGTGATTTATATCGCTTGGTCTTCCTTGACCGGTCAGTAGACAGCCTATCATGAATACAACAAGTTTTTCTGTTTTTCAACCCCCCACCCCCTAAACACCCAAATTCCACCCCCAGCCAAAAAAGCGCAGAAAATGATCAAGAACCTCTAAAACGCCTAACAACGAAGTTTGAGGAATATTTGAAATTTTTGTTTTAATTACTCCATCGCCCATGTACCGATTTCCAAAATTATGGCACCATTACCTACTAAGACCCCACAGCATCTTCTTCTTCTTCGGGTTCCATCTCCTAACGGAGGTTGGAAATCATCATGGCAATCCTGATTTTGTTTGCTGCCATTCTAAATAGTTCCGTGGAACTGCAGCTGAACCATTCTCTCAAGTTCCGAAGCCAGGACGTCCTTCTCCTACCAACACTCCTTTTACCTTGTATTTTTCCCTGCATAATAAGTTGGAGCAAAGAATATTTTTCATTTCGAATTACGTGACCCAAGTACTCGAGTTTTCTTTTCTTAATGGTTTTTATTATTGTACATTCGCTTCCTATTCTCTGCAGGACCTCTCTATTTGTTACCCTTTCCACCCACGAGATCTTCAAGATTCTTCGGTAACACCACATTTCAAAGGCTTCGAGTTTATTTAAGTCTGTTTGTTTTAAGGTCCATGATTCAACTCCATACAACAAAACAGAGAATACGTAACAATGTAAAAGCCGCTTTCTGAGCTGCAAACTAAGATCACGATTACACAGAGCCTTCTTCATATTAGTAAAGGAGTTTCGCGATTGTTCAATACGGCATCTTATCTCTCTGGTTTGATCGTTCTCCTCATTCAGCCATACACCGAGATACTTATAATTACGAACTCTTTCAATCTGAACACCAGAGACAGTTAAATTAGCGTTCACGTTTGACTTTGTTATAGCCATCCACTTGGTTTTTTTGACGTTCATTGTTAATCCAAAATCTTTGCATAGATTGTTGGTCTTTTCTATCAGGTACTGTAAGTCATCGATACTCTCCGCAATTATTACCGTGTCATCGGCATATCGGATATTATTTATTATGCGTCCATTAATGTTAATACCCGCTGATTCTTCACCAAGAGCTTCCTCGAAAATCACTTCGCTGTACATATTAAACAGCATATTGCTGCCCAAATTTCATCACAGTCCATGCAGCGGTTACTGAGACTACGAGGCTACAAAAACGCGTACAGACAGATAGTCCGACAGGCAGACCGGCAGACAGAACGACGGAAATAAGTGACGCGGATTTTCGTTATGTAGACATTATAAAACGCCCAAAAAACCTATTATCTCAAAATCGAAAATTTTCACGATCACAATCCCCTCATCTATCGGTGTGGGAAGTAAGAGGGATGGCGTATCTTACGATAACGCTTCCCAGGTAATTCCGCCATGGAATTAAAAGTCAGATTGTTGTTTTGTTATTCTTTTCCTTTGTTAACTTTCCTTACTTAATTTAGCAGTTCAATAGTACACAGCAAAAAGCACAGGCATTAATTTTTTTTAATAAAAGTGAT
The DNA here is from genome assembly GCA_951848785.1 of Callosobruchus maculatus. NCBI lineage: Eukaryota > Metazoa > Arthropoda > Insecta > Coleoptera > Chrysomelidae > Callosobruchus > Callosobruchus maculatus. The sequence goes on from CATOUR010000100.1 coordinate 13,293,507, forward strand.
TAAAACATCAATGACTATCATGTTTATTAGTTGTTATGAGTTTTTTTTTCTTTAATTTGTCATAATGAAGTAAAATAATAGTTTTTTAAATCATTTTGGAAATTCGTGAATTATCATCTTTTTACCTTTAACAGTCACGTACGGCGCAAAATGCCCCCATAAGTGCTATTTTTTCATTATTATTTCGAAAGTGCAATGTCATGCAGAGTTTTTAAGATTAGATTGGAGCTCCAGAACCAGGCATAAGTGTTTTTAATTTTATTTTGAAGGTTTTGGTCTCCTGACTAAAAACAGAGATTTCAAACTTTGAGCCCAAAATGTACTTAATTATTGTTGGGATGTACAGGTTCTCTTTATTGGATATTAAAACAGGCTTAATACTGAGTATAACTGCTGAAAAAAATAAAAGCTAAAAAGCATTCTTGTTTTTGTTTTTGACGATTTCTTGGAAAAACTGGAAAATCTCTAAGTTTTCAAAGAAAAAATCATAACTCGAAAACTATCAATAATCGGTACACATACATGGGGGTGTTTTGGATAGGTCTCGGTACGGGCTATCTAAAAAAAAATTATTATCGTCACCCGATTGGCCACCCTGTATACGGCAGTAGTAAGATCTAGGATCCAGTATGGCTGCTCGGTCTTGTGGCCGAGCGTAGAGAATGTCTCTGTTAGGCTCAAGCTCGCAAAGAGAGGCTGGCAGCAATGAGCATAACAGGTGCCACGAGGACAACACCCACTGCTGCCCTGGAGGTACTCTTGGGCTTGCCACCTCTGCACCTCTGGATAAAGCGAGAGGCGATGTCGGCCTGCCTGAGAATGCGTGATGGGGGAACGTGGGTAGCACGAGAACCATTAGTTGGCCACACCAAAATAGAGCGATTCGCGGAGAGTAATATCCCGATATCGTCATTCAGGGTAGAAAAAGCCAAAGACATCTTAAATTTAGATAAGGCATTCTCACTAGTCATCCCGGAAAGAGACGACTGGATGAGAGGGAAAGTCAAGTTTCCGCCCAATAGTCTAGTCGGGATCCGGGGGAGCGGGCTTCTGTCTGGAGGGTAAAGAAGTGCGGCGGAGCTTCGCGCTGGGAACCTGCACGACTGTACTCCAGGCGGAAGTGTATGCGATATTGATGGCGGCATACTCGACGGAAGTCGAACAGTGCCCTGAACAGAGCATATATATATATGCTCTGACAGCCAATCAGCTCTGAAAGCGGTGGCAGCTCCGAGGGCCAGATCAGCTCTGGCTCAAGAATGCTCGGCCGCCCTTCAGAAATTAGCAAGCCATAAGAAGGTGACCCTGCTGTGGGTCCCCGGATACATTGGTATACCGGGTAACGAGAGAGCGGATCGATTAGCTAAGATAGGGGCCAGCAGCCCCTGTTAGGGTCAGAACCTATGCTGGGAATTAGCAGACGCCAGGTCAATGTGGCCCTGGACAACTGGGCCTACAAGGAACTGGCGAAAGCCTGGTTAGAGAGAGACGACAGCAGGCCAGCCAAAAGATTCATAGCAGGCCCTGATAAGGGCCGAACGCTATGGCTTTTGAATAAAGGCAGAAAGACGCTCAACCTTCTGGTGGGGGTTCTTACTGGCCATTGCCTGCTGAATAGACATTTGTCACTTATGAGAGTGGTAGGGGACCCCATTTGCTCCAGATGCTGGGAGGAGGACGAGACAGCGTTCCACTTCCTGGGCAGATGTGCAGTTTATAGCAACCTTAGGGTTGAGATATTCGGTACGACGGAGTTTGGGGAGGAGCGAAATGGCCGGACATTCTGACTTACGTCAGGAGGTCTGGTAGGTTCGACAAGGAGCTTTCTAGGGTGTAGAATTTTAGTGTTTTCAGTGATTGGTTCAGTTCAAAAAGGGCCAAAGGTAAGGTGGCCTACTTGCCTGGCTTCGCCTCCCCATCACTACTACTACTACTCCAGTTAAACTGACTTTATGTTCATATTCTCCATTGTTTATTTCAGCTCTACTCACAAACTATGAAAGCTTTTGATTTAAAAAAATATATATTTTTTAAATATATTTTCGTGAGCATTTCATGTCCCGCGTACCACGCTTGTAGTTGTCTAAAGGTGTATTCACACAATTTCTGATTGATGAAACCAGAAATAAATTTCCGCCTCTGACGGGAATCGAACCCGAGCCCTCGGCTCTACCCACTGATCCAACCCACCCCTTCATTAGATGATTAGGTTGTATGAAGTATCAGCCCAATTTCCTTAGCTACCATTTAATGCGGCATTTCTTGAAGTTTTATTCCAACCGAAATAAAGTCCGATGGACACAAACGTCGCGCCAAGTAAACACGAAATTTCCCCTACGGAAGTGGTGTGGAACATAGTGACATGATCTTGATATCCCTTTCGGCGATCAATGGGCCAGACTGAACGAGACGTTAGATTTGCCATCAACGTCTAATGAGAGGCTATTTTCTCGACCGTTAATTTTCTAGAGTTAGACCAATTCCATCCGTTTAACGACCAAGAAATTATCCAGTGTCTGGAATCCCTTCCGATACGCGAGCCTATAAAGATTCGATCGAAGCCAATGACACTTACATACTCGACTAATGATACTTTTACTGCCGCGCATAACTCGACGACTGAGTGTGTTCCTAGTAAAACTAAACGCTAATGATACTGCTGTGTTGCTATCCACTGCAGTGCTGTAATCGGTATCGCTTACCAATTAGGGAGATAATGCAAAGCCTTAACATATAATTATAATAGTGTTCGTCATGAAGGAAACAAGATAGCTGAGCCGTTTGGATCGCCATGTCTGTAATTCATTTCAGCGATAATGAATACTACTGTTGGTAAGTACCTTCCTGAGCTTCATGCCACGTGAATTGCGGGAGAAGAGCAGGTGATTGCTGAATGGTATAGGAAGGCCCTCATTCTATCCACGCCTCGTCTACCAGATGTAGCCCTTATGGGCAACATTAAGTTAAGCCAATAGCGCCCTAATTTTGTACTCCGCGCAGCCCCTATACATAGAACTCAGATTGATCAAAAAAGCCAAATAAATTTGTCTAGGGCTTGAAAAGTTGATACAGATGGGTTAATCCGAACATATTTCTAACATTCCGATTTAAGCTAAGCGCGCACTGGGTCGGACGGAACGGTACGAACGGTACGCACCTTCGGCACTTTTTAGGTGACTGCGCTCACCGGGTCGGTCGGTACGGACGGACGGAAGGTCGGACAATAGAGAAAAGCAGTCTCGTAATAGGTTTTGTGCTGTTATGTATTGTGAAAACCAAAACGATATGTTGAGTGAAGAAGAGAAATAATTGTAAGTCTAATCTTGGTAGCAGAAGAAGAAGAAGAAGAAGAAGAAAGGTCAAGAACTCGAGGAAAACCCAGATTTTGGACTCATAGAATAAATCGCAAGAGATTAGAGCTTGGAAAGTTTCATACGCTTTTCCCTGACTTGATTGAAGATGTAGTAGTTTTCCACCACCGTAATTAATTTGGGAACATCCATGCTCGCTTTGCAACCAGTATTGCTCAACTGAAACGGCGGAACGTCTGTACCGAAGCACGTGCAGGCACGCGCCGAAAGGACTGATGTGTCATCGGTACGGCCGGTCGGGACGGTCGGGATGCCTAGAAATCTTTCTTTCGGGATTTTATCGGACGGCGGAAGGTCCTGTTCCGACAGTGACGACCCAGTGCGCGCACCCATAGACAAATCAATGCTAAACATTTTTGAAAAATCCCGTGCGTACGGTTCGTACCGTACCGTCCGACCCAGTGCGTTCAAGGTTTTAACTGGTTGTTATTTTTTAGCGACGTTTCGACTAAATATAGTCATCATCAGGCATCAGCATGTCGAAGTTTTCTTCAGACATTTTTATAATTCATATGGAAAAACGCTAAATGATTTGAATCAATTTATTCATTTATTTTCTTCTGGTGGAGAGCAGATGTATGCTATAATACCCAATTGTTCATCCTTTTAAATTTCAATTGTATGTGTCTATGTCGTGAAAAATTTTCGTTGAATTTTATTACTGTGGGCAGTGTATTTAGTTATATCTAGCGATACTCTGGTCATATTACGATAAAAAATTCGTCATTCTGATGCCTGATGATGACTATCTGTTAGTCGAAACGTCGCATGGATAAAGAATAATGAGGAATAATAAGTTTTTGTTTTATTACTGACGTAATCCTAAAAAAATAAGAACCATTCATAATCGCTACAAAAACTCTGATTTAATCAAGACCAAGGATGAAAATCTGGCAACAGGATTATTCACCCTCGCTTTACTGGCCCATCAGTAAAACCATATGTGCTAGAAGAACTTTTTATTGACGTTTAGGACAGCTCTGTAGCCTTTATTAGTGTTCGAAAAATTTCACAAAGAATTAATTTGGAATAAGTTAGATTATTTGACACCTGTACCACGAAATAGACCATCCCTCAAATCATCTATTCGACTTCTAACCTCAGAAACTATGTTTCTAGTTTGGATGGCATCGACGGGTTCTCTTGGCAATTAAAAACCTTAATTACGCATTTCCTTTTTGTGAGATGTCACTCATGAAACTGGGGCAGTTCAGGGAGTGAAACCATCATCTTATCGAAGTAAAGCTGTTAAATAAACATTATATATTAATATTTTTTTAAAAAATCATGGCTATAAGCACAGCATAGTAAACAACCAACACAATATCTCAGGTTGGCGGAAATTACACGCGCATCCCCACTTTTGGATGATTTTTTGTAGGGATGCTAACGATACTTCGATACTTGAACTTCTGCACTAATATCGAGTATTTTTATCTTAGATACCTTTTGAGCGATACGAAGCTGGTATCGATGCTTTTGTAGAGGTATCGGTATCAAAAATAATTATAAAAACATTGAGGGGTGTAATCAATTGCACAAAATTTTCTGCACGAACCAAACGCGCCTATTTGGGTAAAAGATATCGAGTTGGTACCGGTATCGATATTTTCCTTTTCGGATCTCTACCCAAACTTCACAGCCGTAAAATCATCCCAAGGTAAAATTCTGTGGGAACCATTTTTATATAGGAAATCGTGAGAGATATTGTGCTGGTTGTTTACTGTGCTGTTGCCATAAGCCTCCTTGGCGGTGATATTAATAGTTTTGGGTGGTCTGACCACAACCCCCCTTAAAAGGTACAGAATAACTAAAATTATTCATCTGTCCAAAATACTGCTATTATAGGTCTACTCTTCTGGCATCACTATGTATATAATAAACGATGTACTATATCAAAGACAAATTCGTTGTGTAAAAAGCTTAAATACCGTGAAGCACCTATGCAGCAGCACCTAATAAAACAAGGTAATGCTTCAAGGATTTAAAAATATAATGAAAGGATTACACATGCTCGCCGTATATATGGCCGTGCTAATGCACCTCAAACACATTTTTATTCTCACTGTTGATAAACGAGTCAAATTGTGAGAGCTAAGTACTTTATTCCTCTGATTAAATCTTTACAGAGGCGCAGGCGTTTTCCATACCAAAGACGTGCTTCATTCTGTTTTGTATAGGTGCTAAACGATTATAGTAAGGGAAATAGTCGATATTGTTTGAACTCCAGTCAATTTTTTGCGAAATTTCAAAGTTAAACCTTCTCTGACAACGCGAGAAAATTTTCGTGCTATAATATTTTACGATTTCAAAAGTGGTCTCTCCACGAAACACTGTATTGAGAGTCTTCGTGAGGCATTTGGTAATGAATCCACATGCTTGAGGACTCTGTACGGCTGTTATACCAGTTTTACATCAACAATAAATCCATGGTTTTAATTCGTGGATTCAGTTCGTGGTGAAAATTGACAAGTGTAAAACAGGAATTTGACGTCAAATAAGTGAATGGATTTCTTCACTGATTTAGAACCTGTTCTAATCTGTGGTCAAGTTTGACGTAAAATTCGTGAGTGCCAACCTTAAAAATCATATGATGCATGTCATCCATGTTGCATGCCCGTCTCTGTATATTATTAAACATTTTCTAAATAAAAACTCGCAATCAAATTCAGAGGTTTACTGTCAAAAGGCCACAAACAAATACGAATTAAATAGATCTTGCGAAAACCGCTAATCATATCACAGCAACAGTTTTGGCAGCACTGCATTCTGCACAAAATCCATGGTTTTATTCACAGATGTAAAACACAATCAATTGGACCTTGAAGACGACCATGGATGGATCAATGAATAAATTCGCGGAGAAAATGTCGATGTAAAACGAATTGAAATTTGAAAGACTTTCTCTCAGTGAGGAACTTCGAGGAATGCCAATTTCTGCAGTTTCTGATGAAAATGCTGCCGCCGTTCGACAGATGTTTGGGGGCTGATAGCCGAGTTACCGAGACTGGAATGACACAAATTCAAAGATCTTACATGACTCGGAGTCAGGCGTTGGGTTCCCCATAATATCTCAGAAGCCCAAAAACAACATCATATCGAATGGTGCCTGTGAACTCTAATGAAATATTTACGGTAGATCTGAGGGAGTGTATGATATCATGGTGACGAAACATGGATTTGAACCCGAATCTAAACGATAATCGGTTCAACGGGTATTTCGGACTAATCCTAATCCAGTGAAAGTGAACCTGTCTCGAAGAGCCGGGAAAAATGTTTTTTGGAAAAAGTCGCCTTGTTACCGCGGTTCCTTTGGAGGAACAATAAAGAACAGTGAATACTCAATGGTACATCACAGTTTGTTCACCTCAAGTATTTTGAAAAACGTGGGCAATGTTTCATACCATAGAGCGCAACAAATAAAGACAGTTTTTGGAAGAGTCAAAAGTAAAATGACTTGAGTATCCATCCTAATGCCCTTCTTGGTCTCAAATAAGTGGGACTTTTTGATAAACGTACAAAGCCTTAAAAAAAATCACAACTTCGCCAGAAAAAATTCGTTAGTCACGTTTAAAAGTAGTAGACCTTAAATATACCTGTCACACTTTTTTTTCATTATTTATATGAGGATATACGAGTATACAGTGTTGGGATAAAGTATGGAACCAAGCAAATAACTTTGGAACGGAAAGAGTGATATTGCTGAAAATTTGCAGGCAAGTGTAGTGACGTCTAATGCATCCGAAGACATTATGTTAGCTGTTAATGTACTTCCGGTTTAACCGGAAGTACCGTCAACTTTTTTAATTTAAATGGGACACCCTGTATATTTTTGCAGATTTTAATTCATCTTTTTTTTCCGAATACGTCCATAGTGGGTTTAGTATTTGTTTCTTAAAAAATTTGTCTCACAAATTCGTCCGTGGCGGTCTGCGGTCTTCCCGTTTGAGGTAATTTTTTTTGTATTTTTGTTTTTAGTCACCGTCAAAGGTGTTATAGGACCCCTGTCAGGACGTAAATCATTAAAAGTTGACACACTTCTTTGTGAGTTCTCACGCGATCGCCAAAACCGACCTTGAATGACCGGCATTTTAAACACCTGAAATGATAAAGAAGCTATATCTTTCCCGTTTTTACAGAAACTAATGCTAAACCCATTATGGACGTATTCGGAAAAAGATGAATTAAAATCTGCAAAAATATACAGGGCGTCCCATTTAAATTAAAAAAGTTGACGGTACTTCCGGTTAAACCGGAAGTACATTAATAGCTAACATAATGTCTTCGGATGCACCAGACGTCACTACACTTGCCCGCAAATTTTCAGCAATATCACTCTTTCCGTTCCAAAGTTATTTGCTTGGTTTCATACTTTATCCCAACCCTGTATAACGAGAGTGGTACTGTAACTTCCTTTCAAAACAAGAGATAAAAGCCTTTATCTAAATGTACTTTTGCTCAAGTAGGTAATATTCAGCGTTCAAAGTTTGTTAGACAATAATTTTATTGAAAGTTCAATCTGTTGACTACCAGACTATAACACATTTTGCGTAGATAAACTCATTCAAGCGTCGTAAGTTTATAAATGACTGTTTGTGTTGCCTGTTACTTTTTATTTGCTCCCTAGATTAGGCTTTATTACACAAACCGACAAGAAATGTTCGCACTTAGCATCTGTAAATATTTTGTGTAAATAAACTTTTATTTGATTTGTGGATGTGTTTGTTCAAAGTTAGGTGTCTCTTTTGATGATAATCACGGGATTTACGTCGCTGTATAATGGAATTTTTAAGAGAAGTAGTCAGGAGTATTTACTCAGTGACGATGTCGAGATTAGTCGTCTACAGACTATCCCAAATGTCATACATTGATGGTATCAAAGTGTTTATAATTCTACAACGTATTGTACCTAGTGGACATTTCGATAAACGTCAGGATATCATTATAATTTTGAAGAGTACCTACATTCCAGGTATATAATTTGATTCTGCAACAAAAACTTCTTTCATACTTTTGATGCTGTTGATTGTGAGTGGGTTGATTATACATCCTTCCACTGTGACCCTTTGCGTCTATTGCCGTTCAAGCCTATTTAGAGTTCACTGTACAATCCACACCTTTTGACGAACGCGATGATCGTGTTGAGTGAAACTTCGTTAAAGTCGGTAGGTTCCAGGTGAATCAGAGAATCTGAAGCCTAGCTCGTTCCATAGTGAGTAGGAGCACCATATGTGCTTCGCTGTTTCATCTTCCACATACCAAAAACGATGTTTGTTCTAGATATATTTTCCGCAAGTGTGGTATCTCAGACGACAATGTCCTATTAACAGATCGACCAGAATGCGCAGATCATTTCTGCTAAACTCTTCTAGGATCCTTGGGGAAGGGAGGTGACTGTAGTATCCCGGGTGCATAGCACCATCAGTGCAGGAATGCTTTCCTTTCTGCCCATTTTGAGACGGCTTTCTCGGCAGTGCTTTTTGCAATGCCCGCAAATGTCTAGTCCTATGAACGCAGATTCAGTTCCTTCTTTTGTGAGCGTGTCAATCAATTCAATGGCTTCCACTACACTATGGCCTAGAACCCAAACCAAAGTTACATTGATTCAGCTCCCTGACTTTCAAATCTATGGCTATAATTTCTGCTTGGAATATTGTGGTATACCTCCCAAGGTTTCTTGAAATTTGTACCAGCTACTTAATAATAATAATAATAATCGTCTTTATTTCTGTATAAGGTGTACATACATGAGGTATGCAGAACGGCGAGATTTAGCTAAAAAGCTATTCTTACACCTAACCGCGTACTGCACCTATAAGTGTTCGGGTGTTTAAGATACACTGTACATTCAAAAAGAAACAACAAAAACGAAAACATTTGATACACTTATTTAGAGTGATAACAAAAAACAAGAAAAAATATATATACATATTAATTGGGCTAGGAGGGAAATTGGCTCTGAAGGAGTATACTTTTTATATGTTTTTTAAATCTAATAAATGACAAATTTAATACATTAGGCTCTAGAGAATTGTAAAGATATACAGCGTTATAGCTAAAACTTCTTTGAAACAGAGAGGTAGTATGATGAGGCATGGTAAGAACAGCTGTATTTCGTATAGACCTATTATGAACATCATAACTAAAAATTAATTTTTCTCTTAAGTAACTAGGTATGCCCGTCTGTAATAATTTATATATAAAAGCCAAGTAATTGTATTCAACTCGCTCTGGCATCCTGAGCCACTGGATGACAGCGTAGCTATTAGACACATGACTGAACTTCCTCAAACTAAATACAAAGCGTACACAGTTATTTTGAACTACAGTGAGTCTTTTACGAGTGTCGTAGTCTAGACAAGGATAATACACTATGTTACAATAACTAAACACTGATAAGACTAATGATTCACATAGTTTTTTTCTTAATTTAAAATTCAACAAAGATTTATTTGCATATAGTAACCTCAGCCTGATATAACTCTTTTGCAATAGACTAGAAATGTGACTTTGGAATCTCAATTTCTCATCGACCAAAAGTCCAATGCATTTGATATGATCGGAATAATTTATAACCTCACTGTTTATCCTTATCGAAAGACTTAATTTAACAGCTTCTCTTTTGCTATCATGGCAAAATATCATTGCTTGAGATTTATCTTTATTTAAAACCAAATTGTTGTCACATGAATACGAATATAAAGCAGAGACATCCTCATTGATTTCAGAATTGGCAATTTGCATATGTTTATAATCAAAAAAGTATAACAATTGTGTATCATCTGCATATGAATATAAAAGTGAATATTTTACCGAATTTTTGATATCTGCAACATAGATTAAAAATAACAACGGCCCGAGTATAGAGCCCTGAGGGACACCGGAAGTTATTTCGGTTTTTTCAGAGAACTTATTCTCAATTGTCACACACTGTGTCCTCTCAAACAGGTACGATTTGAAAAAATCAAGGGAGGTGACATCAAAACCATAGTACTTCAACTTCGATAGCAATAGCTTGTGGTTGATTTTATCAAAGGCCTTGGAATAGTCTAGCGAAACCAACGCCACGCACATCTTTTTATCTATTGCTCTACATATATCGTCTGTAAGGTTTAGTAACGTTGTGGTGGTGCTATGGGACTTCCTAAAGCCCGACTGGCTTTCAGGTAAAATCTTGTTTGCCTCAACAAAATCTGTAATTTGCAAGTAAGCCACTTTCTCTAATATTTTTGACATGACGCATAAAAGACCTCAAGTCAGAAAATTCTTTGGGATTCTTTATCTTTGGCACAGGTTTGATAACGGCAAGCTTCCATGATTTAGGGAAGTATCCTAGCTCAAGGCAAACATTAATAATATGAGTTAGGTAAGGGATGACAACAGGTAAACACAATTTTAATATGAATAAAGTTATTGCATCAACTCCTGCTGCATTAGATTTAAGCAATGCTACTACCGATTGTATTTTATTGGGGTCTAAAGGTACAAAACTAAATCGATTATTACAAAATTTATTATTATTATAGTAACTTATAGACTGACAATTTACATCAGATTTATCAAAAACAGAGCAGAAATAATTATTTACAAGGGTAGGATCACATAGATCATCTGGCAACTTTGATGCATTATTTTTTGACGTAGAAACACTTAGGTTCCTTAATTCTTGCCACAGTTCTCTAGACATGTGTCGTTTCTCCAAATATGTCAAATAAGCCGCTTTCTCTCGTCTAATCGAAGCGAGTGCAAAATTACGTTTATTCTTGTAGTCAATCCAATTTTCAAGCGTTCTGTTCATCTTAAACTTCTTGAGAGAGTCATCTCTTACCTTGAGAATCATCTTCAGAGGATAATTCAACCATGGAGCCCGGGGCTTACTCACTCTTACCGTTCTAACTGGTGCATGGCGATTAAACATATTAACAACATTCTCCGTGAAGAATTTAACTTTGTTGTCTAAATCCTGAATTTCTATTATTTTATACCAGTCTACACTCGCACGTTCAAGTGTCAATTCACATATTGTTTCAAAAAAGGGATAGTTTTGTAACAACAGACGTGAATGTACATCTGGGGAACAAATAGAAAGTTGTGATTCACATTTCTGAAAAATATTAAAAAAAGAAGTTAGTAGTAGAGTCAAGGGCGTAGCAAGGATTTCATTTGGGGGGGGGGGGGGGGGTGGGGCAGACAGGTGACAATCACATGATTTTGTTTGCAAAATAGACATTCATTTCAGTTTGCTCCAGGATCCAGCTGGCGAAATCTCTTCGGTGTGCTAGAGCTGATGTAAGCTGATATATGCCATGACATATACTTTCGTTCACAGTCTCGCGAAATGCTGTATTTTTTTGTGAACAATCTCATTCTTTCGACCCAAGATTGGGTGCATTTTATGAATGAATGAAAGTTATCGAGTAATGCTCCATGATGACTAAAGGCCCGGTCAAACAGAGGGCGGTCTAGAACGCGGCGTTCCGGCGTTCTAGAACGCCGCTTACAGCGTTCCGTTATATTGAATTGGACTGGTCAAACAGAGCGCGTTCTGAACGCGGCGTTACAGCGTTCTGAACGCGGCGACACGGCGTTCTCTAACGCCGCGTTACAGCGTTCTGTTGTTTGTACCAAACAGGTCTGTTTGACGGGTTGAGCAAAAGCGTTACACCAATTTTTGTCAAGATGTCGAGTGATTCAGACATAGATGAACTTATACTTTTTTCACATTATCACGTTCAAAAAAAAAAACAAAAACCGCTATGGGCGCATATGTCATCTGCAAATTCTGTTTGGAATTACAACGTGGCGTTCTAACGCCGTGACAAAACGTCGCCTACTACGATGGCTTGGGCTCTTTTTGACGGGTTGATACTGAAACAGACCGCGGTGTAGAACGCGGCGTCAGGGCGGTCAGAACGCGGCGTAGGGCGGTCAAAACGCCGCGTACACTGGACGTCAGATAGACCAATTTTCTTCAAGATCTCAAGTGATTCGGATGTAAACATGTTTTTATCTTAACTGTTTTTCGTGTCGTATAAACAAGGATGGTTTCAAATTGATTCAATCCACTCCTCCGTCATCCTGATACCGAGAACGCTGGGCGTTCTTTGCAAAATCTGTATCGAAATATAACGCGGCGTTCTACGTGCACCACGACCGTTTATGCTCTGTTTGACGGGTTGATACTGGAATAATACAATACAACGCCGCGTTCTAGAATGCCCTCTGTTTGACCGCGCCTTAACTTCCATATTTCAAATTTCGATCTATCACGATATAATCACCTGTTCCTATGACACAACAACATCACACATTTCAAAGTATAGCTCGAAGTATTTTGTAGCACCAGTAACAGAAAAGTCTTAATAAAATATGGTTGAGTGAAGCTGTCAACCTTGTCACACATTCCACGGCTGATATCGAGATTTTCAGACAAGTATTTCAGCAATTCTCGTAACCTACCGACGTCACTGTTCTCTTTATAAAGCCCTATCATGGAGTGTGCCATTCATTAACGAATTCTCGCCATCTCCTTGAGTGACACTCCAATGGTCGGCATCGGCACCAAGAAAAAAGCAAAGAAAAAATGAAAGTGTCCTCTTTCGGACACGGAACGTGTTATATCATCTGCGGGGGTATAAAAATACCCAAGAGACGCTTTTGAAGGGTGAAGCAGAAAAAAGAGGGCAGATGATGTTAGCTGATGTGACGGTCGGTAAGTTGAAGCTCTACTTCGGGTCACTCGAACACCATAAGAACTCACGGAAAGGGATCTCGAACACGACATCCGCTCAATAACCAACCAGTGGCGTCGCATCATCATTTTTGGCGAGTATATTGCATAACGAGTATGGAAAATCATAATATACGTTTCGTTCGAGTTGCGTGAGAGGAAAAGGTGGCAGCTAAATGATATGGTTAAACATCCCATTCTACGATTAATATCAACATTCGGCCGTCGATACAACACCAACTGATTACATTTAGTAGTCATAGTAGGCATTCACAGTAGCGGCTTATAGGAGCGTTGGAGAGCGTTGGAGTGCGTTGGCCAACGCCGAGTCCCCTCGGCAGGTAGAAGCAGGCCGGCGCCAGTTCCGCACGTAGTCAAACACACCAGTGCATGGTACAGTAAAAACAGACCAGAAAAAGAGTACAAATATTGGCCAGTCGCATCTAGACACGGTATAGGAAACATGCAATAAGGGTTCAAAATGTTGCCCATTATTGGCAAAACAATGAGGGACAGTTGCAAAAACACTGGAAATGATTCCCCTGAGGGGCTAGAGGGTACAATAGGGGGTGAAATAGTTTCTGGTTAATAAGTTGTCTCTCTGGACGTGTCTTGGCGTTTTTTCGTTTAATCAGCGGTTTGTGATAAATCCGTGGTGGGAACTTGTCAAATGAACTATTAGTACATACATATGTAGACTTACATCATATACATTAGAACCATTTAGTTGAAATTTGTCAATCAGATGAATATGTGACTGATACTGTACATGTTCAACTAATTCTTGTGCGCGTCTTATTAAGGAAGCTATCCACTCTGGTGGAGACTGTTGGAATCGCGATGTAAACAAGTTTTTGGTATCAAAAGGGAGAAGTGTTGTATCATTTTGGCGCTAAATTGAGATAAATATGACCGCCGCATGACTGATTTGTTTGGTTTGGGAATTATTGTAGTACCTAGCCTACATCTAGTGCTGTGGTTGTGTATAAATGTGTTATGCTCATTTGAATATATCTCTGATACTAAGTGATAGTACGTAGTAAATACAATTGCCTAACGTTATATATTTGGGTCTCGTAATATCATTGGTCAGGTACATGGTTATTTAGTTAAACATTAATATTAGAATAGCTTTTACTTCCGATACACACCGATAGGTGAGGGGAGTATTGGGATAACTAAAATTATCGATTTTGAGATAATATGTTTTGTGGGCATTGGGAACAACATTGACATTGGACGCGCTACATAAGGAGGCTCCTGCACTTGGCAACGCATGAGGAATGACCTGGGTTCGGTGGGAATTCCCGTGTCATCATTAAATGCTCATTCCTTCCAACATTTTTCTATCGCAGTGCGGTTATAGTGCAGCTTGTGTCTTTTATCCCAAATAGGGGTTTTCGCAAACACTGAAGCTGTAAATAACTCTTTATCGCTACTCATCTTCGACCGGCACAGACGAAACCAGGTAGCAAACTAAATTTCTGTTACTATAAAGGCGTTCAAGCGGGCTTCCGACGCTGGTAAGCGGTCGAAAACTCAGTTGAGCAGGTGAGCCTGCATGCGGTACCTGCACGCCTTCGCACGCCCTTGCACGCTCACTAAAAAGCCCCACTGTGTTTGCGCGCATACACTCCACTGCAGTTCATGGGAAGAAGTACTGCCACTACATTGCGCGATTTTCGGCTGTGGTGAAAGTTGGAACACACCTATAGAAAATATTTCAATAGAATGCGGCAGTGGTAGATGAGAGATGAATACATTTTACAGTGCCAACTATTTACTGGCGGTAATAATTTGTAGACACATCTCTTTACACCTGATACTGTCAAACAAGGTTGCTAAAAATATGATCGTGGCATGAGGCCAGGAGAAAGGCGATTATAATTATAAATAGTCTGTGTAATATGGGATGACTGTTAGTATACACACATGAAATATTATTTATGTTCACGTCTGGACAGTTTTTAATAGAGAGAGAACTCGATAAACTAGGTATCTATGATAATAATCATTAGTAACGAATCTGTACATAGTCCAATCGTTACGTCATGAAAAGAGGCTTTTGACAGCAAAAAAGAGATTGGTCCCCTAAATCTCCACCTAAGTTTGTCACCTCGGGGGATGCCGCTCGAAGGGTGGGGTGAGAACTCTGCTACGCGACGATTTTCGAAAAATAGCGTCATTTTGGCAAGTGATATCGCAAAAAGCAAATAATTTATGGAGAGAACAAAATTCCGCATAATTTTGGTCTTTTCGTGTGCGGCCAATAGTTTCTGTCCTACACTGTGTCAAAGTTAGGGGTTGGTTTGTGATTTTCACTAAAATCAGAATTTAAGGGCGGATTAAGGCGAAGAACTTTATCAAAAAGTCGTGTAACATTTTTGTTTCCCTAAAAGATTGATTATAACATGTACCCCTTGCTGGTGTTCGTTTCATTTTTGTCTTGATGGTAGCGGTACAATCCTTACCTACCTATAGCTCTTGAATTCATCACTTTAGACCCCAAGTGTGCTATGTTGGAATTGTTTTATCAGGAGGAACACAGAAAGGCACAAATATACAGGGTATCTCTTTAATAATTTTGAATCGGACGTCAAACAAAAACAAATACCTCATTGGGTAACACAATAACAAGACAAGACATAACATTTGCTCTAATTTATACCCCCAAAATTATAATTCTCTACTACTGCCCAGTTCCGATACATTGCTTGCATGGTCGTGGGATCTGGGTGAAAAGCCAAACATACTTCTAACCTGGATGAATTCTCTCGAATTCTCGCTCATCATCCTCGACGGATATGATTGGATAAGAGCGAGTTTATAGAATTGTCTTACAGCTTGGCCTAGTTCACTGACGGAGCACGCCTAAGGAGTCGAAATCCAGTGGGACAGGCTTCTTTCTACCTGGAAGGTAAAGGAGAGCAGAGCAGCTTTGCCCTGTAGGGATTTGAACGACTGACTTCCAAGCAGACTCATCTCCGAAGGCTGTCGCACAGGTAATGCTTTGCTGCTCTTTAGAAATCTTTGCGCCACAAGAATGTGACATTGTGATGTAGCGGGCAACGGTTTATAACAGAGGGTTCGAATAAGGACCATACGAACAAAGAAAGGCTCAACCTTTTGGTGGGGTTTTTCACAGGCCGCTGCCAGCTGATCAGGCGTTTGTCCTCCATTTGTACTCCATCTACTCTAGATGGTGGGAAGAAGATATTTGGCACGACGAAGTTCATATATTTAGTAAACTGCTCTTCAGAAATGTTCGCGCTACAAGAATCAGACATTGTAATAACGTAAAAAGAGAGGACTAACTGAAGCAGGAGATGAACACATGCCAGGAATGACTAGATATCAGGTCAATGTTGCCCTGGATAAGTGGGGTTCGAATGACCTAGCGAAAGTTTGATTAGAGAGAGATGACTGCAAGTATGGAAAACTCTTTAGAGCGGGTCCGGATAAGGACCACATCAAGAGAGAATCAACCTTTTAGTTTTCTCACGGGCCATTGCCAGCTGATTATACGCATTTTTGTCACCAATGAAACTGGTAAAAGACTCCATCTGCTCTAGGTGCTAGGAAGAAAATATTTGGCACGGCGAAGTTTGAAGAGGCATCATTATATTCCGTGAACTGGTCGGACCTTCAGTAGGAGATTTGGTAGGGTTCGACAAAAGGATTCTCCATGAGGCTATGGAAGTTTTTAATGTTGGCTGCAAAATGGGTCAAAAGCATACCTTTGTAGCTTCGCCTCCTCACCACTATTATTACTTGACCGTAAAGCACAGAGAAAATAAGTATAATCGTATTGACCTCTAAAGCACCTCTTGACTATACTCACGCTCACACAAATTTCCTATATTAACCGAAAGGCAAAGCTGAATGTTATAAATAAGACTCAAACACTCTGTCCGCAATACGTTAATTTTTCCGTGCCTATTAGGATTCCACAAAGTTATTCTTGTAAATATATAATGGCGCTCATAGGAGGGGTTATGGTTTACACCCCCCTAAAATCTTAAACAGCTCATACTTTAGGTGGCTACATCAAACCGGAAAAAAGTTTTGATAATCTAAATGAGTTCCATGTTGTATTGTTGAATTTGAAAAACGCCCGATACGTAATTTTAGATCGCTGTGTCGCTGTGCCATCTTATTGCGGCATAATTGAGAAAAAACTAAAATAAAAGTAAAACTTTGACACTCTGTATGTTGAAAATTAAGCATTTTAATGCATCATGTTCCTATCTCAATGTTCATAAAAATGTGAGTTCTATCACCTGTCAAGTGTTGTCGGTCGAATATCCGGACACCCTGTATATAATATAAGAGGGGCACGGTATGAGCTTTAATGAAAACCAAACTGTGATCATAGACAATATACAATTACTACTATATACTTGAATTTTCCATGCCCCCTCCCCCCTGTCAAGTGAGCTATGACCGCATGCAATGTCTCTCCTAACAATTCTAGGGTCGGTACGCGCAGTTCGTAGGCCACGAAACAGAGGGCGCTGTCACGTCACGTTAATTTGGCAACGCTGTCAGCGATACGGTGGTCCTGATACGAAAACACGAACCATCTGTTTGCCGCCATATCTGTCTGCTCTCGTCTCTTTCCTGCTCCCTTTGAAAAATGATCTCGTTGGCGCGGCGCAACGTACGGATTGTGCGGGATATCTCGCGCCATTGCCGCTGCGATGACAGATACATACAGCATCTGTCACGTTACGCGGTTATTTCCCTCCCTTTTGAATCTCCACTCTGCCGTTGTCGTCTGTTTGTAGCAATCTCGTTTCCTGTGCCTCGGGAGAAACGTCGAGAAATGGCTCTCTTTTGCTAGGGAGAGGGGGGGGGGTGAGCGCGAGAAGGGGGGAAAAGAGTTTATTCTTTACCAGCGGCTAAAATTCCTGATTTGAAAGTCATCTTGTGTTGCGTAGATAGTGTTCCTCTTTTTACCACAATGTTAACGCGGGTGTTCTACAGGGATCGGTTATGGTCGTGATCTTTTTCATGCTACATACAAAAAATTCGATCCACAGAGTTCGGGACCTTCAGAGAAGGCTAGCAGTGATTGCTTTTTCGCATATCATCACTGCCTAGGAACACAAATTTATTGTGAGATTCAAATGAAGACACAATAATTAAGTTATCTCCAATAAGATGCTTATAAGCGAGCATCCGTGCCTATAAACTATAAGGTGGGAGTAAGAAGCTTATAGGAGTAAAGACTACAGAAGGCATAATTAAATTTAACACGAACACGTCTTGACTAATACATCTGTCGAATAAAGCCCAGATAAGACCAAAAATCTTCAAAATCGAAGCATCTCAGAGAAAAGCACTAACGGTGACACTGGCTTGGCTTGGCGCGCTACCTCCAGCCATTCTTCAACGGTTGGCGGTCGGTATCATGTCAATTTTCTCTTGACAATACAGTCCTACTCTTCTACCGGTGGCGGACTGTTAGATGCCCTGTGGCTTCTGATTTTATTAAGCTCATTATCCACACGTGGAGAACCATGCCATTGATTCCAATTCGTACAAAGCTAGGAATGGGTACCGATACGTGTATTTTTTCAATCTTAAGTCTTCACCAAATGTATCTAATACAAACTTTTAATGCCAGTTGCCCGTGGCATAATAATATTAGACATGAAATAGTTCATTTTTATTTTTAGATCAAAGGGGGGCATGTCCCCCTTATCCCGCCCCGTATCTACTCCATTGTCAGTTACATACAAAACGTAAATAATGCAAGCCATTTCACAACTAGAAAGGAAAAAATACATCAGGTAGACCGGCTCCGTATTTCACACACACATTAAATTCTTGAGTGAAGAATACACAGGGTGTTCATTTGAAAACATCCCACCCAGGATTTCTCGAAAACCGCTGATTAAAAGAAAAAACGGCAAGACACGTCAAAACATTTGTCAAGAGGGACAACTTTTTAACCAAAAACTTCTTCACCCCCTTCTACCCTCTGCCTCCCAGGATTATTCCCTTAAAAATTTTAAATGTCAAGGGATATCCAGTAATATCTTGTTTCAAAGGTATATGGAAGTTCTTTATCTTGACATTTGACTTTTTTTAAATCGGTCTATTCATTTTTGAGAAAAGTAGAATCTTTCTGTATCTCAAATTGTTCAAATAGGATACAAAAACATACGAAATATCACTTTTTATTGCAATAAGTGTTCAAATGTTGCCCGTAATTGGCCATTCAATGATACAGGCAATTTTCAAATTATTGACGGGCAGTTTGGATGACCTTTGTCAACGTATTATCGAAAGCTGCCATGATATCCCACAACACGATTTTGCAATTTTATTGCCCGTCAGGAATTTGAAAATCGCCTATATCAAGTATATGATTGCCTTGAAAACAAAACAATCCAATCACCTATAAAAATGCTATACATCTACTGAAGCATTTTGGCGCAAATGGCAAACAGCTCATGATTTGATCTTCTTGGAACAAGCATCTAACGGCATTTGTATAAGTATAAGCATTCGGCAATTTCATTTTATATAGTATTCTTCCAAATTCATGTTGAAAAATGCAGACTTAATATAAAGATTATGTACCTGAACTTTGAACTAGAAAAATAAGTTACGCCCTCCGGTCCACCGTTGTTTATACTCCATTCACATCTATACTTACATAAATATATTTCATGCCACATTCTTGGCACTTACATACGAACATCTGTATGAGGTCCCCACAACCACAATTGCGCAACAGTGCTTTCATGGCGGTATAAAAATATAACACACAGGTATAGGTAAAACTATGAATTACTTACAAATAACTATAAGTAAGGTACAGAACGAAATGATTCAGCCTCGGAGCTAAGGAAGGTTATGGAATATTTTCGTACGTATCTACTAGTCAGTGTTCGCACAGAAAGCCTAGCTTTTGCGAACTAGCTCTAATATTTATTTGTATACTCAACAAATAAATATATTGATTGACTGATTGATCTGTTGACGTTGAAACTTTATGAAATACTTTGTCGAAGAGTACTGAAATTTTAGTTGTGAAGAAAATTATATTCTTGGTCACAGAATTAGAATGGAGTTTGAAATCAGAAACATATTTTTCTTGGTCAAATGAACTATAATTTCATCATCAAAAAAATTCTTTTGGAGCGAACAGATGTTCTGTCGCAAGTATATCTTCACAAGATTATCAGAATTCTTGAAATGAGGATGTCTTTTTATGTATGCATACAAATGTTTATTTGGATGTTTATCCATTTTCAAATTACGAACACATTGAAGCTTTCATATCGATAAATTGATTAAAAAATTAGAAATCAACTTTGGAAGGTCTAGCCAATACAACCATATATGACTGATACCGTGCTGAAGATATAAAGACATGGTTCATTTCTTACTCATTTTCGAGAATGAACAGCAAAGTGCAGGTGCCTTTTTGTGACAACCATAGGATTAGTTGAAAAAATTACAAAAGGGAAATATGATATAAAATAAGAATAGATATAAATGTTACGATATCAATTTTATCCTCTACTTACTCATTATTGTAGAAGTTTGAGGTTGTTCCTACATTGTAGGTCAGTCAGGTGTAAGATGAACTGTACTGTATTCGCTTTCAAAAGTGTAAAATCAATTTTATATGGGCTGAGGAACACACTTAATATGACACAAACGCTGCCTTTCCCTTGTAACCACATACATATTGAAATAAGGATCTATTACTCCCATGCCTCTCGCAAAATGGACTTCATGAATGATTGTAACGCGTATACAACACCCCCATTTTGCCTGAATTTACTACCCCGGAATAAACCATTCACGGTATACAACATGAGCCGCTCGCCGCAGATCTAGCCCTGATTATGCAATATTAATTGAAATCTCCCGGTCTCTCTTCTCTTTCTCCCGCCATTCTCATTATATGAATTACCCTCCGGAGGACGATAAATACACAAATTCTCGCCGGCAGCCACGGTGGTTGTCGAGACTGCCTGCGCAACGTTAAACTGCTCTTAAAAGTACCTTTTAAATGTATTCGACGATAACCGTGGCGGCAATGTAAAGTGAGAACATACAGGGTAGTGACATATTGAAACAGAATACCATACCAATTTTCCCCATTTTGACTTACTGTAATGTTGTCTATAGTCATAGAATCAGAGATTTGGGTTGGCTTCATTTGGATCACCACTACAAATATTCAGTTGCTGTTATAATGGTTAAGATTCTTAACGGTAAGTCTCCCTTCAATAGGGTGGCCCACAAGAACGATAGGAAAGAAAATTAAATAAAACAACAACGGTTTGAGATATCAAATTGGTTTTGGCTTTATTTTAAAGCTACATCCATGACATTATGAATGGAATAGAACACCATTCAAATGTCCGCCTCGGGCTCGCTGGCAGTGCTTCAAGCGATCGGTCCCATTTCGGATGACATTTTGGAGCACTTGTGGCGTTATGGCGTAGATGGCTACACGAATATTGTTTTCGAGGGCATTCAAAGTGGCTGGTTTGTTGGAGTAGAGCAATGATTTGACGTACCCCCAATGAAAATAATCGAGAGGTGTCACATCACACGATCGCGGTGGCCAATCAATGAACTTCTGTCGAACATCTTCGAGCGTTGCGTCGCTTGTGTGCCTCGTGGCTCCATCCTGTTGGAACCACATATCGATAATATCGATGTTGTCGAGCTCTGGCCAAAGAAATTCTTCCAACATCGATCGGTAGTGTCGCCCATTGGTTGTAACGGTGTCTTCTTCCTAATTTCGAAAGAAATAAGGACCGATGATCCCGCCATGCCACAATCCGCACCACACATGCAATTTTTTCGGGTACTAGACCACTTCTTCGGTCATTTGTGGATTGTTCACAGCCCATTTTTTCGGGTACTGGACCACTTCTTCGGTCATTTGTGGATTGTTCATAGCCCAGTACTGACATATCTGCTTGCTGACATAGCCACTGAGGTAAAGAATTGGCTTCGTCAGAGAAGATGATTTTTTGACGAAAATGAGGATCTTCGTCCAACATTTGTAGCGGCCAATTTGCGAACTCAACGGCGACGGCCTATGGTCGTCCGGCTGCAATTGTTGCGTTAGCACGATTTTATACGGGTGCAGCCCCAAATCCAAAAGCAAAATTCGTCGAGTTGTCTCTTGGGAGAGGCCCTATTCCGCGGCTCGGCGCCGATACGACAAATTTGCTATATTTTCTTCCTGTCGACCAGTTCGCAGTCAGGTTGGTTTCTTTAGGTCCAACAGAGTGTACTCACGTTCAAACCTTTCCATGGTGCGACGAATTGTCTACTCACTGAAGCCATGGTGAGGGCCGAGTTCACGAAGAAATGCGCGTTGCCTATTTACAATTGAGTGGGCATTTCCGTAGTACTTTTTAATAATTTCCAAACGATCGGCAAGCGTGAAACGATCCATGATGAATTGTCAATCCTTACTAAATATTTTGACAGCTGGACGACGTTTGTACCTTTGACGGCTGTCTAGATATCCGTATTAAAAGACCTATCACTTCTATTGGGACACCCTATATTTATTTAATAAATTTTTTCCCCAGAAGCAAAACTGACATTAATTTTAGGTTCAAATATCGAGTAGAAATCCAATTTTATAATACATCACTGTTTCATCCCTTTATCTATGCTTTAAAGCATTTATGATGAAATATCTAATGAATGTAAGATTATATCTGAATTTAATTTTAGGAAACACATCAAACAACTGTACTTAGATTCCTAATTTGTGTTGTTATTTATTTTTTGTTGGCAATGGTATCAATAGTTTTTACGGTTTCTGTTCTCTATCTGATACCACCTATGCACTTAATCACTTGTCTGCCCTTATACTGTGCGACCATCGTAAATTGACCAGCACGTCATGACGAAGGGTAGCGGGAGGTTCCCTCAGGTAGCGATCGTCATTATCATCTCGAGTTTGAAAAAGGATAGAAAACATAAGTATAACAGATACATTAAATATCGTCTTTGCGATTATCCAGTCCCGATGCTGGACCGTCTTTTAGGTGGGGAATAAAATCTGCTGTTGCCGGTTATAGTTATAAGTTTTATGAAGTAGATAAATAGGTAGTAAGTGAATATAAATTATTTGCAGTTTCCTTTATATATCAAGTAAAACAAGTCGTAAAATGGAAATAGGGCAGAACTATTAAGAGTTATGGCAACGTCCTTACTTCTTTCACCGAACTCTTTTCGCTGGATAATTTACGTTGATTACACAGTAGTCGTCTAGTATTAAGGAACTTTATTGTCGTTTGGTTCGAGACTGAACAGGTAGTCTAGACTCCGCCTTTGTAAGGATATAAAGGGTG
The DNA here is from genome assembly GCA_951848785.1 of Callosobruchus maculatus. Lineage (NCBI taxonomy): Eukaryota > Metazoa > Arthropoda > Insecta > Coleoptera > Chrysomelidae > Callosobruchus > Callosobruchus maculatus. Next base: position 13,316,960 of record CATOUR010000100.1, read on the forward strand.
TTTTTTAGAGGTATAGAACTTTGACATTAAATAAAACACAAACATATCAGAATTAGGCCAGCATATTAATTTTATTGGAGAGTTTATTGTATGCCATTACTGTCTGAATATGACTTCAGGCATGTGGCCGCCACGGCTGGCTCGTACAAAACTTAATCCAGAAGTCCAGTTATCGATCACTTTTTCAAGCAGGCCTTATATTGCCAATAACTCACCGTATATTATCTTCAAGATGGTCCAACATAGCTGGCTTATCAGAGTAGACTTGTGCTTTGACATAACCCTATAGAAAATAATCCATAGGGGTAAGATCACATGACTGCGGTGGCCAGTTGACGGGTCCGTTACGTGAAATTAAGCGGTAGTCAAACGTTTCTCGCAATAAATTGATAGTCTCGCACGCTGTATGGCAGGTTGCGCCATCTTGTTGGAACCAAAACGTCTCAGTATTAATCTCATTTTAACTGGGGAATAAAAAGTCACCAATCATTGCTCTATAGCGCTCTCCATTCACAGTAACATTCTGACCCTTCTCATCTTTGAAAAAGTATGGGCCAATGATTCCACCGGCCCATAAAGCACACAAAACAGTAAGCTTCTGAGGATGTAACGGGTTCTCAATAATTACTTCTGGGTTTTCTGAACTCCAAATCCGGCAGTTTTGCTTATTTACATATCCGTTTAGCCAAACATGTGCCTCATCGCTAAACATAATTTTTTTATGGAAATCAGGTTCCAGAGCTATCTGATTTTCGGCCCATTCACCGAACGTACGGCGAATATGATGGTCACGTGGCTTCAATTCTTGCACGAGCTGGATCTTGTAAGCTCGTAAACCAAGATCCTTCCTCAAAATCTTCCATACGGTGGATGGGCATAGCTCCAGTTGCTGTGCACGATGGCGAATGGACTCATTCGGATCATCTTGAACATTACGATCGACAGCAGCGATAACTTCTTCGGTGCGAACTGTACGACGTGTGCGGATGCACATTATCAAGTAGAGTATGCGTGGTGCGAAAACGATTCATGTTTATTCGGATCACTTGTTCAGAAGATGGACGATTATGTCGACCATAAAACGATCGTAGCGCACGATAAGTTTCACGAACTGAACCACACCACCATAATAAATTTGCACAATTTGTAACCGTTGTTCCTGCGTAAGCCTATTCATGATTAAATGGCAGACGATACTAACACATACCACTTGTCGTCGCCTCAGATTAATTTCGCTAGAAGAGGTGTTGCCAAGTCGAAAATCAAACCTCTAAAAAAAAAAACACCCGTACATATGTTTTTAACATTAACACCTAATAAAGACCTTTTGTTATTATATAAAGCTCTCAATAATGAATTCGTTAAAGTTGTTATTGAATTTATCCATTGAAACCAATAAGTTGCATATTCTCAGTGCTTTCCTCGTGCAAAGAACCCCTTTAGGGGCTTGAAATGTACAACTTAGACGGTGGTGAACAGGTTCAACAATATTAGTCAATGTTATAATCCCAAAATAAACATAAAAAACAAAATTTATGGTCATCGCTAGATTAAATATTAATGATGTTAGAATAGAAATAGAAAAACAGGACTTAGAAAGAGTGAGGAGATTTAAATATTTGGGGTGCTGGCTAAACCACAAATGGGATCCCGATGAAGAGATTAAAAGCAGAATTGAAATAGCCAGAAATACTTTCTTCAAAATAAAAACGATACTTTTAAGTCTGACTCGATACTATGTATGTCCATATTATTATGGGTTGAGGGATGGACATTAAAAGCTCGGACCATGTCACGTTTGGCCTCTTTTGAGATGTGGCTATACAGACGCATATTATTAAGGATATCATGAACCGAGCTAGTAACAAACTTGGACTTGAAAGAATTAATGAAGAACAGGGACCTTTAAGCAATAAGTATCTCACGTCAGTCAATAACATAATAAAAAACCAATAAGTGACCATTCTTTTCAATCTTCAACCAAAATCTGTTTTAACAGAAAATCCCCCTTCAATTATCGTATTTTCATCTTTCTTAAACGAGTAGTTTCGACAACCTCCATCCAAAAAGTCATCAACGCAAAGCTGTAATATTTTTCGTTTATTTAAACGCTATCTGGTCCTTAAGGGGCCTGGATACACACATTTATACATACGTATTTGCCATGTAAAACACGGACTCACATATATAATATTTCAGAAGGCGATAGTTAAGACCTTAATGAATGACAACTATTTCCGATTTTCTCAAAAAAGTTTCTTAATGCGCAAAAAACTCGCAATGCAAAATCATACATTCTATAAATGCCTCTAATTTAACAACCAAACACGATATCAAAAAAAAAAGGGTAACTAGTTGCACAAGCGCAAGCTTTCTTCTTCAATTTGCTCTTTGAGTCATTACTGTAAGTTTTAAGGTAACGTCAGGAGCTTGGAAATGCGAAATTCATTTTTATGGTGACCTTTGGACCTTACCTTTGAATTTTTGACTTATCTCCCCTCATCTTAGACACACACACTGGAGAAAGGGAACAGGCGGCCACGCCTCCTCGCTAACACGGGAATACGTCTTTTTTGAATTCTCAATTTCGCGCGCTATACCCTAGACCCTTAAATGCGACAGAATCACATCGGTTTTCAACATAATCTCAAATGATTCAGTTTAAGTATTTTTGTTTTGTTTCTGCTAGTTTTATTCTGGTTAAGGAAACTTTTCATCACTTCAAATAATTTAAATTTTAGAGACGTATTTTTATAAAACTTTGGCACCTTTATACATCCAGTATTTTCAACATTCCTACCAAAAGGTCAAAATTACATTGCCCGTTGAAAGTTCAAGAAGAAGTAGAAAACTTTGAGCAACAATAATAAAATTAGTCTGTCCCCGGTATTCCACCAGATTTCTCTTCGGACTGTCAGTTTTTCCCAACTTGTTAAAATTCAGGTCAAACTCCTACTTTTCCACGTGCCTCACACACCACGACTAGCATTTTACCCTGTATTTCTGAGTCATGCATAAAGATACAAGTCTCCCCAAGTATCTCGACTCGACCGTCGACAATAAAACTGAGCCTTCCGCTCACGCGAACTCAAGAGAGTGAGAGAGAAAGGATGCATATTTCAGTTCCACAATGTACATTTCCTACATGATTTAATACAATGTATTTTGAATGTCTCGATAAAATAAAACGGGACGACAGCTCTGAGAAAGAAAGCGGAGTTTTACGTAGGTTGCGGACTCTGCAGAAAATACACACGAGCTTTCAGATAGAAGAGGGATGGAGGGTAAACAGTGTCGTATCCATCGCGCTTTACTGCCCCATCAATAAAATCATATTCGCTCAAAGATAAACGTTTAGCGACGTTTCGGCCACCTCTGTAGCTTTTATCAAAGTTCAATATATTTGACAAAAAAATAAATTTGGAATGGAAGTGACATTCTTTGATGGATGTTCTAGGAAACAGCTTTTATTTGTCTTGTGTGCAGTAACTTCATAAATGGGTCGGTACTTCTGAAATCTTGAATACAGAGTTTGATAAATCGATCCTTATAAGTGAATAACTGAATCATGATTTATGTTTGTATAGTCAGATACATTCATTTACTATTATAAATATTATCCCCCTTGTGCAGCATATAAACTTGATCCCATTTTACATTTAGATCTGACTCACAAAAGCGTTTGCTGAGGTCTGATTTTGATGTTGCCCCCTTAGTTATGTGATTTTTAAGTTCCTTGAAGTTCCGTAAAGTATGCTTTGCTGTTAACCCATAGCATATTATCACAAAGAACATGGATGAAACATCTCTTCTCCTTCTCAAGTTTTTTCTTTTTCAGGATATGTTTAGGGTTTCCAATTCGGGATCCAGGAGATGTTTTGGTCCGAAAAATCCTGGGATTAATAAAACAGAATAACGATTTTTTTAAATGATGAAATATCAGTCTGTTTTATTCCTTTTTTATCCGTGTATTATTTTAGCTTTACCCCGGCAGTGGCGTAACCGCAAATTCGGCCAGTGGCGTGAAATTTCGCACCAAAAGAAGCTGAAACAGCCTTTCTTCAGAGGTTTCATTTGCGAACAAACCTAGATCGCGCTTAAAAGACTCGACTCTAGACTCTGGTTTTTTTAAGAACATATTTTATTACTACTGAGCAAATCGCAGATATATATAAAATTTATTTTTATTTCACATTCAAATCCTTCTATTTTTGTTTGTATTTCCTGATCCTGATTTTATTTACTATAACCAAAGTTCATTTGGTTTTATATTTACTTTTCAAAAGTAAAAATATGTTTTTTGTTTTTTTTAATAAAATTGTACTTTTGTTTACCATATTTTTGCATTTTTATTATTGCTGTCACTAATATTACAATTTGAATAAATTATTGGGGTCAATCTCGAAATAAAAGCTCCTGCCCATCTACCTACGAGTATGGAAACTGAAAGAGCCTTTACTTCAGCGGTTTCATTTGCGGCCAAACTTAGATCGCACTTAAAATACTCGACTATAGACTCCTTGATTTTTCTAAGGTCATATCTTGTTCTTACCAAACAGGTGTTCAAAAATATTTAAATAAAACTTTTTTTTCAATTTTGGTTTGTGACTTCTAATTTTATGTCTTATAACCAAAGTTGATTTGGCTCAATATTTTACAAAACTAAAAATAGGTTTTTTGTATTTTTGAATTTAAACGTACTTTTGTTTACTATATGTCTGCATTTTTATCACTGCTGTTACTAATGGTAGAGTTTAAAAAATGTATTGGACTAATCCCCAGGTTAATCGTAAAATCTGAGACTGCGGCCTGACCCTACAGAATAGCGATGTAAATATGCTATATATATATGCTATATTGTCTTGAATTATTAGTTATATTGATGTGCCAACGATTCATCATTTTTTTATAAAAGTTAATATTTTACCTCTGCATTTCTTACTCAGATATTCAATGATTACCCTTACAGAAGTTGCTATGAATAAATTCTGAAGTGCAGAATGATTTTTATACTTTATTACGTGTTTTAAACATTATCTTCATAATTTTTATAGCACTGAAGCAGATGCAAATAAACGTCAAGAGAATAACTTCTAGACCATTAATTACAGATCTCTAAATCCCACGAATATTTTTTTTCATGCACCTATGAATGAATGAATAAGAACCAGAGGCTATCCAGCACGGAATGTGGCTGGTGCATAGGCCACACGATGGGCCCTTTTGCGCCTCTATCCGCGCTAGTTCCTAAGACCTGCCCTTTTGGCAAAGGCAAGTACATTCTTAGGTCCTATCCGTTTTATCTCTATTGGTTCCAAGGTTCTTGAGCCCAGCATAGTCTGCCTGTGATAACCCAGGGTTTCACAGCGACACAGGATGTGTGCCGAGGATTCTTCCTCTTCCCCACACCACGTGCACGTTGGGTCGTTGACCACCCTCATCACAAACAAGTGACGCCTGAAGGTATTGTGACCCGTTAATAAGCCTGCTAACAATCTCAAGTTACTCCTATCCAGAGAGAGAGAATCGTCCTATTCTACAGATCTCTAAATCCCACGAATATTTTTTTTCATGCACCTAAATCAATGATCTCAATAAGGCTCATTACGTATTATTTCCGTATTAGTATTTATCAACCTAAAGATTCCCGTTCTCTAAGATCTGCAACAGATACCGTGTACAGCACTTGCATTGTGCAGTGGCGCCTGTGGGTTACAATGGAACAAGACGGAAAATAGGTGAAGAGAGAAATAAAATAGAGGGGGAAAGAGAAAACATTAAACGTTCGGCTGAGTCGATATCCACGTAATTCCAATAAATTTTATTGGTAGGAAAACGTGCAGTGGAAATTTAGTTTTACGACTGGAGCAGCGTACCGAATAAGGATATGTGCGAGCAAGCACGCAGAAAGCTGGAAGAGGGAGGAAAACCAATGCTACGATACCGCGCTTCCGCTTCTACCTCTCCTTAAAACCCCTCCCAGAGACATCCACGAAACAATCCAGTTGCTGTTTCCAACTTGGATGTGGCTTGAATACGATTTTACTTCAAACTCCAATGGACGGAGAAGCATTGTAAGTTACAGGTTTCATGGTATCCACATTATCATAAACTATGTAACTCATTTCCGTGGATTTACCTGTCTTTCTGTCTTCTGTTATGTAATACTTGATGGCTCCTCTTTCAATCGGTAGACCCTAGTACAGGGGTTCTCAACCCATAGGAGGAATTTTTGGTTTCCTACGGGGAGAAAGCACCATTCGATTGACCAAATAAAAAGCTCGACACGTTTTAATAATTTGATCGAAATAATGATATCAAAAAAATAATACATCTCATTTACCCAATAATTTAGTATTCACTACATCGCGCAGTTGTTTCCTTTACAGGTCAATGGATAGCCGAAGACAACACATTTTTTAGTTTTGCAACTCCCCAACCACCCCAATTTTACCCCACCCAAAAAAATTAGAAAATGATCAGTAACTCCTAAAACGCCTTAAAACGAAGTTTGAGCCGTTTTCATATTTTTAGTTTTTTGATTATCGCTGCGCCGCCACTGACACGATTTTGAAAAACCATAGACGTTTTCCATCCTAGCCACGGTAATAATCATAAATAATAAATCTGCTGAGTAGTATAGGTATATTTGAGGGGAGTATTGTGGTTACGATGATCAGGTAACGTCAGAGCTCAAAACTTTAACACAGAAAGGAGTGGAGGCAAAGTAAGGGATGCAAATAAGCCAAGGATTTTATAACCAGGCTGAACACATCTAGATCAGCATGGCTATGGAACCGAGACCGACGGGCAGTCAGAAACCTCGTGGGTGTTCTGACGAGGCACTGCAGGCTCAGGCGACATCTATCACTATTAGGAATTGAAGATGACTCCCTATGTATGGGCTGTGGAGAGGCCCATAAAACGGCCTACCCTTGTGGAATGTGAGTTGCTAGGCGGGCTGAGGTACGAGATCTTTCGATCCGATACACATACCACATTTAACCAACAGATATATTTTTTAGATGGACAAACAGCTATGCTTTGTTTTTACATGTATACAATTTTTTTGGAGTTGCCATGTACGTAAATAGCAAGTTGGATATATCCCAGAGTATAGTTGCAGATAGAGCTATTGGATCTGTTTACATTTTTTTGTAGGAATCAATCAGTGCCCACACTTCTATAATAGTGCAGTTGTGTTATTACGTAGGCCTGCGTAATGATAAAAACGTAGCTATCTATACAGAAAGTGGTAGGTGAGCAGAATTTTTGCAGTCACGTAATATTGGTAACTGATTTTTCTTATGATATTATATGGTAAATAATAGTAGGTAATACGCATCCATATTGTCAGCAGAACAATATGCCATCTGGCAAGCCCTGAGGTTCTGTGAGATGACAGTTAATGCCAGTGAAGTCTTGATCGCAAGTGACTCACTTACTGCATTTTTAAATTTAAAAAACAGGAACAGTCATGACCCGCTTAATCAAATGATGCTGGCTACGTTAAAATTACTTATAGATTCTGGGAAATCGATCGCCTTCATTTGGGTCCCAGGACATGTCGGCATAGAAGGCAATGAAAGAGCCGATGAAGCCGCTCGCCGTGATGCGTCCATGACTTCCACCGATATAGACTGCATCAAGGTATCAGAACAGAAACTACTGATTAATACAGTAATGAAAAGAAAATGGCAAACCAGTGGGAGGAAATGGACACCCAGCTACGTAGGCTTAAACCCAGGATTGGACGCTGGACTCCTAATACGTTTACGGCGTCTGAGAATTGGACATACTGCACTAACACATGCGTACCTCCTTCTTGGTCAAGATCCCCCATGTGTGAAACATGCAACACTGCCATTACAGTCTGCCATATTCTTCTTGAATGTCAACAATATAGTACACAACGTGGACAGCTTGGTATACCCAACGACCTGAAACAATGTCTGACTATCGCAGAATTACAGTACCGTCCTTCTGTACCTGAAATTCATAGGCCTATATTGGAAAATTTAAACTGTAAAGTGTTACACTACTTACCTCAACACCAATCTCAGTAACCATTAAATCAAGTCTGAGATGTATGACTAATTAATATCTAACCAACAATACCACGCAGCTAATGACCAAAGTAGTCGATGCTGCTAAACACAAAAAAAATAGTGGGTAATAGTAATTCAGTGTATTAGCTGTGATATTCAATACTTCTCTGACTTATTCGAAGCTTTGCGCTGGGGACCTGGCACGACTGTCTTTCAGGCGGAGGTGTATGCCATATTGATGCTCGACGGAAGTCGAACAAAGTGCTGAACAGAGCATATACTCGTATGCTCTGACAGCCAGGCAGCTCTAAAGGCGATGGCGATGGCACCTCCGAGAGCCAGCGGAACGATTATTATCTAGGATAGGGGCCGGCCCAGAACTTATGCTTGAAATTAGCAGGCGCCAAGTCTATGTGGTCCTGGGGCCTACAAGGAACTGACGAAAGCCTCTTTAAGGAGAGGAGACGGCAGGCAAGCCAAAAGATTCATAGCGGGCCCTAATAAGGGCCGAACGCTATCGTTTCTGAATAAAAGCAGAAAGACGCTCAACCCTCTAGTGGGGATTCTTACTGGCCATTGCCGCCCGAATAGACATTTGTCACTCATGAGAGTGGTAGGGGACCCCATCTGCTCCAGATGCTGGGATGGAGGACGAGACAGCGTTCCACTTCCTGGGCAGATGTGCTGTGCATTGCAACCGTAGGGTTCAGATATTCGGCACAACAGAGTTTGGGGAGGAGTCACTTTATTCAGCGAGATATTCGGACATACTGCCTTTCTTCAGGTCTGGTAAGTTCAACAAGGAGCTTTCTAGGACGTAGGATTTTAGCGTTTTCTGTGTTGGTTCAGTGGGGTTGGTAAAAAGAGCCAAAGGTTGCTGCTTGGCTTCGCTTCCCCATCACTGCTACTATCCTAAAATTGCCTTCGAAGTCTTATGTGTGGAATTGCAATATTTTATACATGTCCCATGTCTTTTCTGCCCGTGTGGGGGCGGGTTAGAATATCTCCCATCGTATATCCTGCGTGTCGTAAAAGGCGACTAAAAGGAACACCGAACTACTGTCGGTATAAGCAGTAACCTCTCCTCAACCAACAGCTTCGGATGGACGAATTCAGAAGAGTCAGGACACTTTCTTGTCCTTGGGGTGAGAAATTGCCGCTAAAGGCGGATGAACCAGTAGATACCATACCATCTAGTCAACGGCATGAGGATGCAGAAAGCAAATGAGAAACTACTGCATTAAGGATATTAAAGATATCCCAAGACAAACTCGTAAAATGTGTAAATGCATTTTACGAGTTCACAACATGTCTGTTAAGACATTGTGACTATGATGATGACATGTCTTTTGCGGGGTATATCTATAGATGATCTAGAAGTCAAACTGAATGAAACGTGGTTTAGCTCTGCCAGATGTTGGCAACCCCCAATAAGCTGAATTTTTTTCAATGTTTTTCATTCTAATTCTAATTTATATCCCTTGTTGGGTATACTCACGAAGCCTATCTAGATTATTTTTATGATGAACGATTCCCTCGCGTTTTCATTTGAACAGAATTATAAACTTTCTCGGAAACTTCAAAAAAGTATAGACACCATAATCTTTTTACTTTGCATTTAGCCTCCCCAGCTCGGTTTTTCCACCATTTTATTTCTTCGCCAGCGCAACAATGAACTTAATCTCGTTATAACTGGCGATTTATCCCAAGCTGTAAAGTTATTAAACTTCTATCAGAGTGCACGGAGAACAACTTACTGCCGTCGCAAGGCGTGCACAGCAATTCCCTTGAGAAAACGAGGAGTAGACAACGGGCATAAAAGTTTTCCCTCTTTCCAATATAGCATTTAATAAAATTTGACGATGTCGCACATCTACTTCTAAGTTTATTCATGAAACTTCAGAGGACTCCTAACCGGCTCTCAACAATTCTTTGAATGGTCGTATCTTTATATTGAGGGTGAAAAGTCGACAGTAGCGTACTCTAAGTAAATGGTTGCATTTCATTAGAACGAATATAATGTATTTGGACAGAAGATGGAGAAGATACGGTTTTTTTAGATGTACATTGTTGGACAAAAGTGAAGTAACTGTTATGATAGAAAAAATATTTGAATATTTATAATAAAACAAACAACTGTGGAAATTACAATAAGTTTAGTTCAAGGGGGGCATAGTAGCCCGCTGTCACATGTGAAGAAGTTAGTATCCGACAATTTATTCCGACAATACACTTTGTTAGCGCGACAAAAGTAAAGCAACTTTCAATAAAACAATTTTTTATTCCATTCAACATTTTTGAAGTCATAAATACAGTTGAAGGTTTATAACAATTTAAGGCTTAGTCCTTAATAATTAATGGGGTATCCATTGTTGGCTATAACTTTTCGACATCGACGTGGTCTATGAAGAAACTAACTTTTGGTTAGTAACACTTGGCATATTCGTCCATACTTCATCAATTTTATCAATTAAGAATTGTTTATTTGGAAATGTGGTAGTTCGAATGCTACGTTGAATGTCTTTCCAAATATTCTCAATAGGGTTAAGGTCTGGTAATTGTGATGCCCACTGAAAAACTTTCGATATTGCTCTCTTGAAACCACTCCTAAACAAGGAGAGACGATGTCTCGGGTCATTGTCCTGTTGGAATACAAATCCCAGAGCATTACACAGCATAAGGAAGCACATCATTTTGTAGTATGTCCAGTAGTCGAAGCGATCCATATAGTACCGTTTATAACATGTAGTGGACCTACTCTACTCCGCGAGAAAACAACCCTATAAAGATATACTACCATTTCCATGCTTTATGTTTGGTGTAACCTACTTTCGACGAAATCTTGTATTAACCGGACGCGTAACGCATCTATTTAGAAAGAGTTAAAAATTTTGTAACGAGTTTCGTCGCTAAAAAATACTTTTCCCCACTCTTGCAGTGTCCAATTTAAACAAGGCTGATCAGATTAAATCCTGGCACGGCGATTTGTTTCGGATGCCAACGGTTTCTCTACTATAAAGTTTCGCCTTAAGTAATCATCGCTGAACAGTTCTTGGACTTACTTCCAGCTTTTGGAAGTTCAGCAACTATCCTTGGAGCTGATAACCGCGGATGTGCTTGAGATGTTACTTCGATTATCATATCCATCTAAAATGTAGCTTTTCTTGGCCTAATTGCAAATAGGACTTATTAAGCTCAATTTGTCTGTAAAATGCCATCATTTTTAAACGGACCTTTCTCGTAAATACTACTTCAGAGACGAAGTGTACTGTTGAAATAAATTATTACACACTAACTTATTCGACACATGGTAGCATTCTAACATCACCTTAGCATCAGCCTACTATGCCTCCTTAAACAATTTGAATTTTTATTTTTTCAATTGCCTATTTAATTGCTAACGTATAGATAATCGATTTTATCAGGAAAGTTGCTTCACTTTCAGCCAATATTGTATTTTTTTTTTAAATACACTCACACTTAAAAATTGACAACTTAGATCATTACACATGTAGGTGTATTACGCACAAAATTATTAGAGGTTACAGCATTTATTAAAAATTTGACGAAGTCACACAACTCCTAACTTATATTCATGAAACTTCAGAGGACATCTAGCCCGCTTTCTAAATTTGTTTGAATACTCGTATCAACGCCATTGGCGTACGCCAGAAAATCTCTTGTATCGGGGGGCTACAGTTGTTTGAATGATTATACCATTTTTTTAAGAAAGTGCGTTTATTCATATGTCGAAACTGACAACTTACACTATTCTAGATCTCATACACACATTGTGAGGGAAAGTATTAAGAAATGTTTAATTATTGTTCTTTCATCAATATTGGAAACCGTAGCTAAGGAGTCAAGAGATAAGCGATGCAGTGAGTGATTTCTGAACAGTATCAACAGAAGCTCTAGTGGTGGCGGCTGGAATTATTTCAACCGAAAAGACCTAAGGTATAAGAAAATTAGATGGGTTAGAAATAAGAAAAGGATAAGCAATTGATGCAGTGGCAAAGGAGATGATAGGCGAACAACCAGAGAATATGGGGCAAGAAGACTGAATACATATCAAAATATATTGACAAGGAAGCGGTGGCAATTGGAACCATACACTGAACAGTTCCTTGACAGAAGATGCTAAAACGAATAGGAAATAGGGAATGCACAAATTGCTTATACCGTTTTGACGAGGAATATACACCAAATGATCATCTTCAGTCTGGCGGATGTATGGACGACCGAAGAAAGCAGGAGTTGACTTTAGATTTGAGGCTCATCGCATTTACCAAACATATAGGTTACGTTAGTGATGGCAAATGGGCATATTATGTTCACCTGATTTTTGGGCAGATATCGATAGTTGGTACATATCTCCATAAACAATGAAGATAATATTATACTGTATACAATGCGGAGACTTAAAAATGATACGAATAAGAGAACGTAAGGGAAAATGTCAATATCGTTGGTATGAATTATAATACGATGTTATATACCCACCACTATGAATTAACGCCTAAGAGGCGCTAAAATATTTGTATTGAGGTTTTTTGCCTTGTAAAAAAAGCTTGCTATAACTCTAAAAAATAATCGTTAAACTGAAATTCAAACGTCCCCAAGATCAAGAATCAACGCTTATGGAAACTGGGCGCTCAGTACTTAACTCAACAATCGGACTATTCATCTGAATAAGCCGAAGTCTCTGGTTTAAATATTTTGAGTTATATACACCGTGTCCCAGGACGAATCCCGAAAACTTTAAGGGATGATTTCTGGCATCGACTTATGATATAATATGATTAAATTATATGTTTATTCTTAATAGTAAAAAAGTTGAAATTCCCTTAATTAGGTTGCGAATTGATTAATGTGTGGGCCTCTTTATTATCTTCGTACTGTACAAAATACATGTTATGATATTTGCTGTAAACAATCGACAAAAACATTCAAAATACCCGTTAGCGTAACGCTAGTTGCACACACACCGATTTTGGACGGCCGGTAAAAAATCGACCGATATTTTAGCGGTAGCAGGTGCTTGCACATACACCGGATTTTCACCGGCCAAACAATCAGTTGTTTTGTATTTCTGACGGCTGTACTAGAAGATACGTAGCGACTATCGGTCGGTAAATAATCGATACGTGTGCAAGGTTGTATTTAGCCACGTATGTCACTGTGTCGCCGGTACGTCCCGGTACCGGCGCGGCGGTCTGCAGTGGCAGTGGCCGGCTGCCGCCGATATTTTACCGGTAATATTTTACAGCCGGCGTGTGTGCAAGGTCCCGTTCAATCCAGTGGTTCACTATTGGAATAAAACCGGCCGTCCAAAATCGGTATGTGCAACTAGCGTAATCCGACCTGACCCGTTTTTGCAAGGAATTCCCGAAAGTGAAAGTGGACCACACACGTTTCAGTTATCTTTACAACCAAACTTCAAACGTTAATTTCTCTGAAACAAATGTGAATTTTAGAATAGTTCCTTTTGATATCGGCTTCACATTCCGAAACCTAAGTGCGATTTATTTTTTCGGGATTCGTCCTGGGACACGGTATATAGATATTATACGTGTAGATACTCGTTCCAAAGAGACGATAATCTTGTAGCGTAATATCGATGTTCTTTGATGTAAGGCATATAAGATCGAATACTCTGATGCTCGAGCCAAACATACCTGCAACTATCCAGCTTAAATATTTAGATACAAAATCACCCTACTAACTGTTTAATGCTAGAAAATACACAACCCTTGAGCTGTTTCGTAATAGAAGTAAATAGTGCTTCTTCAGACTTACCTTATCGTCTTCACCTTCGCTATCACACTGAAACAAAATATTTCTTATTAGTTGTGGATCGATTGGTATGACAGAAATCATTAAAAGTATTATTGGAATCATTCTTCATTCATTATAAATCTTATTCTTTGTAATTCGGAACTACTTAGCATTAAATGGAAAGGTAGTTAATCTTAGTATTGATATCTACATTGTCAGAGGCCGTGGTAAACTGATGAGGCACATGACAAGAGTGTATATAGATATATAGGGAAGTATCTGATCTTTCTGTGAGAAAAACCAGAATACATAAGGTACTGGTATTCCACCGCTCATACCACATGAAATAAGCCACCAAGTTCCGTTTAGGAAAAAATAAATACTTTCTCAAGTGTAAAGATTGTGAAGGGGAGAAAAATGAGTCGTTAATATCCGGTTTAGAAACCTTTTATTTTGCCGTATATCGAGAGAGAAAAAGCGTTTCCCTTCAAATTGTTTCTGCTTTCACCCAGCAGCACCGAAAGGAGAAAAAACCTGAGTTCAAAGAAAAAATGAGTGGGGCGAAACGAGCCCGAAAAAGACCCTTTCAGCTTTTTGTTAGCTTGGTTTTGTTTGCGATACAATATAATGTGTTTTTGCAGGGTTAATACGTATTTGGAGTAAAATGGGCAATGAAGCTTTTTTGGTGTGCCTCGTATAAGTGTATAGGGTTCCTAAATTTGAGACAACAGGTCCACTGTATATACCGATCTGTGAGCATATAATGACGCCCTATTTTAAGTAACAGACATAAGGGTTTGAGAACATCAAATTGTGATTTTAACTATCACACAACATAACAACAATGACATTGAAGTTGATGTGAGGGTTTTGAATAAGGGACACCAAAAATCGAAAAAGCGAAAAAATAAGTACGCGGAAGTGCATAAACAGACACTTTCGTAGACTTTGAAGGTCAAAATGTCATGAATAAGGATACCTGTATATTAGAACATAAAATTATACACGATATCAATTTCTGTAGTGGTGGAGCAGATACGAAATCATTTATCCAAACTTATGCATTGTGTAAGACTTCCGCGGCCATTATCCGATGAACAGTTGGTTCTTGGGCTATTCGGCCGGCGCCGACACGCTCCGCCGCCTTGGCGTCGGCGTGCTTCGCTGCTTGACGTTTCGCCAACAAGAGTGGTCGGCATCCTCAGAAGCTGATGTGACCTGTTCGGCGTGTTCCGAGAAACTCAGTTTCTTCAGAATACTGACCACTCGTGTTGGCGAAACGTCAAGCAGCGAAGCGCGCCGACGCTAAGGCGGCGGAACGTGTCGACGCCGGCCGAACAGCCCAAGAACCAACAGTTCATCTCTAAACATATCCGGAATGCTCAGATATTTTTTAGCCACACCACGGTCTTCAGCTCCTGTTGAAAGAGCAGAACAGCCCTTACTGTTACAAAAACCCGAAATCGATTAGGCAACTATGCTGTTATAAAAAAAAATTACAAGCATTATAAATATGTCTCAGATCCTGAACAACAAATGACAATATTAGTAATAGAGGCTTATTTCGAAAGACCTAGTTTTTCAGATGAAGACTTACATAACTGAAACTTTGGATCATATCCATGACTCGCGCGTTTGTGATTTCTTGAGGGTATTAAATAAGGTTTGATTTTTGATGTTCTTGAAATTGTAACTACCTAACTTGAACTCAATTTGATTTCAGCTCAAGGCAAGTCAAGTAACTTGAAAACCAAGTCAAGTAGCGTAACCCTAAACCTTGTCATCACAATTGATTGAAGCCCGAAATCGGTTCGGCAACTATGCTGTTACAAGCTTTATATGTCTCAGATCCTGAATAGCAAATGACAATATTAATAATAGAGGCTTATTTTGAATGATCTAAATAACTGAACCATTGGATCATATCCATGACTAAAAAATAGCTTCATAGTTTGTTTTATACTGTTATATTACTCCGCGATACGCGTTTGTGATTTCTTGAAGATATCAAATAAGGTTGATATAACCTAAATAGGCAAGTAGTATATCGTAGTGTAGTTGTGGAAAACTGCTTGATTTTTCAAGTTCTTGAAATTGTAACTACCCGACTTGAACTCAATTTGATTTCAGCTCAAGTCAAATAACTTGAAAATCAAGTCAAGTAGCGTAACCTTAAACCTTGTCATCACAATTGATGGCAGAAAAAGAATGCAAGCCGAGTTTAATTGAACATGTTCAATTCCGGTCGCAGCGAGTATTCGCATCATTCGAGCGAATCCTTATAAAATGACCATAAGCTCGACGTTCAAGATATTTGAAGGGCAAAGGCTGAAGACGGTATCAGCATAGATGATATAAATATGATTGACACTCCATGCAGTCACGATACTCATATAGCAAACCTTGTCTTATAGTCGGTTACATTTTATGATATGAAACGTTGTCTGGCAAATGTAGTACTACCTCAAGAAACTAAATCTTATCACAAAGACGGCAATAGAGGATTTGAAACATTATACATAGCAGCAGAAACAGATAAAAATCAAAATTTATAGAGGAATACACGGTACTTCTATGTCGTGTTCCTAAACTGTAAAATTCATAAATGCCATTCTTTTACTGTATCTGCCGGCAAGCAGCCACTGTATAAATGTATTTTCCGAGTTGTGCATTGTGTCAGCTAATAAATCATGCTCGAGCAAGTTGGAGGCGGTAAATCAAAAAATCCGACTCCCCCTCCTCCAACTCCTTGGAAATTTGTAGGTTTATATGTGGCGGAGTTTAATATTTTATCCTTGCTGCACAGGGCCGGCTTTTCTCTCACTAGAATGTTGCTTGACCCTGAGCTGCGACGAGGGTAATGGAAGCGTGCTGAAATTTTATACCTATGTTTTGCATTCCTAATCTCAAAATGGGGGATACTGTCATGAATCATGATGTTTCATAGAACTGAAAAAGGACGATTTTTATATTTACGAGTTCTACTTGTGATACATTCACAAGGCTTTTGTTGTTAGTTAGATACATTTAAATTTGTACATATAAAATACAACCATGCAAATAAAACTAAAAATTAGAAGTTCGACATCTGTCAAATGTTTTAGTTAATTGTTCAAAACATTTTTCAGTTCTGTTTGCTCCTAATTTTTTTCTGGTTTCATCAGCTGGCTTCTTAACACTTGACAGTCTCGCAAGTTTTTTACAGATTTGCTTTTTTGTTTTTGATAGATCAGCCCACTAACACAATATTCATCGTTTTAGTTAGACATTATTAATTAAAAAAAAATGTATTTTGATTCTGTTTTTTTTGAATTTGAGTCTTTTGTAGAGTAATAACTGCTTAGATGCTTATTATTGATAGTTGATGAACCATGGCCTACTGCTACAAATAAAGTAAAAATTTGAAAAATCAAATTTTGGGCGTAATTTTCAAAATTACTTAATACTAATATATATTTTTGAAAAGCTTGAATTATTTCCGATTGACTTCAAAAATAATATACAGGGTGTTCCATTTAAAAAATATATGTTTGCTTCATAACTGAAAAATGGTTAGAATAAGAAAAAATGAAACTACACAACTGGATTCTACAGAAAAAATTCTATAAGGTCCTCTTTTAAACTTTTCAATAAAATAAAAGACAACCGAGGTACGAGGGTGGTCCCAAAATCGATAGTTTTCGATTTCACTCTGTATGCCAAAAACCAAGAGCGCCATGATAATTTTTTGATGGCATCTTTAGTTTCACAAAAAAGGCACACTTTCGCGAAAACCGCAACTCTCTATCTTCTAAAATAACCGAGATACCCCGTAAAACTGCCCAAAATGGGACACCCTGTACAGTTTAAGTTTTTTCATTACCGTTACCGTTTCCGGGAAATTGTGCAGCAGTCTTTAGTATATAAAAACATGATTTTTTTGGGATGTTATACAGTAGCAGACCGTTTCCAACAAACCAAATTAAAGAAAATCAACCACTAACTGGTATCTTTTCAATTTTCAATTGACGAGCCCGTAAAACTAGAAAAAAAGACATGTTCGCTATCCGGAATTACCAAAATATGTTCAAATATATATTGGCGGCGCCCGTGTATAGCGTCATACATAAATGGAGGGTGAAATTATCCTGACAAATTGCGGATATTTCTAAACAAGCAATTAACCGAAATCGATGAAATACAAACGAACATTATTTACATTCTGCCACAAATTCCATAATAAATCCGAAATACCAGGCACGCTAGATCAACAAGGATGATTTACTTTATACGAATTTACCCCTTGTTTTATATTGATGCCAATTTATTAGTTTTGTTCGCGGATTCAATAACGAACCAGTTCACAGAATATTCTATTTATTTTATTAATTCTTACAGTCGGAAAATAGGCACTCTCGGATCATATCGAATTAACTCATCATTTAAAAAAGGCCAAATATAATGACATATAGTATTTTTTAAACCGAGTTATTTAGGGGACTTCAAATATTATATTATATCTAATACTGAACAAGTGAATACGTTTCAGTGGCAAAAAGTACTACTGAACTATTGAAACTACATCTGAAGGAAGCAAGTTTTCTAACACTACGGCTATTTTTAGCAATCTATCAAAAATCACTAATAAAATCGAATAAAAAACCTGAATTAACTATGGCATTCATTACTCTCCTCTTAACATTCTGTAATTTGGAGAAGGTTGGGGGTACAACAGAAACGTTAATAAAACTTCGCTGCAGCGACTATAGTTTCATTTACAGGTCATTAAAAGACGACTGATCAGACAAAGAAAATATTTCAGAAGTGCAAAGGTACTCATCATGGGCAATAATGAAGGGAGAATACTAATATTACATCGTTCTCAAAAAATAGACTCAGGAAGGTACCTGAAAATGTTGAGAATCTTGAAAAGCATCCCATTTTTTGCCATACTGCTGTATATAAATGAATGTTAACTTTTTAATGAACTGTTGGTTCTTGGGCTGTTCGGCCATCGTCGGCGCTGCTTGACGTTTCGCCAACACGAGTGGTCGGCATCCTCAGAAGCTGATGTTACCTGTTCGGCATGTTCCGAGAAATTGGGACCGCTTCACATGGTTGAGCACAACCCGGATTAGGATTTGGCGAATGTTAAAGATAAAGGATCTCAGTTGACCATGGTACCGTACCTCAAAAACAGATGGTCCAACACGTTTTCTGGTTATACCTCTGCCGTCGCTCGATTTAAAAACTATAAAGCCTTTTAATACTTGCTACTTTAGAAGCCTGTTATTGGAATTTCATTGAGTTTAATTCGTGGTAATTATAGTGGCACGATGGATTATCGGACAGGCAAGCAATATACAAGTCGACACATGAACGACAGGCAGAAACATATACAGACGCAAAATTGGGAACATGGTTTTTGATGACGTGAATATCTAAAAGATACGAAATGCGTGCTATTTTTACTTGGTTTTGACAACAAAGGTGCGTAAAGTTAACCACCGTCCGAACCGAAAAATAGAATATTCAAATTGGAGACATTGATAGACCATTTTATAATTATTAATTATCACCAATTAATGTAGTTTGACCACCCTGATCTTCACACTAGTTCCTAAGAAATAGATTTTAATTGCGGAGACGGTTGAAAATGGGGTGACCACTTTTTGACAATGGATTGACCACAAATGCACGGTTCCTTCTTTCGGGGGGTTAACTCCACACTCCAGTACCCCGAATAAGAATTTCTTTAATTTTCATTTCAGTAGTTTTATTTGACCACCTACCGTTTACTAAAAAAAATGTATTTTTTTAAATGGGGGACGGTTAAACGAAACTAACTGGTGGCCAATATATTTAAAAGGGCCTTCAATTTATATTTTGAATTTTGCAGTTCAGGGGTTAACTGCATACTGCCTTGATTACAATACTCCCCCATCTATGGGCGTAGACTAAAAAATAAATAGTTTTAGAAAGCGATAATTATGACTTTTTTTTTGCTTCCCATATGTCATTATTAGTATGAAGAATATGAAGATTCGTAATCGCGAAAAATGTATAAATTTTGGATGTGCGTACATAATGTAAGTTGCTGCCTGGTACTTCTTGGATTCTGGCTTATCAAAAGCACTAAATTCGATAGTCACCCTGTCGCTCCTCCAGCATATCCCGCCCTAATCTCTCCTACTCCTACCCTCTATCCCTCGCTGTCATTATTCGCCAACAATGGCCTCCTTAACCGTAATTGACTACCTAATGAAATCTGGGGAGAAAAAGCACTGAATATTAATCATAATCGACTGCTTTTTTTATTATTCCGCGTGACGAGATTAAGAACAGACTTCACCCCTCACTGGCTAAAAAAACCGCCAAGACGATTATTTGTCTTGAACTTGACGTATTCATATGAAATAAGGGAAACCTAGTGCACGATATTACAGATTTAAAATTTGGCGCTTTTCATTGTTTTAACAATCCATATATTTAATTGATTAAATTTAATTACAATTAAATTAATGGTACTTATTTAAATAGTTTCGAGTAGCACTAGACAGCGCGGAACAACAAGGTCTGCGCACCTGACTTACCTTACCACTCCGTAGGTGAAAGGAGCAGCATTTTGTGAATGTGGACATTTTCGAGTTTGAGATAATATAATACGTCTTTTGGACGTTTTTTCCCCATCCCGAATATCTGTGTCACTCATTTTTGTTCGTGTGCCTGTCAGTTCCCACCTTGTCACCACTGCATAGTCTCTCTAACTGCTGTATGGATTTTGGTGAAATTTAGGGTGCAACATGCTGTGGACACATAGTAAGTAACGATTCTGTATTGTTAGAAATCGGTGTGTTGGCAGCGGGATAACAAGCAAAAAAAACTAAAAACCTCAGAACATCTCAAACTTCGCATCAAGTGCTTCAGAGATTTCCTGATCACGGTCCATTTTTTTTGTGGAGGAGGGGAGGAAATTAGTATGGAAATATTTGTGAGAGCCCTCAAGTAACCCTAGCCGGCTTCTGTCAAATGAGAGACAGAACCGCCCCACCTTGGCTAGAATTCCTAAAATAAGTTGTCTAGCTTGACGAAGATGTCCAGAGATTCCTATCCATCTCATAATATATGTTGATTCTGCAACAACACCTAGTGTGTTTGAAAAAGTTCGGTAATCACTGATGAGAAGATTGCCTGCTTGTATCCAAGCTGGTGGAAGTCAGGTTGAACATTTAATGTAGATTGATCAACTTATCATGGGATTTTTGATGACAAAATGTAGATGTCGCAATTTTTTTCATCCTGTGTCTTTGAATTGGAACGGTTTTTCAAAAATCAACAAGGAACAAAATATTCTCAAAATGGTTTAAAGAATCACCCTTTAATTTTTTTAGACATAAAATATTGACAGGCTAACATATTGAAAAGATATTTACGGAACGTTGATTAATGTAAGCCGTGGTGTACGTTATTTACTGGCGACCCCCTGGTGACCATATAGTAAACAAATATATTCTGTATCATCCTTCAGAGATTCCAGTATTTTTAAGTAGGGAAGACAAATTTAATTAAGCCTCTAAGAGCTATGGGTAAACATCAATTGTCATTTTAATGAAATCAACTGCTTTCCAATAGAATGTATCCTTAATGTGATAAACAGAAGGTTTGCGTGCAGCCTCTGGCAACGCACAGTATCTACTTTGAATGAAAAATGTGTACTACCAACTCAGCGATACCAACCTCACCCCAAATACACTTGTTAAAATATTTTGTAAATATTATAGATAAAATCTACATAAAACAATAGTGATAACGTGTGCAACATAAATTGTGGTGGTCCAGAATCTTTGCGATTTTTGCTGTTATAACTACTGAACTGTTTTAGAACAACCAATCTGAGGTTAATTCCTCTGAAGTAAAAATAGAGACTTTTGATTATTCTTATTACTGTTACTCTATTATTATATAACACGCGCCATTATACTTGAAAGCATTTGCTAATCTACCGTGTGACCACCGTAAATTGACCAACGCGGCATGTCGAGTTTAATATACAATCCCTATAATGTGGGGAATAAAATTGCTGTTGCCGGTTGTAGTTATAAGTTTTATGAAGTAGATAAATAGGATATTAAGTGAATATAAATTATTTGCCGTTTCCTATCCGTATCAAATAAAACAAGTCGTATAAGATGGAAATAGGACAGAACTATTAAGAGTTATGGCAACGTCCTTACTTCTTTCACCGAATTCTTTTCGCTGGTGAATGTACGTTGGTTACGCAGTACCTGTTTCGATTATCCCAATTTTAATACACTTATGTTTGCTGACAAGTAACCACAACATATCTACCACTGAAGGGAGATGGCGGCTGTTTATATTGTCAATGTTTAGAAGCAAGATTCATGAATGAATAGAAAGGTCTATGTTCTTTGATCATCGATGACTCTGCCTCAAAATCAATACACGCATACATAACCAGTTGTAATGCTGTTTGGGCACTAACTCGCCTATGAATTGTCATTAATTCTGACGAGAAATTTCCTATACACAGAGTATTCGGCCATATCTGTCTCGTTATGTTGTTGAGCACCAGTGCGAAAATTGATTATTGATTAGATTCCGTTCGCTGTTTATTTATGTATATCTATCGCAGTAAATTAAACGTACTAATCAGTTCATTACTGGTATTTGCGAGGGTCAATTCTGTACCGGGTAGTAATGTTTTGTTCAATGTACACTTTAAACCGTCGATACTATTTCAGCAACATCTATATAATCTTAGTTGATGAACGTTTAAATCAACATACAGGGTGAGACCTAAGTTAATACTTTTTTCAATCTGTGTATAGACAACTTTGTCAAATAATCTTTTTTCGAAACCTGAAAAATAAGCGAGATGCAAAATCAAAAAAATTAATCTGGGCTTGTGTGTCAAGATGTACCTAGTCGTAAGCTTATCATAGTTAACCTTAAATTGGTAAAGCTGTTTCATAATAATGTGCCACTTTTAGAATTTTCCAATTTAAAATTAACAACGATAAACAAATACTGACTACTGTACTATCTGGCAGGTACAATGCCTAATCGATTTGAAAAAATCCGAGTTAAAAACTAAACTTAAGACTAGAGATACATCTTGAAACACAAGCCCAGATATACAGGGTGGGCCAATAGTGCGTGGACGGAGGACTGTTGACTTACTAAAAAATATTTCAAAAATCTGACACTTCATCATGGTTGGGACCCTTGAGGGCTATAAAGTAAAAATGTTTTCACTTAAATTTTGACATTTATACAGGGTGATTCATATCAAACTTACATTTTTTTGAATGGAACCCTCTATATATTATTGCATATTTGGATTCCTTGGTCAATTCTAGTGTGACTTTATGTATCATACATGGAACTTTAAACGAACCGTTTAGGCGCAAATGATCATTTTTGGTATAAGTAGGTATCAGAAAAAAATTGGATATCGCAGCGATTATAAAACTTACAAGGCCGTGACTTTGCGGTAAGACTAAGCATGAAATGCGTCACCTTAGGTCAGACGGCTAAATTTGAATTCTTTTTGTACTTGAGGAAATCAATAGCTTAATTAAGGAAACTTCAATCACAGATAACTTGATTTTTTCAAATGGGAATGCCTATTTTGGTTTAAAGAGTCAAATGTAAAATTTGATTACCTTTCTAACGATATAGCATTCTTGATATCAGTCTTTTTTGGTTTTCATTGTATTTCATATTTTCAGTCAAATCGGTGTTTTTCAATTTTCCTGCGTGCAAGCAACCTAGTAGGCCATGACAAATAAACAAAAACTCGTTAATATGGAAGAAAACACTAACTTAGTAGAAAGATGCAAACGAACTCGAGTAGCGAGGCAAGAACATGAAAATTCCTTACAACACATAAGCTCTAACCGGAAACAACAGCGGCAAGATATCTTATGTCAATGAGTAGCTGGGGTATGACAGAAGTGTTTGTCTTTCACAGCCTACTAGCTATTGAGGTCTATTGTCTATTAGAGCTTGACAACTTTCCAAAACGATTAAAAATTTTGAAACAAAAGGAAAACTATCAGCGATTTTTGCTTACAGTCTAACATGTTTAGAATGAAATTTCACATTTAATGGGATAAAAAAATAGTCATTTCCGATTAGTTAAGTCAAAAGTAAAGATATCTCCAACTGGAGCATTCTGAACAACTATTGAAATAATTGCTAGAATTTTTTAATTACGCTATGTTGTAATTGTGATTATTTCACGTAGTTTTCTGCAAACTAAATTATGTTTTACAATTCAAACAGACTGCAATTCAAGTTTCATTTCCCGCGATTTTGCTAATAAGTGGAAGTACCTACTGAAGAGTTTGAAGGGTTCCTGTCAGAGGTATCATTACTTTTGACTTACGCAAATCGCTACTTTTTTATAGCATTAAATGTAAAAATTTATTCAAATTTATTCAGAAGACATAGATATTCTACTGCTAGCAACAATCACTAGTAGTTTTCCTTTGATTAGATATTTTTTTACTGATTTTGGTAATTGGCTAATAGCTAGTAGGCTGTGAAAAATGAGCGTTCTTGTTACCGCTATTGTTTCTGGTTAGAGCTAATATGTTGTAAGGAATTTTCGTAATCTTGCCTCGCTGCTCTAGTTACTTTACATTTTTCTACTAAGTTAGTTGCTTTCTTCCATATTAACGAGCTTTTGTTTATTTTTCATGGCCTGCTAGGTTGCTTGCATGCAGGAAAGTTGAAAAACACCGATTTGACAGAAAATTTGAAATAAAATGAAAACCAAAAAAGATTGATATCAATAATGCCATATCGTTAGAAAGGTAAGCAAATTTTACATTTGATTCTTTAAACCAAAATAGGCATTCCCATTTGAAAAAATCAAGTTATCTGTGATTGAAGTTTCCTTAATTTATCCTCTGATATCTCCAAGAACAAAAAGAATTCAAATTTAGCCGCCTGATCTGACGTGACGCATTTCATGCTTAGTCGTACCGCAAAGTCAAGGCCTTCTAAGTTTTATGATCGCTGCGATATTTGATTTTTTTCTGATACCTACTTATACAAAAAATGGTGACTTGCGCCTAAACGGTTCGTTTAAAGTTCCATGTGTGATACATAAAGTCACACTATAATTGACCATTGAATCCAAATATGCAATAATATATAGAGGGTTCCATTCAAAAAAATGTATGTTTGATATGAATCACCCTGTATAAACGTCAAAATTTAAGTGAAAATATTTTTACGTTATAGCCCTCAAGGGTCCCTACCATGATCAAGTGACAGATTTTTGAAATATTTTTTAGTAAGGCCACAATCCGCCGTCCACGCACTATTGGCCCACCCTGTATTTTTTTATTCTGTATATCGCTTAATTTTCAGTTTTCTGAAAAAAGTTGTTTATTATGACGAATTCTATACGGTTAAAAAAATAGCAACTTACGACTCACCCTGTATAATGAAATTCCGTATCTTACGTGATATTTATAAATATTTCAGAAGTTAATCTAATTTCTGAAACATGCCCTGGTTGTCTCAGATTCGTCGCCATTTACTGGCTCAGAAGCCACATCTGTTGAAATTTTAGCTCTTTACTAAAGGTTCGGCCACCTTTCTAACATTTTACAAATTATAAATTGTTAAACAAAGCATAATTTGAAATAATTAAAAAAATGTATAACATTTTATACTTTGAGTAAGGCTACAGAAGTGGTCAAAGAGATAGCAAAGATATTTCATGTCTTAATCATATAGGCCGGCGAAACGCCATATTTCAGAAGTTCTATTTCGGACATTAACTGTTTTCTTGTGAGACAGTTTGGAAGTTTCGACAGACAGTTGACTTTAGACCGTCTTTTACTTCCCACACCGATAGGTGAGGGGAGTATTGTGATCGCGAAAATTTTCGATTTTGAGATAATACACTTTTTGGGCGTTTCATGATGTGTACATAACGAAAATCCACGTCACTCATTTCCGTCGGTCTGTCTGTCTGTCGGTCTGTCTGTCGGTCTGTCTGTCTGTCGGTCTGTCTGTACGCGTTTTTCTGTCCTCGTGATCTCAGTAACCGCTGCATGGATTTTGATGAAATTTAGGAAGCGATGTGCTGTGGGGTCGTAGTAGGTAATCCTGTTATAATTTTGAAAATCGGTGCATTGGCGGCCGAGTAATTAGCAAAAAACGAAAAATTTCAAATATTCCCCAAACTTCGTTTTTAGGCGTTTTAGGTGTTCCTGATCATTTTCTACTTTTTTTGGGTGGGGGTGGAAATTGGGGTGGTTGGGGGTTGGGGGGTTGTAAAATTGAAAAATTTGTTGTATTCATAATAGACTACCCAATGACCTGTGAAGGAAGACCTAGCGACATAAATAACTTTTTTAGGTCTATCCGAACATTGCCTTATGCCTATTACAGAAACTAAAGGACTTGGAATTTTTCTGGTGTAAACATATGAGTATTGCTTTAGATCGTTCTATATTATGTAACGAAGAAACTGTTCAATTGATTTTAATGAAATTTTGACACAGTATTACTATCGTGTCGAGGATGGAAAATGCGTATGGTTTTTATAAATAGTGCCAGTAGCGGCGCAGAAATAATAAAAAAACTAAAAATATAAAACCAGCTCAAACTTCGTTTTTAAGTGTTTTAGAAGTTCCTGATCATTTTCTGAGTTTTTTTGGGTGGGGGTGAAATTGAGGTGGTTGGGGGGTGGGGGGTTGAAAAATTGAAAAATTTGCTGTATTCATAATAGGCTGTCCACTGACCTGTGAAGGAAGATCTAGCGACATAAATCATCTTTTTAGATCCATCTGAACATTGCCTTGCCTATTACAGAAACCAAAGGACTTAGAATTTTTTCTGGTGTAATCATACGAGTATTGCTTTAGATCGTTCTATATTATGTAACGAAGAAACTGTTGAATTGATTTTAATGAAATTTTGACACAGTATTACTACCGTGGCGAGGATGGAAAATGCGTATGGATTTTATAAATCGTGCCAGTGGCGGCGCAGAAACAATAAAAAAACTAAAAATATAAAAACAGCTCAAACTTCTTTTTTAAGTGTTTTAGAGGTTCCTGATCATTCACGGAGTTTTTTTGGGTGGGGGTAAAATTCGGGTGGTTGGAGGGTGGGGGGTTGAAAAACTGAAAAATTTGCTGTATTAATAATAGGCTGTCCGCTGACCTGCGATGGAAGACCTAGCGACATAAATCACCTTTTTAGGTCCATCTGAACATCGCCTTGCCTATTACCGAAACTAAGGGACTTAGAATTTTCTGTATACATACGAGTATTTATTGCTTTAGATCGTTTTGTATTTTGTAACGTGGAAACTATTAAATTGATTCTAATGAAATTTTGACACATTATTATTACTGTGGTGAGGATGGAAAACGCGTATGCTTGTTAGAAATCGTGTCAGTGGCAGCGTAGCAATAATCAGAAAACAAAAAATATGAAAAAAGCTCAAACTTCGTTTTTAGATGTTTTAGGGGTTCCTGACCGTTTTGTACCTTTTTTGGGTGGGGGTTGTAAAACCGAAAAGTTTGTATTATTGATAATAGGCTGTTCATTGACCTATGCAGGACAGACCTAGCGGCATATGACAATTGGGGGGGGGGGGGGCGGGGTACAGGCGATGATTTTGTTGCAAGGGGATCTCAGACTATATCTTTATGCTATGGGAAAATAATAAACTGGTATCACCGTAATGTGTGGGAAGTACTGAGTCAATCAACTTGACTCCATTTTTTTAGGTGCTTCCAACAACTTTTATACATTTTACGGACAATTCTGACAAAACTTTTGGAATATGTACTTGTACATATCATCTAAACTTTACAAATAGCCGAAAGGGGTTAGTTAATATTACGTCAAGGATGAAAAAGCTTTACTGCTTTACTGCTTTTATAAATTGATCTAGTGGCAATCAAAAAAATAAAGAATGCTTAAACTTCATTTTCAGATGTTTTCGAAACATCTCGTTATTTTTCAACAATATAGGTAGGGGGTGAAAAAATCCAAGGAGTTGTTGAGTAGCTCATACTACTCAAACTAATCAGAATTTTTTTGCCTTCAAAGAAAGAAGATGGAAGGTTAATTTCGAGAACTATGGATTTTTTTGAATGTCACTTTAGTTATACTCGGGTAGTCTCCAGAAACTTACGATATAGGTTTTGGAATCAGTACCCTTTTGTATTTGTGGTCAAAATAATATTTTTAGAGCGTTGAATAAAAAAGCGTTTAGTGCTGTCTATATTCGCATTTCCTTGTTACCATAATTGATGACACCAACGTCTTGCCAATATCGAAGCGGATTGGGGACCATATGTAGATGTTGTTAGACGCCTTATCAAACATTCATATTATGTAATTTTATAAAGTTATATTTTTTACTGTTCCTATTCGCTGTCTTTCTTGGTCTTGTGATGTGCATAATTGTTGGCTTAAGTAACTTGAAAATGCATTAGAAGTACGTAGTTGTAACAATTTTGTTCGGAGGGCAGCATCACACGATCTCACCGTCACTCTGAGTACCACATCTGGCAAACAAGTCGAATAATGACATATTTTGCTGCCAAATTACTACTACTTAAATAACCTTTATTAGTTGTGAGGCGAGTTAAGGACATAAACACGCAGCTTACTAGACAATTATTAAGTACGTGCATTGCTCAAATCTTGTACAAAAAATATCAAAATAAGAAAGATAACGAATGTAACATTATTTCAGAAAACCATGCAACTCTCTTTTCACTCAGAGAAGAGAGACGTCTTTTTTTATCTTGTGTTCCATCAGCTCACCCCTCTTGCTGGAACTTTTTGCAGATGCTAAACTTTTATAATGCCCCCCTAAATCCGCTTGATGCGCCGCATCTTATATATATTCATCCCTCGCTTCCGCCCCACGTGAGCAACTCTTTTTTCTTTGTTTCAAAGGAAATCCACTTCGTCCTGATCACTTTTCTTCCAGCGTAATATAGGGGTAATCTTATAATCTTACGTTATGAGTTTGAGTCAATATGCACTTGAGTATTTCGTGCATTGTAGTAGTAAGATTCAAACTAACCGATCATGCCCCTTTTTTATGTTTAGTAGTAATACTAGTCAAGTCATGGTGTAGAAAATCAAAAATTGTTGTTTTAAAGGAAATATTAATCCATTAAGAAAAGCTGCGTTATCACAAAAAAAAAGGAATTTTACAAGGAAGCCAAGTTCCATAAAGATGATATAGTTAATTTTTTTTATTCAGTACGCCGGGTGTTGGTCAGTCCATTCTCTCTAAACAATTTTAACTCTTCGTTCTCAGTTCTAAATCTTGGACTCATCTGATGATGTTAACAGAGCATGTGTCGGGTTTGCTAAAGTCAGTTTGGCGAATGGTTTGACGGTGTAGGACTCGTATTTGTGATTGCAGCATCAACTGATCTAGTGATTACATCAACTTATTTCTAGCCGCGTGCTTGTTTACTCAACATATATCTTGCCATATTAACATAATAGAGTATAGTTAGGAGCAACATTCTGAGGATGTTAGCTTTGTTCCTGGGTTCAGCGTATCGTATAGATATTGCAGGATTCAGGCCCGATTTTATCAATATGCTCCACTCCAAGGAACAGATTCTATCCGTTGATGTTTAACGAACTCTTTCTATTGGGCATTGAGATCTGTAATTAATAAGTATCATCCAATAGTATTTTATCAATATTGGAAACAAAATGTCAAAGCTGGATGACACTTTTGTCAAAAATATTTTAAAATTTATGCATCAAAATCATAGTTGAAAGAAAGAAATTTCATTTTTATCTTATAATTATTGTATAATTTATTACTAATTTCGAATTGCACTAGTTTGTGACACAATCACAAAAATAGTATCAATCACAGCCACCTAAACTGAATTGAATAATTCCACCCCAAGTTAATCAAAAGTTGATCATAGATACATAGGTACCTACATATTTTTAAAAAAGATACCTCAATCTACTGGTGACTTGTTTGATATGGACTTTCACATACAAATGGTCACAGCGGATGTAAAGGTGCAGGTGATGTTCTTCATCATATGATATTTCCATTTATATATAAATCATTGTTCCTCCATCAAAGGTCTAATTGAAGACTCAAGTGGATAAAGGTGTCATGTAACATTTTCTCAAAAATGTGTATTTTTCATTTGATAAGCTTAAAATATACTTCCGTTTCATACCTAAGTCCCTTTGTTATGTTAGTTTCATAAATAACATAGATAGTTAGGTGATAAAGGTGTTATGTACAATACTTTTTACTTTTCACCGTGGATAAAGGCGTCAAGGTAACATGAAACCTTTATATCCACTATTAAGAATGTTAAGAGCATAGCTTCTCTCTATAGAGTTCGCAGCGTGACACAAGAGTTTGAGGTTAAGTCATACTGTTTTGTTATGCTTTAGTGTAATGGTGTTGTTGTTGAAACAGTTTTTTTGCTAAGATGTAGTTAGTGATGTCTAGAGAAAGATACATTTGAAGATAAAGGTGTCCTGTAACATTTTTTTCAAAAATGTGTCTTTTTCATTCGATAAGCTGAAAATATGCTTCCATCTCATTTCCCTTTGTTATGTTATTTTCATAAATAACATCGATATTTAGGTGATAAAGGTGTTATGTACAATACTTTTTACCTTTCACAGTGGATAAAAGAGTCAAGGTAAGAAAGAGTATAAATATGGTTCTATGAAAAAAATTTTGAAGACAACGAAGGGCATCCAAAGAAAAAAAGAAAAACCAATTAGCGATTAGATTAGTTTCAAGTCTTGTGTTTTTTTTTGCAATAAAAGACACCAATGTTTGTCTACGTAGCTCTTTTATCCATATGATTTTAATGTATAAAGGTGTCATGTACATTCAAAGTCCATTCTCCCGTGAAATATAAAAG
The DNA here is from genome assembly GCA_951848785.1 of Callosobruchus maculatus. Classification (NCBI taxonomy): domain Eukaryota; kingdom Metazoa; phylum Arthropoda; class Insecta; order Coleoptera; family Chrysomelidae; genus Callosobruchus; species Callosobruchus maculatus. Next base: position 13,347,708 of record CATOUR010000100.1, read on the forward strand.
TGTCTCCAAATTAAAAAACAGATGACGAAAATACATAACTAAGCTCTAAAAATACTTGTACTATATGCCCCAAATGTGGTGCATAAAAAAGCTCCTATCGAAAATCTTTAAATCGATGTTTCTCAGAATAATTATTTTGTGACATGACACCGTTATCCACTTATGTCTTCAATTAATAAGTATAGTAGGTAGGTAATTCATCTCCTGGGTATTTTCTGTAATCGAGGATCAAACAATTCTATACGCGTCAAAACGAGGAAAGGTTTTTGGCTTTATCCATACTTGTTTCTAGAAAAACTGATAATAAAGGATAAAAAAGTTTCTATACGTTGGTAAATTCACAATTGTTTTGTTTAGTATTTCACTTCACATCATCTGTTTTCTTTTCTGTCAAGCGTCAAGTCAAAATCGTTGGGAGGCGGACGTTGGGATGCCTTGGCCCTGCGTTGCCAGATGTATATTTTACTTTTTACTCATCAGTAGAATAAGGCAGTCGTTTTTTTTGAATGTGTTTTTCCTAAAGCAGACAAAATATAACGCAAAATATAAACACAGAAAATATGACCAATCAAACAAGTGAGCTTGATTCTATATACAAATAAAAATTAACTGTGGTGAAAAAACTTTTATTTATTTTAAAAATTCTATTCGGTTTCTGATTCTGTTAGCTCTGAAATTTTTTTGTAGGTACATTTTCGAATCTCCTATGTAGCTTCAACAATTCTGTGGAATCAAAAGGCGCACCTAAGTCTTCTTCCGAGCTCAAACTAACAAGGGTTGATGTGAAGCAAATAAACAGCGCAAACTGCAAAGCAAGACGTAAATAAAATATTCCAATGTCTCTTTTTCAACGAATGCATTTGAGAGAATATTCAAAGTTTGCAAAAGACTGAATCAGGTATAATAAAAAAACAGGCAAAATTCGAAACACGGGAGATTTGAGGTTCTTCTAAAGTATTTCTTTTTCAAGGGTGTTGTGGGTGTAAGGTGTAAGTTCGTATAATAGAAACATTATGTAATAGCTAGCTGTGACAGGAAATTTCAGTGTAAAAAGTTGGGGCTTGAAATAGCAAATCCCCCTCAAACAGAGGAGATCTGGTAAGATGCATGTTCTTGAATGGGCCGCTCTGATTGGTCAAAGCCTTTGTTAGAATGCATGTGTTAATAAAACCGAGCCATAGCTGTGTAATCGTATCAAAAGCACACCATTCTCTAGTTTTCTCAAAGAAACACATCTATAGTTTGGCAAGGGAAAGAATGCGAGGCAAAAGAATGCGGAGAAAAATAGGGCTGTTGTTAGATGTTCCGCTTGAAATATAGTTCACGAGCTGCTATTTTCAGTATCTGTATAATACATGTATTGCAATATTCTCAATTAAAATATATAGTTATTAAAGAACAACCGTATAAATATTTCAGAACAAGAAAAGGGCTGAAAAGTAATTGAGATAATCTGCCACTTCTCTCGCATTCTCTGCCCGGTCGCACAATACATAGATTATAATAAAGATGTCTGCTGAGACGACTTTCTGTCACTGGTGTTCTGCTACAGCGTGCCTCCTCCGACTTTTGGAAAGCCAGGTCTTCTGTGATGAGCTAAAATTTCGGGTTCTGATCTCGTTCTGAAGATACTTCTAGCTCGAATGATGAGTTTTGTCAGCTCTTTTGTGTATGCTTATCAAGTTATAGAGTCAGGGCTAGACATGAGCGGGACTCTCATCAATACAGTTATAAATACATGCAAGCCACGATTCAGAGAGCGATGTATATCATCATTAGCATAGAAGGAACAAGTCAGATTTTTTTGACAGGATGACAGATACCACAATTCGTGGGAGGTACCGCGTCAGTCTATTTGATAACATTTGTTAATGCATCAAACACCACTGCCGAATGGTGACACACTCACCACTACGTCTGCGCAAAACCGAATATACAACGACATTTCCGTAGTGAAACTCCTACAAACGTCAAACAACATTTTGCGAAAGCTAAACAAACATACCGCCCCGGTATGCACTAATTACATTAAAAATACGTGTATCTGTGCTCATATATGTAGACTATACATTCAATACATCAGTAACCTAATTAGGCGTGAAACGAGTTTATGGTGAACGGTTCCACTGATATTAATTTATCTCTCTTCCCTAGGGCGGTAAAGCTAAATGGAATATCGCCCTCGTTGCCGCAAAAACAGTCCTTAATGCAATTATGAAACTGGAACTTCAGCGGTCACAGTCACATATTCATGTAAACAGGGGTGTAATATCGAGCAATTACTGAAACAAAGGGATATGCAGCGACACGCTTCTCGCGTTAATATCCATTAAGCTAAATTTTTTCCCATGATCCTCTAGGCCACTGATTTCGAAATGGGAGGCATGGGGACATTCATAGGAAAGTTGTTCGTTGAGTCTAAACAGTAGCACCTAGAAATTCTATAAACAGTAATCCACGGTGCGGTGTATTACAGTCATCCGACAGTTACCTGAGCATCCCCCACGTAAGGGTCACTTGAGAGATACCCAAGTAACGAAATGCCAACATGACAGAAGATATTGTAGGTTACTTATGAAGTAAGGTGTCGTTCTACCTTCCTCTCGTGTTGTCTAGGAAACAAATGCATAGAGACACTTGAGTACTACTCAAGTGGATACTTGAGGGACGACTATGAATACGGGCCGATTACTTTTTTTTTACATGCCGCGGAAGCAGCACGGTATGTCGCGCGCGGATTGTCGTCGCGATACCACGTTCATGCTTCTATATAGAGCGGATTTTTGCCGCGTCTCCCATAAATAGCAGCTGTGTACTATTCCAGAGTTCCCAGATCATCAGTACATGAAGCCAGTATAGTGTCGCGAACGATTTATGATGGAAATAGTGCGTTTACCTCTTTTGACATTACCAATAAATGGAGAATTCTTCACTGACTAACAAATAATTCAATTCAATTCGCCATGGTCTTGTGTGATATCTCGTGATTCAGTTGGTTAGCATGAGGAGGGTTTTTATGTCTGGATTGTCTTGGCCCAAACTTCCTTCTCCCATTATATACCAGTTAGGCTGAAGAATGCAAAATATTTCAATCCAAGCTTTAGTCCTGGCTATTTTAATTTCTGCTCTTATATAATATAATGGCTTAATACCATCATTTTATCACAAAGACATGGACGCATGGATGCATCTCTACAGCTGCAATTAAATCAATTGGTTCAAAATTGAAATTTCTTTTCGACATACATGTTGAACTACAGATAAGTACGCCATATATGGCAACTGTGAATGGCATTAATCGTTCCACGGCCGCAGTATGCCGCGACTCGTGTAAAAGGACACATACGGTCTATGAAGCGTTCACAATACAAGTCGGATTTTTATCGCATAGTTTTCGACAGTAGACCGCTCATCAACACGGCTTACCGCGTGCAGGACCGACTTTCATTGCCGCGCCGTGTGTGTGTGTAAAAGAATTCCATTTATATTTTTATGGTACGCGGTATTGCTTCGGCAATCCGCATGCGTCATATTGTGCCGCTTCCGCGTCAATTAAAAGCAGACTAAGGTGCAGTGCGGAATTTATCGTTTTTTAATAACAATAATGCGATAACAAGCATGCGATAAAAACAAATAATCTGTGCCAAAAGCGGGTACTGGAGCCTCGCGATAACATTTTTTTTTGTATAGAAAACTAATTGAAATACAATGTTTTTACGAATGAACCCCTCCATCTTGATTTTGCTGGTGGCAGAGGTGCTAAGGGGTCATAAAAATATAAAACAACGCTAGTGTACCGCTTGTTCATTCTTACGTAATGCCGGGTATGACCAACATTTTATATAATAATCATACTGATAACTGTGAAGTTATAGACATGACATAGGAATATTTATGGCAAAGTTTTGATTGCTTCAATGAAATGATCCATTTCACACAGTCTTTGAAATCATATGAAAACTATGTACCTATCCGAAAAGACTTAAAAATATGGAATAAATATAATAAAACCCACAAACCTTGACATTGATATTGACGAAAACTGTCAGTGAATGTTTGGTAATATCATCAAGTCTCCATCTAACTTCCATAGAACAAATTTTTGGGCCTTAATGGAATTATTTTGATACTACTGATTTTTTTGTACTACTATTTCCTACTACTTAGGCCAATTAGAACATGCCACGTCCACGTCAGAGGAGTGTAAATAACCACTAATAGTAATAGCCAATTTACTCAAAGAAAATTTAAGAGAAGATAAATGTATAAAAAAAGGCCATTTGAAACATTTCGCAACTGCTTCCAAACAACATCTTTTAACGAAAACCAGCATCATTCATATTAAGACTGCTTTTACATGACGCGGAAGCGGCATGGTAAGTAGCAAGCGAATTGCTGGCGCTGGCACGCCTTGAAAAAAGGCGTGTTGAGATGAAACGCTTTTGCGCACGAATGGCGCGTCAAAAATATAGATTCGGCACGCCATAAACTGTGTTAACGCGTGATCTGTGATCAAAAACCATGCGATAAGAAACTCGGATTGCGAACACTACTGGACCATATAAATATGGGGTCATTCTACACAAGCCGCAGATGAAGAATTATATTATATTCGATATAGGTCTAGACTTCTACATATCGAAACGGAACTCTTGAACCAATTGATTTAATTGAAGCGTGTCTTTGGGATAAAAGTGATAGATGAATAAAGGGCAAAATACCCAGAAGTTCAAAAATGTCTTGTTTAGGAGCCAAAGTTATAGCAAATGGAACACGAAGAGAGAAAGAAGTTTGGTGAATGGACAGTTATATCCAGAAGGCCTGGCAAAGTGAGAGCTAAAGGCCTCTATTAACGTCTCTGGCGTAGCGTCCTCCACGATGTGTAGGTACTTTTGGTAAATTCGGAAATCCTTTGGCTACATAAAAATCCTCCTAATGGCAGCTATCTCTTGATCTTACTAAATTAGGAAATATCGCATTGCTTCACTATGACCATGGCGAATTGTGTCGAAGTATGTATTGGTCTGTGAAGACCTCCTTGTTACACAAAGTTGTGGACTTTGTTATACGTACTGATGATCTGACACCTCTGGAATCATGCATTGCCGCTATAGTCTATTACCAAATTACCAAGTTATAAAAAAACTCCAACAGTTGGATAGGTCGAAACAATGTTCATTTCTAAAAGGATCTCCTCCGGAAGTATTACCACCTTCCTTCTGTTCTGCCTCCTTTTTCTCCCCTCAGTTATTAAGACCATTTCATTAGATTAATCCCCACAAAGAACTCCAAGAGAAAAATTAATTAACAGTTTGTAATTTTATTAAGAAAAATGGTTTCCTTCTTAGCGTTCCTCCCTTTTTTTCTTTATGCGTTACACAATTACAAACTTTTTCGGAAGTGGCTATAAGAAATTTATGAGATTTGCCCGCCGCTTTTGTGTGATGGCAGGATGAGAGGGCACGTAAATTAATTTTCTTTCAAACTTATTGGATTATCCTTTCTTTTTTGTCCAGTGCACACAGCTCGTTATATACCGAGGGTAAACTTTCCCGAAAAATTACAAGGCATAAATGGGGAGACTGAGCACTGAGCAGTGGCAGGGTTGGAGTGTAATAGTTTCAGAGGCAATGCTCTGTAGTACCATCGTTTCGGTTGATTCACTATGTAAAATGCTATTTGTTTATCTGAATTTTGTTAGCCAAATCGTACGTCATGCTCCCGATTACCTAAAAACTGTCAAATTTTCAACGTCAGCCTCTGATTGTGTCACTCGCTTGAAATTGTAAGCATTCTAGACATGTTTTTTGCTATGTTTGTGGATATTATATAGGAAGAAAGCAAGTCAAATTTGATATTTGAAGTTAAGGAGCGCCTAAAGTCTTATTTTGGCATGCCTATTTCCAACCATTCAACAGGCACGGGTGGCCATGACAAAGCTTGCTAAAATATGGCGTGACCATAACATCACTAAAGCTACCAAAATGTCACTGGTTCAATCTCTTGTTTTCTCCATATTTTTGTATGGCTCAGAAATTTGGACTGTTAAAAAGGCAGATCCGAGCTCGCATAGATGCCTTTGAAATGTGGACGTGGAGGAGAATGCTGAGAATTCCTTATACCGCCCATCGGACTAATGTTTCCATATTGGATGAGCTCGGTAATCCAAAGAGACTATCCTCCATTGTGTCGACGAGAATGCTTACATTCTTCGGACATATTCACAGAAGCGATAATATGTTTCATTCACAGTCTGGTACCGCAGAACTATATCAACATACCTTGTGTATCAAAAATGACACAAAAATTCTCGGTGTAACATAATATGACAAATATCTTAAATTTAATAAGCACATTGACAAATCTTGCGGCTAGACTTAATCAAGCATGCTATGCAATACGCGTGCTTGCATACCATCTGCCATTATACGCTGCGCAGTCTGCCTACTACGGTCTAGCGTATATTCTATTATGTAGTATCAAATAACTATCTGGGGTAGTAGTTCTGCGGCAAACAGAATTTTGTTAAACAAAAAAGAATATTAAGAACTATGTTCAAAATGAAACCCAGGGAATCATGTAGAGGAATTTTCAAAAAACATAATTTTCTGACATTCCCCGGTATATATATCTATTGCACTCTACTTTTCATTTTTAAACATAAAGAAACTTTGTAGGAAACGTCTTCAATCACACATATAATACCCGCAAAAATCAGAAATATATTTATCCATCTCATAAACTGAGTTCTACTAAACAATGCCCACACTATTCAGCACTTAAGATGTTCAATTTTTTACCACAAAACATACAATCCATTTCATCAGTACATCTATTCAAGAAAACCATTCATAAATACATATGCGATTTTAGAGCCTTACAGTTTAGACGAGTTCTGCGGACTAGTAAAATCATAAAAAAAAGTCCACCAAACAGTTGCTGTTCTGTTACATCCTTTTATTTCGTATGTATGTACTATCAATAAAAATTGTGTGTCATTTACTTTACTACTTACTTGTATCTTTTTTTTTGACTTGTTACTTCAGTCGCATTTTTTGTAGCCGAAAAAACCAATAAATTTCTATTCTATTCTATGGTGAAACTTGTAGTTCATGGTCACGCCCCGAGTGGGCGGCGCCGTGGCCGTTCCCCTACACGCTGGGTGGATACGACGAAACAGTTGCTAGATATGAGAATCAAGAGCGCCACTGAACTGACAGTAAATCGCGAACGATGGCGAGGTACAGTTCTCAAAACTATTGATAATATGCGTGTCGGCAATACTCTAGCTCCGACTTAATGCATTTTACGAGTTCACAACATGTCTGTTAAGACATTGTGACTATGATGATGATTTCCAACCAAGAACAAATGTTATTTGCGGTAGCTGCAAATCCACTTTAGAGGCATGATATAGAGGTGAATGATGAAAAATGCACTGTGGTATTCCTAAAATATGGAAGGGTATTGCTATTTCTGTGTTATCGACCTAAATACTTAGAAAAAGAAATCTAATCGCAAGAATATTGCTTATCCTGATTTACCCTCTACCAGTGCACCAGTTTTACATAGCTTCCTGTACCATTTCGCAATGTCATAAAAGGTTTCTTTGTTAACCACAAAAGTGAAAATTATACTGAGCTTATCAAACATTTATTAGAAAGTTTTTAAGAAATGGGATGCCCCATGACTGAAAGTACACTATTTGCATTCTACATCTTGACTTTAGAATTAGGCAGATCTCAGCTAAGAACAAGGAGAAAGATTGCTTCAAGATATTAAGGTAAAGTGATACCAAGGGAGGTGCGATATGACAATGATGGGTGACTATGTTTGGAATCTACCCTATAAAAGAGTTATTTTAATATTCATTTTTGAACTGAAATTTAATATTTATATGTAAGGAGAATAATTGCCGACTGTATGTTTTGTTAAAATAATAATTCCGAGTTGTATTTCTTGTCATTTTTTTTTGTTTTTGATATAAATGTGTTTGATTCTATAGGAGCCTAAACTATAGATATAACAGGACCTTAAAAAATGAAAAATAAACTAAACAATTTCCAAATTAGGTTAAAATAGTTACACACATACAAAAATCAAATTTTGTTACATCGTGTTATATTTCGTGTTATCCATTATTAGGAGTAAGTATAGAGAAAAAATGTTGGTTATATATTTAAATGAATTTTAAATGAATTTTTTTGTCATGTTAGCTGAGTACAGCCCTGTACATCCAAGTTTATACTCATATTTCGTCTCTGGGAATGGAGATGAGACGAAGTTGAAAAAGCCGAGGACGAGATAAAAAGTTGAACGTACTTATGAAATCCGCTATCCAGATATTATACGCTCCCGCTGTTCTGCCTATATAGCCAGTCATAGAAGCGTTGTGATTTTCTGGATGAATGGCACTCTTTTGTTCTGGATCGTTTGACGGCGATTAAAAAAGCGTGAACACTAAACGCACTGATTGGCGATAAAGCTCTCCGTTGAACGCATTAAGTGAAAACATCTACCTACCATTAATTTATGTATCTTATACACAGTATGTTATATGTTAAATAGATGTGTGTAGTTTCATTCAAAAGCGTATGACTTCACAAAATTTAAAACAAAAACAACATTCTCGAAGTTCATATATGAACAGGAAATTCTTCCCAAGGGACCAGAGCACCCTAAGTGTGCCACTGGACTGAGGTTCCAGGTACCAGAATTTTGTCAGTTGACCAAATGACGCATGTTGAATCAACTGATAACAGAGATGATAGTCATCAAATCCAGTGGCGCAGGGCGTAAGATAACCATACCATAGTTTGTGTATGCCTGTGTACAGAAATCTTTGATGGCTTATTTTATTTGCCTATTTCTGTTCCTCTTTATCTCTCTCTCTCTCTCGCTCTCTCTCTCTCTCTCTCTCGCTCTCTCGCTCTCTCTCTCTCTCTCTCTCTCTCTCTCTCTGTGTGTGTGCGGGTGTGTGTGTGTGTGTACCCAAATTTTCGAAAACTGATTGAAGAATGTTTACTTGTCAATGTCGCCCAATTTGTTATTAAGACTGTAGATTTGGCTCAGTTTATTGAACAAGAATTTCAATGAAAAATAGTTTGATAGAGCTCATAAAGATTGTGTTTGTCAACAGTCAGGTTTCAGATGACAGAACTGTCAATATCGATAATCACATAGTAGATTAATATTCTATGCATAAAACAGGTGGTTGAATGGTTAAATGCCAACAACCAAAACATCAGTTTATGAGTTTGCATGTTGTGACTTTTGTAATATTTGTTGTTATTCCAGAATTGCTAATTTACAAATTTGTTATATGGAGAGTTGGAGAAAAATATTGCATTAGCATGAAGGTACATACGTATTTGTGCGCATAAAATATGTTGTGAAGAAAGTGGAAAAAAATTAAGAATCTAACAAAACTGTGTAAATCTGACAGACTTTTCCATATATCAACGCTTTCGTTAAAATGCTCTTTATTGTCACGCATAAACTATCTATCTAAAACCAGGGAAGGTCGCCAATAGGAAAGTTCATATTATACCACTATATGTCGGATTGACATACACGTACTATATCAGTAGTATTGTACTTATAATCTGTGTCGCTCTTTACAGCAGCCCGACATTGACGACACAACGTGACTTATTTATGGCTATTGTTAATTGTCTAAATTAACGACCTTCGTGTTATGTACCTGAAGTAACATACAAAAGGTACCTACATTTTCATTTCATACAACTATAGTTTGATGATCAACTTTTATTTTTGTGGACCTGATAAAATCAAATTATCGAATCAGTTACCTCGGGGGTGAAAACCATTGCAAATACATTTATATTAAATAAGTACTTACGATATATCCTTTTCCGGAACTACATCTACTGCTTGCCTGCAAAAGAAATTAAAACGTAAGCAAGAAACTCGGTGTGGCCTTATGTAATATAAAAAATCTCTGAAGACATTTCTTAGACACTGACCTAGAACGTCGGAGATGCAGTTAGAAATCCGCTAATACAGGTTTTTACAACTATTTCAAGAACTTATTTTGATTCAACGTTGCGGATTTTGGCAAGAAATAAACGATCATATCTTATCATTGCTGTTGCATCAGATTATCGAATGAAGAGTTGGTAGAGGGTGGTCAGTGATGCATGGTACCGAACTACCTCTTGATGTTGAGTCTAAAAATTTCACGATTGAGATGGGAAATAATATACTTACATCACTGAGACGGTCCCTCGAACTGTCAGCGTCTCTGGGAGCTACTGATGAGCCAGTTAGTCGTTCTGATGCCCTGCCACTATCATCACTAGTGGCCAGGTCTTGAGTTATTGTCAACCCCTGCAACAAATAAAATTCCAATAAATATGGTAATTCTTGATAGAAGGCCTTTTCAAGGAAAAGGCGTTTGGTGGATGCAAAATTGGGTCTCCAAATAAAACCACTCACAAAAAAATTCTCTGAAGACCAAAAGATGTTTATTAGTTTAGTATTTGTCTTCAATTGCATGATTTGAATGAAAAAAAAAACCTCTTATATGAATTTCTCGCATCTAGGGGATCAGGGAGAGCGCACAACCGATACGATTCTTTCTGGGACCATGGTACAAAATGTGAAAATGTCCCTATCTTTTAAAATCAGATAATTTGCTACGGAATTTGATTGTTTGAACCAAATATTCATCTTTTATGTATTTATAGAAATTGTCTGCGAATATTTTAGCATAATGGAAATAATATTTACCCACCGAACTTATTTGTTTACTCTGTAGAATCAGTTCAGTTAAAAATCAAACGAATATGCCTCCACAGAGAACTACATTATTATTCAAAACAGAATTTAAACATCTTTAAAAGGGTGACACACGTACGAACTTTAAGTACGCGGTTTTTAAGTTCGCGAACTTACTCGGCTCGACGCGGTGACACACGTGAAGCTGAAATCACTCATTTTGATAATTTTCCTATATAAACAAAACTTTTAACAAACGCTAAACATGACAAGCGTTGCGCATCGATGGCCTGCCGAAATAAAGTGGAGGCTCGCTGCTCGCAGTACGAGCCGAGACAAGCTACGAGCAAGATTTCAAACCAGTTGGATCGCCGGCGGTTTGCGCGACGGTTTTAAAGTACGCGTACACACAGGCGAAAAAGGTTGTCGAGCCATAAGTACGCGTACTTGCTCGTACGTGTATCACCCCTTTTAATACATGTAGGGCTAGGTTAATAAATATCGTCCAATAGTATCTTATCAATATTGAAAACAAAACGTCAAAGCTGGATGAGACTTTTCATTATATCGTATATAAGCTTTATAACAAAACTATTGTTGTAACAAGTGTATATTTGTTGCAACATAGGCGATGAATGAAGTTTGCAGCTCGAGACGAAGCATTTTTATGTCGATGATACAAAAAAATGTGTGTAACATGAGTAAAACACACCGATGAATATTTTGGATAAAAAGAAATAAAAAAAAAAGTTGCACGGGCTGGGTCTCGAACCAACACCACCAGCGATACCAAGTCATACGAGTCGGCTACTCTGCCACTCGGCCACCCAGCATGCTGCAGTAAAATCGCCTCAGAAGATATTTGTTTAGGTACTTTATTACTGGGATCTGTGATCTAATTTTAAACATTCAAAAAGATATTTATTTCGATCGTTGACTTCGTCTCGGGCTGCAAACTTAATTCATCGCCTATGTTGCAACAAATATACATTTTAGTTACAACTGTTACAAGTATTTTCATGAAGTACGTCACACGGGTCAGGAGTCGTCGGCGTGTTTTCGGGATTCAAAAAATCATTTCTATTTTGATATAACTGTTGGATTATTGCGAAAAAAAAAACAAAACAAAAACAGTTTTGTTGTAAAACTTATATTTGATCTCTCCATTTATCACAAAAAAATTATTCAAAACCCTAATTTTCTGCCATCATCATTTAGCAGAAGAAAAAACCAGCGATCAAATGTACAGTTTTTGCGGAATCTGATTGGTTGAAATTAGCAATTGCTAAACTTTTGATGAAATAAGAAAATGCAATTTTTCACCCATTTAGGATGGAAAATCAGACTGGAAAAGATACTAGACGGTTCATAATGGTCGATTTGTATATAAAGCATGTCATTTTTAACCTTTTTGAGGTAAACTTCAAGAGAAATCAATAGTTTTCAGAGAACTTTGACAGATGCATGTTCTTGAACGGGCTGCTCTGATTGGTCAAAGCCTTTGTTAAAATGCGTCTGATGATAAAATCGGCCCTTACATTCGCAATAGCTCACAAGCTGCATAGCTTAAACCGTATAACTACGTGTGAATTTAAGCCAGCTATTACTAGCTACATGTAGCCCCGCACTAAAATTATTTTAGCATCGAGGTGAGTTTATGTATACGTTAGACTAATAAAAAGGAATTTAGGCCAAATTCCTAAACAAACGCTAAAATACAGTGCTTATTGCAGAACAGCAGTTGATGTGGACTGAATTTAAAGAAGTGGCTCTGTTTCAGCAACAGCTATGATTCATCTTATTGTTTAATTATTTTTTTATAAATTTTGCAGAAAGTTGACAGCATGTAACGCTTTCTGTAAAGAATATATTGCAGTTATAATTTAGGTTTATGATAGAATAGGTATATTGAGCGGTTGAGTAGAGTCGTCGACATTATTATTATTCTTAGTTTCTTAAAATCACATAAAGTTATATGCATGGTACCAACGAATAATGCTTTCCACCTGCTTACTTATCAACATGGCAAAATGAACGCTTACACAAAAACCACAATGCATACACCTACACAAGCATATCTGTATAAGTGCTTCATCATTCATTACATAGCCGTCGACACTTAAAGACATGATCTTGGATGCATTCCATGACAGGTTATTTATGTACGGCAATAATAACAATTTTTAAGTGAAAATGAAGAACACGAGAAATCAATTAGTAGGCTATCGTGCACGAATGTAAGTCATGCGGTTGCGATCAGCACGTCTGCCAGTGATTAAACTTCTTTAATAAGAAAATGTAATTAAATCGGATACAAAAACGTAATGGGTAATAATCGGCGTGAGCAGATGTCCAGATCTACGCTCAATGGCGACTACCAGTATCCGGACGTCTTGTTCCCTAAAACCCACGTGATATTTTCTCAAGGCGTAGGCAGTGACTTTTTGACAGTTAAGGGTTCTGTAATAGTAACTTGCTTAACCGTCAATTATTTAATATAAAATTTCTGGTTTTAGTATTTCAAATCTGTAAGTTAAAAAAGAAATTCAGCTAGACTTAGTAAAGAGGCTTTAATGACGTTGTGCTTGCTATGGATCCGAACTATGCAGAATGTTGGTCATTATCGCAACCCATATAGCATGCGTTAAAATATAAATGACTTGTTCATTCCATACCCTCAAATGAGACTAATTTACTATAAAATTTATTCGCAACTTTAGAAAATATGCAAAGTATAATCATGAAATTGTTTTTAAATTCTTTTTATATAAACCAGATATTTATAAGGTCTCTATTTTAAAATATCAGCTAATCTAAATTAGTTATTATTTTGACTCCATTGTAATTAATGATAATAATAAGCCGACTTTATCTACATAAGAGTGTAAAAGAACAACAATTTGTAGACTAATGACGAAGTCCAGCTCAAGCTACTCCACTTTGTCATTAGTGGGCTGAGCCCCAGAAATAGATCAAATCATACGTGCATATTAAGACCAAAAGATTGTAATAACAGAAGTTTATAATATTATATTATGTTATTAATTCTTACATCAATTTAAAACCGCCAATCAATCTGGTTCTCAGATAAATGAAAATATAGTTCAAAAATGATAATAAACAAAGCAACCTAACCTAACCAATGAGTACTACGGACTTACGTCACTGTCATCATGGCGCTTTGGAAAAGAGAGAGAGAAGGCTGTCGGTTTATTAAACAGCGCACAGTTGTCAGGTTTAAATATGGTCCTCTTATTATTTCCGAAACAGGTTTAACTACTATGACTAAAATATCTATAATAACTAATTCAAACGGTCCCATTTTTTAATGCAATAATATAAACTACATATTCCAAATACTTTTAAAATTATTTATTTTTGTATCTACTCGTTAATGAAATTCTGAAATGATCGATAAAAAGGTTTTGAATTTTTGAGGGTAGTTAAATGATTAAACTAAAAACTGAAAAATTAGTTTCAACTGCTAACAACTGACGTGAACATTACTTTTTTCGCATAAAAAACCGACAAGAGGCTTTGTAGATACTAAGGCACCGCCAATTTTAATGGTTACGTTGAACATTCAGGTTGCCCAGAAGAAGTAAATTACGATCAAAGCTTAACGGTCCAGATTTCACACTTTTCCCATTTCCCTGATATGATTAAACTCAGCGAACTGGACTTTGTCAGGATAATGCTGTGGCCATGTAATACAACGCTAGCGCTATGTATCGGTTATTACGTGTTGTAGCTAAACAGCAACAATGTCTGTGTTAAATGGCGCTAGCGACCCGATTCTAAAAACTGGGTTTAGAAGCTATTTATTAACCTTTGAGGAAGCAAATTTCTTTAATGGACTGTATATAATTTTTTAATCGTGATGTTGGTGTTTTTTTCAATGCTTTCGAGACGAGCTGGACGAACGACGTAGCAAATTTGTTAATCTGTCAATATTCCAAAAAAATTCAGAACTCAAGCAACCAGGTTACCTACAATAATTCTGTACACAATTATTACTTGGGGCTTTTTATCGATGTTGACAGACCATTTTTGGAACAAGAGGGTGCATACTGTCTCTTCTAATTATGGAATGGGAAAATACAGCATCTTATAATTAATTCGAAAAAATACCAGAATACCAGCGAAAACCGCAACGCATTATTAATTATTAACACGTGTAGACTTTATTAATTAAATGATAGTTTTAAAATATGGAACGACCGACAGCGGAAAACCACAGATATCCGCAGAACTTTTTACGGGTTTTTATACGTTTAGATTAGTTGCAACTGGAGGAAGAGCGCTATAAAATTAATTATAAGAAATTGAAATTAATGTTACCACCTGCCTTTTAAGCCAGCTGATATAAAACATCCTCATGTGATTGTCCTACATTTAGAGATCCATGCATTCTAGCTTTTTATGGATTTTATGATATTTTTAGCCTCTGTAAGGTTCCTTATCACTTTTCTAGTATGGGGATTTGAAGCAGCTAGTGTTAGTATGGGAGAAGACAGCTCGCAAATTATTCTCAAACTCCTTTGTTTCCCTAGTGCATAACTGCTTTTAAGTGTAACCAAAAGATGCTTTGGATGTCTGAATGTTTAAATCGCAGATGAATCGATTTTTCACAACTCTAGTGTGTCTCAGCGTAGCACTTTATTTTACGATTAAGAGTAAAATATAGTTTAATAAAAAACTAAAAAGACGCTTTTAAGGAGCATCGGACTGAAAAGTTTGAAGTGATTTTTAAAATCAGCTGATGAACGAAAAATACTCGATTACAAACAATATGGCTCAAATCGCTTTTTTCACAATCGAACTAGTACTTTATGTTCATCATATGTTAAAAATTATTTTTGACTTTTTAGTCCGATATGTTCTTTAAAGGCGTGCTTTTTAGCTTTAGAACTATATTTATTATTATATTTATTTTTAATTTTTTAGTTAACTTTATCACTGAAGTATTTTTTTGTTTTTTAATTCCCCAAAACAGTTGCCTTTTAAGCTCTCGTCGCTACGCCTCTGTGCAATATTAAGAAAGTTTAAGGTGTCTGCGCCATCTCTTATAGTCAGCGGATACGACCGCTGGTTCGACGGATTTGAAGACATCAACATTTTTTTCGTGGCAAAGTTGGAGCGTTCATTGTTCCGTCCAACCTCTTTATCCAAAGTAGACTTACTCTCAAACATACAGGTTAAGCTAGTGAAAACGTGTTCAAAATAAGCACCAGTAGCAGACCTGCCAACGACAAAAAAATGGTATCACCTTTCCCGCACAGGATCAGAAGCAATTGCTACATGGTTCAATTATAACAGCTGCTTCAAACAAGGGTAAAATGCGGTTTAAAGTTTGGCACCATTCTCTATTAGCCACATGTTCCACAAATGAATCCTCGAAACTAACCCGCAGCTGGGGTAATCAAGCCGCTAATAGGAAAGGCGAAATACATGTACAGACAGACATACGGGATAAAATCGTTCATTTGATTGCTCATTCGTCAAGCCTCTGCTACCATATCGGCAACATTTATGTAAGTGTGGATTTAAGCTGTGTTACGAAAATCACACCGCAGAGTCTCTGGGAAATTTGTATGGTCTAGCAAATTTTGTATATTAATTATCATAATATCCATGCACCAGAAGCTCTATTTACAGAAGAAAAAAAATGCGTTCGTGTCACTACTAAAATGCATTTCCGAGTAACATACAAAATAAAAAATTCTTAAGAATATACAAAATGAAAATCTGAGTTAATAAGTTCGTTGCCATAAAACAAATCCAAATCCAAATATTTGGTCTCCCTCTAAAATTCCCCACCACAATGTTAAGTGATATCAGGAGCTTGAGAACGCTTAAAGATTAAGTCTTTGTATTTTTCATATTTTTTTTATTTTTTCACCACAGCCACTAGATAGGTTTTAAACTCAAGGAAGGCGTTTCTCCTTACTGCAGTAATAACCTTGTATTAACATTTAATTGATATCGTATCATTCGTTTTCGAATTATAGAAGGGTGAAACTCCCTTTACTATTGTTCCGCTGACAATCGTTCGGATCTCGGAACACTATAAAGCTTTTTCGTCATTGGCTTATCACTAACCTTCTGTCAAACTTTAATAACCACTGCCTCAGTACTTTAGTCAGTTACGAAGGACCAAAGAATAGAGTACTTGCAGTGGTCGTAATTTTGGATTAAGAGTATGTTTAGAGGAAAGAAAAACGTAATCAAAGGGTGTCTCGCGCCGTTTCCACTAGTTCAAATTTATAGTTGAAATAAGTCTCACAAGCAACTTAAAAAATCAAAAACTTCTATTTTGTGATGTTTAATACGTTATAATGAATACTTTGGGGCAATATTTCTTTTGGGTGCAAGGACCCTGCGACCAGGCCGACGGCGATTTGCGAAATATATGTCATACATGCCACGAAATTAAAAAATACCTGTTTCAAAATTTCCACCTATTGACATATGAAGTAAAACTTAGCGATGTCTGGTGATAAAAGTCCAGGCGGCAGGGGATGTTTGACAGCAAAAGGTCGGAAAGAAATGAAACTTGATGGGATGGTAGACACTGGTCCCATGAACGTCGTTTCGGTAGTGCTATCCAAAAAAGTACAAATTTTGATATAAATTACAGAACTCTGGCTTAGAGAACATCAGAAACAAGTGGTCTGTGTCGATAGAGATAGGATTATTAGTTCTTCTGTACGTAGCTACCATCAAAATGAAGGGGTTGGAGTATTTTGTAAAAATAACCCACATTTAAAGGTCAAAGAAAAGTCAGATCGTTTTCTTATCCATCTTTCCTGGAACATAAGGAATGTAATCAGTACCTAAATTATGTTATACACACCAACAGATAGACCGGAGCGAGCTTCCAACATTCAGTAATTGATATATCAAATATGGATATAATTGCATTTGTAACACGATGCCGCTGTGCTATAAGGGATTCATTCCCGACCAAGCACGTGATGATTCAGTAATAATATTGTATAAATGCTACATCTAAAAATAAGTAAAAAACACATAGTCCAATCGTAAAAAAGGCTTTTGACAGCAAAAGGTCGGAAAGAAAAGAAATTTGGTGGGATGGTAGACATTGATCCCCTGAACCTATGTACATCTAAGTCTGCGACCTCGGGGGTGTCCGCTCGAGGAGGTGGGGCGGCTGAAAACTCTGTTTCGCAACGATTTCTTAAAAATAGCGTCATTGTGGTAAGTGATATCGAAAAAGTCTTCAAATTATTTATGGAGAGGACAAAATTCTGCAAAACTTTGGTCACTACATTTTTCCTATGCGACCAATAATTTCCGTCCTACATTTTTGTTTCCCTAAAATAATGTTATCTTCTCATATCTTTATTATCTGTAGCTGCCGAAACCTACGCATTTGGATTTAAAAAAAAACAATATTTAGGAACACACCGCTATCTACTACCGATATGTGCTGCTGTGAAAAATATCTTATTTGTGTATACTTTTAGTGGAAATAATACTACCTCGACGTTGTTTAATTAAGATAAGATTCAAATTTCAACCTATGGGGGTTGCCGCCCGGCGGCGGGGGAGGGGGTGAAAACTTTTCCTTGACGCTCTTCGGCAAATAGCGCTGTTGTGGTAAGTGCTATCGAAAAAAAAAGTTCAAGTGATATATGGAGACAACAAAATTTTTCACAATTTTGGTCTTTACATTTTTCTTGTGCGACCAATATGGGCCGGTTGTACAAACACAGTTTAACTCGAGTTCAACTTTGAACCGAGTTCATCTCTAATTTGCTGTTGTACCAACAAAGTTCAAGCGTTGACTTCAGTTCAACCTCGGATCAAGTTGAACGGCCACCGGGGAGCGTTTAACGGCGGTTCAAGGTTTAAAATGGCGATGTTTACGACCAGTTGATCAGTTTCTAACCCTAATATCTGACATGAGTGACATAGTCAAATGCGATATTTTCACTTGAGTTACATGATGGAGTACTTTAACGAACCTTTCACCGAGGATGACATTATTAGGAAAAACGACCTGAAAATGCCAAATTATATTTGTACCTAATGTATCGTGAACAAATTCTCAATTAATTGTAAGCACATCAGCAATAAAAGTTTCCGCATCATCGTCGAATGTAGATGTGAATCCTGTTATTTGGGGTCCGATTTTTCTTTTATTGATATGTCCAAGTCCTGTATTTTGAAATCCTGCGTAGGCCCACCGCCGGTATTATGGATGTACTGTCTCTCATCGGCAAATTTTTGTTTTGTCCTTTTTTTTAAATTTTCGTAATTGCTTTTCAGTACCTTTGCTTCACGAAATGTCTCTCCACGCAAACTGTTGGACAAGTTCAACCTTTCCGTTTTGATTCTATGAATATTTGTATCCGTTTTCTGGCATTCCAAAACAGTCTCATATTTTTTCACAAATTTAATTCTATTAATACGGCCTCTTCTTTCGCCGTAAAATTAGTCGCCCTTTTTTTGGATTCCATTATAAAATTGCAAAATACTTCTTGACCGACAACAAAATTTGATGAATGTCAGAATTTGACATTCATCGACGTGACATTAACATAACCTGCATAACATTAAACATTAACAACGAAAAGTAACTAGTTTCGCCACCAAATACCCTATATCCATTGCTACCAATCCTCTTTTGATCCAGTTTAGCTGATCCTTCCCAGAACGGAGTTTGTACAACGCGTCAACCGTTGAACCGTGTTCATCGCTGAACTTAAGGTTACGTGATCGGGAGTTCACTGAGCGTTTGTACAACCGGCCCTATATAGTTTCCATTCTACAGTTCCCCAAAGGTACAGAGTGGTTTGTGATTTTTACTAAAATCATAATTTTATCGTGTAGGTACGCTATCAAAAAGTTCTGTAACACTTTTTCTCCTAAAAGAATAAAATTTGTCATATCCCTATTATCTGCAGCTGCCTAAATAACATATTTGGGCTTAAAAAAAGTACTACATTTAGGAATGTCGTAATAATCAGTAAACCGGTACGTACTGATATTCATTAAGAGGTTTGATAAGTGATAAGTAGCAAAAGGGTAAAAGTTGTCCACTTGACTGCGTTTGCGGTATAATTATTACTACTACTACTACTAGTAGTACTACTAAATCACGAGAGGTATCAACTCTTTGGGAAGCCTAAGCTACAGCATAATATTATCTAGAGCGGGGATTCCATGCAAATTGTTACAAGCTTCCGGACTGCCGAATTGGGTGTTGTAAATAACAGAAGTGGAGTATAATAATGCAAAAGACTGCAGTACTTACAGGGGAATGGGCTCCTAGATAGAGAAAATTGCTGCAACTACAACGGTTCTACAACACTGCAGTGCTCCAATATATTGAATTAAATTTCAGTTAAGGATAAAATGCGTGCGAAATGAGCCCATACAAAGTTATGAAGTGTTAGTCGGGGTAATTGCCTCATTGGAATATTGCTACGCTCTCATGCATAGCGTATATGCATCAATGCCAGATATACATCAAGATAAAATTGTCATTAGATATAACGAGCGAGCGAGCGCAATTTTTTAATGTCCCACTCATCATCCATGCCACGAAGCAATAACAATCAAGCGGGCATCTAGCATGTAATGGCGGTCAATTTACTACTTAATATCAAATTAATAGCAGGCGGATACAAGGGCTATTCGATAATTAACGCGATAAGCTAAGAGCACAGGGACCGGTGAAGCCAATGGAGCTACATGATGATCAAGTCGGCATCACTATAAATCAATCACTTGTATGAGGATAAACATACGGGGTGTTCATTTGAAAACTTTCCACCCCGGATTTCTGTAAAACCGTTGACCAAAAGAAAAAACGCCGAGACACGTCAAAAGATTTGTCAAGGGGGACAAATTTTTAATCAAAAACTATTTCATCCCCTCGTACCCTTTCCCCCACCAGGATCATCCTCTTAAAAATTTGAAATGACAAGGGGTATCGAGATCGAGTAATATCCTGTTTTAAAGGATGTCGAAGAACTTTATTTTGACGATTGATTTTTTAAAACCGGTCGATTCGTTATCGAGAAAATTAGAATCTTTATGGATCTTAACTTGTTCAAATAGAATACAAAAACAGATGAAAATATCACTTTTTATAGCAACAAGTATTCCAATGTTGCCTGTTATTGGCCAAACAATGATATATATAGGCGATTTTCAAATTCCTGACGGGCAGTTGCTAAAACATGTTGTGGAATATCATGGCAGCTCTCAATAATGCGTTGACGAAGGTCATCCAAACTGCCAGTCAGGAATTTGGAAATTGCCTATATTATTGCTTGGCCAATAACACTTGAACACCTATTGCAATAAAAAGTGATATTTTCGTATGTTTTTGTATTCTATTTGAACAAGTCAAGATACATAAAGATTCTAGATTTTTCGAAAACAAATCGACGATTTTAAAAAATCAAACGTCAAAATAAAGGACTTCGACATTACTCGATATCACTTGTCATTTAAAATTTTTAAGGGGATGATCCTGGGGGCAGAAGGTACAAGGGGGTGAAGTAGTTTTTGGTTAAAAAGTTGTCCCCGCTCAACAGATCTTTAGACGTGTCCTGGCGTTTTTTCTTTTAATCAGCGGTTTTCGAGAAATCCGGGGTGAGAAGTTTTCAAATAAACACCCTGTATGAAATTTTGTTTCACAATATCAGATCTTCTAGGAACATATTTGGTAATAACAGTTCTGTTTGCAATTTTGTTTGTTACAGAGTGTGGTGCATAGAAGGCAGGCCAAAAGAAAACGATTTAATCGTTTTTGAATTCTGAACACCGAGATACTTCGTCGTTTAATTGTAAAAAATGAGCGAGACCTTAGATGTTGGTGCTGTTGCATCTGGTAAGTGTTGATATGTTGTAAGAAATTTTTGTAATCTTGTCTCTTTACTATACTTCGTCTGCTATGTAGAAAAATTGAAAAATGCCTATTAAGTTGTAAATTTGAAATAATATGACAACTAAAGTGGTTGATATTCACAATCGTATATCGTTAGAAAACCAATAAAATTTTAGATTTGATCGTATGAAAAAAATTGGCATTCCCATTTGAAAAAATCAAGTTAACTCTGATTAAAGTTTCCCTGAATTGATCTACCGATTTCTCCGAGTAGAAAAATATTTCAAATTTGACCGTTCAACCTAAGCTGACGCATTTCATGCTTAGTTACACTGCAGAGTGATAGCTCTCTAAGTTTTAGAATCGCTGCGATATTCAATGTTTTATAACAAAAATGGTGATTTGCATCTAAACGGTTCATTTTAAGTTCCATATTTGATACATAAAATTTCACCTGAATTGACTAACCAATTCAAATATGCAATAATGTACAGGGTGTTCCATTCAAATTTCAACAACTTTTACGTGCAGCTTTTCCAGAAACGCCCTGTATAAATGGAAATAATATAAAAACGTGCTCCTATAGGACCTGGATATCATAGAATAAACAATATTATAATAATAACTCACGCAGTTGAAGTTTGCTGTAAATCAACAAGTGAGTTATTACCATTACCGCGAGTTGAATGCCATACTATATTTTTTATCTACGATGGAAACAATTAATAGTACGACTTAAATAAATAATAGTATCGAATGATTGAGAACTTAACCTTACTTGTGTAAGGTAAAAATATTGGACAGCGTCAAATTAGCGTTTGACATGGCCATTGGCCACCTTTGCAGCTACGATAGCGTGTATTTAATCATATATGCATTTCCAAGAGATCGGTAATGGTATCTATTAGAGATTGTTATAAAACATAAGCCACGCTGTTTGTAGTATTACCTGTTCAAAAGTAGTTTGATAATCGATATAGCTTAATGGAAGTAGATAAAAATTTAAATCACTCAATACCTTTTCTTGAAAAAACCGTCGCGAATAGTGCGTTCTCCTGTATATTTGATATTATTTTAATTAATCCATAGGTCTGTTTTTACAGCAATCACAAACTAGTCAGCGTCAATTTGATTGGCCAGTACTAGTCAGAAATAGTTTGACAACTGCAATGGGGAATACTAATTGGCTCTGACTGGTTTGTGATTCTCTGTAAAAACAGACCTCATGTCTACTCTCTTGTGATCAATTATGTGTCAAATCTGACAGCGATCACTCCACAAATAAAAACAGTGCCGAACAGATGATAAAACGAGTGGAATATAACATAAAAATCCCAGCCAATTCGTTTACAAATCGTAGTCAATTCATTTAGAGCTTTTACACTGATCCATAATTGCCGCCATTGAATCCCCTGCACAACAACACGCCTAAATGCGCAACGCTTTCAATGAACCAATCGCCATTCCAGCCCTTTTTTATTTCCGTTCCATTAATTTATCGAAAAAACTGATAACAAGAGGCAGAATAAACACCCACTCACGTTCGAATCATGCTCAACAATAACACCCATCAGCGGAGATTTTACGCTGATTTCAAGCCCTGCTGCGGACAAAAAGTATACCTATCCGTACAAATTAAATTATTGCAACTGGTCAATGCGGAAGACAGTGGCGATAATAACGTAGCGTCGCGTTATGGTTGCTTGTTGAAGCTGTTCTCAAAGCTCAAATGGGCAAGTATCATGAAAATACAAACAGTAGTTTCACCGCTATCATCTCTTAAGACATGACAACAATATTCTATTATCCTTTTTTTAACACGCTCTTTTATTATGTTTTATATTTGTAACCGAATCCATTGGGCTCGGTTTTGAATGACTTTGAACGAACATATTAAATTTAAACTTTGATGAGTTTGTCTCATTATCCTGATCAGGATAACTCAGAAATGAAGTTCTGAGTACTTTCGCAGTTGGAAAAATGGTGAATGTGATAGATTCATTGTCTTTATTTTTGACAAATGGTGAGAGAGCTTAACAAATTGAACCTTAATCATGATGTTTGTGGCCTAGATATTGAAACATATACAGGGTGGTCTAATAAGCGCGCGGCGCTCTCTAGTGGCCGTACCGTTTAAATTAGACGAAAATATTTTAAATAATCAATAATCAAATGCTCTACTCGTACATTTAGAAAACAATTTCAAAGGTGGCTGACTTCCGGATATACTGGAAGTAGATATCAACTTCCTTATTTTAAATAGAACACCCTGTATATAATTACGTTTTTGAACTTAGCATCGATTTTTAGGTCCAGTTTGTTAACCATAATTTATGTCTACGAAGCCTATTTTCGAAGTTATTCAGTAATTTTTACAAAATATATAATAAATATATCGGAAACTAAACGCGATAGAAAGATGCGGTTTTCGGTTTTTTGAAACAAGCAAGAAATGTACTTGTGTTTCAGTAAGATCATTGTTTCAAAGGAATATTAAATCAATATCAAATCAAATTTGAAAAGTTAAATACGTTAAAAACTTTTTTCAAATAGGATGATAAGTTTCACATCAGTGGATGCGAAATTAAATTCTCTTTCACTTTTATCTAGGCACATGTGATTCTATCTTTGATGGTCTTCAAGATATTTACGGTTTTGTAATTATGCCGTAGACATAACAGACCTTGTACGGAAATGATAGTCTCACTTACAAGTTTTACTATGAATGTAAAAATTATTTTAGTACTATCCTGGACAGAGAAAGGTCTGCAATAAGGATTGTTTAATGTATAGCTGTAGTTTTGGGAGATTAACTTTTGAGACTTTTGTTGGTGTTAAGTGCCCGAACAGAGGAACGGTTACTTGACTGTTTCAGCAAACGAAAAGACTTCGAATAACTGTTTATATTGTCTTATGGGACATACGACTAAATCGTAAGCGACGAGTCATTATGGGATACCGCATTATAACTTTATTTTATGGGATTAAAGAATTGGTATCACCTATCGAAATAAAAAAAATAGTACTCGTGGAAAGCTCTGAGCGAATCTACTTTTTATTAAACTTCTCAATGTTCATAATACGTACTTATAACCGCAACCGATAGCTATCACGGAATAGTCGATAATTTCCATGTTGAAGAGTTGCTGAAGAGAGCCATCAAAAACTTTTATTGTTATCAATAAAACAGCTCTAAAATATACACCTACTTAAATACCAAGTAATTTCCCAAACGCAAAATAAAAAATGTAGCTACCAACTGTTAAGCGTGTTAAATATACTGCTCTCTGGCGAGGCAGTTAAAGCTCACTTTATTATACGATATATCGTATAACTTTAATAACAAATAAAACGAGCTTGATGACCGGCCATAAAAATATTTCGCCATAAAATTAACCTAAAAACATAATGGATGGTGCAGTAAATTACGCATCAGTTTTTAGCCCTGCGGGTTTGTTATAAAACAACAATGGACGTATGAATGGGCGACGCCAACTGGTCATTATTCATCCAGATTGGTTCAGGATACGCTGGACCAAAATGGCAGCGTATTCATAGCCAGACTTTTCGAATACTAAATCCACAAAGGAGGATTAGTGTGCGGAAACACTAATGTATAGTGGTGCTGCATGTCCTCAGGAATAAAAAAAGGAATAAATAAAAAATGAAGCCAAGTTGATTGACTCAGTAGTCCCCACACATTACGGTGCTACCAATCTATTATATTCTCATAACTTGAGGTGTATTACCCAGCTAGGCCTTCTTTCGCAGGTTAATAAATAGCCAATTATGAATACCACAAACCTTTCATTTTTACAACCCCCCCACACAGCCACCCCAATATCAGACCTCTGTCAAAACGGTAGAAAACGATCAGGAACCCCTACAACCCCCAAAAAGAAGCTTGAGTTTTTTTATTATTGCTGAGCCTCCACTGACACGATTTCTAAAAACCATGCGCGTTTTCCATCCTCGCCACGGTAGTAATACCGTGTCAAGACTTCAATAAACTCAATTTAAAAGCTTCCACGTTACACACTACAGAACGATCTAAAGCACTACTCGTATGTATTCATATAGGACATCAGAAAATTCTAAGACCCTTGGTTTCTGTTAGACAACGCAATATTTGGATGCGCCAAAAGGGCTATTATGCCACTAGCTCTTTCTTTCACAAATTACATTTTTTTCTCTACCACGCTCTCTCCAACCATCTCAATTTCACCCCCACCCAAATAAAGTAGAAAAGTAGGAATTCCTGAAACACCTAAAAACGAAGTTTGAGTCGTATTTGAAAATTTTGTTTTTTGTTAACTACTCCGCCGCCCATGCACCGATTTTAGAAATTATAGCAGCATTACCTACTACGATCCCACGGCATATCGCTACTCAAATTTCATGACATTCCATGCAGTGAAATTACGAGGCTAGAAAAACGCCAACAGGCCAACAGACAGACGAAATCGAAAATTTGCGCGATCACACACACCTATCGGTGTGGGAAGCAAAATGTGGTAGATGGAGTCATACGCATTTCGGTTTAACGGATTCGTCATGTCTACAGTCTATCCAAATAAGAGATAGACCAAAATATAAAGAAATTCAATTGTGACCCTTACGTAAACGCCGCTGTGCAGGTAGACAGAACAACTATTGGTGGATAGGCCAATAGGAGCTATAATGTTTTGGTCTATCTCTTATTTGGATAGACTTTAGGTCAATCTACTTATTTACTTGTCAAGATGAAGGCACGTACGATAACTCTTAGATTAGGGTACAATCGGATGGAAGAAAAAACCTGGTAACCAGCACATTTTTTGTCGGTTGGGTCGGAAGACTTGCAAAACTGCCTCGCGGACTAGATATAGCTGTCACTGGATTCAGGCTTTAAAGGAAGCTACATAGTAGTGTGGCTGCAAACTATAATCACCGGTATGACTGCTATGATGAAAACGTTACAGAAACATAAAAAGAAATAGGAGAGACAAAAAGGAAGAGGTTGCATTCCTGGGGTAGTTTGCTGCCCTCCAGAGCATGTCATAAGAAGGCGACGCTATTGTGGATCGCCCGACACAATGGTGTACCGGTCAACAAGTCTAACTAGGCAGCTTTTGCATCGACCCCAACAGATGCTTAGAATATGTCTCAGGTAAATGTTATCCTGGACAACTGGGCTTACAAGAAACTGGCGAAAGCCCGGTGAGAGAGCGTGCTGATGACATATTTATAGCGTGCCTGACAAGAGCCGTACGATATGTCTTTTGAACAAAGGCAGATACATGCTCAACCTTCTGGTGGGGTCACTGCCGGCTGAGTAGACATTTGTCACTCAATGCGAGTCATCTGCTTTAGATGCTAGGAAGAGGACGAAGCAGGGCTTTACTTCCTGGGCAGATGTGCAGTGTATAGCTACCTCAGGGTTAAGATATTTGGCACGATGGAGTTTGGGGAGGAGTCACTATATTCAGCGAGATGTTCGGACATACTGACTGGTCTGGTAGGTTCGACAAGGAATTTTCTAGGACGTTATGAGGGTTTTTAGTGTTTTTCAGTGTTGGTGCCGTATGGGGTTGGCAAAAAGGGTCAACGATGGCCTACCAACCTGGATTCGCCTCCCCATCACTGCTACTACTACTTCCTTAGGTAGTTAACCTCATTAACTCCTTAACTGGCCTCGAAGTCCGCGTGGGGTTTTACATCGATTCGCTGTTTAGAGGAAGCCATAAATATTCCAGTTGGCTCATGTCGGCAGCTTGTGAATGCTCTTTCCTTGCAACTCTGTGTTCCTCAGTCTATATAACTTTCCAAGTATTATACTGTGTCCTCAGCTCAGTTATGCACATGCATGTATTGTATTTTTGGAGAAAGTGCTATTGAAGTTTATACGTATACTTTTGGATACACTGAAGACAGTCACAGCTACGTAGTTATACTCTGAAACTGAACAGTACCTGCCTAAAGTCATTGGACTATGCTGCAGCATAGCTGTTCATCAGACATATTTTCAATAAACGCCTGTGTTTCTCAGGGATCTGTCCTATCCCCTACACTGTTTCTGCTGTACTTCAACGAGCTAACGAGCTGCTGGAAATAACATCCAATCCAATCTACAGCTTCGTAGACAACAGTACATTAATATCGTGCATGGAACCAGGCAAACCACTATCATCCCAGGAGACGGTACGTTAGCGGCACCACCATGCCTCACGGATCAACGTAGATATCGAAACAATGGACTAGTATCATGAATTTTATTTCTGGTTGCATATGGTAGAGTACGTCATAAAAAGCATCTCATTTTTTTTCTCCGATTTTTTTGGGCACAGGAAAGCCGTGAAAATTAGGAAAATATTTAAATTCTCCTAGGGCAGTGACGTCACTGCCCTATAGGCGAACAGCCAATCAAAAGACAGATATGTGTGCTGTGTTACCGCATTCTGATGGCGCGCGGAGCTGTACGCGGGCTGGCTCATCTATCTTGTCTTCTGTTCCCGTCTGATATGTTTTGTGGTTTTAATGTCCCGTGATCCGAAATTCCAAGGCTGTTCCAAATTACGGTTCTATCACCGTCCTAGAACTGTTTTCATCGTGCCCCACCCATTTTGTTATTCCAGAATCGATGATTGGTTGGTACGCTGGTGGACCAACCAATCATCGTTTTGAAAACTGTAAAATGGGCGGGGCATGATGAAAACAGTTCTAGGACGGTGATAGACCCATAATTTGGAACAGCCCTTCCGAAAGCTAAGTTAAGGTTCCTGATCCGTCAATCCTGTCAATCAATCGTCATTCGGTCATTGTCATTTCCAAATTCCATTGGGCTTTGGCTGTAATTTTCAACAATCTTAAAGTTATTATTATTTTTTTACTTTTATTTGTACAGGATATCCTTTTATTCCATTTTACTAGGTTTCAAGTTATTTTATCATAACATAACCAACAAGTATGGGTAAAATCGATAGTGGATTCACAAAAGCCGATTCAGATAACCTGCCTAAAGTTGATATGGCTATGGTGAACGACTTTTATGTGGATAATATGCAGTTCTTCAATACGGAGATGAGAAATGTGAAAGCTAAGAAGTGAGTTTCAAAATATTTATAACACTTTGGATAGCAAATAACATGTTTATGTGAAATGTAAATGTTTTGCGAGTCGGAGCTGTTCTTGGCAACAATGCACTGCTGATAATTCGCGCGGTTGGCACTGATTGACTGAATTTGAATTCCTTTCTTTAAACTTTAGAATGGAATTACTAAAAAACAAAATGATGTAGAAAGTAACGAAATGCAGCAGAACGTTTATTTGTGTATGCACTAAGCGGTTATAACAATTAAATCATTGTTCTTAACCTCGTGATACTAGTCCACTGTCGCGCCATAGGCGTTTAGCCTTTGCGGGAGGCTGACCATAAAAAAAAGTTATAGCCAAGAATGGACACCGGGTACTTCCATCATGACAATGCTCCAGCTCACCCCGCTAAAGCCTGCACCGAATATATGACCGCCTTAAGACAGTCGCAGCTACGTAGTATACTGAAACGGAACAGTGTATTCCTAAAGTCAAAGGATCTATGAAGAACCTGTGGCTGTCAAGTTAATAGACACCTGGTTCCTCCATCACCATAATATAATGCTCCAATTTGACTGCTAAAGAACTGAAACTTTGCGAATACCTTAGCCTTAGACATTGTTCCTTGCGTCTTTTCCAGATGTGAAAATGTAGCTAAAACGGATGCGGTTTTCGAGAGATAAGGACTTCATAAGGCTTGTAACCATGCGTCGGCTTTAATCACTAATGGTTTAAAGAATTGTTTTGGAGGACAGAGAGTCATTTAGGAAAAATGAAATACATTAAGCTGTCTTACTAAGCTCTCCTAATACCCTTTGTATGTAGCAGGTAATAATCAGATGTCCTTTAAAGAAGCTTTGTTCTGGTTCCGCGTCTTCGGGTTTTGATCGAACTGTTTGCGAACTGTAACTCCTGCATTCTGGCTTGTCTCGCACAGTTCTGGGATAGTCGGAGAACCGTCCTAAATCAGTAACTGCTCCGGGGCAAGAACCTGGTTAGAAAACATCAACGATACTGGAATCATTCTTAGGCATCCCGTTCTACGCCATGCTCCAACTGTTCGGTACTGGTTCTAGGATCAAAAACCGGAACAAAGCTATAGTCGCTAGAGCACCAAACCGTTTCGGTCGGTTCGGCAACACGGCACGACTGGCACGTGGCGCCATCTGTCGACGTTAACCGGACGTGATTACACGGTATATCGGAAGAGTCTGAGGTGGAAGCAAAGCCGCAAAACTGCCGCAAGTTAGCTGTTATATCACAGCGCAGGCGAAAGCGCAGTCGGCTGTTCCGCTAGGAGGCCTGTCGGCAGCCTTGCCGAAGAAGTCAGGTGAGGGGGAAGACGGACGCGGACGCCTGTCAATTGGACCATGCTCTATCAAAACCTCAGAGTAACAACTGAACATAGAGGTAGTAAACAACTAATTCTAGTAGGCCAACATCTTTTCTTACGTTGTCATATCGACCACCAGATACCGCAATCATAATTGTTTACTATCGTCTTAATTGTATAGTATCCAGAAATATTCCATTCTACGTTAAAAAAGAAGGTATTTTGATGGTTCAAAAAAGATTACAGCAAAATCAATAGATATGTTGACCTCTACTGCGTTACTGCATGTTTCTTCATCATTAACGCAAATTGTGTCTTACATAAATTTTGAGGAGTTGGCAACGCCTATGTAATTTTCCTGCGATTTGTTTACGGTAACCTCCGACTGTCAAACGTTTGTTTTGTTTGTGCGTCTTTTATGCTTGGTCAGTAAAATCGAATTCGCTATTTGTTGGTAACTGTAGTGAAGCTTTACGGACTTGCTGTGCTATATTCGAGTGTAGTTTAACAGTTTTTCGAGATGGAACAGTGCAGAGCAGTGTTTGTAACATGGGTTGCATTGGAGAATTTTCAGGTTAGTTGGCAATGTTTGGGTCTGAAGTGTCAAAAGATGATGGCTTTGAGCACGCCATGCTGAAGTGGTTTGTTTACTACCTCTATGTTCAGTTGTTACTCTGAGATCAAAACACAGTTCATACTCGTTTCGACAAGCAGTGGCGTATTTAGGACGGTCAACTGGGTTTGAAGTTCCCCTTCTCCAGAAGCCTCCAAAGAATTTCCATGCACGGTCAAGATTGTCCGTTTGTTGTGGAAATTCCTATATATTCGGAGGCAGGCTAATTGGCCGCTATTGGGTATCCATAAATTCGATAGGTTCGGTTTACTTGATATATGCAAGGTTTTTCCGATATTTTGGAAAATTTTCACTCTCTGGGAAGTTCCGTGTTCCTTTATTTTCAAGACTACAAGCATTCTAGAAGATTATAACTAAATTATGACACAGAATTTAACATAAATTACTGAAAACAAATGTGCAAACTTCACTATCTAAACACTTAAAAATTTTCAGGAGAGTTCCTAAACTCTGTTCAGCAAATCATCGTGGGTTACAGCAATATAAATAAGCGCAGAAAAAATGAGGAAAATAATGGCATGTAAAACGACGATCACATATTATATGTAAATAGGTACATCAAGCACTGGTACGATATTTACCACAGAAAACAACTATAGTCCATTCCGCATAAGAACATTTAACAGTGATGTCACACAATTGGTGACGTACCGGCGTAGATAATACGACGGCGGCTGACATTACTGACAGTCAGAGGCATAACGATTGTTTTCTCAAATCGAGTTGTAACATACTGTATAAGTATAGGTTAGATTTTTGATGTGTAAACGTCATCGAATCATCTAGAACTTTCGGGATTGACAGACGGTCGTTACAGAATCCTCTAGATGGTTCGATGACGTATATATAAAGTGCAACGAGTTGCGTGGGAGTATAGTTGTGACTGTTGTTGAGAGAAGTTATGTTGAGATAAGGTTAAGTGATCGTGTACGTGTACTCAGTTGTGAAGTAAAAACGTGAAAAGTATATACATTCCTGGTGTGAAGAAAAAGCGGACAACAATATAATGCAACAAATAATCACGTCACTTCACGACATATGTCTTCGGAGGCATTGGACATCGGGAAATCGTAAAACCATACAAAATCAAAAACAAACCGCACGAAATAACTCGCTCATAAACCATTACCAAACGATGTTCCGCAAATCAATCTAACCCACGCTACTGACGAGGATTTGCATGACAGCCGGCCAGCTGACTATGCGGACAATGCGCACCTACGTAACTATGACTTCGATCCACAACTTTTGCAAGTATGCAGTGAACATCCAATGACCAGTTATAAATCCAACCATCTTTCGTAGTTCCTTCCAGCTCAATCTGAGAGCGTCTGCCGTATCAGAACACAAGAGTCCCCTCAGCATTCCCTTAGACTTAACTTCATTATTTTGTAGGATAAGGTCATTCAAACAAAAATTCCTTATTTTGTTCTATATGCAACGTTTCGATAGAAAAATAAGGAGTTTTTGTTTGAATGACCTTATCCTACAAAAAATAACTGAAGTTCATCACAGTAGGTCAAAATCCTTTACAAACTTAGACTTAACATTCCCCACCATTCTGTCCACATTCTGTCCCAGCGCTTCTGGTGCTCATCTGACACCTAACTGGTGACAGCTGTCCGTTCGACGTTGTATGATATATCACATGCTGGTTCTGGCCCGATGAGAGGGAGTTCTGTACCTTCCTTAACACACCTATCGGCCCACCTACTCCTATGTGACTAGACACCAAAGATAGATCCTACAACGGTTACCCTAACGGCATAGACTGCTGACATATTGTATAGTCAACGTGAATTTACCAGCGAAAAAAATGCTGTGAAGAGGTAAGGACGTTGCCATAACTCTTAATTTATTTTAGATATCAAAAATTTATATGCTGTCCATTGATACACTTAATTTTACTACTAATTAATGCTATTTCCTCCTTTTACGACTTGTTTTATTTTATTAATGAAGGAAACGGCAGCAAATAATTTATACTCACTTAATATCGTATTTATCTACCTTATGAAACTTATAAACACAATCGGCAACCGCAGATGTTCTTCCCCACCTTAAACGCGATGCAGCATCGTGATTGGATTAATCCCTGCAGACAATATTTAATGTCCTTGATTTACTTATTTTCTTTATCCATTTTTAGACTCGACATGATAATGACGATTGCCACCTGAGAGAACTTCCCGCTCCATTTGCCTCATGCCGCGCTGATCAATTTACGATGGCCACACACCAGATGGGTTTTCCGCCTTCCCCCCCAAAACTTTTCACCGTGTGAATTTCCTTAGCATTTCGCATGTTTTACACCGCACCCTATATACCGAAAAACAGGAACACATCAATAACGGCTAATCGATTGGGTGTATCCAGTCCGCCGGTAACAAATATGCTTATAATTCTAGATTAATGCGAGATTAGTTTTTTATGTGAGCCGGTCTGTATGTTGCGCGCCGCGGCGAGTACCGCAACACGAATAATTCGTTTAATCGGTTTTTGCGGCCGTTTGCGGCCGGGCACAATGAAAAGCAATCCACCGGCGGCGCGACGGCCGTATCGGCAAAAAAGGAAAATCCAATTATTACCGCTGAATTTATATAAATGTACATACAAACATGTAAATTAGACGAAGAGAATGCGAATGTAAATAAAGCTGCGGGCGCGGCCGGCGCAGCATGACAATTCGCATTTGTTTTACTTCTCTGGCCAATTCGGAACAAATTTAAAATATGACCAAATACGATTTCTATAGAATTGAATCTATTGTTATTAACTTACTTCTGTGTCAACGGCATCGACTGCTTTGGCCATTAGACTCGTGTTACGTGTACACTTTGCTACTGTTTCCCGGCGCCACTATAGGAACGACACTGTTGATTAGAGTCAACAATGAAGTCTCCGGTGGGAATTCTCGCTGAGTCTTTTTCAATCTAAATTTATTTCTGATTGAAAAACCCAGAAATAAATTTCCGCCCCTAACGGAAATCGAACCCGGGACCTTCCGGTCACGAGCCCTCGGCTCTAACCACTGAGAAAACTTTGTAGTGGTTTTATGTTACACCTAAGTCATCATTAGAGAGAAGAATAGACGTCTTCTGAACCACGCCTCCTGTAGTGGTTGGATAAAGAAGTTTATTATAATTCTGACTTTCTGAGTTCCTCTCGCATTATTTCGGTAAAAAGTGTTGAGGGGCTGTGCCAAGCCAATAACTGAGCTATTATTGATCGGAATTTAGGAAGGATCGTAAAATATTGCGGGTCTTCAGGATTACATACTTTTGGAATACTCTCTGCATCTTTTTGTCCAGGTCCAACTGTTGAAGGTGTTGTGTAAATGTGTTTGGTGTAAGGCTTGAGACCGCCATAATGAGAGGGACAATAGTAACTTTGTTTTGCTTCCAAAGTACGTACGTCCATGGCAATGTCTGTGTATTTAGATATCTACCCAGCATAGGTGGGTTATTATTATTAATTTTTATTATTTATCGACTTTATTTGGGCGAAATTTGGCCTAACATTTAACCACTCTCTAAATGACTGCAAGAGGACAAGTATCTATACATTAGCCATTAAGGGCCAGTTTAATGACCTCCCGATAAGTGCCAGATAGCTTAACCGTACATTTCTATCACTTTCTTACTGATGTCAAGTGACACAAACAAAATATGTAGATAAGCTATCTGACACTTATCAGGAGGTGGGGAAACTTGCCCTAAGTGTTGTAAATCATAGGTATGGGTTGGGAAAGTATGCCAACATCCCGAGATCTCGGGATTTTTTGATCCCGAAAATCCCAGGGTTAATAAAACGGGATCCCGATAATCTTAAGTTTTTAAATAATGAAATTTCAGTCTGCTTTATTCCTTTTTTTTGTCCCTGCATTATTTTAGCTTTGCTCCGAAAGAGGTGTAACTTCAAATTCGCTCCCCTCCCCTCGCAAGAAACTTCCCGGGGTCTCGTTCAATGGCGTAAAATGTGGCGTAGGTATCTACCTGCACAGGTAGATACCTACGAGATTTGCAAACAAACATAGACCGCGCTAGTCTAGACTCTTTGGTTTCTCTAAGGTTATATTTTATTATTATTAAGCATATCGCAGATGTCCAAAAATTATTTTAAATGTACAGTTACATGAAACTTTTCTTTCTATTTCTGTTTTTAGTTCCTGTTTCCTGTTCCTAATTATATGTTTTATAGCCAAAGTTGATTTGGTTTGATATTTATTTTTCAAAAGAAAAATATTTTTTTGCGTTTTTTTAATAAAAAGAGTTTCAAAATGATTGAGGTATAATCTCAGGATCTAAATTTTTATCCAGGGATCTCGAGACGAGATCCCGATTTCAAAAATTGGGAACCCTAACTCTAAGCTAACAAGGCAGAACCCTCGCTATGCCCTCTCTTAATTCTAAACACTGAACTCTAAAGAAGACATCCTAAGCGAAAAATGATAAAGAATCGAACAAAAACAAAGCAATTTTTAAAACACGTTCTGAAGTTCGCAAAAAAAGTTTTTAAATGCGAAAATTGTATTAACGAAATATAAGAGTAAGAAGATTCGGTCAATAGTTTAGAAATTTCAACAAATAGGTACTAAATATAATTTGAGAGAATTGAGAATTTCTTTAGGGAGCTAATTCTCCTACACTATCTTGGCCTGCATGATCTTACTTTGCCGAAGGCAGCAGAACCTTTTCAGAGCCAACAAATAATCGTCTCACTTTCTCAACATTCATTTTACGAATCGGTGATTGTTACAACGATTTCTGATCATAGGTTAATGAAGCAGTACATTGAAATGGTGAAATATTTTAGATTAATTACAAACGCAAAACACGAACGAGGTAGTTCTAAATCAGTATAATACAAGGTCCGGCATAAAGGACGAACGAACGTTGAAATGGCTAGTACTCTATTAGGACAAGAGAGGTGGGGGAGTTTCTAGCATTTTGTTGCCAATTGGCATTATGGAACCGCGGATGGTGGACACAGCCATGCCAATAAGATGAACGTGAGCTTCATCACTCATGAAAAAATTGAGGATCTCATCTTGTTTAATAACTGCTTCCATGTCACGTGCGAAGTGCTTTAACCCAATGAAGGTCGACGAAACTGACGCTGTAGTCATGATAGACTGATTATTTCGGGCAAAATTGTCGTACCTGAAAACGCGGTACTCAACCATTCAAGGCTCAATAAAGGCCTGGTCAAACAGAGAACGCGGCGGTCCGGCGTTCTCTAACAAGACAATGGAACGCCGAACGCCGCGTTCTAGACCGCCGCGTTACAGCGTTCCATTGTATTGTTAGAGAACGCCGGACCGCCGCGTTCTCTGTTTGACCGGGCCTTAATGTCTAGTAACTAGTTACAAAATGGAAGAAACTCACGATTCGGACGGTACCCCCTGATGGAGGATGAGAACTATAGCCATTTCAAAAACGTCTGCCCTTTGTGCCGGACACTGTATAAACGCTCATGGTATCAAAGCTTCACGATTACTAAGCAATGTCATATAATATTAGAAGACTCAGGCATTGATTTGAAGAACCCAGTCATTAACTTGACAAAACTCACCAGAGTTGATGGCGGCACGCCATCGATTAATCACATCAACATTGCGCACAGCTGATGTCGTTAGCGATATTCATGACCAGCAGTCATAGAATCATCATCACAGATAATTGATACATGCCGAGCAGCTGTAGGTCGATATATACATTTTAACTGTGTTGATAATCAGCAAACATATTGCATCCAAGTACGGCAATGTGCAGAAATAGTAACCTGATAAATACAAAAATTGATGTATGATCTTTCATTATATTAAAAACTTATGTCGTTGGAGGAAGATTTATGTTGACGTTGCCTGATTTGATGTACGTTTTACTTCCCACACCGATAGGTATTGTGATCGCAAAAATTTTCGATTTTGAGATAATACGCTTTTTGGGCGTTTTATGATGTGTACATACCGAAAATCCACATCACTCATTTCCGTCGCGTCGGTCTGCCTGTCTGTCTGTCGCGTTTTTTTACCCTCGTAATCTCAGTAACCGCTGCACAGTGGGGTATTTGAATAATCTGGGCGGTCATAAGTCGATATCGGAAATAACAACGCAAGTAAGGAAGACTACTATCATAAGAAAGATGAGTCATTAGGTAGATATATAGTACATTTTTTATGCGTCATCCTTATGCTACTAATTAGGTACGAGCAGTCGAAGTTTGCTTACCGTTTTGAATGCACGATCTGTGAGCGACGTTCTTATTGTGGCTATTTTTAGAACAATTTTTATTTCATTCCTGTGGCCCGTAATAATACAATAATATGGAGGGTAGTGAGGCAGGTACGTGTTTATGTTTTCTATAGTATACTGATTGAAGTAAGTGCATTTTTAACTAGTGTTCCAATAATTGAAAGAATCGGAATTAATTTCGCGATTTTCTTCACATTTTCTGGAATTAAACACATATTAGTTGGACTTCCAAGTTTTTCCCGGCAAAGATTTTTGTTTCATAATAAGTCTAGACCTTTTGGTTTACATTTTTGTTGAAACAACCTTCTACTTCTCTCAACTTTGGAAACTATTATGAAAAAAAGTGGTATATTCGAACATCGTTTATATTGATACATGTTTCGTCTTTGTTTAATAAAAGGTATTTCGCTTATATTAGGTATTTCTCTCATTATAGGTCCATCGAACGTTAAAGTGTTGACTCGTAGAGAGTTATTTGATATCATGCAACATCAAAATTTACCGGATATGAGCGAAAAAATGGATTTCTTAGAAAATTATCTTCTTGAATATGATGATTATAATGAAGCAGAAATCAAACAAATTAAACATAATTTTTCATACTATAAGTCTGAATTAAAAAGAAGGTGGAATGCAGCTCACAGTATTGAAGAGAAATTCATTAAAAAAAATAATCAGTGGCTTGAAGGCAACTTCACGATTCCGAAAGCAGTGAATAGACCAGGTAGACCAGCAAAACCATTCAGTGAATTAAGTGAACGGTCCAAGCGGAGGAAAACCGAAAGTATGAGAAGAACTACTGATTTAGAAGTACTCACTCATGCTGCTCAGGTAAAATTAGAGGTTTCTGGGAGGAGGGATGCTGCTAAGGTGCTAAAAGAAATAACAACTTCGCCGACGAGAGCCACAAAATATAAAAAGGCATTTTCAAAAATACAGGCGACAGATAAAGAAGAGAGCCAAATGTCACCCTTACAAGCCTTATCCCTATATGTTGAAGCTAATCTTTCTAGAAGCCAATATAATATCATACGAAGCACTCACAAAAAAATATACCCTTCTTATAGTGCCTTACAACGAGCAAAACTTGACTGCTATCCAGATAAAGAGTCATTCAATGTCACAGAAGGTTTTGCTGAGATTAATATTCAGGCCCTATTGAATTTAACAGTAAGACGACTCTTAATGCATTTAGGTGAAACTGTGGATACACTAGATGAAGAGGAAAGACATTCTTTGATGATCCGGTGTAAATGGGGCGGTGATGGTTCTCATCAAACTCAATACAAACAAAAGTTTCAGAACGATTCTGATTCCGATGAAAACTTGTTTCAAAGTTCGTTTGTTCCACTGCAATTAATTTGCCTCATGAACCGCAAGATTATCTGGCAAAATCCAACACCATCATCACCACGTTACTGTCGGCCTATACGGATAAGGTTTGTCAAGGAATCCTCTCAAATCATCAACGAAGAGATCAATTCCATTAAAAATGCATTAAAGTCCTTGCAACCTTCTCAAATCATTCTCCAAGATAAATCTTTTTCTGTTCAACACACAATGATGCTCACAATGGTTGATGGCAAGATATGTAATGCAGCTACCAGTACATTATCAACAATGCGGTGCTACATTTGTGATTTGACATCAAAGGATTTCAACGATCTCTCGAAAACAAATGATGTGAAACCAGAAACCCTGGAATTCGGATTGTCAATTTTGCACGCCAGAATTCGCATATTTGAAAGTTTATTGCATTTAGCTTATAAGCTACCTATACGAACCTGGCGACCAAAAACACAAGAAGATAAAACTATTGTCAACCAAAGAAAATCATATATTCAAGAACAATTTAGAAAAAGACTGGGTCTAATTGTAGATGTTCCCAAGCCTGGATATGGAAATACCAATGATGGCAACACAAGCAGACGATTCTTCATTGATCCTGAGTTAGCAGCCGAAATAACTGGCATTGATGTCAATTTAATATTCCGTTTCAAAGTAATTCTTGAAACCATATCTAGTGGACACAAAATTAATTTGGATAAGTTTAAGAGTTATGCGATGACCACAGCAGAGCTTTATGTACAACTATATCCATGGTATCCGATGACGCCTACCATGCACAAAATACTGATTCATGGGCCCATTATAATTAAGCACGCTATACTGCCAATAGGTCAATTATCAGAGGAAGCAATGGAAGCCCGGAACCGACATTTTCGGCTTTTTCGCCAACAATTTTCGCGAAAATTCTCAAGAACTTCTTGCAACCAGGACATATTGCATCGGTTACTGTTGAGTTCGGACCCATTGTTAACAGGAATGAGATCCAGAGCCAAGAAAAAATCACAATCATTCATGAAAGAAACACTCGCAATGCTACTTCCTGCGGAACCTTGTATCGATGACACTATCGAAGAATCTGAATCCGAAGAAGATTATTCTGATCCTGAATCGTCCTCTGATTAAGAAATCCGTTTCTTATAACTAATTATCTGTTTATTATACAATCTGCCTGTTCAAGTACAATATCACAAAGTTTTTTATTAATATTGAGGAGTTTTTTCATAAAAAGTAAAAGCGAATCCAAATTGAAAATTACGTTTTAATATGCAAGTAAATCAATGTAGTCCGAAAAATCTGGTTTTGATATTTTCTTAAATCAGACCAAATGTCCATAATGGGAAGGATAATTTTCGAAAGCAACACAAAACCTGAATTTTTATGCTACCGTCAGAAAAAAAGCTACTTGATTTTAAGTAAAATGTATATTTTTCGGGAAACCGCGTATACATATTTAACAAATAATATCGGATGATGGCGATTTATGTTTTCGTTCATGCATTCTTTTTTTTTGAAGATTACTTTTTTTTCGTAAAATCGTTTCATAAATATAGATAAACTGCATGCATATAACCATTTTCGTTATTGAAACAAGGTCTCATTTATCAATATAAGCTTCATAGTCATCTTCTAGGTTGTTTGAGTAAACCTAGACCAAAAAAAAATTTTGGCCGCCCAGATCAGTCCAATACCCCACTGTGCGCTGCATGGATTGTGATGAAATTTGGGCAGCGTTATGCTGTGAGGTCGTAGTAGCTAATGCTCCTATAATTTTGAAAATCGTTATACGGGGGCGGAGAAATTAGCAAAAAACGAAAAAATTCAAATATGCCTCAAACTTTGTTTTTAGGCGTTTTAGGGGTTCCTGATCATTTTCTACTTTTTCTTGGTTGGGGGTGAATTTGGGGTGGTTGGGGGGTGGGGGGTTGTAATACTGAAAAATGTGAGGGACTTAGAATTTGTGATGTATACATACGAGTATTGTTTTAGATCGTTCGATATCGCGTAACGCGAAAATTGTTCAATTGATTTTAATGAAAATTTGACATAGTATTACTTCCAAGGCGAGGATGCGAGGATGAAAAACGCGTATGTTTTGGAAAAATCGGGTCAGTGGCGGCGCGGCAATAATAAAAAAACTAAAAATATAAAAAGAGCTCAAACTTTGTTTTTGGGCGTTTTAGGGGTCTCTGATCATTTTCTACGTTTTTTTGGGTGAGGGTGAATTTGGGGTGGTTGGAGGGTGGGGGGTTGTAAAACTGTAAAATTTGTTGTACTCATAATGGGTTGTCCATTGATCTGTGAATGAAAAACCTAGCAGCACTTTTACACTTTTTACGTATACATATTACGAGTATTGTTTTAGATCGTTCTATATTGCGTAACGCGAAAATTATTGAATTGTTTTTAATGAAATTTTGACCCAGTATTACTACCGCAGCGAGGATGGAAATTTTCCATTTTTTATTGGGTGGGGGGGTGGTTTGTAAAACTGAAAAAAATTGTTGTATTCATAATAGTCTCTCTATTGACCTGTAGAAGAAATACCTAGCGGCATATTATGCTTTTTTAGAACCATCCGAACATTGGCTTGCCTATTACCGAAACCAATTTTGTGATCTGTACATACGAGTTTTGCTTTATTTCGTTCTATGTATATTGCGTAAAGCGAAAATTATTGAATTGTTTTAATAAAATTTTGACACAGAATTTATTACCGCGGCGAGAATGGAAAACGACTCTGTTTTTGAAAAACCGTGTCAGTGGCGGCGCAGCAATAATCAAAAAACCAAAAACATAAAATCAGCTCAAACTTCGTTTTTAGACGGGTTGGAGGCTCTTGATCGTTTCGCATTGTCCAGTTGAAGCATGCAGAAAAAAACTGTGGCGTCCTGGTTCCTAAGGGGGGAGGCGCAAGAAGCTATTTACGAGAGTTTTTGTGTTGGATGATGTTGGGGATGGGAAATAATAAAATAGTATCATCATTATGTGTGGGAAGTACTGAGTCAATCAACTTGACTCCATTTTTTTATTAATATCACGTACATACTTTTTGTTCAGTACATGTATCTAATAGCCATCCTGCTGGCTTCGTAGCCAACAACTCTCCATCTATAGGTAGTCTCTCTTATTATAACAGCAGCGAGTAAAAAACGCATTAGCGAAAACCCGTTGTGAAATGTGTTCGTTTTCATGTTGCATGCTAATGCAAGTCGTATATTTTACGGGTAAACACACATTTAATATTTTTCATTTAGAGTACAGGGCTGAATGTATATCATAATTTATTGCCCGACTAACAGAAACATGACGTTCATGCAACATTTATGAATGTATTATCCATTTAAAAGTATTACAAGTCACGATACGCCTAATACCGAAACACTCATGAGGTGGTTGCCATGCTTATTTTCGTTTTCGATTTTTCCAATGTAACAGAAATGGATATCTGCGGGGATAACTTTCAGTGTAAAGTAACAGGGAGTGTAGGTCCAACGTTTGGCATGTCTTAGTATAACCAGTGCAGTGCGCACAACACCCTTGAGTGCCATTGAAACACTATTGAATCTTCCTCCTTTGGATCTGGTAATCCAAGGGGAAGCTAGAAAAACTGGGTTCCGTCTCTGGAGTCAGGGTAGCTGGACTTTTATGAATCCAGGCAAAGGACATTCGACGATTCTAGCAGAGTTGCATGAGGATTGTCCTATTTTGTTGGCGAGGAGCGATACAGTTTCTCCTACGCATCGCTTCAATCGCAAATTTACGGTGGTGTTTCCGTCAAGGGAAGAATGGAAGTCTAGGGAAAGACAGCTCATCGAAGGAGGAGGACAGGTCTGGTACACAGACGGTTCACTCGCTAGAGAGGGCTCGGGCTCGGGAGTCTACGGGCCCCGTACAAGACTTTCATTCCCTCTTGGGGGGCACACCACAGTATTCCAGGCTGAGGTCTATGCGATACTTGCCTGCGTAAATCGTATTCGGGAAATTGACGGGTCTAGGAGGCGGATTACTATCTGCTCTGACAGTCAGGCAGCCATCAAAGCACTGAGTGCTTGGAAAATAACGTCGGGACTGGTCCTGGAGTGCAGGAGGGCTCTTGACGACATCTCAGCTAAACACAAGGTATCACTGATGTGGGTACCTGGGCATGCTGGGGTAAAGGGTAATGAAATGGCGGATCATCTAGCCAGGATGGGATCCGGAAACAGTTTTGTGGGCCCGGAACCAGCCTTAGGACTGTCTGCAAATTTGGTTAGGAAAACAACTGGAGAGTGGATCCAGAATCAACACTCTCTGAGATGGAACAACATCTCTGGTCATCTCCGTCAGGCTCGGGAGCTATTAGCAGGGCCTGAAGAGAGAATAGGACGATTCTGTCTCTCTCTGGATAGGAGTAACTTGAGATTGTTAGCAGGCTTATTAACGGGTCACAATACCTTCAGGCGTCACTTGTTTGTGATGAGGGTGGTCAACGACCCAACGTGCACGTGGTGTGGTGAAGAGGAAGAATCCTCGGCACACATCCTGTGTCGCTGTGAAACCCTGGGTTATCACAGGCAGACTATGCTGGGCTCAAGAACCTTGGAACCAATAGAGATAAAACGGATAGGACCTAAGAATGTACTTGCCTTTGCCAAAAGAGCAGGTCTTAGGAACTAGCGCGGATAGAGGCGCAAAAGGGCCCATCGTGTGGCCTATGCACCAGCCACATTCCGTGCTGGATAGCCTCTGGTTCTCATTCATTCATTCAACAGGGAGTGTCCCAAAAGTCATGAGATGTTTTTTTTCCAAAATTTATTGGGTTTTACATTGATTGTACGCTGTTATCCTTAGTTGTTATTTTTTAGGGTTAGGTCGGCAATAAAACAAAAGCTTATTATTTTTTATCCATGCGACGTTTCGACTGATATATAGTCATCATCAGGTATCTATTAGTCGAAATGTCGCATGGATAAAGAATATTAAGAAGTTTTAGTTTTATTGCTGACTTAACCCTAAAAAATAACAACTAAGTTTGTCACAGCAGGTCAAGATCGTTACACAAACTACATTGTTAATATTCTCCAAAGTAATCACCTTTAACATCTACACATTTTTATACCGGCTTTCCCATACCTGGTAATCCACCTGGGAAGCCTCGAGGGCAACCTTGTTTAGAATCGTTGTCACAGCTTTTTAAATCTCCTGAACGCTATCAAGATGGTTTCCATTGAGCTGATTTTAGATTCTCGGTAAAAGATAGAAGTCGAGCGGAGCTAGATCAGGACTATAGGATGGCTTGGCGCACTGTCGTCATACAGCACCCAGGTAGCAGCGATGTCTTTTCGCACGGGAAGGAGACTCTTCCTTAATGTTTCCAGGACTTCTGCGTAGTACGATCAGTATTCAATAAACCACGAACATGATTGACATTTTCGTCGATTCTATTTGTTGAATACGTTCGTCCAGATCGCATGTAATCGTCCATCTCTTCCTGGCCCTTTTGAAACCTCTTCGCCCGCCTCGTGTACATAGCTCAAAGCTGTATACCTGTAACCTTCCTTAAGCAGTAGGTGCGTTTTGGTAGCAGTTTTTTTTGAGCTTGAACAACATTTAAAAACAGTAACACTAATCCAATGACGCTGACGCACTATTTGTTCAAAGCAGACCGAACCTGGATGCGCTGCGAATGTAAGGCTTGTTTCATGAATATAGTATGTTGTCCAAAAAAAGTTTGGTGGCTTAAACATTGCATACTCTGATAATTACTCTATCAGG
Organism: Callosobruchus maculatus; assembly: GCA_951848785.1. Taxonomy (NCBI): domain Eukaryota; kingdom Metazoa; phylum Arthropoda; class Insecta; order Coleoptera; family Chrysomelidae; genus Callosobruchus; species Callosobruchus maculatus. The sequence continues at coordinate 13,391,714 of CATOUR010000100.1, forward strand.
CCACTAGCTGCATTTAGTACACGTTTATTGGCGGTAATATTTTTGTTGCCCATTTTACACAAAAATATTATAATATTGTCATTGACCACCTGCTAGGCGCCTGTCGGATACTCCTAGGCCGGTATGCATCGTTAACCTTCCACACATCCTCGCGCCTTTGAATCGCTGGCGATTCTCTGATCTGACGTTGTCGGTTGGTAAAGTATCTCGAGGGGTTCCCTCTAGGTATGGTGGAGAAATTTGTAAATATTTATGGTTGACACTATAGAAAGAGACCAATAACCATATATTTTTGCCCTTATGCTTTTACTTCTATAAGTTATTTTGAGATGATAGCAATGAGTATATCAATACTTAATGCAAATACTAGCACAGGGTGTCCCAAAAGTCACTAGCTGATGTCAAAAGTCAATAACTTCGGGCACATTGACTTTTTGTGTAATCATTTCAGATTTAGAAAATAGAATCTTGGGAGATTTATCATGGAAAAAGTCACTTTTGAGTAACGAGTCGCTATCGTGGAATTCCACCTTGAACATTCGGAGTGAAATCAAATTTTAGCAGCCGTGATGCAAAATGCACTAAAAAGAACAAGAATGTGTCAAGCAGAAAAAGGAAGGCATTTGAAGAATCTAATTTTTAGGAATTAGAAAAAAATATTTCCATTAGTTACTCTAATTTAGCTAAAAAAAAGAGTTGAATAAAAAGTATTTAAAAAGGTATAAGCATTTTGAATCAGATAGTGACTTTTGGGACACCATGTATTTGTTGTTTTCATATACCCGATATCTATCTATATCGTTTTATTTTCATTCTTATTTCATGTCAACATATAGTTTTTGATCTTTATTTATTTATTTTTATATTACATTATATTATACAAAAAATATTTCCATTAGTTACTCTAATTTAGCTAAAAAAAGTGTTGAATAAAAAGTATTTAAAAAGTTATAATCATTTTGAATCAGATAATGGCTTTTGGGACACCATGTATTTGTTATTTTCATATACCCCATATCGATCTATATCGTTTTATTTTCATTCTTATTTCATGTCAACATATAGTTTTTAATTTTTATTTATTTTTATATTGCCTTTTATTCTTCAGACAGTACATCTCACCGAAACCTTTAATGTAGGTTAACGCTGGGATAGGACTGCAGAACTGTTTTACTCGAAGGAGATGTCCTTGAGAGTTTTGACGCTTCCGTTGTATATTGTACAGGATAATGTATACTTCAGACAACTTTCTTTGCTAATCCGCTCACACACTTTCAACGAGCAGTATGAATGCTCAAAACGAGCTTTAACGTATTTCCTGAAGAACGAAGCGGACTTACCAACATGTCTACATATACATATAAAATCAGAGACGAAGATCGTTTTGCCAAACGACGATACGCCCAGCGTGCCCTTCCCCGGCGTTCTATATAAAAGACGAAGAGCAGCATAGAAAATCTCCGAGAATGGAAAATGGCAGGGTCGAATCGAGGAAAAGCTTAACAATAATGTCATTGAGCTATCTATATCGCTCGTTTTCGGGAATCACACGGAAGGACGTCTTTTTGTTCAACATCAAAGTGATAGTGATAGTTCACGTTATTCGACATCGAGCATTATGGCTGAGTATTTGGTAAAAAAGGAAATAATAATTTCGGAAGGATAGGGACCCCTTAAGGCTACATTTAAAAAAATTAGGCATTCCCACTTGAAAAAAGTTAATCTACAGACTTCTCCAAGCTCAGGCGTAATTCAAATTTGACTGCCTAGCCTAAGCTGACGCATTTCATGCTTAGTAAATATACGGCAAGTTACAGCCTTCTAAATTTTATATTCACTGCGATATTTAATTTGCCGTATCATCATCATAGTCACAATGTCTTAACAGACATGTTGTGTTTCGTCGTATCCACCCAGCGTATAGAGGGACGGCCACGGCGCCGCCCACTCGGGGCATGACCCTGAACTACAAGTTTCTCCATATTATCGCTTCTGTGTATATGTCCGAAAAATATAAGCATTCTCGTCGACACAATAGAGGATAGACTCATTGAATTACAGAGCTCATCCAGTATGGAAACGTGAGTTCGATGAACGGTATAAGGAACTCTCAGCATTCTCCTCCACGTCTACATTTCAAAAGCATCTATACGAGCTCGATCTGCCTTTTTAGCAGTCCAAGTTTCCGAGGCATACAAAAATATGAACCCAAGAGACTGAACCAGCGACATTTTTGTAGCTTTTCTTCCTTATAATATCTACTTATACTGAAGGTGGCGACTTGTACCTAAACGATTCGCTTTAAGTCCCATGTGTGATACATAAAGTCACACTAGAATTCACCTTGTATAACATGAAAGTATTTTTAAAATGTAGCCTTAATGGGTCCCCATCCATCCGAAATTATTATTTTTCTTTTTCATCAGATACCATAATGCTCCGTATCGAATAACGTGAATAACCCGATATAGTTTCTGCTGGGCACATTTTCTCGTATCATCTCTCAAATCGATTTTTAAGAAACTTTCATAGGAAAGAAGGTAATACAACGAGCGCCACGAGGTTTTGAGAGTTATGGAAAATGTATTCGTATATGAAGCCGAAAAGTTTGGAAAAGTAAATCTATTCTACAGGTTTATAGGCGTGTTTGATAACAACAGTTAATTAACTGGGCGCCTAAGGCAAATTATCTGCCTCCATTTTCTTTCTTTTTATTTGCGCGAAAAATCTGAATACATTACAAAAAATCCGGTAGTAAAAAATTCATCCGGATGACATTTTCCTTAATGTTCTCATATTACGGCTCTGTGGGCAGCAAACGTGAAGAGACATTTAAAATCCCGAGTAGGAAAGATTTCGCCTCTATGTATATAACAGGCGGAAATGGTCGGAAACAAGAAAACATTACACGGTCGAGTGAAAATTTGTGTCGAGTTCTTTTCCTGGCGAATAAAGAAGAAAGGACGTATGTCGACAAAATAATCCTATGGAACGAGAACAGTACAGATGTGGTTGCCATTGCTTCTTTCAACTAATAAGCCTATTAGAAAGAACTAATAGTTTTAATTGCGGGACGTATAAAATATTTTTTGTATTTTCATATAACAGGAAACAATACTTATGTGTGAGTGAGCATTAGTGATCGAGCAAATAAATAAATATCCATCTTGCAGAAAATTATCAAGGTTATACATAAATTATAGATGAAAAATTTAATGTTTTTCGGTCAATTATTTGGTTATTGGTACCACCAGCATGGTATCCAAGAAAAGTTTAAAACAAAAGCTTATATAATTAAATGATTTTCCGCTTGGAAAATATTAAATACATTAAAAGTTAAAAGTTTTGCGATACTTTGAGTATTTTACACAATAATCTTATTTTTTCACTTATTTGTCATCCTCGTAACTTGATACCCTGCGGAAGCGGTTGAATCAACGTAAATTATGTTAGATACAGTTCTTGCTTAAAATTTGAGAATTGAAATGTTCAATAATATACATGGTGACTCACCGAAAAATGAAACTTTTAGCTTAGCAGACATTTAGAAACTATAAAACATTCGTTTGGATTCCTTTTCGATACATTTTAACACACCAATCGATATTTTCGGAATGATTGTACAACAGTAGACCTCAGAAACTCTACTTATTTGTTTGCTAGGTCGATTAGTGTATGAAATTTTAGTTTTACTGTTTGAGACAAACAATAACATATTAGGTTATAAAAAACATACAGGTCATCTTTGAGTTCTTTAATTATTTTTAAAAGTACTAAATTTTTTTGTACGTCAACCCTTAAAACTCACCCCAACTTTGTTTTTTCAAATAGCAACAAATAGTTTTTCCTACACAAACTTAATCCTTATTTTATTTAAAATCTTGGAGTAACATTGATTTTATACGCAAACACATTTTTTCGTAGTCATAAGCATCAGATAAATAAAATAAAGATTTGTTTGTGACATAATATTTTCACAATAAAAAAGGATAAACAACACTTTTTTTTCCGTTTCTTCTTCTTATTTTATTTATATTATGCTTATGATTTTGCGAAAAAAATTAGTTTGCTTATAACATCAAAGGCACCACAGGATTTCAAGTAAAATAACTTATGTAGGAAAACCTATATGGTGCTATTTGGAAACAAAAAGTTGGGGGTCAGTTTTCGGGGATAACGCTTCAAAAAAACGTTTTGAATGCATGGTATGATAGACCCTGTTGTAACTTTAGAATAATAACTCAGTGAATGCTTGAACCGTTGTTGGTTACGTAAATTTCATGTGTCAAGGAAATTCTAGGACACCCAGTATATTCAGACACGATATCAAATAGACGGAACCTAATAAAAAAATATATCTTTTAATTAATGTGTTGTGATATAACGTTTCGCACAACTGATAAAAGCACAACAACAGAGCTTCAAATACGCCTATTCTACTTTGTTAAGAAATAAGGAATGAAAAAATGAAGTATTAGCTATTAGGAAAAATATCATCAGGGATTGCGGACAAAATGGAGGCAGCCGATGAAGAGATTTCAGATTACAGACAAAATACCTCGTCTCTTGAGCGCAGAACTATACTATGCCGAAATTATCGTATTTTGCTATTTAAACGCCTACGCATCTATTAAAGATCACCAAATTTACTGCAGAAGTTCACCCTGAAGGGGGATACTAAATTCACAAAATTCAAACTAGTCTATTTTTTCTGTGTTGGGGATGTGCCGTTTTTGAGATAGTATGCACTGATAATGGACTTACGCTAGTTCTGCTTTCGCATGTTTGGAGGAAATACACTTTACCAGAGAACAGGTGTATTCTGATCTGTAGTATGTGAGTTAGTATACCACCAGTGGCGATGGACTTGTCCTAATACATACTATGTCCGTCATTTGCTATAACATAGAGATTACCCCAATTCCAAGTAATGCACGTTATAATCAGTTATCTGATATGGCTATACAAATTTCATCAAGAAGTTTTTCAGTTTACTTTATCTCAAAAACAAAAAAAAAGCTTCTCCTGTAAAATTTACATTTTGTGACTTGGCATATTTCTGCTCTGAGGGGACGATCTACTTGAAATGAATGTTTCGGACATTCATAGACCATTCACCATTGAATTTGCTTTAAGACCTCTTTCGGGGATCATTGTTAGTAGGGCACAGAATAAACAGGCTTGGCATTTATTGAAAATTATAATACTAACTACAATTTCTGAGAACGCTCAGAAATATACAAAATGCCTCGCAAATTTCAATAGTTCTGCAACCCCAATGTGTATGCACAAAAGTAAAATATTTGTAGTGGTTAGGTATATGCTCCTTTTTACTTCCCACACCGATAGGTGAGGGGAGTATTGTGATCGCGAAAATTTTCGATTTTGAGATAATACGCTTTTTGGGCGTTTTGTGATGTTTGTCTACATAATGAAAATCCATATCACTTATTTCCATCGGTCTGTCTGTCGGTCTGTCTGTCTGTTCACGTTTTTATAGCCTCGTAATCTCAGTAACCGCTGCATGGATTGTGACGAAATTTGGGCACCTACATGCTATGGCTTCGTAGTAGGTAATGCTACTATAATTTTGAAAATCGATACATGAGCGGTGGGGTAATTAGCAAAAAAAAAATATCAAATATGTCTCAAACTTCGTTTTTAGGTGTTTTAGGGTTTCCTGATCATGAGGGGTTGCAAAACTGCAAAATTTGAGGTATTCTTAATAGGCTGTCCATTGACCTGTGAGCGAAAGACCTAGCGGCATAATACACAATTTTAGGTCCATCCGAACATTGACTTTCATATTACTACACCAAGGGACTTAATTTTCTCATGTATACCTATTACCTACATACAAGTATTGCCTTATTAGACCATTCTCTATTGTATAACAGTAATTATTTAATGGACTTTAATGAAATTTTGACACGCTATTACCACCATGGCGAGGATTAAAATTTCGGATGATTTTTAGAAATCAAGTCAGTGGCGGCGCAGGAATAATAAAAAAATCTAAAAAATATAAAAACAGCTCAAACTTCGTTTTAAAGCGTTCTAGGTGTTCCTGATCACTTTGTACTTTTTTGGGGGAAGGGGCGAGGGTAAAATTGGGGTGGTTTGGGGGTAAAGGGTTGTAAAACTGAAATATTTATGTTTCACTCATAATTAGTAGTCCATTGGCCTGTGAAAGAAAGACCTAACGTCATAATACACGTTTTCAGGTCCATCCGAACGTTGCTTTGCCTATTATAGAAACGAAGGGTCAGTGGCGGTGAAGCAATAATAAAAAATCTAAAAATGTCAAAATCACTCAAACCTCATTTTTATGCGATTTGGGGATTCCTGAACTTTCTCTACTTTTTTTTAGAAGGGATTAAATTAGGGTAGTTTGAGGGAGGGGGTTGTGAAACTGAAAATCTTGTTGTATTCGTAGTGGTATAATATAAGCCTGTTGTTAGGTATTCTGGGTATCTCAGGTAATTTACTGCTTTTTTTTAGTAGAATTGAGCCGAAGTAGGATAGGGGTCTCGGATAGGGTGGTTACGAAACCCTGGAACACTTTTCATTGCCCTTTAAGGACACTGATAATATAATCGATTTTTAAATATCGGAAAATCGGCATGCCATGTGTTTAGGATACCAGTTGAACATAACAATAAACTGTCATCCTAGTTCGTACGGAGAGAGATGGAAGAAGCTATTTACGATAGTTTTTGTGATGGATGTTTTTTGCGAGCGTGCAGGCGATGATTTGGTTGCACGGGGAGCTCAGACTATAGCTTCGTGCAATGGAAAAATATAAACTGGTATCACCGTAATGTGTGGGAAGTACTGAGTCAATCAGCTTGACTCCATTTTTTAATGTTTTATGCTAGCATAATGTATGCAAATGTTACAGAGAATGTATAAATAGAGCTGATATATATTTATCGAAGCGAATAATAGCTCTAGCTCCCCTGCTATTTATAATAAATGCACCTATATTTATTATTCCTCATAATCGTGTAAATATTCCGGTATGAGCTTTAATTTTAATGCGTGCCAAATATACACATAAATATAACCGATCGACATATGACAGTGCTATCCGATTGAATTGACAGAATTAGATCTATCATCCTCGAACCATATTATCAATTTATTATCAACTCAATCTGAAGTCGTTGATTATTCAACAGATTGGTAACCATATATCATCGCCGCAACATATGGTGCGTTAATTTCAGGTATTATGTTGTATTACATGTATTGCTACTTGCTATTTGAGCCAGTAGTTAATTTTAGCGTGATAATTGCATTATGTGGTGGGGCGCGGGGAGGTGAAGTGTAATATTGATATTGATAGATATATGCTTTTTTGGAGTGATTATGAAAACATAGATAATTGAAAGGTATAGCAGTATTAGCAGTGCTTTAATAAATCCATAAGTAAAGAGTGCTATACATAAAAACGGTTTAAGGAACGGTTTGTTTTATTCTTACAATTTCCGAGATTTTTTGTATATTGCAAGCAGTCAAAGCTTTCTGAGGCTTGTTATTAATCATGCACCGTCGGATTACCATAATACCCTAAAAACGCTGGCGAAGACAAACAAGTTAACATTATCATGGTGCCTAGTCGCATATGAGTAGGTGGGAATGAGAGGGCTGACAGCTGTGCCAAAGAAGGTGCAGAACTCACTCTCATCTGGCCAGAACCAGCATGTGGTATATCCTACAATATGGTATGGATAGCTGTCACCAGATGAGTGTTAAATGAGCACCAGACGCGCTGGGACAGAGTGGTGGGGAATGTTCAGTCCTTGGTTCAGTCTAAGAGAACGCTGAGGGGACCATTGTGTTCAATACCACAGACGCTCTCATATTGAGCAAAGAGGAAAGGTGGTTGGATTTATAACTGGCCACTGGCAGGAAGTTATGATGTGAAGCAGAGCAAATAGCTAAGCACGGTATCTTCGATTGCCTGCCTTGAGTGAAAGCAGGAGCTTCTATCTGAATGTAGGCCAGGAGGGAAGATAGGGGCGCATAGTACAATGCATTTCAAGGTTCGCAAATGACTTAGGATGGGACTCTGTCTGATTCCTTTGACCGGTAGTGCACAATAAGCCTTAACCATAACTGAACCCTAACCCCCTCACTACTAAAAAGCCATGCAGTCAATCTTCCGATTGGAAGAACCAGGAATTTTTCTTCCAGGATTCCCTACCTTTAGCCGCGTTGCACAGTCATAAATATTGAAAACTGAACTCAAGTTTTAACGTCTATGATGTCGATGTCATCATAATGACAAGCTATAAAAATATGTAAGAGTCATATTCATAGCTGTCTCTTGAGTAATACTTAAGGTTCGCTTAAGTAATACTCAAGGAATACTTAAGAGACCCTCAAGTGTGGCCTTCCTTATGTATCTGTTTCCTAGACAACATCTAGGATTCTGCGGGATTCATTTGGCGAGGTTGTCATATTTCAAATATAAGTCAATTTGTTATGCCTTTGCCTACGCATTTTCACGTTTTCTATTTTCCTTTTGTTTTGTGCCAGTATTTCGTGTTTTGTGTCGAACATTTTTCAGGATGTGACAGAAACTGACAATACTGTACTCAAAAACTAAACTACAAAGATTGAATTTCTGAAATAGATATTCTGGAACATGGTAAGTAGGTTATATTTTCATACCCGTAATTTAATTTTACACAACGTTTTGGCATACAGGCATCTGGCATCTCTGAAGTTTCAGTCTTCTATTTTCAATCGTTTCGGAAGTTTGTACAAGCTTTTACAAAAATATGCCTTTTGATGCCGTCACTGATGCATAGCAAAATATAGTCTTTGGACTCTTATAAACCTACGAAAGTAAAGTCCATATTTGCCCATTCACTGTGAAAATATAAATACGGTTGTGGAATTTTTAACTTTCGTTTTATTTCAGTTAATTTTTGCTTCTGTGCGTTTAGAACAACGTATATCTGAGATTAGTCTAACTACCGGACGCAATAATAACGCTGACAAGACTTTGTGCTTGTTTTTCAAGCCTTGCTGAATCCACTATCATCTCTAAATCGGTCAAAATATTGACGTTTAAGATATTAGAACATAAGATAAATAATTTATGTAAACCTTTTGCGCGTGATTGGAAGACTGTAAATAAGTGTAAGACTAACCTCTCAAATAAGAATTTTGACTGATTAAATGTCACTGAGAAAATAGATTTATTAAGAAACCAAAATGCTGACAAACCCAGTTTGTAGTAATAAGCGAGGTCGTCCTCGCAATCATTTTTCAGAATAAAAATACCGTCAAAAAACGAGTTTCAGTTATTAAAATAATGTAGTATTCATAATAGGCTGTTCATCGACCGGGCGGGCGAACGATGATTTGTTTACCAGCGGGTTCTCAGACTATAGCTTCATACTATGGGAAAATAATAAACTGGTGTCACCATGATGTGTGGGAAGTACTGAGTCAATCAACTTGTCTTCATTTTTTCTATAAAGAAGCCTTTATTATTCAATCTTGACTGATATCCTAAATAAATAATTCCTAAAACCTGTATGAGTACTATTATAATATCCACCATCACACATTTTACAACTTTTGTATTCAACATTTCTTTTTCTTCTTTTTTTGCAATATCTATAAATAAGAGAGGTATACTACTGCGCGTAATAGTTGACTCACCCTGTACAAAAACGGTAATCACTAAAGGTCGTATTCATAATGAATAAATACTTAAGGGTCCCTTAATACTTGAGGATTCCTTAAAAGTAAGGTTTTGTGTTTCGACGGCTACTTGAGAGTCCCTCACGTAAGGCTCCCTTGAGTAATACTCAAGTAACAAAATTTCAAAATGATATGTCAACATGACATTTCGTTGCAGTCAAGGCGATTTTGTAGGTTAATTTTGGAGTACGGTGTTGTCAGTTTCTGTCACATCCGAAAAAATGTCCTTCTACCACAAAACACGAAATACTGACACAAAACAAAAACATAACAGAAAACACTTAGACAAGGAAAGAGAGAGGACGGAACCCGCGACTGACATTTCTGATACCAAATGGCACCAAAGCGCTATTCCCAGTGGCGTAACTAATGGGATTAACGTTCTGGTTGAGCTATTTGTAGAAATAATCTTTTTCAAATAAAATTTAATGAAATATTGTTATTCAGGGTTTCTATATGGCCAATTTCGCCATCCACAATTAAAACTTAAGTGACTAACATTACCGTAACCGTGATTTTCATTCGACTGCTGTTTTGTGGCCAATAATATATAAAAATTGATAATGTATATATTTTATTCAGTCATGAACATGTTATGTTCATTTGCAGTATATGACTGATGGAAGACACGATTATACTTCTACCCAGAAAGAAAAAAACTGCTTGTAGTTTGTAGTAAATCAATTTTTTATTATTAAAGAACACATAATACCTATAGTACATTTATATTTATTGACATTATGTTTATATATAAAATACTGTCTATTACATACTGTAAACAGAAGCAGCAATAAAACATTTTTGTTATTATAGATTAGCTTACGAGATTGAGGAATTTGATGCCTTCAATCTCGGAGTCCCCATATGCAGTAAAAAAATCTACTTGCTGTTACGCTGTTACTTGCTGTTTGTAGTGTGTAATGAAGAGCAGTATTTTTAATTACTCCAACGAGGCTTTTTTATACATAACTTCTTTTTGCGACGGTGGCAATAATTAATGAAAAAGCTGGGGGGTTAAACATAAAAATTATCTCAGACATGAAATAAAGTAAGTTTTGGGCTAGAAATACAAAGGTCCTTTAATCTTATCCAAAATCAAAACATTTACAAAATTAGAAAATGACTCGTAGATTAGCTAGTAGTAAATAAAAACGAACAATTCATTCAATATAGGTGAGGTCCTATAACTTACATAGAAATTACAACTCTATTTTATCACTTAACCCCTTGCTTCCAGTAAGTTCTAATTTATTGCAGTTATGTATTTACTTATGGGGAAGTTTGGGTGAAACTCAGTATTGTGTGCTTCAACAAAAATAATTTTTTTGTAGGAACGTGGCATTTCGCTTGCTCCTACAATTGATGGCAGTCAATATTACAGTCACGAAGGTCAAAAACTACCAATATTTTACTGCCCTTTAAACAGAATCATTTTTGTTAATTGGCTCCGAACTGGATTGTCCTGTTGTGATCGAGATTTTACAATAAAATGGATTCTGATATTTAAGTATTTTGTGCATACAGCTTTTATTAAAAAATATATATGATTTACATCATTTTCTAATACGTGACGTTCTAAGCAGCTGAAAATAGGGGTGCCTAGAAAACTTATATTATTTATTATTTTGCTTATCAGCAAAGGTACAAAATGTTTGGTGTGAATACAATTTTCATTAACTCTCAGAAAATGTTCCGATTTCAAACATATCTTGATAACATCATTTGATGGGTAAGTCAGACCGCCGTGGCTTTTAAATTCAATTAGGGAATTGAGAAACCGATCTCTAGTACCAATCAATGCTGTGACACATGTTTCACATTTTATTGTTTTTTGTAATTGGTGCGAAACATAACCAGCAATATATTGCACAATTTGGGATGAACATTCACTTATCACAGGTGCATTCATGATGTAGTCATGATCCTTCCAAATAGTTTCTAGATCATCAGAAGGCTCATTTATGTCTATTAAACTATGGTTAGATAAACTACTATTAATTACATCTTCAGACCTTACATTTTTTGTAGAACTACTTAGAATAGGGATTTGATCTAATGGAATACAGTTACCCATACCGCCCTCTCTAATTTCTGCTCGAACCAGAAGCCTTTTGTAAGCAGCTAGAAACTGTCGAGCGGTTGGGTTATTATTCCAGCCACCTCTTGATCTAATTGACGAAAAGAATAATTCTAAATGATCTTGACTAATCTTATACAACGGAAGGTACAGTAATGTTTTTCTCTCAGAAACAAGTTCTTTGTACAATCCTAAAGAACTTGATAATGAAATTATTAATCCAATAAACCCAGTTTTTCTGTTAGACATGATTACTTGCTCATTATTAGATAATTTCAACTTTGAAAGATAAAAAATTGCACTATTGATAAATTCCGCAGATCGATCTATATTTTTTTGACATAATGCTTTTTTATAACCTGGTGCTACTAGGGTTCTGCTGTTTAAAATATCGAAAATGCTATTTACAATTCTAATAAATTTAACTGTTGCCTGACTACCTTTAAAATCCTCAAGATTCAGCTTTTTTTCGCAATACTCAATAGCTACTGATGCACTAAGTAACTGAACTGCAAGCCGAACCTTCATTTTTTGTTTGAAAAAAATAATATGAGCGCGACGTAACTTATTCCCTAAATGTAAGCCCTCGCTAGTTTGCAGCTTCTCTAGAAGCGCTATGTATTTCCATTGAATAAAATTGTTATCACAATCAATTAGGATTTTCTTTTCACCAAATGCATTGCGAACAAGTTTTATCATATGACATGGATCATAAAAAATATATACATTGTGATCTGTAACTCTGAAACTTGTCTGTATATTTGAAATGTTAAATAAGAATCCAAAGTTATGACACATAGCGGTATTAGATGGAGCACCATCGAATGTGATTGACATAACTTTGGCTCCCGTATCTTCAATCAGATCGATGCATTGAGATACAATTGAATGTTTTTGACTGCCATTCAAAGAATCTGTAAGAAAGTAACCGACAGGTAATTTCCAAGTTCCATTGATGCAAACCAACATTATAACAAAAGCTTCTTTGGCTAAAGCATTAGAGTCATCGTTTAAATTTGTACCACAGTTCACATAACCATGGAATTTTTTTCCATCCCATTCTAAATGTTTCCGTATGGCTATTTCATCGATAATTAATGAACAAATTATTGGTCTGTCAGATGATTGAACCTTATTTCTTAAGGTATTTATTGATTCCTTGGTAAAACCAGGCTCAGCATCCACATTCTGAAACCATTTAGCAATAGTTTTGCTATGCGGGAGACAAGTGTCAAAAACATCTCTCACATAGTTGTATGCCTTTGGTGAAAAAAAATTTAATGTCAGGGCAAATTTCCTAAGTTCAGGTGAATATTGAACATTTCTCCCCATTTTTCTGTTCAATATTTCTATGTTAACCTTGCTCATATTTTGAACTAAAACTAAATTTTCTTGAGATAGTAAATTTTGTCGCTCTAATTCCTCAGCAATTATTTTTAAAGAGGCTACTTTTTTGTGTGCTCTTTTCAGTGATTGACCAAGGGCACGGATTTTTTTCGTTTTTTCCTTATTCTTATCTTTTTGCAGCAGCAGTTCTCTTCTAAGTTTCTTTTTCCGGGGAGAGTCGTCCTGTGCAGCCAGAGCTGAGGTTGATGGCGATGGTTCTGGATGAACATCACGTTCACGGGGTCTTTTTCTTTCTTTTGCCTAAAATAACAGAGCTGTATATTAGACAATGTTTGAAACATTATTTCCGAAAGAAAGACAGAACAAATTAATTTATGATTTAAGTAGATGTGAATGAGTGACTGAATCTTATAGGAAAAGTGACAGTAACATTTTGTTTTGATTTCGTATCGAGTAAACACACCTAAATATAGTTGTTTAATAATGTAACTGTAACACAAGAAATTATTACATTTTTGAGGTTAGCTGCCTTTTGATTTTCATAGCTATCAATTTTTAAATGGTTATTCAGCCATTCGTAATCGTATTTCTCCTTACTTTATTGCACTGTTTATTTTGGAAACGTCATCACTAATACTCAAATATAAAACCAAATTTGAGACCATAAATATAGAATATAGGCATAAGGCATAAGAATGATTTTAAATTAATATCACACCCAAATCATAACTCATTAATGATCCAATTATATACAATGGAGTGAAGATTTATAACAAACTTCCTCCTCACAGGTTTTAGTGAATATCCCAAAAGTTTTGTTTGTTATTATATAGCTTTGTCAATAAGAATCTTGTAAATTCTTAGACTATAAAGTATATCGATCTATCTATCTATCCATCTATCCATCTATCCATCTATCCATCTATCCATCTATCCATCTATCCATCTATCCATCTATCCATCTATCCATCTATCCATCTATCCATCTATCCATCTATCCATCTATCCATCTATCCATCTATCCATCTATCCATCTATCATAATCCTAGAATGTTTATTATTTTAATATTGATTAAGCGTAGACAATGTAAGCTAGGAATTATAACTTACAATTTTTGGACGTAAGTATTCCGGAAGCTCGTCAAATATGGTGGGGACTGCTCCTTTCAGAAGATATACTTTTTGATTTGTTTGATGAAGGAAATTCTGTTCAAACTGCTTAGAACAAAGCCTATCGTTGCTTGTAGGCTTCCAACCTTCGATCCTCATATTTTTGATCCATAAATCATGTCTAGGAAGATCTTTAGGAAACCTGTCGAGGAAGAAAGAAAATTAATTTTATTATTCATACAACTACAAATAAAGGCCACCCTTGAAATGCACACCTTGTATAAGGGTATTGGTATATTATATATTACAATGCAAAGTCATAATATTTCTATTCAAAATGTAAGCTATAATAGATACGCCACTGGAAAACTGATTGTATTTGAACCAAAAAATCCCTTAAAAACATAATTTTTAGACTTTACGTGCTCAAAAACATTATGATTCGCATGTTAGTGGTACATTCCAAATTATATTTCGGATACACATATATCTTTGAACTAGATATCGAGATATTTGCATGAATTTCGGATACACCAAAAAAATAAGATCATAAATTTACCTGTGAAAAGTGATTCCTGGCTCCTTCCTGCTGCTGTGGCTTTTACAACGGTAAGCTGCACACCCCACCATTACGCTCACCACAATATTTCACAATTATTGGTCTTAAAAACGTTAAATATCGCAAAAAACACCACCTTGACACTACCGTCAGTTTTCCACCAGCATTTTGACAGCTATTCATTTTCGGTATCAGCTAATCCATATAGCATCAAATGGGCGTGCGGTATCCCCTCTCTTTCCTTATCTAAGAGAAAACATAACAATACGTAGGCATATGCATAATAAATTGACTTACATTTGAAATATGACAACGTCGCCGTCTGGTAGACGTTGTTTAGGAAACAGATACACTATACACTGTTACACTAGGAAAGCCACATTTTTGAGGGTCCCATTTCTCAAGTATCCCTTGAGTAATACTGAGTAATACTGAGTAATACTCAAGGGATACTTGAGAAATGACTATGCATATGGACCTTAATGTTTGAATGTTTAACACACGTATGCACCGTTTGGCGATTTTAATCCTAGTTCCCTAATCACGTTTTGCTAATCTTTGGCATCTAGCCATGCATCGTCAACAGATTAACTAATCCAGATTGGAGATACGACAAGGTTCTGTTCGCAAGATTGTTTTGACAGTGACAGTGTCAAAATTGTCAGTTTGCGGTGCATAGTAAAAAAAATCTAATCCAGGTTTACGTAACTAATCGCGCAACTGACTTACGGTGCATACGGGCATAAGAGAGCAAGAATTTCTACAGATAATGGAACGGTTCAAGAAGACGCCTCAAGAGATCTACAAACCCCAAGTTTACAAAAATGATATACCCAATCAGATTATCAAATAGAGTGTCTGCACTGTGAAAAGATAATTACGCCGACCAATTATTTTGTAGGCGTAAACTTTATTACTGGAAACGTTATAATTAGCAATCAACAAAAACCAAATTATATATTTGTTTTGTTCATATACTCGTATGCCTACAAAATAAATATTTAACAACAGTCACTTTCATGTCTGCACACATTAATTTAACAAATGTTATGACGTGAAAATATGGTGTTATATTTAGAAACCGATCCCGTAAATTATAATGTAGCGGTAGTTATTTATTAAGCTTATAACAGTCTCATAAAATTATTACACGAAAATTGCTGTTTTTTATTATGTACGGTTGCCCGTTCGTACTTATTAACAACTGTTTTATGCCATGTAATATTTACATCCGAGAATTTATTGCTTTCGATATATGGGTATGTACTAGCATAACATTCTGCTGTTGACATTTTATAAATGTACTCATATACGTGTACTGGTTGTCAATGACATCTGTTACGTAATTGATACTGCAGCATAAGTTAGAGAGTGAGGCAACAGATGTCCACATATGAAATGAAAGTATATATAGGACTACAAAATTCAAAAAAGTCACTGATAAACTGACTAAACGGCGTCAAAATTCCAATACAATCAAGCTAGTACTTTCTGAATTGTAGGTTACAGGATTCTCACGTGTAAGATATATAATCAGTAAAAAACTGAAGAACACGTTTTTAAACAACATCGGACTAAACAATTGAAAATAATCTTTAAAATAAGATTTAAACAATAATTGTACTCGCTTCGGTTGAGAAAAAAAAACGACGCGTTTTTCACAATAGCATATTAGTATTTCTAGTCTAGGCCTAGAATGCCGGAGACGCTGGTTCGAATCCAGCCGGTACCCTTCATTTTTCCGATTTTTCTATGAACCAAATGATTGAATTTATCTCCCTCTTGCGGAGTAAGCAAGCACCTTCATTCCATGGAATCCTGGCCGACTGAGGAGTCGTTGTTTCAGTAAGAAAGAGAGCTGTCGTGCAAATAGCGGTGGGAGATCCAAACTCACGCAACAGCCGGCTAGATTTCTCTGGATGACTGAAATACATGGTTCGCAGAGAGATACGGGGGAGTGGTGGGGGTCGACGGATTCGATACCATGTCGTCGGCGTTGTGGATCGGCTATATTGAGGGGCACCGTAGTATAGTTGGTAACGCGTCGGCCTAGAATGCTGGAGACGCTGGTCGAATCCAGCCGGTACCCTTCATTTTTCCAATTTGTCTGTGAACCAAATGATTGAATTTATCTCCCTCTTGCGGAGTAAGCAAGCACCTTCATTCTGTGACATTTTTCTTGCACTAATAAACTTACTGCTCATGCCTAAAAAACTAATAGAAATCAATTATGACCTGATAAAATTGAAGACAGGATACACGTTCATAATATATTTTTTATATTATTAGTTAATTTACATATACCGAGAATACCGTAATGAGATAAATATTAATTTTTAATTCAATCTAAAAAAAATTAAAAAATCCAAAATGATTTTATAATTTGATCACAGATGTTCCGAGGAGTTTAGATTGGTCGCGTAAACCATATTAATATGCCTTTAGAGTCGACAGGATGGCATATTCTACTCCGCAAGACCGTTTGTCTGACAGGTTGAAAAATAGCATGTACAAAGTATCGATAATACAGGATGCAGTAATTGGAGTGTTAGGAATGCTGCAACCGTTACCGAAGATCAGACATATGAATTAATAAAAAGGAAAACTGTAAATATTCGCAGACGAAGCAGAACATATTATCTGCAGGTCAACTGCAGTATTTCTGAACCATGACACTGTTCTGCAAAAAAACATTTCTATCAGTACCTCCCATATTATTGTATAAAAAGTATTGAATTTGAAATCGGACCGAGTACTATGTATTCTAAATAGTTAAAGGATCTGAGGTATGAATATACGAGTATGTAGGAAGATTTGGCAGAGTTCTGCACCATCAAATTTAAAAAATTTATATTACAAATGGTAGCTTCTTATTTCATTTGCATTTGTACTTTATAGGTCACTTATCTAAATATACCAGTAAGTACGTGTATACCATCCTCATTTGCCCCCCTAAGCCCCCCAATCTTTCCCGAGGTCACTTTTGCTTCCCACATCGATAGGTGAGGATCGCGAAAAATTTCGATTCTGAGATAATACGCTTTTTTGACGTTTTACGATATCTACATACCGAAAATCCACGTCACTCATTTTCGTGGATCTGTCACCATGACGATCGGGCAGTTTCGGGTGCCTACCACAAAGTGCCTACTAGGCTGACATTTTTACGAAGCCGCCCGATCCCATAGTACACAGTGCATAGAAACACGTTTTTAAGTTACAGAGTACCGGTGCTGATCTTTTTCCATTTTTTTTTTTTTAGGGCGTGAGGGGTTTGAAAACTGAAAGCTGCGCTGAAAAAAAATTGTGCTTTTTAAACCTATCCGGATGTCGGCTTTGAATATGTTATAATTCTAACGTAACTTCGAAACTACTATCTCAATGGTCATGAAATTTTGCCACCGTATTACTACAGTGGAGCAAATGGTAACCGTGTATCTTTTCTGGAACTCGTCACAGTGGCGGAGGAGGAATCAACAAAAAACGAAGAATTTCCAAATAGCTCAAACTTCGTTTTTAAATGTTTTAAAGATTCTTGATCATTGCCCACGTTCTTGATGAGGATGGTGCAGGGATAGAGGAAATCCAAATGTTTTGACAGCATCGATAATGTTTGGAAGTATGAGTCAAGCCACATGACTCCATTTTTATCATTCAGCGCAGCCGCTTTCTCATCGTGCAACGAACTTCTGTAATTTGTTCTACCGGACCTACCCTGTATAATGCGCATCCCGAGTATCGCACTTTTTTCGTAGAGTATACCCGCATACATCCAGTAAAACATACTTTTCTCGAGATAAGCCGTGAACAGGAAGTTATGAGGGGCTGGAAATACACTCATATACTTCCAATAAAATGATCGATAGTCTGAGAAGGCAGGTATATATCGGATAAGCGATTTTCACCACTCGGTCGCTCCCGTTTTTCCGTTCCTTTTTCCGGAACAGAGCGAAAGACGGCTTCGCTCGGCGTGCTTGTTACACACACATTGTGAAGAACTTATCTGGGATTTGAAGTGACGACGCGACGGCGAACGGCAAAGGCAAGTGATGCTCTCGCAATCGAATTTAGGTTAATAGTGGAAAGCTAGGAAACGAGGCCCGTAAATATTTGTGTGTTGGTTATAGGAGATACGTAATGTAGGCCAGCTATAACGAGATAAATAACTGAGGACGAAAGACGACCTATTCGTTGCATACTGTAAATATTATTGTTGATCGTTTGCTAAGGCGCGCGGCGTTTTGTTAGGTTATACAGGTTGCTTTTGAATGAATGAAAGAAAGATAGGGGCTTTCTGGTGACCAGAGCCACCAGTCCCTAGGTCTACAAGCGAGCCCTTATGTGAGGATGACCTTGGGTCCTGCCATATTGTATCTTATATGCTTCAAGAACCCTTGACCCTAGTATCTTCGTCTTAGACGTCAATGGTTCTCAGATAGATCAAAAGAATATCACACAAACGATAATCAACAAAGTAACCTTATCTAACCGACGAACACTGCGCACTTACGTCACTGTCACTATGGATTTTTGTGAAGACAGAAAAGGCTGTGGGTGTGTAAAACAGCGCGCTGTTGCCAGTTTTCAATATGATCTTTTAATTTCAGGAACAGTTTTAACTACCATGACTAAAATAATGAATTAACTAGTTCAAGCGATCATCAACCTTACAATTGAACATAGAGGTAGGAAACAAACCACTTCAGCATGGCGTGCTCAAAGCCATCATCTTTGACACTTCAGCCTCCAAACATTGATCAGCTGTGAGCTCGCAGTGACAGTTCAAATTATAAACAATGCTGTGTAACGCCAACTAACCTGAAAATTCTTCCAATGCCCCATGTTACAAACACTGCACTTTTTGAGTTCCATCTTAAAAAACTTTTAAACTACACTCGAATATAGCACAGCAAGTCCGTAAAGCTTCACTACAGTTACTTACCAACAAATAGCAAATTCGTTTTTACTGACCAAGCATAAAAGACGCACAAACAAAACAAACGTTTGACAGTCGAGCTTCTACCGTAAATAAGTCGCACGAAAATTATGTCGGCGTTGCCAGCTCCTCAAAATTTATGTAAGACTTCAGAATTTGCGTTTATGATGAAGAAATATGCAGTAACGCAGTAGAGGTCAACTTATCTATTGATTTTGCTGTAATAATTCCTGAACCATCAAAATACCGTCTTTTTTAACGTAGAACGGAATATTTCTGATACTATACAATTAAGACGATAGTGAACAATTGTGATTGCCGTATCTGGTGGTCAATATGACAACGTAAGAAAAGATGTCGGCCTATTAGAAATAGTTGTTTACTACCTCTATGTTCAATTGTCACTCTACACATTTCGAACAATATTTTTAAACATTATTTTTGTATCTACTGCTAAATTATGTTTATTCTACCTTTAAATACAAAAAGGCTAATATTTCATAAGAGCCCATGTCAAAATTCTGATTTTTAATCGTTAATAACTATCTAAAATGATCGATAAGGAGTCTAGAATTTTTGCGGGTAGATAAATATGATTAAACTTATCAAAAGTGACAAAAAATAATAATTTTACCAACAACTCTCGTGAACGAACGAATATCCTTCAGTAATGCTGCTGCTATATTTTAAAAAACCGCTGCAATGACAGCTGAGTAATTAGTAAAAAAAAGAAGTTTCATCATTTAAGGGGTCCCTGTTCATTTTGATTTCCTTATTGAAGAGGTAAAATTATAGAGATAAGGAGCTCCAAACAAGCTCCAAACTTTTTGTATTCATAAAGCACGTTTCATTTCCCGGAAAAATTACGACAGTAGCGATATTAAGACTGTAATGCCTAAATTGCTTAGAATGTCTAATTACCTTTATAATATTTTAATAATGATAATAATAATAAGTTAGTTATGTTGTAACCTTAATGTATAAAAATAAAATAAAAATAATATTCTTACAGTTTGTATATTTTTTAAACCCGTCAACATGTACGGCTCATACAGGATTGAGGACCATGTATATTCAAAGCGGCACCATCGAAACTTGAGCAAAAATCGTTCATTTGAAACACGTGAATAAATATCTCAGTAACCATGTATTTAACATCCGTAATATGCGTTCCTAAAATAGTCATTCCGCTCAATGCATACAATGACAGATGTTAAAAATACAGCGCAATAACACTACACATAATATCTGAAATGATACACCATATTTCGTGATGATAATGTACAATAAATTATCGTACTGCAAAATAAAGAATATCTGGTAAATCTAATAATGAATTATTAACGAGAATGTAATATGTGGATGACAGCTTCGATTTGGTAGTATTAATCAGAGAGTAGCGTTATATGTCGATCAATTGTAATAATGTATATATATTTACCTTTACCACACATTAAAATTTAACTGCATACCTAAATACGTATACCGTAATGGGGAATAATAAATCTACATGAATTTATAACTACGTGGGAGGCACAGCTATTGTTTGCCCCATCAGTAAATGTAATGTGCATTAACGTATGTTTAATATTTGCCAGATAGCCGCTTTCGTGAATAATTCAATTATACTTATAAAGGGCACGTAAAGCTGGATTTTTTTCTTCATACGAGAAGGATAATGGAAGTTTTTAGGTTTTTCCGTGTTCTTTTGAATATAAAAGGAGTGTCCCAAAAGTAATTATGTCGTACCATCGGACCGCTCGTGTTTAGTGGGAGGAAGCCTTAGCTTCGCAGCGCACAGAAGTTCGGTTTGCTCTGCACATCCGGGGCATCAGCATCATCGAATGGACTAGTATCATGATTTTTTTATGACTACATATGATAGAATATGACATAACAACCTTCTCATATTTTTTCGCGATTTTTTTTTGGGCACGGGAAAGTCATCGGACTAAACTACAACAGCCAATCGGATTAAGGGTATGTGTGCCGTGTGCTGCCGTCAATACTTCCCAATATTCAATGCATACTTTTATATGATCCCCTACACATGCTAAAAAATACACAGTTTGATATACAGTGACTGTACGGGGACAGTGGCGACAATAGGATGTCTTATTTTTTATTGGTTCGTCCAGATCCGCCTTGTTGAGGCAACTTTAACAATTAGCAGCATACGACAAAAGCTCAATTTTTACGTACTGCAAGTTGAAACAAAGGAATAATTAGTAAATGATTATCAGTAGGAGCAAGTGATTATTTTTTTTTTCATAAAAAAATAAAAAAAACCTTACCGGAACCAGCAATATTCTATTTATGCGTCGTTGAAATTAGCCCTGCATGTTCGCGTCCTTAATCGGCTTATATGTCAAGTTCGGCAAAACATTAATACAGGCAGGTTGGCGTAGTGTTAGCAAATATGTCTACCGTCCAAGAGGTTGCGAGTTCGAGCCTCGGTAGGTACTTCTATTTTCATTTAAATTTTTTATGTAAAAAAATGAACAGTTTTTAAGACCAAAGACCCGGTGCAGAGCAGGAACATCGCAAAGAGGCGGAGCCGGAGGAGTGCGATATAACTAAAATCATGTCAAATGAAATAATAATCCTCCATCGCTACCGACAGTGAGGATTAATTATTTTATCATTATTATTTTAGTATTACTTTAAGAATAAAGAATAATAGAAATTATTCACACACCCTAATGTATTAAAAAAATTACAATGAAAATTTGTATTTATGTGAAAACCCTTAACAGTTTTTTTTGTTTTTATATAAAATAAAAATGATCATATGCTCCTACTGATAATCATTTACTAGTTGTTCCTTTGTTTCAACTTGTATTACGTAAAAATTAAGCTTTTGTCGTATGCTGCTAATGTGAAAGTTGCCTCAACATGACGGATGGGCGGAGCTTCGCTATTGCGCGCAGCTAATATGTTAAGCCACAGAAATTTTGCAGCTAACGTACTTTTTCGTGATTTTTATATTTTATACGGACAACTAATCCAAAAACGAAATTGGATATTCTCAGTATAATCACCATAAAAATTTGACGCTTCCTCCTCGACTAATAACAAACCCGTGTGTACCCTGGACGACAACTATCAGGTAAAGAACTCCGAAATAACAGCATGGATAGGGGAATATACACAGACTATTAAATCAATTATTAATAGTAGCTGGGAATAATAAAAATAGCAACTTTGAGTTGGTTGATTACTTCGGAAACCCGAAAACAATAAACATTGTTATATTTTTGAAGAAAAGTAGTTTGCTTCGTGAAAATCGCGTCAATACCGCGATTTGAAAGTTGACTGCTGATGTATGGCGCGCATCGAACCGATCGGCTAAATTTGAATTCATTTTTTAAACTTTAAAATGGAATTACTAATAAACAAAATGATGCAGAAAGTAACGAAATGCAATAGTACACCCATTTTTGTATACACTAAGAGGTTATAATGATTTAATCATTGTTTTCAAGCCCATGATACTAGTCCATTAGTGCACCTCGGTTTTGAAACCTCGTCGCGACTTGTGATGGCTGATTCAAACGGTAAGCAATCAAGTTTTGTTCAAAGCTCAACACAACTCCTACCGAGACGCCCTCACTGCTTAAGGAAGCTTACGGTGATGCAGCTTTGTGTTCTGTAGGCGAAAAAGTTTAAGGAAGTCCCGAAGGGGGTGGACGATGACCCGCGATCTGTACGACCCTCAACAAACAGAATCGACGAAAATGTCAATCGTGGTCGTGATTTATTGAGTACTGACCATACTGCTACGTGGAAGTTCTGGAACGATTGAGAAAGAGGGTCCTCCGCGTACGAAAAGAGACCGCTGCCACACTTCTCTGCACGTCCGTGAGTTTCTGGCGAAACACAGCGTGGTAACGGTGCCGCATCCGCCCTATAGTCCTGATCTCGCTCTCGCCGACCCTTTCTTTTATCGAGAATCAAGAATGAACTCAAAGGAAATCGTTTTGACATCAGTATGCAAAAAGCTTTGACAACAATTTTAAACAATGTTCCCGTCGAGGCTTTCTAGTGGGCTTACCAAGCATGAGGAAAACGGAGCCTCATCTCGTATCTTGCAAATGACAAGCGACGGGCAAAAATCACGCAATATCTGCTGTCAAACGTAAACTTCGTGTTATGCAGCGACGTCACCATGACGGACAACAATATATAACCTACAATTAAGACGGTCCAGTTGCTGTCATGTCGTTGTTGCTTGGCATTTGCTCAGCGACTGCTGTCACAAATTATTACATAATAACGCTGCCGATGTAAAAAATGTATAGATGCTAAAGGTTATTACTTTGAAGTAGATTAACATATTTTGAAAAAAATAAACTCCATGCCTTTTAGGATACTGCCTGTGTCTCACTTTTTCTCTATATTGCGGAGTGTTGGGAAACATTATTTCTGACCATAATTAAAGAAATGAGGTCTGTTTTTAATACATTTACTAACTGGGAATCAAATCCGTCAATTTAACAAACTACGAGGTTATATCAGTACATAACGAGATTCACCAATCCGTAACTTATTTCGAAGGTTGAATTTTCATAACAGACAAAATGAAACATGACTGACTTCAGACTTTAATGTACTTTCGCTCAAATAAGCTTTAATTTAACATTGGACGTTTGTTATTAATTATTAAAATGGCAGTCATGTGCGTGCCATCAAAAAGTGAACCTGGAGCAAAGATGTGAGATAATATTTTGTGTTCGGTTGGGTAAAAAAACAACTGAAACTGGCCAAAACTATTAAAAGCTGTTAAAGTGATGCACCTCTTTTTTATAATCGTGGAGTTATTTACGATCACATTGTAACTAGAAGACATACAGTGACTAGGAATTACTATTCTGTTGTACTTCGAGAACTCTTAAACGCAAAATTAAAGCACAAACGTCCGCTTTATCAAGACTCAGCGATTTGTTAACGAACAATTGAAAAATCAGGGTGGGAAATTATGGTTTACCCTCATACTCTCCCGACTTTGTCCCATGTAACCATTTGTTTGAAAGAGATGTCCAAAATTTGGATCAGATTTAAAGGTCAACAGCGCTGAGTAATGGGTATGCTAAACAGACTATGATTCCTCAGAAGTTTATGAAATTTGGCAAGCAATTAAACCGCACACGATATGCTGGTAATAAAGTAGAGATGTAAAAAATTACTTACATGGCTATGCTGAACTAGTATGTGGTTGGTTATATGTGCCTTAGGTTCGATCTTAGGCCTTTCGATTTCAGTCAGCCGCTTTATATTCTCTTTCGTGGATATCTTCAGAACCAGCTGAAACAAACATTAGAACATGTAACGGATGCATAAAATAACGTGTCTTCTATTCTACAAGTTTTTAATATTAACACGTCGATCAAAATTAAGGACGGATTCTGTTCACTACTATTTTTTTGATATGGATTGTACCTAAGTTGAAACTGATGGAATGCTACTGGATCACCTGGAATGTGAGGTTATTATGGAATGACCTATATACTCGAACTCAGAAGAACGCGTTTATAACTACCACAGGAAGGATATCATAAGCATATACATCAAAGCAACGAAAACGTCAGGTAAAAACGTTTTCCAAGTGCCAAATAATGAAAAAATTACTGATGGCCAACCTCAATGCTGCTGCACTCTTTGATGGTACTCTTCCTCAGAGCATGTTGCCAATTTCATCTCCTATGCAGTATACAGGGTATACATACAAACCTAGGTTTCGCGCGAGATACTCGATTCATTTTTTTTTCATTTATTTGTACTATACAATGCAAATACACGGAAATTTAGCTAACCTAACTTCACTACTGCCTCTCTTTGGAGTGCTATGTTTGGCCACCGTACATTAACAAAGACGTTAATGTACGGTGGTTTGGCATAGAATTCGCACGCGTTTCAATGATATTACGAGAATCCTTTAAAATAAGTTATATTAAGAGTTGTGTGAGAATTTCGTACATAGAGTATGATGATTACATGAACATTCTGTTTGCGAAGTCGGTATGGTCCACGTCTTGTACGACGATGTAGGAACCGGCAACGCTTAATTATAAGGGTAAAAACATAGTGAAGTAGTTCAAGTCGCCGGCGATTAATAAACACCACACAAAAAAAGCAGGGAGATGCACGGTGGGGTGAAAGGCTAGGTGCACTACTCCGGTATATTTCTCTTCGCTTGTTTCTGTGGTACTGTTTATTAATCGAAGTACGGCGATCAGCGCGGCCTGCGGCACGGCAAGAGGTACTACTCCACTATGTTTTTACCCTAACCGTTATTTTTCAAGCACGTGCGGCGATCGAAGGTCTCGCGTCATACTTAAGTCTGTACAGCCAGTTTCGAGGGCGTAGATTAGAGCAACCTTTCTTCTTGTGCCCATGTTCAGTGACTAATAAGTATCCAAATGAGCATTCTGCTCTGATAAACAGTTAAACGAAGAAGTCACTCAATCCTAGATATCAGTGACGGCTGAGGGTAAAAATATCAGCACGGTAATGGATTAAATCATTAAATCTGTGAAATCTGAACACCCCGTACACTTAACATTAGCCGCTCATCCGTGTCTCTTCCCTCGAAATAGGGTGAAACTTCTCCTGCGAGGTGTATCAGATTCTCGCGCTCTGCCGCTCGAAACTTGCTAATACTCGGGTAATTAATAATTCCCAAGTTCTGTTAGAGCAGACACGCTCAGCTTTATTATTTGATAATTATTATTCTCCCTCTTCCCTTCTTCTGCCGCGCGCTGGCTATATTTGTACCTATATCGCTGGTAACGAGACGTATGTATGAGAATGGGGTTACAAGTTTATTATTACATTATGACATATTATATCGGATGAATATGCAGATGATAATTTGGATATATACATCTTTCATTAAACCAATTGGCAGAGGAGGTATTCTAGTCGCCAAAAATGTCGAATTTTAGACTAGGCATCACAACAAACATGTCTAATGTAGTCACCAGTAATACCTGGCGTCACTACAACTAGATTTAGGCTGCGGTTTCACTAGTCAATCGCGCACGATGGAGCACGAGCGAGCAAATTTACAACATATACATTTACATAAGACCGGTTACACTACTCGTGTGAAGTGCCGTCGTGTAGAGCAAATTTTTCTATTTTAGAATGTGTTTTAATCTTCATTTGATGACAAAGCGCATGCGCGCTATCATTTCCAAGCAGCTATTTGTTTACATTTACATTAAGTGAGGTTATTAGAGATGTTATATTTTCGCTTTCTCAAATAATGAAATACATACTGCTTCTGCTGCTGCATCAGTCACTACTAGCTGTACCACTTAGCATTTTTTCAACAATATACTCATATAACACAAAAATGTTTTGTAATTGTCACAACTGTATTTTAGGTTATTTGGTTCATTGCAAACGTTTTAGTTTTTATCTTACACTTTTCAGCTGATTTGACTTAATGCAATTGAGGTTTTGAATCATTTTTTTTTTTGTCATAAATCGAGAGATCATATATAAGTTTTATAATAAAACTGTTTTTGTTTTCTTTTTTTTCGCAATAATTCAAAAGTTATATCAAAATAAAAATGGGTTTTTGAATCGAGTACCGAAAACACGCCGACGGCTCCCGAACCCGTGTGACGTAATGATGGCGGTTAAGATGCTCCTTTGACCAACGACATCCTACATCGATACTAGATTCTAGATTCCCAACCAAACGTGAAAATACTTGCTAGTAGCTAGTGTATATTTGTTGCAATATAGCCAATGAATGAAGTTTGCAGCTCAGGACGACCTCTACGATCGAAATAAATATCTTTTTGAATGTTTGAAATCAGATTACAGATTCCAGTAAGTAAGTACCTAATCAAATATGTCTTATTGAAACTATCTGGTGCATGTTCGGCTGACCTAGTGGTTAGAGTGTTGGCTAATGGATCCGTTGGTCCGGGTTCAAAGCTCGGCCTGTCCAATTTTTTTTTATTTTTTTTTTATCAAATAATTCATTCATGTGCTTTTTGCACTTGTTATATACATTTTTTTCTACGATCAACATAAATATGTTTTTGAAAGAAATTCTATCAGACATATTACTTGCACTGCATAGTGCAAAAACTAAGTACAGGACGCGGTGGACAATTCAAAAAATCAGTTCAAATGGTGTTTGTCCGTCAATATCAACCGCCAATATTTTTTTAAATGTAATAGTTGGTTAATAAAACAAAATCCATTCATTTTTTAAGTTTTTAATATAAACATGAAGTAAGCCAAACTCGTAATCACAACAGTCTTCTGTTTATCACTTGGTACCTTTATTTATTTAACTTTGAGCAAGGAAGCTTAATAATTAAATTTTCATAAAAATTTAACAAATAAAAATATAAAAATGCAATGCAAACAAACAAAACTTATTTTTCTATGAGTTTCAATGTTATAATTATCTTCTTGACCAAAACTTAAAATAATTATTTTATTATTTAATATTATTATTGATAATAAATACTTATACGATAAATAAACTATAAGTATAATTATTTTACATAAGAGCTAGCACTTCAAGTAAA
Organism: Callosobruchus maculatus; assembly: GCA_951848785.1. Classification (NCBI taxonomy): domain Eukaryota; kingdom Metazoa; phylum Arthropoda; class Insecta; order Coleoptera; family Chrysomelidae; genus Callosobruchus; species Callosobruchus maculatus. Next base: position 13,420,021 of record CATOUR010000100.1, read on the forward strand.
CAAAAATAAAACTATATTTTTTAGTCCCGAACATAGAAAAAAGTATAAAGTATCTAGGAATATATTTAGACTCACACTTACGTTGGAATGTACATATTAATAATTTATTAAAAAAAATTGGATTCATTTCATATAAGATGAAATTACTAACAAATATTTTAACAGAAAAGCATCTACGTACAGTAAAGATAATTATAACATTGGAACTCATAGAAGAATAAGTTTTGTTTGTTTGCATTGCGTTTATATATTTTTGTTTGTTAAATTTTTATGAAAATTTAATTATTAAGCTTCGTTGCTCAAAGTTAAATAAATAAAAATACCAAGTGATAAACAGAAGACTGTTGTGATTACGAGTTTGACTTACTTTATGTTTATATTAAAAACTTAAAAAATAAATGGATTTTGTTTTATTAACCAACTATTACATTTAAAAAAAATATTGGCGGTTGATATTGACGGACAAACACCATTTGAACTGATTTTTTGAATTGTCCACCGCGTCCTGTACTTAGTTTTTGCACTATGCAGTGCAAGTAATATGTCTGATAGAATTTGTTTCAAAAACATATTTATGTTGATCGTAGAAAAAAATGTACATAACAAGTGCAAAAAGCACATGAATGAATTATTTGATAAAAAAAAATAAAAAAAAATCGGTCAGGCTGAGCTTTGAACCCGGACCAACGGATCCATTAGCCAAAACTCTAACCACTAGGCCAGCCGAACATGCAGCAGATAGTTTCAATAAGACATATTTGATTAGGTACTTACTTACTTACTGAAATCTGTAATCTGATTTCGAACATTCAAAAAGATATTTATTTCGATCGTAGAGGTCGTCCTGAGCTGCAAACTTCATTCATCGGCTATATTGCAACAAATATACACTAGTTACTAGCAAGTATTTTCACGTTTGGCTGGGAATCTAGAATCTAGTATCGATGTAGGATGTCGTTGGTCAAAGGAGCATCTTAACCACCATCATTACGTCACACGGGTTCGGGAGCCGTCGGCGTGTTTTCGGTACTCGATTCAAAAACCCATTTTTATTTTGATATAACTTTTGAATTATTGCGAAAAAAAAGAAAACAAAAACGGTTTTGTTATAAAACTTATATATGATCTTTCGATTTATCACAAAAAAAATATATTTTTTTCTTTATTCAAAACCTCAATTCATTGGATTTCAAAAGTCGAGGAGCTCGAAAAGTATTTTTTTGGAAAATCTGACATTTAGAAAAAATTCACGGAGTCCGCGCATAGACTCTATCCATGTTTGACTTTTTTATTTTGTATATCATTGTCTCCTTTACTCTGTGACTTGCCCATTGCATAGATAGTTTTTTTTATAATCGCATTTTTAAACGCTTTTGCACTAAGTATCCACTCCATTAAGCAGTCTCCCCCTCCGTTACCTTAAATGTTAACTAAGTTAACGGAAATGATAATTTTTTCGTTCGAGGACAATTCTGACTAAATCAACACATTTCACCTGAAAAACATCTTGGAGAAATAAAAAAAACTGTTGGACAAAATGCGGTTTGTTTGTCTCTAATGGACATAGTGCACTTTCATTGTTAAGTAGTAAAAAAATTACCATGAACCATATTAGAATGAAATTAATAAAATCATTCTCATCATTCTCAGGGCATCCGTAAACTGTTACCCGCGTTTTTATGCTCGTGAGCTCCATCACTTGTTTGCCACAGTTTCTTCACGTATTACAGCTATCCATTTCAGCTCCCGTTCTGTGTCATATAATACACGAAAGTAAAATCCCAATCAAAATGCATTTTGTCCATGTTTATGGGGCAAAATGCACTTTGAAAGTATCATGTGACTGGATTTGAATCGGTTTGTTAGCCTAGCTTTGATTTCCTACGTAATAAAATGGAGACTAAATGCGTTTTGTCTGTCTTATTGTTCATGAAGGGTAACTATTTCCTCATAGGAATACAGCGCCACCTCTATCCCAAATATGGAAAATTTGGACAACACGCATTTTGAAGGTTGAAAGCATTGTGGCTTGTTTTGGTATAGCATCAGGACTATAGCTGCTTCAGGTTGTTTCACCTAGATGCCAATCTTTTCAGGAGAGAATTAAACTTTTGGATGCAGGGTAATTTTTTTCACAACACAACAGAATACTAAAACTGCTCTTTGCAATAATAATAAAAAATTAATTCCTTTTAGATTATAATTATATCATAGTTGGGAGCTCTGATGCCATGATAACACCTAACATATCAGTCAAACTGATTTAGCGAAAGACAATAGAGAGAACCCGCCTTTTTAGTTAAAATATACTAGCACACACTTAGGGCCGGTTGTACAATGCAAGCTTAAGTTTCGGTTTAAGGTAAGCCGACGTTAAGCCACGTCAGTTGCAAAACGTCCGTTGTATAATGCTGGCTTAGTCCCCCACTCCAAGCTTAACACGAGCTTACGTAAACCGAAGCTTAAAGCAAGCTTAGCTGAGGTTCAAGCCTAACCTGATACAAATGACATGTGTCAAAGAGGAACCTTCAAATTGCTAGTCACTTTATTAGGTTATATTTTTTGAAAGATTTGTGTCTAACTTAACAAGAAGAGCAAGTAAAGGAACAGAGACAGGAATGGCCGTTGCTCGAATTTGACACAAACTGTCAAGTGACTGACCAAAAAAGGCAATTTTTCAAATGATTATGTTATGACAGTACCTATTGCTTCACTGATGCCAACCGTAGTGAATTTCATTATCAACCAGGTTTAACTAAGCCGACGATTGTACAATGGTTGTCGACTTTAATCCTGAGCTTATAGCTAAGTTTACGTTTAACAAAGCTCGTGTTAAACCAGCTTTTGTACAACCGGCCCTTACTGACCCTTTATATGGGTAGGAAATTCCGCCAGAAATTATACACCAAGACTGGAAATGCATGCAAAGTTTGGTCCCTCGAAAAAATCCGCCCTAGACCATCGTCTAACGTGGCAACGCCGCCTAGCGGTATGCGCACGCTCCCATCACCGCGAAGCAGCACAGCCCTTTTCCCTTCGCTTCGCCTCCCCAGCAGCTATTAGTCGCTCTTCGACAACATCGCAGCCAGTAACCATCAGCTGATACCTGCGGTCATCGGCCTTCCTTCGGCACTTCGGGACACAAGCAGCAGTCGCGGACCTTCGAGTGCATGCAGACAGGGGCGCGCGGCGCGGCGACTCAAGGTCACCCGCAACTGCAACATCACCGTCATCCATCCATCTTCCACTTCTAGATCCGGCGATGCATGTCTCGTTTACACGGAACTGTTTGCCACCATGGAAAAAAGGTTTGGCGAGAAGTGGTACATCGTAAATAAAATTCAGTGACGTAGTGCCCACGTTTCAATTTTGAGTCTCTATCCAGTTTTTACAGAGATACAATTCTTTGTGTTTGGGTTCGGGAAACTTGAGCATTCTTTAGTGACCTCTTTAATGATCTTGCCCCCTGATATTGCTTTGGTGTATAGGCTCCCTTTATGGCAACATCCAATTCTGATATTTGTTTTGAGCACCTTCTTGTAACACCACTGGAAGTCGTCTAATCTGTGACGTTCTAGCGATGTCTGCACTTCTGTATACATTATACATCTTTCCATGCATGCATACAACGAAACTGCAACCGAGGTATAATATCTCACCACAGGGTTATTGAAAGATACACTGATTATAGTAAGACCCCCATCTACATAACATCTGTTTACAATGTGACAAAAAGGTCCTCAAAAAATACCTACTCGGGATCACAATCGCACGGCTCGCGGCCTCTCGAAAAAAAAAACCGTTACAATGTGAGTCTTTATCATGGGTTTTTGGATAAACCATGCTGTATAGCCTTTTTCGAGGAAATTCTCACTAGGTAAATACATGTTATATCCTTAGGATCTACTGTACATCAACACAGTCATTTTATGGTGAAGACCGTCGCAAAATTTCTATTACCATTTCACTGTTATCTTTTTATCTCCAACAAATTAAGGTAAAACCAATACAAACCAAACGTGCCTCACAAATCCATCATACTCCTTGGGATGGAGTAATTCGCTGAATTAACCTCCAAATGATCGCCTCTTCCTGTCAACAACAACAATAACTGCATAGTTGTCATATCTACAGTGTTTTCTGCTGACGCAAGATTATACGACATATTTGAACACTCAGTTGTCTGCTAAGCACTTCTGGTTCACCCCAAGTTTGGCGACATTACCAAGATTTGTTCATTATTCTCTCTATATGTAGATGTAATATTTCCATTTTTGTTTATAGGAAGATGCCCAAAAAGGGAAAACCCAATGCCACTCCTCTTGTTTTTTTTTGCAGCGAAATAACCGCAGCTGCTATCAAATCCAACCCAACGAAAGTCGTCCCAACCTATCCATACAGTGTAGTGAATACTGCCAGGTTGCTGTAGAAGATAACTAGCAGACCATCAAATGTCTGATATTTATCAGCGTACCTGCTGTATGGCAAACTGCCCACAATCTGTAAGTTGGCCCTCAATTATTTTGATTTCTTTTTACGACGTCAAATTGATGTAGCCAAGGATTTTAGAGAAGCTCAAGGTTATTGGGCCAACAGTGGCCACAACAAAGTGATCATAATTATGAATGAAGTCAAACTTCCATTTGTGGCACCATGATACGCCGGATCACAACTGAAATGGAGGACCTGGAAAAGTCTCAACAGGATTAGATGCCAAATGGGCAGGTCTGTGGATAATCTAGTGAGATGGGATACGCTGAGGACACGCCTGCGGGGAAAACCAGACGATGGAGCATCTCCTTGAAAACCCCTTGCACATTTCGGAGCCTATGGGAAGCGAACGACACGGCACTGCAGTGTGCCAGACACTGGAAAGATATATGAATACTAAAACTGACAACAAATAAGCCTGTAAAATAATCTGAAACGACGATGATATCGTCAATGATTATCTTCTCTTTCGTCATTAAACAACCACAACTCGATTCAACTGGCTATCTTATCAATATGGCAATAAAAGGCGTTTAATTCTTACCTACGTTAAAAGAATCCAGATCAGATTCGATTTTATTATTTGGCTTTTCTTTCAAATACAAGAATCTAATCGTTTCACGATAAAAACTACAAATGATGATGCTAGATCCGGCTCAAATTATAAAAATACTCAAAGAAAAGATAGACAAGGCTAGAACTATCCAAAGATTAAGTTCCGTATTCATAATCGTCTCTCAAGTGTCCACTTGAGTAATACTCATGTGTGTCCTTGTGGATCTGTTTTATAGACAACACAAGAGGGATGGAACACATTTGGTGACGTTGTCCTATGTCAAATATAAGCCAATTTGTTATGCTTATGCCTACGCATTTGACGTTTTCTGTTATGTTTTTGTTTTGTGCCCGGGTTAGGTGTTTTTTTTTTGCCGGTTGTGACAGAAACTGACAACACCATACTCCAAAATTAACAAAGAGCGTTTTCGATTTAGTGCTCTCAGGGCGAACATAGATCATCCGCAATCAAACTAGAGATCTGTCAAGAGTTGATAGGAGCACTTCACAAATCGAACATGATCGAACACAAAAATGACTTCTTGTTTTGTGCAAGTGACGGTTGATAAGGCCGCAATTTAAAATGTAAGTTGTTCTTCGCACCGACTGTAAAAATTATAAAATAGTCGGTGCCTACCTTCGAATATTAAAGCTATTAAAACCCAGTTTTCCATTTATGTATATGTGCTTTTTACTTTTCCTGCGATCACCACAAAGGGGGGCTATTTTCTTCGAATGATCGAATGTTTTTCACCTTTTTCTACCAACCACAAAATACTTCTCCTCTCCCAGAACACCAAGCCTTGAATTCTTTTTTGACATACAAGACGTCGCTCTCAAATGCTGTGACCTGGCTTCTCGGAGCAATCAAGTTCAATCTCAGAGCGTTCCGCGAGTAAACAACAGGTAAATCGAATTTGCAAATCTGGAGCAGAGCCTTCAAACTGAACATACAATTTACATCAAATGCGCTCCGAGAGCGTCTGAGAGCAGTAAATCGAAAACGCTATTACAAAATCGCCTTGACTACAACAAAATGTCATGTTGACATTTTCTTACTTGACTATCGAACGAATGTGAAACAAAACAGTTCTTGAGGGATACTCAAGTTTCAAGTATTAAGGAACACTCAACTGGCAACTACGAATACGGGCCTTAAACAATAATAACATTACTGCTACCCTGTGTTGTCATGCTAACTTATTATTGGACCCCATACTAGATCATCTATTATTACTGCTCATTTAAGTTTAGAATAGAAGAGGACATCTCGATGGACACGAACAAAAACCTCGGCTCACATTTAAAACCTTATTACATTAAAAGCAACAATAAATAGTCGAAGTGCCCGCTCTAATTCGCCAAACAGTTAAAAGGAGAGGCAGGCAAAAAAGGAATACAACTAACCGAGACCGCCGAGACTCCGGAACGATGAGAAGAGAAGGATCCCGATACTAGCATTATCTCTTTCTGCGTACAACACTACAACTGACACTGGAATATTCCTTTCATTTAGGAAAAATACTTAGTTCCGTTTCACGAACCACATAAGCACGTTTGGTACATTTAGTAGCATTTTGAAGATTTAAGGCTGCGTTTCCACCATAGATATGCGAGGAAGTGTAACGAGGAATGTGTTGTGGATGTAGATGAGGGAAAGAAGCCCGCTACACATCCTCGCAACGCTCATCTGTACACCGCTTCACAGCTCCGCCACACATCTTCGCACCGCTCATCTTCCTAGCACATCTCTGGTGGAAGCATCCACACCGTTTCACAGCTACACATCATCGCTGCGCGCTCATTTTCCTAGCACATGTACCTTGACCCCTTATTTAGCTTCATTCATTTGCACAGATATATGTCCGTAGTGAGCCACGCAAGTCTAATCAAACCATAGTGTAAGGACGAAGGCTCCTTCGCAGCCTAACAACGATTTGTATATTATTCAAAAGTGGTACGGTCCCTTTATGCCGGCTACAGACGATCACTTTTAACTGACAGTTTTCACTGAACATTATAAACTGTCAGTAAAAACTGACCTTCATACTGCCTACATACGTTCAGTTTTAACTGACGATGAATCAGTTTTCAAGATGTCGTCAGATGATCCAGATGCCCTAGCTATCTGTGGTATTTTGTTAATTTTAAATAATAAGAAGAGGAAAAATGAACGTAAAGAATATTGCAAAGAATGGTTAAGAAAAAGAGCTGACTACTCATTTTTTGACTTGAAACTTATCTCCTTAATAAAATCTTTCATTTGGTCCGGACTATACTCGATTGGCAAAGTTCGGTTTGGGGTGCCAAATCTCCAATGCAACTAACAGAGACATACGGGCAAAGAAATCAGTTAAAAAGAGACACCTAACCCCTCATACATCCAACATTCCCACCATATTTACAGCCAGGCGCAAAGTTTAGGTGGAGCGCGTTGATATCTTACCCAAAGCGAGTATTGTATGTCGCCAGTTTATAGTATGGTTTTGATATGAAAATCGTCAGAAATCACCAATCTTTGGCATGCATGTATGGAAATTTTCAAAACCGAAATGCTCAGCATGAAATATCTGTGGGTAAGTGAGGGTGACATACGGAACTGCAAACATACGTCAAACTGAAACTATCCTATGATTAGCCTGTGGTTAAGGTCATATTTATTGTAGGAATAAGGGCTATTGTGATCCTCTCGGACTTCCAGGCCGCTTAAAAGACTTTGGAGTCCTGGAGGAGATTACATCAAAACTGGTGGTATGAGACTTTTTCAATACTCTCAGCTTAATAGCTTCACGCAACGCTGTAAATCTCAGTTGGGTACCAGACCTCCAAAGTATTGGTGGCAATGACTGTACAGTTGAAAACAAATAAACATTACTACGTATTAAAACTTCGACTATCTGATTGGAATAAAACAACTTTCCAGTGGAATGAAAGGTGCTTGCTTACTCCGCAAGAGGGAGATAATTCCAAACATTTGGTTTACAGAAAAATCGGAAAATTGAAGGGTACCGGCTGGAAACGAACCAGCGTCTGCCAGCCATGGTTCGCAGAGAGATACGGAGGAGTGGTGGGTGTCGACTCCGTCGATACCATGTCGTCGGCGCTATATATCGGCTATATCGCGGGGCACCGTGGTATAGTTGGTAACACGTCGGCCTAGAATGCCGGAGACGCTGGTTCGAATCCAGCCGGTACCCTTCGTTTCTCCGATTTTTCTCTGAACCAAATGTTTGAAACTTTCCAGTCATATCAATTTATTTTAAAACTTCTAAGGGTCATTTGCTAATTGCAAATCAACTCAAGCTGTTCAAATAATTTTTATTTTGAGACACTGGGGCGTTTCTGGATCACCATAAATAACGAACGTCGTGGCTATCGTTATTTCGAGCATGCGTAGTAATACGAAATAGCTAAATGATGTCAAATAATGATAACGAAGGTCGACGAATTTTACCTGCCCGCTCTCTCTACTTGAAGAGTCGTTGTGATCAAAGTCAATTATACTATAACTGGCAAATATCGCCGCTTCATGCGGCTAGCCTTAATTTTTCAGGGGATACCCAAATGAAATGGAAGTTAGAAATAGCCAAATGTCTCCAACTCACTGTGTGTTTTACCCCACCAAATGTCGCCAACCTCCCAGCTACGATTTTAAGTCACTAACTCGGTTTTAAACTGCCGCATCTGGCAACTCTGGGAACCTGTCTTCTCAAGAATAGAAGTGGGTGGTAGGGGATATTGTTTTATCTCTGGAAAGACTATCGGCTATCTGCGTCCGATGCGTTTATATCGACATTCTAGAACTGGGCTTGCCAATCGTGTATAAGCAAGTATCAAGAAAATGATCTTAAATTTTGAAATTAACACTCCGTAGCTATCTGTGTGTATTTAATGATCCAGTGCGCTTTACCAATTGTCTATTAGGATGTTGCTAGACCACAGGTGGCAGGATTAATGCTAAGAGGTGAGCTAAATGCTAGAATAATATATATCCTAGAGAACACGCCGATAACTTGTACATAATTATATATGTAAACGTTCCCACGGACCAATGGGAGTTATGCTAAGGGCCAATTTGCGTCTGTTTATATGCCCATCAAATCTTGTTAGAAAGATAGAAAAAGAGGTTAAATAACTACTTATAATTAGACGAATGCTACTAAAGGGGGGCGAAAAAGGATCCCCCAAATCAATCGAAAAAATTTACCTGTTTTGAAATGTTGATAAAAGTCCTATGTCAATGTCAGTGAGTCACTGTAATTGTTGATTAGTAAACGATGTGGAAGCGACTGAAATATCAGTAAGCCATTTTTATCATAAGAAATTTTAGAATGACTAGGATTAATCTGGATACATTAGTTCTAATTAGGGTTCATCATAAATGAGGGAAGCTCATTGTCAAATTGTATGAAAAATAGCTGAATATTGCTCATTTTGGATTAGTTGCTCCAGGACTGCCAATTTACTAGCCAGAGGTAAAGGGCTGCAAGGAATTAAGAAATCAGTATCAGTATCAGCATCAGTAATTTGATCACCTACAGCGGACAGTAACTCTGATTTAATTGAGAGGGGTCCAGAAGACATTTTTGCGATACATTTACTTTAAAAGGTTTCACATTTGTCCAGTTTTTCTTCTTCTTTCCTCAATATATTTCAAATACAATACTTACATTTCAGAAGAGTGATCCAATCAGTGCTGTTTATATACCTAATTTTGAACATTAAATACAAGGGACTGCCTTTTAATAAATTTTGTAAAATTTCATGTCCCAAAGTTGTATCTAAGAATACAAGAACTATTTGCTGTGGATTATAGAAGTTACTCTCCTATTAGCAGGATGATGCACGAATGTAATAAAGCATTGTCAGGCAGGGATTTGGACATTTTGAACTCGTCCATCCCAGAAATTGAAAGTCTATAGAATTGAGGGTAGGATTAAGATATTGGTATATCTCAATAATTCTTTGCAAGCACACATTATCTCTGTGTCACAAATTTTAACGTGTTTCTTGGCCAGGAGCAAACAGAATGAGCCCTCATCGGTTTGTCCTTTCCTTTTTACTCGAAAGTCATTAATGTTATATTTTATTACTGTATATTTTATTACTGTATTTTTGTATATTTCTAAATTTCTGTGTGGAACCTCACACCTTTACGGTGTATGTGTTGTATTCAATAAAAAAAAGAGCTGAAGGGCTCAGAAGTCTGTATTATTTGCTTCTTATTATAAACATGACCCTCGTAAATGCATTGATACTTTAATACATTATTCCTAGAAAACAGCAAATTAGGGCATATTTAACCTTTTATCACAAAACATAATAAATAATTACTCACTGTAATTAAAATCATAACTTGTGATACATCTTCTATATGCACACAATCCAGACATTCAGATAAATAGAATCGTAGCAGACACAAGATAATCTAATCTAAACAAGCACATGGGCTGTCAAATTATAAACACATTATCCCAAACATTGACTATATATAACTGTAAACAAGTAAAAGATTAATAAACTTAAAAATATCCAAGGCTGGTTCCGAACAGAACCTAGGCAATGAAACCCGCGTTGGGATTTTAGTTACTATATATTTTTTCCACTCGACCGTATCGAAATTAATTTATCAATCAAGTAGCGATTAAAACTTTACGTCAGCTTAATTACCGCGGTACATGTGTAATAGGAATATTGTGCGTTCTAATTAGTTTTTTTTTTCGTGAAAGTGCTTTTGAAAATTGCTTGTGCAACTATAGAATTTGACATTATGATGTCAGTACTTGTTTTTTATGTATCATGGATCATAATATATAGGTCATATTATGTTGCTATAGCTAACAGTTCCTTGCAGAATTACTAAAAAAAAATTAATTAAATTATTATTTTGATTTTTTTTACAATTTCAGTTTTTTCAGAAAATCAGCTGTTGACGTACATATTTTCTATTCCTAAGCGATAGTATATGATGTTTCCTAAAAAAATTGCTGTACATCTTTTAGTAAAGTAGTTTAGAAGCTATGATGGTTGAATATGACCCTTTCTTGTCTAATTCGGCAGTTAAGAAGCCAATAAAACAAGATATTTAGTGGTCACGACATTTATTTTCAGAAAAAAAAGAAGCAAATGTTACAACCATTGTTCGAAGTGTCCTCTTTGGTGTTGCAGACATGCTGTTGCTCTTACTGACACATGTTGCGTAGAGCGACTGATCATCGCGTTATCATTCCGTAATCCATTTCCGACTTGAATAATTTTACTGATAAGTTGCTCGCTGTATTTGGCACGTCGATATAAACTTTAGGTTTCATTGTATCCCAAAAGAAAAAATCAATCGGGGTCAAGTCCGGTGAACGCGGTGGCCAAGCGATTGTTCCACCGCGTCCAATCCTCGGCGAATATCGTTCCTTTATATGGCCTCTTACATTGACCGATGACCGGAGACATTGCATATTAGATGTAAATTATTATGACTATAGAATACACACATACAAAGAAATTCTCAATTGAAGAATTCTGGTAATCTTGTAAAGATATATTTGCCACAAGACTTGTTCCCGATCTAAGACAATTTACTTGCTGAGAAAATTATGCTTAATTTGCACCAAGAAAAATATATTTTTGATTTCAATACACAATCTGAGCTTCTATTACTAAGATCAAGAATACAAACAGCTTGAGAATTGTGGAGTACTATTGACAATATGATAGTCTTCATGCAAATCGTCAGATAGCCACAGGCCTCATAGTCATTTGTAAATAATTCATAATTTTACCTGAATCTGTGTGGTGTGTTATATTGCTATACTCTCATGAAAGAATTGTTGCACAGTTGGGGTTGTGGGGACCTCATTCAGATATTCGTATGTAAGTATACCAAGTATGTGCCTCGCTTCAAGCAATACAAGTGAAGCATATATGAAGTAGTACGTGAACTGTGTGCAGTTAGATACGTGGTGAATGTTTATAGAATTGTTTCGAGCATTGAAGATGTAAAGAAACCGGCATAAGTTTGCGTCCAGCCAGATCGTGCGATCTTACGCGTTGTGTCCTGTGATTTCTTCGTTTAGGGCCTACTAATCGCATCATTGCAAGAGGGCCACGCAATATTCTCCAATTACGAACATTTATCGAGGAGGGATTCGAAAACCTCCGCAAACAACCTCAAATGATACGCAGGACCTGCTTTACAGTTGCGAGCCGCTGTTGTCGTTGTATTAAGCAGGATGGTCACAAATTTGAGCACCTACATTAACCTTTTGTCATATAAGTATGAAAGACGTTCATTAGTAGTTTGCGTTTTTCATTTCTTTTTACTCATGCAAATCGGGGAACTGACCTATGCCGACTCCTGTATTTATGGAAATAGTTGTGAATGGAATATAAACAATGACGCACCGGTGGGCGTAACATATTTTTCTAATACAAAAGCACTATATACAGCAGTACACGTGAACAAACTTCTCATAAGCGGCAACGTCAAAGCTGGAATTTCTTACAAAAATTAATATATCTATAGCAGTCGAGCATAAGGCATGTATTAAACAGAATAATACACCAGCTGATAAGAAAACCCAATGTGACGCCACACTAAACAAACGAAACAAACACAAATTAAAAATAAGGACCATCAAAACCAAAACTCATGACGAAACGAAAAAATAACTGACAATACACCTCAATCACGGACGAATTGCACTGTCCAAATAATGATTTGAAAAAAGCTCTGTATACAAAAACCAAATTATGACGTCAAAAAAGAGATGGAAGATTAAGGGCTACAGATGGAGGTGTTGAAATACTATGAAAAGATATAAAAGAAGAGCTATGGAGATGAAGCTGTTGAGGAGAATAACCACAAGCTGAGAAAAATCAATTGAAGAGTTGTTTACAGAAAAAGCCATCCTAGTCTAAGTTAATCTTTTGTGGGAATTATAGCTGCCTTTGTAGAAACTTAAATGCACTATGGTTATTTTTGTAGAATTATCCAAATTTAGCATTGTATGTATGTTTTGGATTAAGGCTGTTATTGCTAAAACCGAGTTATCGAATCATTTTGGCGATTTTATTTATAGAAAGCATATATGAAATTTTTGACAACGGTCGTTTTTGTAAAAAACGCTTCAATTGTAGGGGTAGGAAGAAACTGAGAAAGTTAGAAAGAGGACTGGGACAATCGGAGAACGATTACGACAAGCTGGATGAAAATAAAAATAAAAAATTATAGGGGCTAGGAGGAAAAAAACAGTATATAAAAATAGACAAACTCAAAGTAATGACTGTCAGAATTGTGACAATGACAAGCTAGTGACGAGCTTTGCTTACCTAAAGCTTACCTATACATCTACGATTTTAAGCATTATGTTGAGCTTTCAACAATGTTTTCGAGCTTCTCTAATTAAGAAATCCAAGCTGTTTTTGGGGCATTTCTCAAAAGCTCTCACATGATTCAACGTTAACTTAGGATCACACATGTTTACCGCACTATTTGTTCTGAGTAATGAATCTTCATTTTCCAAAAACTACAGAACTATGAACTACTGACAAAGGAGCGCCTATATGATTTTTGTATACCTTTCTACTGTGAAACGAAATGCTTGCATATGGTAAATATTATTGACCTTTTTATGGGCGAAGCAATGTTACTTTTATTTCCTCAAATAACTTGGTAAAAATTAGAACATAAATCGATTTCAGCATCAAACTTGTCTGAAAACGCGAAACTCATTCAAGTTAAATGTATGGCCCGCCTAATATAAATTTGAATAATCAATTTCAAGCTGGCGATGAGTATACTCGTATTCCCAAGGAAGATTAGCATACAATCGTTATGTTGTTACATTGTTTCCTAGACGGATTCAAGTTGTTTGTACGGTATTGAGCGGCTTGTCTACTAATAACCGTACAAAATGATTTAGTGTTGCCTCATGAGTCATGAATTATGTTCTCTGTTGATGAAAACACGTGTTCAGACGAAAACTAAAAGTGGCGGCTCATGGGAGAAGAGGTGTTATGCGTTATGCGTCGTTCTTTTAATTTTTGGGTGCTGAGTGCTGCTCAGTTGTTTTACAACAGAGACAAAAATGTCTTAAAACAATAATTTTGTATCTACTATACGTGGCAGATAAACTATCGCCTCACCTCGACCAATACTGGCCTTTCATGCTCATTGAAATAATATTTAAGCCCACATTCGTTAAAAGTTACATTTAGGCTGCTTCTGCAGACTTTTTCGAACTACAAGTTGCTTAATAAATGGCTGAATTTGCGATAACTGTATGTGACTGATTGATACAAGTATGACAGCCTTTAGTTTCGGAAAGTTACTACGACAACGAGCCCTTCAGACAAAAATTGAATAAAATTCAATATTGTTGAGATAATAGTGAAACACACAACATATGGCGGTATATGACAAGCCATAACGAAACATACCCTTTTGGTTTATTAGCTTCTACCTTGAAAATTTTGCGAAATCTTAGCTTAATACTTCTTCATTTTTTTATTCTAAAAGGATTGCAAAAAATAGACGTTTTAGCTTAATTAGTATTCTCCAAATTAATGACTCTTCTTACACATTCTACAAGTTTGGAACACCCTTAGACTTGGTCCCACTTATAACTTTTTGATATAGTTACACAAATAAACAATTAATTAATATTGTTGTTTATTTTTTGTGATTGGTAATTACTATAAAACAGTAACATAACGATGTATAACGAAAGTCTACTTGATTTTTCAGCAAATAGTAACCGCTCTGCGAATTCAAGGGATGATTTTTACTCCAAGTTGACACAAAAAAACAGTAGTATTACTACTAATTAAAGTAAAACAATCCATTTCAGCGATTAAACAGTCAATATTAGAAAATACCCCATTCTCCAATGATTTTTTATTCATTTCTTTGTGACTGGCCAAACATTAAGGCCGCAGAAGTAGAGCTATAGAGCAATAGCATTTATAATATCCAGACACGCTTATGTCTCTATATATCTTTGCAAGTCGATAGCCATAAAATAGTTTCACACGCAGACTTTTAAGAAATTGAGAAAACGTTTTAGCTATTTGTTTATATTAGTAAAAGGGCTGAGAAGACTCTTCATGGTTGAGTATGTCAGATAGGCGACGCTAAAAGCTTAACTGGGAGATAATGTGGTTTTTTTATGTTATGGTCACACTTGCACTATAGAGACAGCGTCAAATAAGGCGTCTTTAACATTTACAGTCAGTTCAGTTTTGGTCCCTTTGGAAACAGTGTCTTAGTTTTGTGTAGTGTCGAGGTACAAAAGTTTCCTCACGAGCTCTACTTGTTACTGGTACTGGTATTATTATCATTCTCAATGCTACTGATATTTGAGATAACCTGATTTGAGAGATGATTTAAAAATGATTATTTATTGTTGCAATTATTATTGATTGTTGCGTTGTCAGCGTGAGGTTTCTTGGCATATTTCTTGTGGCTATACCTTGAACAGGTCTGGGACCATTGCGCGGCCTATAAGGTATTACGCAAGGCTCGATGTCGTGGGGGGGACACCTCGCGTTTTGGTGTCCATTGCACTCTTCAGCATTGGAGTGTTTATTGGCAAGTGGTCTAGACCAGAGAAATAGAGAGAAGGATATTGTTGTCAGTCTTGGTAGCGTTGTCACTACTGTACTGAGTGAGTATTGTATTACTCATTGCACAACTCGATACGTTTGTTCATTCAGGCACCATGGCATTACAGTGCTCGGAACGAGAAGCCTTGTACATATACCCTGTTACCCGATACTTTAAACTGTCAGCCGTGTCAACAGCGAACAGCTGTTCGGCTAGTGATAACTAAAAATACCCCAGATTGAGTCATGTCGTACCAATCTTAAGCTTTGAGAGAATGCAGGGCTGTATTGAGTGGAAGCATTACTAATAACAAGTAATTGAAACTTGGTGACGTTTTCATCTATGCTCTGAGGCATGTCTTGAGGTCTATGCTTATTTTACATTTTCTCGGAATATCCGGCGTGTCTTTCAGTATATCAGTATGGCTGGTCTGAATGATGTTGATTAGGTACACTTTAAATGAGGTAAGAATGAAGATAAAAGCATTTTTAGCTTGAGCTTCAGTTAAACTACCTTATTATATTAATCTTACTCCATGTACTTACTTTATACTTTACTCCAATTGTACCTTGTACGTTTCAACCAATAAATATCCCACTAGTGATGCAAGCTGTCCATTGAATCATCCTTACTGCTAAATATAGGAGTTGTTGTGATAGTTTCTAACAATATACAAATCAATAAAATAATCTATTTCCTTTAACTAATCATTTTTGCTGCGAATTTCTGGATATTGAAGCAATTTCTTGTTTACAACAATAGTCATTACTTTTTGGCAAATATTAAATAAGAATATTACTAATACGGTCCGGATCGCAGAATTGCCAATCAATACCACTAGTAAAAAATTAAATTTGAGATACACTTCTTCGTCAGCTGATACCTATCAAGTAGACGTCAAGCCAGTTTAAAGTATCAGGTAACTGGGACAACATAACAATCTAGCACGAATATTTTGGTTAATTACTGCGGCACCATTATTACTGACAATGCTTGATGTATTTACTTTGTTAAGTATGCTCAGTGGCTTCATTTCATTTTCAGGTGCGCTACAGACCACCCTGACATGAGAGTCGCCCTATGCCCATGTGCACATAAACGGTTTTATAATTTTATGATTGTTTTGTCCATTCTATTAATTACTTTATATAAAATTTGGCCATATTATTTGACTCTGACACTCGACTTCTTACAGGTGCAACCATTATCAATTGATGGCTCCAGCGGCATGCGGATATCTAAGTGGTTTGGGCACTAGATGAAGGATTAGCGACACTCATTCACAACTTGATGAACTGAATACATTGATTTTAATATAATTTGTGAGCCTTTAATAGTTTTACTAAGAAGGCATAACATGATTATTTTTGCTCAGCAAGCATTCCTGTGATGCCATCAAATTTGATGGCAAGGTATAATCATCCTTTCAAAAATAACGTTTTGAATAAGGCAAGATTATTAGTATGCCAGCAAGTTATCCAGATATAGATCAATTTGGCTAAACCCGAAAAAAAAGAGAGTAACGTGATAAACTAGAATAAACGTTCGAAAACAAAACAATAAATCGAATCACATACAATGTGTTTTTATTTACCCGAAACAAAACTAAACAACAACCCGTGTAGGTTGCATTTATTGCAGTTTCAATTGTACCCGCCACGCCGGTGTCAGTGCATGAACAAACTTCACAAAATGCTGGCGTTTAATTACAATGGCCATAGCTTTTGTGTGCTTGTGTGTGGAAAGCGGCACACCGTTTGGAAAAAATACCGCGATAACGTCAACCGTTGACAGTGCTCACAGCCCAGTTGCAACGGGCAGCGTGGAACGCAAACGAACGCCTAAATATGCTGTAGGCTATCACAAAATTTAGCGAAAGATAAAAGCCCAGAAAACGTGTTTTCCACAGCACCGTGTATTTTGAAGAATTGCCAACATGTTCAGACTTTACAGTGCAGGAATACCTAAGTTTTCTGTTGAACGTGAATATTCTATACAATGCTGCTTAAAAAGTTCGCTTTGGTTCCATGGACAGTCGAGGCCTTACTAATTTGGCGCCCTAACTTCTAATGGCCGGTTGTACAAATGCGGGTTTAACACCAGCTTTGTTAAACCTAAGCTTAGCTAACTCAGGCTTAAAGTCGACATCCGCTGTACAATCGTCGGCTTAGTTAAACCTGGTTGATAATAAAATTCACTACTACAGTCGGCATCAATGAAGCAACACGTACTGACATAAATGCATTCATTTGTATAAAATGGTCAAATAAATAAATAAATAAATAAATAAATAAATAAATAAATAAATAAATAAATGATCTGAAAAATTACCTTTTTTGGTTAGGCACTTATGACAGTTTGTGTCAAATTTCGGCAACGACCGTTTCTGTCTCTGTTCTTTCATTTGCTCTCTTTGTTAGACACAAATCTTTCAAAAAATATGATCTAGGGCCGTAGTCACCAAACATAGTTAAATCTCTATCTGACTGTTAAACTAGCTATCAGTTTGTCAACCATATTTTTGGTATTCACCAATAAAGGGTAACGCTAACCAGCTGATAACTGCTCTGTTATTTTAACAGCCCGATTTTCGCCAGTTAATCAAATTCAGGACACAAAATAATATCTAATATCTGGTCATTTGTCACTTAAAAGGTTGTGTTTACATTGATCGATGCAAATTGTGATGCAAATGGTGTGTTTCACTGACATTCTACTCCTCAGTGATTTTCTCCGCTCACCTCTCAGTGTATTGAAAACCGCGTTAGTTTTCTGGTGCTCAATATAACCGTACCTGTTTTGTGGTGTTCAATTACAATCGACTATATGCCTATATTTACTGATTAGCTACCTGAGAGAATAATTGGCAGATCTTTTGCGTTCTCCCTTTTTCATGTTAATAACTAGTACGTTTCTTATGCGAAGATAATGGCCAGCGATCGTGGAAATGTTCATAAGTAATATGTATGAGTAATATGATTATCATCACAAATTATAATATAAAACATAAAAACTAGAAACAACATGGTTATGTAGAATCAAGAGGAAGAGGTGGCAGCACAAAACGCTTTATACAGCACAGATCATAAAACTATGCAGTGTTTACAATATTAGAAAAATAAAATATTGTGTTATCTCCTTGTTAAGTAATTAGGATCTGAAAATTCATGGTGAATACGATGCTTAACTATCAGGCAGTTATATTTTAGCTGACTGTTAGTAAACAGACGGCTATCCAAAAAATGGTGAATACGGGCCCTAGTAAAGTGACAAGCAATTTGAAGGTTCATCCTTGACATATGTCACTTATATCAGGTTAGGTTTAAACTTCAGCTAAGCTCGCGTTAAGCTTCGGCTTATGTAAGCTCGTGTTAAGCTTGGAGTGGGGGGCTAAGCCAGCATTGTACAACGGATGTTTTGCGACTGACGTGGTTTAACGTCGGCTTACCTTAAGCCGAAGCTTAAGCTTGCATTGTACAACCGGCCCTTATTGTCCATTTTCGTCATAAATGGCGATTCGCCCGAGTCAATCGGATAGAGCTCGATCCGTAAAGTTACACTACCTTTCAAAAGCATCCGGACAGTAATAAAAAATGGAATTTTTAAACATTGGTTTAATTTGTGGTAATTTTTATTTCTTATACTAACATTCCCATTGTTCTAATTGTTTGATAACAAAATTTTCAAAACATGTACGCAGTGCGCAAAACCCGAATGGTATAAACATAATAAATTTTTCGATTTCAATTATTTCCGATTTTAGTCGGATTTGACAAACTGACGTTGTGATTAATTGCTCGAATGACATGTAACACAGTTTGCTGTAAAACACTTTACCGGTTGTATAAATCCCGGTTTAGTTAAACTTGGATGATAATGAAATTAGCTACGGTTGCCTAGTGCACTGTCATAATAATTATCTAAAAAATAACCTTTTTTGAGTGACAGTTTATGTCAAGTACGGACAACGGACGTGTCTGTCTCTGTTCTTATATCTGTTTTCTTTATTAGGTTAAACTCCAATACAAAATACAACCTAACAGAATTTCAAGTAATATTTGAAGGTTACAGCTTGAAAAATCAAGTCATTTGTATTTAAACCACAGTTAAGCTTGGCTTAAGCTACAAGATTCGATGGCTTACGCCAAGCTCATTTTAAGCTTGAAGAGGGTACTAAGCCAGCATTGTACAACGGACGTTTTGCAACTTCGCTGACTTAACGGAGGCTTACGTTAAACCGAAGGTTGAGCTTGCATTGCACAACCGGCTCTAAATATACAGAGTGAGTTTTTAGGTCCTTGCTCAGAGAATATTTTGATTTATACAGGGTAATTCATAACTACGTGGTGATGCATACATTTTTTTAAATGAGACACCTCATCCCATTATTATTAGATTCTACTAATATTCGTTGTTCTTACAATATGAGGTATTCGAACGTTGTACAGGGTATTTTAAAAGTTATGACCATTTATGTATCGTAATCGCTGTCAAATGAACGTACTGTTGAAGATTAATGAATCAATTTTTTTTTAAATAGCAAGATAAAAAATATTCTCTAGTTTTAAAGCCGGCTGTAAAAAAAGTCGACGACGCATATTCGCATACAGGGTGAGGTAGAATGCAAAATCCAGAGTTTCTCTTTTTTTTAATGTAACTCCCAATATTTTCTTTTACAAAGAAATTCTTTTAACATGCTATTTCACATTTGTATTGCATTTCATATACCTATATTACAACAGTTTCCGAGATATTTCGATTTTTCTGCAAATTTTAAATATGCCTTCAATTTGTGTACTGAAAATTATTTTTAGAAAGTACTAAAATATAATTCCATAATAGTATTTGAGAATTCAAACCCCAGAATTGTCGAGATAGTATAAATCAAGTATGATGAGGAAGTAATTTCATAGACGTGATGCATAACTATCAAACAGATTTATCACTTGCTTAATAGCTCTTACACCTATCAAAAGCACGCACTTAAATTAAACTGCCATTCGTCATAATACATAAAATACATCTAATTATACTGTACTATCAGATAAAAAAATGTTAAACCGTTGCGTATGAAACATGCAATACGCAAAAGCGCGAAACCAGAGGAACAATTTTTATTCAACAAACGCGCTACATTTTATGCGGCGCTCTGCTGGCTGCAAAAAAAACAACTAATGCCATGTAAATCCGAAAGTTCTACTTCTAAATAAAAAGGGTAAATCGATAAATAACGGAATCGGCGCGCTATTTGTGTTCAACAGCGCGAATATAATCCTATTTGTTAGTTGTTCATATTTGTAATTATATTGTCCATGCTCTTTTTATACAATATTGATCTTTTCCTGTAAATAACTACGCGAAACATTATTATTGTATTTATGTCTTTTAAAATAACGAGAAAAGATACGGGGTGTTGAAGGAACGTGCACGTTACTTATGCAAGCAAACAATTATACATATAATAGACAATAAAAAGTCATCAGCTGGTAGTGTCTGACCGAATATCAATAAATTTTTGACCGAAGCCGAAGTCGAAGTTCGACTGCTAGAATCAGAGATTCACGACTTGACTTGATTTTCAAGCTACTTGACTT
This sequence comes from Callosobruchus maculatus, assembly GCA_951848785.1. Lineage (NCBI taxonomy): Eukaryota > Metazoa > Arthropoda > Insecta > Coleoptera > Chrysomelidae > Callosobruchus > Callosobruchus maculatus. Next base: position 13,441,261 of record CATOUR010000100.1, read on the forward strand.
GGTGTCAAGTCAAGATCAAGTCAAGTAGTTACACATCAAGTAACTTGAAAATCAAGTTTTTCAAGCTAACTACTTGATTTTTCTTGAAAAAATAGTTCTCTTTTGATATTAATCTGATTAACTGCCAAAACGCAATAGCAATAAAATTCTATGTATATATTTTAAAAAAAACATCCAAAAACGAAAACTCCAACAAATTTAGTAAACTAATGAATGTAATAATGTGAAATAAGAATACGAAACATTTTGAATTCTGACAATAATACATAGAAAAACAACAAACTCAAACATGAAAACAGTGAATATCTAAAATAGATCTTTAATATCCTCATTTGCCATCCATGATTTGAGATAGACTTCTGACGGAGTTATCACCTAATCGATTTCTTGTTTTGATAAGAGTTAAGACAGCTCTAGAAAACTGCCTTTCAACTGGAGCTGAGGAAGCTGGCGTTGCCAAAAAGTCTTTCGCCATTGCGGCAAGGTTGGGAAAAATACATTCGTGTCTTTTCCACCACTCCAGTACTGTCAGCTCTTGGGTCAAAAATATATTTGTCCATTTCGTAACACCAGGCCATATCGTCGCCTGCATTATGGGCAGGTTTTCTATTAAATAAACTTAGTAGATCTATTTCAAACTGTTCGACACGACTATGGTTTGAAGATGATGCTACTCTACTGGAACTGGAACTGATGGTTGTGGCTCAGACATCTGCAGAGAGTCAGCCCTCAAATACTGTGCTTTTGATTTTGTAATACCAATAGCAAGAGCGCGTCGTCATCGAGTGCCTGCTTGGTGTCGTAGCCTCTGTGAATCCCCTATTTTAACGCTTCGATGCGCATTTTACAGATCGATATCAAGTAATATCAAGCAGTCTGATTTTACTTGATATCAAGTCAAGTAGTTCAGATCGAAAATCAGGTCAAGTCAAAAATTAAATTTTCAAAAGCTTGAGCTTTCAAGTCAAGTATTTAAGAAAAAAACTCAAGCTACTTAGCTTGATGAATCCCTAGTTAGAATAACCTGTGGCCGAAGACCGAAGCCGAAGGTTTAGTTTAACTGGAAACTGTGAGTGAATTACTTTGACCACAGCAAGTATTCATGATAATTTGAGATAATTTGTAAGCACGACATTTGAGTAAAGTTTATATTTATTTAATAAAATGAAATCAGAACACAACAGTTATTCATTGACGTGAGTATCTACTTTTCATCAGAAAACAGATTTACAGAACATTTTCTTTCCATGAGTAAATATAATAAGCAGTGTGGTCCGTCCACCGACTATTAAATAGTCGACAACAATTGAAAGTGGCTCGCGCTCGAAGCAGAGCAAAGTATTGTTCGACCGAGCAGAGAATGAGAGAGACGGATGAGGCGGAGGCGGAAAGGGAGAGGAGGGGAGGGGCCCATCCCACCCAAGTGACTGACTCCAGCCATTTAGGTGACGACAGCTTAAGGAGTTGCCGGAAGTAACAGATCATCTCAAATACTTTTCAACCCTTTTCTTGTTCCGAAATATTTATACTGTTGTTCTTTAATAACTATATATTTTAATTGAAAATATTGCAGTACATGTATTATACAGTACATGTTATGAAAGTACGTGATGTATATTTATCATCGTTCCGTAACATTATACGAAAACACTGAAAATAGCGGATCGTGAACTACATTTCAAGCGGAACATCTAACAACAGCCCTATTTTTTCGTATTCTTTTGCCTCGCATTCTTTCTCTTGCCAAACAATAGTCCGAAGCGACCATCCACACTCTCATACTTTGGGTAACTTCGCGAGTAGTGTGGCTGTGGATATACATTTGCCCTGCAGCGCTAAACAACTGTTCACTAAGAACATTGCGCACTGGTAGGAAGGGCCGATAAATACTTGAAAGCGACTGGCCTCAGATGGACATAAGGACTAGGTGTCCTATATTCGTAAATGTTGGCATTCCTGAGTAGCAAAGGTTTGTAATTCTTCGTTCAGCATCGGAATCATCGGCTTCGGACAAACCTTCGGCGTGTTTTTGGCCGAGGCTTCGGTCGGACACTGTTAGCTGGGTATAACGGCAGATTCTATAAGTGTGCGCAATATTGTAAAATAAAGTTTGAAATTGTTTTGAGTCATACAATATTGGTACAATGCTGGAACCAGTACAAACTAATTTTGATTCCAATTACTATTACCTGGTTATTCTCGTGAGAGGAAAGTATCAAGAGACTATCTCTGAACTTCTTCAACAAGCGTTGAACACAATCGACAGCTGGTGCTGGAGGGAACAAATGTCGATAAACCCCCACAAAACCGTTGTTGTTCCGTTTACTGAAAAACGGAAACTAGACAAGCTCCGCTTACTTGGAAAAGCGGGAGAGTCCATCCAGTTCGCGGAGGAGGTGAAGTATTTTGGTCTTATATTAGACAAAAGACACCTCCAACCCCCATCTGGATAACAGAACTGAAAAGGCCCAACTTGCCCTCTGAACACTCATAAGGATTTGCGTTAAGTCTTGGGGCGTTAGTCCTAAACTAATTTACTTGATATATCAGACGGTGGTTAAATAAATGGTAGTATATACAGCTGTTGTCTCTTGGCAGAAACGTTTACAACGGACAGCCAGAACCAAGCAATGCGCCGCCTGCTTGGCTATTACTGGAGCCATGTCTACTACACCAACACTGGCCATGAAGACCCTCCCAAACTTAACCACTCTACACATTGAGGTAGAGAGAGGTGCCATAACGGTCGCCTACAGACTATTACAAACTGGCAGACAGGATTAAAAGGAACTAGGACCAGAGACAACGGGCATCATGGGTGAAATTACAAATCACCACATACTCGGAATGGTTCCCAAGCGCACACGGAGAGATCATATACTTCTTCTTCTTCTTCTTCTTCGCATGACTAGGATTTCTCCTGTTTGTCTGCGTCTTATTCTGTCTCTGTTGTTGACGTTGTTGTTGACATCAAATTATCTTCCCATCATTTCTTTGGCCGTCCTGGAGGTCTTCGATTGTAACGTTTGTTATTTTTACATATGTGAGCTAATCTGTTGGGTCTCATTCTATTTACATGTTCGTCCCATTCTTTCTTCCGGGTTTTTATCCATTTATTGATGCTGTTAATGTTGCACTGTTCTCGTATGTTTTTATTTGTCTGTCTGTCCCTGAGAGTTATTCCCATAATTGATCTCAGTGTTTTCATGTCTATGCTGTTGTAGATTTGTTTTGTTCTCTTTGTGTCTGCTCGTGTTTCTGCTGCATATGTTAGAATTGGTCGCATCGTTGTTTTATATACTTTAATCTTGCTTTCTGTAGACATATATTTGTTCTTCCATACAGTTTATCTTAAACATCCACTAACTCTACCTGCTTTTGTCGCCTGTCTTTTAACTTGTATAATCAAGTTCCTATCACTGGTTATGTCAATGCCCAAGTAGTTAAATGTCATCACTTGTTCAATAATTTTACCTTCCACTTCCAGTTTACATCTACGTGGTTCTCTACTGATGACCATGCATTTTGTTTCCTCCGCTGAAATTACCATATTGTATTTTTTGGCAGTGGTGTTGAAAGTGTGGAGTTGTCTTTGCAGATCGTCTTCAGTATTAGCTATTAGGAGCACATCGTCGATCATATACAACGTCCTTTTATATGGAAGGAACGAATGGAAGAGGAGTGATGGTTTCATGTCACCCTCCGATCTTGCGCTATTCACTGATGGCTCCAAGCCTGAACTGAGGACAGGAGCGGGAGTAGTTGGTACCAATTCAAGTAAGCCTTGGGAGGTCTTCCAAGCAGAAATTATAGTCATAGAGCTGGAAGTCAGGGAGCTGATCAAAAGACCCCTGACAAACAAATCTATAAAAATCTTTTTAGATAGCCCTAAAAGCACTCAGCTCTAAATGGGTTGAATCAAGACTCGTATGGAACTGTATACATCTCCCCAACGAACCTGGAACAAGGAACAAAGTAACTTTCGTTTGGGTTCCAGGTCATAGCGGCGTGGAAGGCAATGTATTGGCCGACGCGCTCGCAAGAGGAGGAACCGAATATGTGTTCATAGGACCAGAACCATTTGCGGGCATTGCGTAAAGCACCGCTAAGAAGACCATCTCAGATTGGACAGAGAGGCAAGCACTCCTGCACAGGCGAGATACTGTACTCGAAGGCGTTCATACTACTACTTCTCCTCAGTCCCCCCGTAGAATAGAACAGGAGGAATCTCCGCATTTTGGTTGGTCTTCTGACGGGGCATTGTCGTTCTGCAGAAGTTGGGTCTTGAACAACAACAGACTGTCGCTTCTGCTATGTGGAGGACGAAACAGCGAAGCATATTCTGTGCTCCTGTCCAGTACTGGAAAGAGCTAGGTTCCAGACTTTTGGACTTGCCCAACTGGAACCTTTTGATTTCAAGGAAGTGTCACCCATCGCGACCATCGCCTTCGTCAATAGGTGTGGATTGTACGGTGAACTCTAAACAGGTGTGAGCCACAATAGACACAATAGAGTCGCAGTGGAAGGAGGCATAATCTCCCCACTCACTTCGAACCTGACCTAACCTAATCACTGTTATACTAACTTTAAAAACGTAGGAAAGAATTTACTTGAGTAAATTCCGAAGTAAATTTAAACGGCAGATTTAAAGTTTTTTTTTTAACCAAGCGATATTGACAAAACCGGATTTTTTCCGGACCAGTTTTTTCATGGCAATTCCGAATCTGTATTTAGTTTTTCTCTAGCATCTGTAGTTTCTATCTTTTGTATACGGACAGACGGACGGACGGACGGACAGACAGAGGCTCTGCATAACTCTCTTCAATGCGAGCTAAAAGGGAAATACATAATGAAGTTGAAGAAGATGGTAATGGTTTCTAATTCCATCCGACTATAATAAAACGCACGTCGCGTCGGCCGCTCAGGGGTGAATTGCGCGAAAGTTTGGTGTGTGCTATCCTGGGAGCCAAAGTTGGAATTAGATTAAACGGTAAACACCACGCGTCGAACGGGCAACGTATACACCCTCCCTTTTCCCGTAGAAGGGGTTGTTTTCATACTCTGTTTTAGTATGCATTATACGGCGAGGCGAACGCGACGCCAACGAGTAAACAATGAGGGTAAATGTCATTTATGGGCTGCCGGCGACAGCAAGCACGAAACCGCGCCGATAAAAACCGCATCAGCTCGTCCCCTCCATGCCCTAATTGAAACACGAATCATGAGGGAATATAATACAACACGATGCATGAAAAAATACCACTTCCTTGGTATTTGCCAATTCCAAACTACTCGATATTCTTTATTTATGGAAATCGAATAACAAATGACAAAGTACTGCACGACCAACGTAAATTGACCAGCGAAACAAAAAATCGGTGAAGGAAGTAAGGAAGTTGCCGTAGCTCTTATTAATTCTATTCTATTTCCTTCTTCCAGGAGTTGTTTTATTTTATATACAAAGGAAAGGGCAAATAATTTATATTCACTTAATATTCTATGTATATCTACTTCATAAAACTACAACCGGCAACAGCAATTTTATTCCTCACTTGACTGTCCGGCATCAGGATTGGATAATCTCAGCAGACGATACTCAATGTCTCTATTATACTTATGTTTTCTATCCCTATTTAGACTCAACAGGCTGGTCAATTTACGATGGCCACACAGTAATGGGATTTCGAAGTTAACCGAAATTTTAGGCGATGCGATCATTTTGAACAGGAGTGTGTCTTGCCGCTGCAACAAATGAGTTGCCGGTTGCCGTCCCATTTCTATTTTGGTTGTACTGTAAAGCAGCGCCAATATTAATGGCTCCGCTTTAGTTTACCCATCTAGGTAGAGGTAGAGAGAGGTACCAGAATCGTCGCGTACAGACTGCTATCAACTAGTAGACAAGACAAAAAGGAACTAGGACTAGACATAACGGGTATTATGAAATTACAAACCACCATATATTATATGGTCTCGGACTCTACGGTTCCCCTCCCCAGGCGCACAAGGAAATATCCTACAACTTCCTTTTCCCAGATAGAGACGAATGGAAGAGGTGTGACAGCTTCATATCACCCTCCAATCTTGCGCTATTCACGGATGGTTCCAAGTCAGAATTGGAGAAAGGAGCGGGAGTAGCTGGTACTAATCCAAGAGTTGAAATCTCAGTAAACCTTGGAAGGTATATCACAATCATCCAAGCAGAAATGATAGCCATAGAGTTAGGAGAGTCAAACTAATCTATAACATTCTTTTCATCTCCTCAATGCACTTGGAACAAGGAAGCGAAGTGAAAGGAAGTGTATTGGCCGATACACTCGCAAGAGGAGGGAGCGAATCTGTGCACATAGGACCAGAATCATTTGTGGGCATTGCCAAAAGCACTGCCAAGAAAAGCATCTCAGATTGAGCAGAGAGGAAAGCACTTCTGCATTGGCGAAATACACCAGGGCTACTTCATTCGTTCACACCATACCCTTCTAGTCAGCTGTAATATTGAGCCACCGCCGTCTCAGAAAAAGTTTCTAGTCGTAGCTAAATGACGCAAAACATGGAAACAGTAAATGAAACAACATTAGACTATTAACACAAAACATGATGAAATTACTATCTTCTCCATCAACACAACGCAAACCTACATCAAATCAACGCCTAGCGATTATCAGATAATGTGAAGTTTTTAGTGCTTTAATCCCTAGTGACGCTTGGCAGAACTGGTTTAAATAGTGGTTTCGGAGGATGAAAAGGTGTATTGAATGAAGGAGAAATTACATGAAAAAATAAAATATATATAAAGCTGTACTGCAAAACTTTCGTGGTACCCTTTGTACGTATACGTTAACTATATCAGACATTTAATATGGTTATCCTAGATTCCATAAAATGACAAAACTGCGGAAGAGCTAACTGTAGAGAAGCTTAATCTTTCTAAGGAATCTCGCAATTATGTTCAATGAACAACAATTTCAACATACAACTGACATGACCACAGTAGTAGAGCAGATTATGGTCCCATATTACTGGTACGCTTGTCGCAAGATACCGATGGTGCTTCAGTTATAGGAAGTTAAATTTTAACATCAATTTATTTGTAATTGAAAAAAAACGCCCGTCGATGTACAGAAGCGTGACATGACGCTTCAGGGTGTCAAAAAGCGATAATGGGACGTCGCTGTCACGCAATCGCGCAGCAATCAATCATCATTCCCAGTGGCCAATTATGTTTTGACTGCCACCAGTAGCAGCATGCCGCAACGATGATTTGTGTCTGAATCAGGCGGCCTAGTGTAGGAACACGAATATAAAGGGGTGCGCTGTTAATGGATAGAACTTGGTATATGAAAAAAAAATGGCGTCACCGTTTTAAAATTATTCGTTTGTTGATAACTAGTTCTTTTCCACTAGCAATACTCTTAAATACTACATTTTTCCACCACCATTGTAGCAGTAATGCACTGCCAAAATTTCATCTCGTATCTCGAAATGGAAACTTTTCACTATTTAGAGCCGTAGTCATAGTCGTCTCTCTTCAAGAATACTCAAGTGGCCACTTGGGTTCTTGTGCATCTGTTTCCTAGACAACACTCACGATACGGAGGGAAAATATTTGACGACGTGGTTCAATATCAATATCATATATTGTTATGCCTATGCCTAGGCATTTTGATATTTTTTGTGGTCAGCCTCACGCCAAGGCTGAGCCTATGGCGCTGTAAGCGCTGCGAGAGGTTAAGTGTCTGTGCACGTTAGATCTAAAACGCTGCAGGTTGTAGTCGTCGGGAAACAAATTCCCTGGCAGCTCTTTGCACAGCGTCAAAGTTCTCCAAAAAAAGGGCGGGTAGGGAACTCGACCTGGTAAGGATGAGCTCGCAGAGCCTCTATAGTGTTTCTCGTTCGGGCGGCCTTTGATGTTATTATCTAGGAGAGCTCACTAGAACTTCTTACGTGATAGTCTGTAAAACAGGACAGGTCTGCCACCCTTATTCGATGTTCCAGGCTGTGGAGGTCCTTTGTAAGGTTAGGCGTATCGATAACTCTAATTGCTCTATTCTGGATAGTGTCCAGAAACTTTAGAGTGCTTCGGAGCGCATTCCCACACATGGGAGCAGTAGTAGTTGCTCTAGTATACAGCTCTTCCTACAGCGGAACATAACTCCACGCTTCTGGGAAGCCGTTTTAGCAATACTGATGACATAGTCGTGCCAGGACATGTTATCGTTGATGTTGATCCCCAAAAGCTTGACGGAAGGCGACTTGACTAATAGGTGACCCTCCATTTCCATAGTTGGTAAACCAACGTGAGACTTCTTTGTCAATGTTGTTGCCTGAGTTTTCTGCACACTAAACTATACTTCATTTACTAATCCCCACTCAAAAATTGTTTTGATACCCACGTCGACCTGTAAGGCTTGTTGCTGTAGCCGATGATGCGAGCTAGGATGATAGTGGCTTGCCTGATTCCATGCGCGATATTAATGTACTGTCGTCTGCGAAGCTGTAGATTGGATTGGATGTTATCTCCAGCAGCTCGTTGATGTACAACAAAAACAGTGTAGGGGATAGGACAGATCACCGTGGAACACCGGCGTTTACTGAAAATACGTCTGATGAACAGCCTTCGACTACAACAGAGGTCGGTCGTCCAAAAAGCTATTCAGCAACTGGCGCAGGCCAGGTGGTAGTACATAAGCAGCAAGCTTGACCAGTAGTCCCGCATGCCACATTCTATCAAAGGCTCTCGATATGTCAAGTGCAACAACACGGGATTGGCCACGATTTTCAATTGCTCTGTTACAATGAAGGCCAGGACGTCAGCCGTAGACCTATGCTTGCGGAAGCCATACTGGCGATCATTTATGATGTTATTGTTGTCTAGGTGTTTCAGGAGCTGTGTGTTAAAGATAGTTCCATAACCTTAGACAGGTCTATAGTTGGTGGGATCGGTTTTTGTGCCTTGCTTGGGGATGTGTTGTACACGGCCAATCTTCCGTGAAGCGGGAAACTCGCCTCACTGATATGATAGTTTGAAGAACTTGCAAAGAATAGGAGCAAGCTCAGCGGCACAGCGTTTAAAGACAACGGCTGGAATTTGGTCAGGACCAGTAGCTTTGTTCGTGTTTAGTTTTTGGAGGATGTTTTTTACATCTCGATGTTGAAATTTGGCCTCTGCTTTTCTTTAGGAGTAGGAGCGATCAACTTGTCCTCAAGGGTGGTAATGATGAATAGGAAAAGTTCTGACTAACGACCTTAGCTACAGACCAGAATCTGGACGAACTAGGACATGAGAGAAGCATGTTCTTAATTTTTGTTTGTGCGAGTAGTTCGTGTTTTGTGGCGGTCATTTTTTCCGAACGTGACAGAAACAGACAAAAATACTCCAAAATTAACCGACAAAATCGCCTTGACTGCAACTAATTGTCATGTTGACAATTCGTTACTTGAGTATTACCATAGTATTACCACAACATAGTAAACAACCAGCACAATAACTCAAGTTGGCGGAAATTACACGCGCATCCCCACTTTTGAATGATTTTTTGTAGTTATGGTAACGGTACTTGTACTTTGCACTAATATCGACTATTTTTATCTTAGATACTTTTTGAGCGATTCCAGGCTGGTATCGATACTTTTGTAGGTGTATCGGTATATAATTGTTGAGGGGTGTAATCAATTGCACAAAATTCTCTGTACGAACCAAACGCGCCTATGAGGCTAAAAAAAAATATCGAGTTGGTACCGGTATCGACATTTTCATTTTCGCATCTCTACCCCAAACTTCACAGCCGTAAAATCATCCATAAACCCTCCCAAGGTCAAATTTTGTGGGAACCATTTTTATATAGGAAATCCTCAGATTCACTGATTGTTTACTGTGCTGTGGTATTACTCGAGGGAGGCTTAAGTGATGGACGCTCAAGTAGCAGTCGAAACACAAAACCATACTTAAGGGACACTCAAATATTAAGGGACTCTTAAGTATCAACTATGAATACGGCCTAAATGCACTCAACCTCCGTTGGTAAGCAATCGACCAAGTCGTGAAATGGTTATTCTATCAGAGACGATGACAGGTCTCACCGCGCAAACGAACTACCATACAACACGTACATAACGATTTCCCGTTGAAAAAATAATCGTGAGACAGACAGGAGGTCTCGCCGTGTCGCTAGGAGACGTCGTCGGCATCACGCCATTAATACTTAACACCACAAGTTGTGTATTATGTAAATATTGACAGAAGTGATATCAATCGTAGCTAATAAGGTCCTGAACGACTTCGTTCCTTTACCAAACAAGAGCGAGATATATATTTATATTACGTAATAGATAGGCGTGTACATTGAGTTGAAGAACGAGCTCGTATATATGTGAACAAGAAATCGTGTTTGTATATGTTACGATGTTTTCTGTTATCTCTATAGAAATCTATTCAGTCTGTTTATAAATGTGTATTTACAAGTAGCTCATGAATATGTCTGATGCAGGGGTTTGCAGTGGGATTGATGTTTCTAAAGCCGCAGTTACACATTCGCACGAAGTTCGAGCCGAATCGCGAAGCGAAAATGTTTAATCACCTCGCTCGTCATTTGCCTCGCATCTCGCCTTGTGGTTCGTTAGCTTACATCGGAAGCGGTCTTTTGGAGACGAGTCAAAGGGCCGTAATGACGAACCGAGGAGGCGTACCTATCGTTTACACATTCGCCGGCCAGGCAGTGACAATTCCGTCTTCAATACGTGTATTCATTGTTGTTATTTAAAGAAAAAGAAATGGCAGAAGGGGGGGTCTGTGAGAGAATGAAGATAGTTGGGCCATCATGCCATCAAGCGACAGTAGTGGTTTTTTTGCCTGTCCGTTAATTGTATTTGTTTATTTTTTGCTGTAGGTTGTGCGATTTTCGATTGGAGGCTCAAATTCCTGACATTTTACCGATTTTTATTATTTTTTGCCTGCCCAATGTGCTGTATTTGTTCATTTTGCTGTATGCTGTGCCAACTATTTTCGGCTGGAGCTCAAATTCCGAACATTTTACAGATTTTTGTAATTCCGCCCGGACACGAAATTTAGCTCAAAATTTCCGCACGTCAGGGATTTTCCGGACTGATGGTCACCCTACTTTTCAAGTACCATGTGCGAATGCATTCGCGAGTGACGAGGCTAAACGCGAGTGCGAATGTGTAAATGCAGTGTTATAATTTTACTGCATTGTTGTTAAGATAGTATGTTTCCTCGATACTCCGCCATCTGCATTTCATATTCCATTGAATGACTGGTTTATTAGATTAGCAGAATTATCTGGTAACAGATTCCAAATGACATTCGACATTAACTTATAACTATTACGGCATTCCAATACCAGCTTTAGACGGTGCCCTTTTTCGTGCATCTTGCTGCAACTCTAACGCATGCCCTTTATTAAGAGCACCAACAGTTTGCGTCTGAAGGCAAAGAGACCCAGTATTTTAGCACAATCTTCATCCTTTGAAGGAAAACGGGGACAATTGAAGCGTCCAATGCAAGAAGTGCCTAAGTCACATTTTAATCAATTATAGACTATCAGTGCCATCGATGTGAGCTTTTTGTAAGCTTTCTGGTATCTAAAATTGTTGTAAGATGCACCTAAGATTATATGAGTATAATGAATTTTTTAAAATAGGTCTGAGCTCAGTGTAACATGTGCTTAAGTCAAGCCAAATATTAGATATGGAAGGATATAGAATGGAAGATGAGCCTAAGTGCATAGTCTGTTAGTCACTATGAATGCCACCACTTCAACGCAAAAATTGCCTTAGTCCACTAGCATATTATTTATGCGTAGTTTGTGGTTTACAATTCGTTTTTCCATTCGCTGATAGAAGCATGCTCCTAGTGATTTATTGGCATACTCAATTTGCCTAATCGATTATATAGTTGAAAAATTCTGGAGGAATAGTAAAAGAAACACAAGTAATGGGTTTTTAAATATTGTCGATAATATTTGTGTTGGGTATAGGAAAATCCTGCTTTATGCTGAGATAATCTAAAAATTTTATCATATAAAGCAAAACTGTCAATTTTAGCACATTTCTCTCTCATACATATCACATATCTAACCTACAGGTACATACATCTAAAAGTATTGATGCAGCCATAAACTGTGAGACCGACATTTATGAATAACTTTTGTATTTCTTTATTACCCTTTTGAAATTCAAAGAAAAATGTGCCTAAGTCCATTTTTGAAAAACACAAAATCTTGGAAAGTAGACCATTAAACTAGCTTTTACTTAAAGTCGCTCGCCCTACAGGTTGTAACATACAAGATTATAACAAATCAAATGCTTATTCGAAAAGGTAATATTTCCAGAGAACAATATAAACTTCTATACTGTGTAAGGCTTTCGCGGCCATCGTCCAATGAATTTGTGGTTCTTGGGTTTTTAGGCCGGCGTCGTTTAGCGTTAAAGCTTGACGTTTCGCCACCACGAGTGGATGGCATCTTCAGAAGCTATTTCACTTCGGCGACTTCCAAAATACTGACGGCTGGTGGATGTTTACCTGTATTTATACCTGCTAATGGTGACGTGGCCCAACCAGGTAGCGTTGGTAGCCCCGCCCCTTCGCGATATGGTAGTGTCTTCAGGTCCTTTAGGATGGGTATCCATGTCCGGTTGACTTTCTGTGTTTCTTCTTTCCTGTTGAAATTATTATGATGTTTCTGTATTTCGATGGCTTCTCTTTGAAGTCTGGCATGGTATGAAGACGTCGCGGCAAGAACCTGTGTTTCTTCAAACTTGATCCTGTGACTTCCCTCCTTAATGGCATGTTGGGCTACCGCTGATTTGTCCGTATGGCCTAGTCGACAGCTAGCCTTATGTTCTGCAATTCTTGTGTTTATAGATCGCTTCGTTGTTCCTATGTATACACTCCCACATGTGCATGGTATGCGATATACCCCCGGTGTTGTGAGTGGGTCTCTTTTATCTTTCACCGTTCTCAAATATTCCTGTATCTTTCTTGTGGGCTTGTAGATCGTCTTGACGTTTTCCTTTCGTAACATTTTTCCTATTCTGTCTCTTATTCTGAATAACAGACAGAATAGGAAAAATGTTACGAAAGGAAAACGTCAAGACGATCTACAAGCCCACAAGAAAGATACAGGAATATTTGAGAACGGTGAAAGATAAAAGAGACCCACTCACAACACCGGGGGTATATCGCATACCATGCACATGTGGGAGTATATACATAGGAACAACGAAGCGATCTATAAACACAAGAATTGCAGAACATAAGGCTAGCTGTCGACTAGGCCATACGGACAAATCAGCGGTAGCCCAACATGCCATTAAGGAGGGAAGTCACAGGATCAAGTTTGAAGAAACACAGGTTCTTGCCGCGACGTCTTCATACCATGCCAGACTTCAAAGAGAAGCCATCGAAATACAGAAACATCATAATAATTTCAACAGGAAAGAAGAAACACAGAAAGTCAACCGGACATGGATACCCATCCTAAAGGACCTGAAGACACTACCATATCGCGAAGGGGCGGGGCTACCAACGCTACCTGGTTGGGCCACGTCACCATTAGCAGGTATAAATACAGGTAAACATCCACCAGCCGTCAGTATTTTGGAAGTCGCCGAAGTGAAATAGCTTCTGAAGATGCCATCCACTCGTGGTGGCGAAACGTCAAGCTTTAACGCTAAACGACGCCGGCCTAAAAACCCAAGAACCACAAATTCAATATAAACTTCAAAAGGATTTTTCTCAAGATCAGAGAAATGTGACTTAAGGCAGGTTCTGACTTTTCAGTTTCACTGGATCAGTTTAACTGATTCAGCATCCATGAAAACGACGTTTTCATAACCCTGAAGTGCTAAAACTGATGACTCTCAAGATTACGTAAAAGATTCTCGCACGTCAGTCTGACGTTTATATTCATTTTTTCAATACTGATTCAGTCAAAATGAATGAAAAGTAGGACTGGCTCTCATTTTGGCTGAAAGTACAAACCCACTAATCAGTTTTAATGAAAATGTGTTCTCACGTTCATTATCTATTCAGTATCACTGAATCAGTCAAACTGATTCAGCGAAACTGAATCGTGAGAACCCGCCTTTAGCACTTTTTACATTGGACCCTTCAATTTGACTTCTCTAGCGCCCGGTGTCAATCGCCACTTAACTGCGATTACGCGTCTTGTCAGCCACTGGGCATATCCGATCTAATTCAGCAATAATAATAGTAGTATTGCTTCTTCCGATTGGTTTCTATACAGATCTGATATCAGCACTTGTTTTAATGAGAACTTTGTCTTGCTAGCTACTAAAGCTAGCTCCTCTCCTATGTTTCAGTGAACCGAGTATTGATCAAGCAAGTCCAGTTCTACTGAAAGGACAGTCATCTCAATGTGGCTGGCCACTATGACTATACGGCGGCATGCAGGCATCATGAGCAATAGACCAATATCTGTGGTCCAGCTGGAACGCTCGAAAAAAGATAACAGCAACTGCTTCTCTGTCAAGGCGTCTGAAGGCTACTACCGCTTAGGGACCCAGGAATATGGTAGCTATCAAACAAGAAATGTCCACTCAAGCCCCAGGTTGTCATGAGCAGTCGGGTTTTTCCAAGAGGCCATTAATTCAAGTTTTTAGGAGTCAACATTACAGAAAACATAATCTGTCTCGAACACATTTTGTCAATTACAACAGCTGCTAGGATACATATTCACAGCCAAAAAGGACTTCCCACCAACCAACCATCTTACGTTGTATAAATCCCAGATAAGACCTGCTCACATATTTGGGGAGCTGCAGTCCCTACTACCCTGTCCATACTTGACATAGCCCAAAGAATAACGATGCGGCTCATCGGTGACCCGGCTTTAATGCACCCACCTTCAGCGTCTGGAGTGGCCTTATGCCTTTTTTCGGTATTCAAACGGAGCCTACTCCATTGAGTTATCCTCCATAATTCCCCCACTCACTGAACCTGTAAGAAACACCAGCGAGACCGTCCCAATCTCTTCCCAAGGTTCATGAATCAAGAACCGAGCGTTACGGCTGCATCTTTGATCCCGCAGTACGCTGGTTATAGGTTTTGCCTTTGCGGCTGCTTATCTATAAAAAACGTTAGACATAACTTAGTGGGAACGCGTTTGGGGATTAAGACACATGCAATGTGCCTGGAGGGATGTTAACCTGATGACGGTTGAAGTAGTCATAATAGAAACGTAGTGAAGTGAAAAATTTCATAGCCAACGCCTTATGAATTCTTCTTAAACAGGCAAAATGTATGCTTTGAAACATTTCCATAGCTTCTATCAAGTACTGTAGAAAAAAATCAATGTATAATATGGACCAACCAACAAACCTCCGCAACTGGATAATATCAATGAACTGGCAACGGCAAAACCTTCGGGCAATTATCCAGAACATGAAAAGCTGCACGGGGAACCGACGCTGACGATGCTCTTGTTCTTGTTAGAAATTTAATGATCTGCTTTTAAGAGTTTAAACAGTCGGAAATAATAGATTGTGTTCTCGCCACTACTACGGCTCTTATTTAATGGATTACTTCCTTTAATAAATCTGCGCAAAATTGCTGGCCGGCGAAAAGATACGACCAACGAATAACACAATTAATAAAATTGTTACTGGGAAACATCGTTAGGAAAAGACGAATCGTTGTAGATTACTTTTCAATGGCTTATACACTGCAAGACTACACTACACGAGATAGTTTGTTAGTTATTTCACTGTGTCGCATACAGTGTGAGTTTTTAGTACCGGATCGGTCGATATCTCTATTACTGTACAAGAGAGAAGTTATAGGCAAAGATATGCTCCTTGCCCAGAATATATTTTGACTTATACAGGGCGATTC
Organism: Callosobruchus maculatus; assembly: GCA_951848785.1. Taxonomy (NCBI): domain Eukaryota; kingdom Metazoa; phylum Arthropoda; class Insecta; order Coleoptera; family Chrysomelidae; genus Callosobruchus; species Callosobruchus maculatus. The sequence continues at coordinate 13,457,129 of CATOUR010000100.1, forward strand.
ATAACTACGTCGTGATGCAAACATACATTTTTTTAAACGAAACACCCTATATTATATCCCACATTTAGATTCTACTAATGAATCCCGTCCTAACAATATTAAGCATTGTAACAATATACAGGGGTATTTTAAAAGTGATGATCATTTTGAAAGCTTTTATTTAACTTGCAATGTATATGTATGTATGTTCGGGTGGAATAGTCCTACTCAATCTTGAAGCAGGTATCTTCAACCGATTGAGCTGAAATTTTGTATACACCTTTAGTTTGGATGACAACACACGATACACACACACGTTCTAAATCCAATAGTGCAATAGTTATTTAATGGATTTCTGCAACATGGGTATCCAATGGATATGCGAACGCCCAGTAGATGGTAAGGGGAATGACAATCAATGAGAGGTATGAATGAATTTTTCTACGGAAGAACAAATAGGGAATTACGAGAATCTTTTAGAAATTGTCAACTTGCCTCTAGCGATATTCGGAATAGAGAATCTTTTCGTTCGTAATGGGTCAGTCAGTCATGTAGTTTGCATTTTATTTCAAAATTTATATCTTGTCCTTCGGTCATCATCATAGTCTCAATGTCTTAACAGACATGTTGTGAACTCGTAAAATGTACTCATTTTACGAGCTTCTCTTGGGATATCTTTAAGATCTTTAATGCAGTAGTTTCCCATTTGCTTTCTGCATCCTCATGCCGTTGACCAGATGTATCTATTGGTTCATCCGCCTTTAGGGACAATTTCTCACCCCAAGGACAAGAAGGTGTCCTGACTCTTCTCAACGCGTCCACCCAAAGCTGTTGGTTGAGAAGAGGTTACTGCTTATACCGACAGTAGTTCGGTTCCTTTTAGTCGCCTTTTACGACACGCAGGATATACGATGGGAGATATTCTAACCCACCCCCACATAGGGTGTCCTTCGGTCACTACCCTCCATTAAGAAGGCTTTGGAAAATAAATAAATAAAAGCTGATTTGTCATACTAGCAGCATTGAAAAACACCCATTTGATTTAAAACTTCAAATAAAATGAAAATTACAAGAGATTGATATCGACAATCGTATACTGTAGGACACTGCAAAGTCAGAGCCTTCTAGTTTTCATAATCTCTGCGATATTCAATTTTTTTCCGATATCTACTTATACCAAAAATGCTGATTTGCACCTAAACGGTTCGTTTCAAGTCCCATATATATGATACATAAAGTCACATTAGAATTGACCAAGAAACCCAATTATGCAAATTTATACAGGCGGTTCTATTTAAAAAATGTAACTTTGATATGGATGACCCTATATAAATACCAAAATTTAAGTAAAAATAATTTTAGGTTGCAGCCTTCGACGTTCCCGACCATGACAAATTTCTGGAGTATACCCGCTATCTTCCGTCCACCCACTATTGGCCCACCCTGTACGGTTTCGCTTATAGGACTATATATGGTAAACTTGAACGAAATTATTTATTCTACAGATTCTATTCAAATATGTATATTCCAACCTCATTTGAATCCACATTACTTTCTATTTACCGTGCAAAATTATTAACCCCAGTAAATTTTAAAATAACTAATCCTGTAGATAATCATATCCAATTATTATTTATGTCGATTCCTACATTAATCCGATTCATCAATGATGACGTGAGCATCGATTCAAAATCAGCTTTTCCGCCATAAATCAAAGTGTTTTCATTATCATCTCATCTTCGGACCATCGATCTACCCGGAGCTGACCCAGTTTTTTCCATGGAGTTATTCGCGTCCGGCGTTTGCGATGTTCATTAGATTTTGACAGATTACAGACAGCAAGTGGATCCAGCGCCTACGTAATTGGATTCCGCTTTTTTCGGAATATGTCCAGCCTGCAGATAACAGGATTTAGCTCCGCGCTTCATCCAGCCTTCAAAGTGAAAAGAATAGATGCATGTTCAGAATATTTTTGATGTATGAGGGAGACCGGAAAATAATGTCTTCCTCAGTACGCCAATATTCGGTTGTTCATCTGAAATATTTTTGGGTTACTAGTTTTTGCTTTAATGATGGCAAGCCAGAAAAGGTACATATCCATCTTTGTCTGCTTTTTCAGTTTGACGCGGGTAACGAAGTAACAATTTACACAAAACATCTAAACAGTCACATATTTTTTTGGTCGCTCTGACATTTAATAATAATAATAATAATAATAATAATAATCATTTATTGCCCAACAGATAAAAATATCCAATTACAGGACAATATACAAGAAAAATCATACAGACTATAAAAGGTGTAGCTTAGAAAAATAGTAACAAAAAAAACAATCCTATAACTAATCCAAGTTTGTAACCAAATAATAATGAACATGATATGTATTCAGTATTACTTCCAGCAAATTAAAGTTTATATCTGATGTATCCGAGATCGTGTTGAACTTGGTACACATATAATTTAGCGGAGACTTTGCTAAAACATTAGTTTTAGGCATAGGAGGATAAAAAGTAAGCGACATTCTTGTGCCGGGTTTTGGTACGTAAAAATTAAGCTTTGCGAGTAAATATGGAGAGTCAATTTTATTGTGTATTAAGTGATATAGGAATGTTAAACCACTGTTTATCCTTCTTAACTCTAAAGGTTCTAAGTCAAATCGCACCAGCATTACAGTTTGACTGATTCCTCGACATGGATATGTTCTATCTGCTTTCCAAGAGATATATTTGAGAAACCGCCTTTGCACACGCTCTATTAATTCAACTCGGTTTTTGTACCAAGGATTCCAAATGATTGATCCATACTCTAATTTTGAACGTACAAAGGAAATATAGAGAGTTTTCAATGCATCCAGATTGGAGAACGATCTACAATTTCTTATTATAAATCCTAAACTTTTGGTAGCAGAAGAAATAACATTATCGATGTGAGATGAAAACTCTAATTTCGAGTCAAACAATATGCCCAAATCTTTCACTTCCGAGCATCTGGATAGGCTGTCGTCACCAACTGTGTACGTGAATTCAACAAAAGCTTGCTTACGGGTGAAAGTACAGACTTTACATTTGGAGACGTTTAATGATAGTTTGTTCAATGTACACCAGTTGTTCAGAGAAGAAAGGTCATTCTGTAAGATCTGACAATCCTCTACACTTTTAATTTTATAATAAATCTTCAGATCATCGGCGAATAATAGATGAGGACAATTGAGACACTTTGATAAGTCGTTTATATAAAACAAAAATAATAGTGGTCCTAAGTTAGCTCCCTGTGGTACACCAGATGTGACGATGTACCTTGTAGACTGAAAACCATTATACGAGACAAACTGTGTTCTCTGGCTCAGATATGATGCGAAGAGTTTAATTAGTAGTTCGCTAAAGCCAAGTAGTTCCAATTTTTGTAAAATTAAGCGGTGACTTATTTTGTCGAAAGCCTTCGAGAAGTCAGTGTAGACGACGTCGACCTGACCTCGGTCATCCAACGCTTGTGATAGTTCTTGAGTCATTTCTGCTAAGTTAGAGACTGTAGAGCGGAAACGCATAAATCCATGTTGTGTGGCCGAAATAAGTCGATTGGTTCGAGCATAAATCAAGTCATACAGAGACATCTCGAAAACTTTCGCAAAATTGTTAAGAATAGAGATACCCCGATAATTTTCTATAACAGAGCTGTCGCCGCTTTTAAGAATAGGGCATACTCTTGCAATTTTCCACTTATCGGGGAATTTACCGGTTTGAATGGCTTTGTTGAAAATTAATGTTAGAGGCGCCACAAACACACGTGCGCTATCTCTAACTAAAAAGCTTGGCACCATATCTTCACCTGCCGTAAATTTGTTTTTCAGTATACATAGAGCATTCAGTACCGTTGTTTCATCTAGCTCACTGATACTGATACAGGAAGATAACTCAGAAACAGTATGTGATATGTCATCATTTGTGTCCTCAATAAAGATATTTTTGAAATAATCTGCGAATCCTTCGACAACCATTTCGGGTTTGACATACTCTCTGTTATTGAACGACATCCGGCCTGGTATCCTAGTAGTTCTTTTTTTTGAATTGACAAAAGACCAGAAGTTTCGCGGATCTTCATATACATTGTTTTCAACCTTCTGTATGTAAGATTTATATGAATCTGATACCTGTTGTTTAATTAGTCTACGAATATGCGAAAACTGATCATAAGTATCACGACAATTGGTACTTATATATTTTTTGTGAAGATTATGTTTTAACTTAATATTACGGATAATTTCGCTGTTAAACCAATGAGGATATTTTCTCTTGTATTTTTTGTACCTTGGGACATACATATCTAAAACAGCATATAACTTCTCGTAAAACAAGTTACACATGGTATTCGCATCGGAAGCAGCCTTAAGGAATGACCAGTCCAAATACATTATACAGACCAATAAAGTTAGCCTTCTTGAAATTGTAACCTGCGAATGACATATTGCTCTCAAAATTTTCTGCCTTACTTACACTAATACTACAAGCTACAGATAAAGATGGGTGATAGACATCCTCATGAATGATAGGCACCATATCTCGTGATGTTTGACAATTTGTATTTGTCATTACCAAGTCCAAGATTCTTTCCTTAGAATTAAGAATATTATTAGTTTGTTTCAAATCTGCGAATTCCAAAAAATTATGTATTATACGAGTATACCTATCATTGTGATTATGTTCAGCAAATTTGGTGACATTAAAATCCCCAAGGACAAGAATATTGGATTGATTAATGATATATTGCCCAAAAGCCTCGAAAAGGTCTTCAAAATCTAAAGCACTGACTTGAGGTGGTATATAAATAACATATACAAATAGTGAGGTGGAGCAAAACGTGAATTTTGCTCCTACTATGTCTATAATGCAAAACTGATGGCGGAACAACTCTAAACTTAAAACTTCTGCAAAAAATTTATCATTTCTATACGCCAATAATACACCACCGCCGCAAGTGGTATTAGTTCGTGAATGATCGCGATCACAACGCAACACAGTATAGTTATCTGCAAATAGTTCTGAATCAGACACATCACTGGATAACCAAGTTTCAACAAGTGCGATTAAGTCATAGTCCGACGCTAAAGTAGCAGCATAAAGCTCATTAACCTTCGTGTTTAATCCACGGACATTTTGCAGATAACACTGAACTTGTATTTTTGTGTTGGGCAAATTCAGTTTTCCGAAATTATACGAGGTACTCCTCGAATGAATTTAATTCGTAGACCATGCTCGCCTTTGAGAGTACGCTCTTCTAGTTCTTGTTTAACTTTTTTTAAACGTTCTATCTGACGAGGCGTTCTATCAAAGGATATCCGTATTCTAGAATAAGTCTCATGTCTTCTTAGTAGTTGACTGCCTTTTATACATAAATGTACGTCATTCTCATTATCTAAGCAAATTTTGATGGGTCTTGGGTTATCATTCTGGACAGCTCTCCCTAGCCTTATAGGATTAACATTGGCGCAGTTAACTTGCTCAGCTACAACACCAACGATCTTCTTGATACTTTCCTTGTCAAGCGTTTTCCTTTGAGCAACAGGTTGTTCATTGTTCTCAGGAACCCCATAAATAATTAGATTCCTCTTCCTTGAATTTCTGTCGTTTATCTCTTGGATTATTTCTTCGTAATCCAAAGATGCAGACAGCTGATCAGCTATAGTATGTTTGTTGGCTTTTAACTCTTTAACCTCCTCTTGCAGAGAGATGACTAGAGCTTTAAGATCGGCCAGAGTCGTGGCCGTTACTTTGCAGGTCTCGCAAGTGAAGTTTATGTTTGGCTTATTTTTAATAGCTTTGATATCTGACAAGGAGAGCTCTATACATGTGTAGTAGAAAATATGCTTACATAGCCAGCATGTGACAAACTTGTTATCCTCACCAGACTTCTTGCAACAATAGCAAGAAGGCTGAGCAGACTGCGGCATTTCAACCGTATAACTTAATTGCGTCTAGGCAGGAAACTCCAACGTCTTTGGAATTGTGTACACTTTTTCACACTTCGTTTATTCAATTGGTATTTGATTATTATTAGCGTTGAATTATCGTAGATTACTTAAGCAAAAATCCTAAGGCTCACCTTCTACACCTTCTGCATGACTAAACTAGAACTTTCAGGGTCTGTAGTAGCTCCAGAATTTGTTAGGAATTTACTATATTGCGGCCAAGATTGAACGATAGCACTAAAACACAACCGATACCTCGGACCGCCAATCACAGACTACACATTTAAGCATCAGTAAAAGCACAAATCACAGAAACAAAGTTTAGATTTGTCACTTTGCCGTTCCCGCCAAAAATTATTCTTTATTAGTCGCATAAGCTAGATGGCGCGTCACCCTCTATCGTCCTGGTTAAAGTAGCCCTTAGAGTCACGTAACGTAAGACGTAACGTAAGACAACAAAAAATAAACATGTGAAATCATATGAGAGGGTTTAGAGTGCGCACTCTAGATACTCTAGAATTTTTTTGTGGTTTCCACTTATTCCACTTATTTAGGTATATGATACAGATACTGGTGTTCAAAAGTCATCGACATTAGCTCATTTGTAATTAAATAATTGAGTTTAAAAGTATTGAGTATCTTGTATCTTAAAAAATTCTTTACTTGGATATTGTTTTTAATAGATTAGTCATGGCCTACTGCTACAAATAAAGTAAAAAATGAAAAAATCTAATTTTGAGCGCAATTTTCAAAATAACTTAATACTAGCTTGAATTATTTCCGTCTTGACTTCAAAAATAATATACAGGGTGTTCCATTTAAAAAAATATATGTTGGCTTCTTAAATGAAAAACGGTTAGAGCAAGAAAAAATCAAGCTACACCACTGGATTCTACAGACAAAATTCTATAAGACCCTTTTTGAAACTTTTCAATAAGATAAAAGACAACCGAGATACGAGGGTGGTCCTAAAATCGGTAGTTTTCGATTTCACCCTGTATCTCAAAAACCAAGAGGGCCATGATAATTTTGTTAACGGCATTTTTATTTTCACAAAAAAATAGCACGCTGTCTCGAAAACCGAGATACCCCGTAAAAGTGCCCAAAATGGGACACCCTGTGCATTTTTTTATAACTGAGCAGACCGCGTAGGCAGAGCCTAAATACCAGAGTACCGCGGCTGCTGACATCAAGAACTAGACGACGGTACGACAGCACCTTTGCACCTAGTGCGTTCAAAGCTTGGCACGCTCGATCAAGAAATGTATTCCCGAATCTCTGAATATTCAAAACTAGCATTAGCATCAGATATTCCTAACCTAACATCTTTATACAGTAATCTAGGCAAATCAGTATTTGGACTTAGTCTCGCAACAGCGAAAGTTTGAAAAAATTCACCCTCTTAGTACCCTCTATGTCAGGAAGACAGTGATGCCTGAATAATAGGGAAATCTCCCCCTCAATATCCATTCGCGTTCAAGGAGGAGTTCCATGCAGGAAACCATATTCTGTTCTGCAATAAAAGCGTAAACATAGCGGCACTCGGCGTATATCCTCCAGGGTCATTAACATTAAGTATACGGGGGAGTATACGTCTCCCTAGTGTGACTATTGGATGAATTGATGCTCCCCGTAGATGAATTATCTCTTAAGATGAACAGTGTAATTGCTATATTGGTACGCGTCATGCAGTAGTACTACCACTATCTATATCTACTTTTTCTATATACAGAGTGTCCATTATGTATGGAATATTAGCATATATGCATTTCAGTAAATAATAACTGTATATAAAACCATGCTTAATATCGTATTTTGAAAATACGGCAGCATCCAATTGTTTTTGTTTCAGAAAATAGATGAGTAACGAAAAAATTTCATTCTTTTAATAAAAATCAATGACTTTGTTAACCCTATTACATCAATAACATTAATACATAATACGTGCAAAATAAAAAATCCTTCGGTAATATTAATATTAGAATTAGCAGTAATACTATTAATATTATAATTAAAAGGTAGCAAGTACTGCTTCCCAATTGCGATATGCTGATTAATATTATAGTATATTATTTATATGCCTTGCTTAGAGAAGCATTGACTGGTATACTTTTTTTCAGCAATGCGGGGGTTAGGGGTCAGTTACAGAGTCCAGCATCCTAAGTCCTTTGCGAACCTTGAGATGCATTGAACTATGCTCTACTGTCTTCCCTCCTGGCCTACATTCAGAAAGGTGATCATGCTTCCATCAGGACAGGCATTCGAAGATAACGTGCTTGGCTGTCTCCTCTGCCTCACAGCACTTCCTGCATAAAGGATCTTCCAGATCGATCCCCAACTTTTACCAAACGTCCAATGATCAGTTATAAATCCAACCACCTTTAATAATTCTTTCCTGCTCAGTCTGAGAGCGGCTGCGGTGTTAGAATACAAGAGTTCCCTCAGCATCCTCTCAGAGTGAACGTTGCCTGCCACTGTGTCCCAGTTCTTCTGGTGCTCATTGGACACCGAACTGGTGAAAGTTGTCCGAACCATGTTGTATAAATACCACATGCTGGTTCTGACCCAATGCGAGGGGTTCTGCGCCTTCCTTGGCACACCTGTCGGACCTCCCATTCCCCCCTACACCTATGTGATCAGGCAACCAAGATAATGTTACCTTGTTGGTCTTCACCAGTTCATTTAGGGTATTATGGCAGTCCCACACTATTTTTGAAGTATAGTGGTTAGTTGCCAATGTCATCAGAGCCGCCCCGCTGTCTGTCTTGGTCCGGGGTTTTTACTGTATCCGACTAGCTAAGATATCAAGAGCCACGCCACTGATATCCAGATTATCCAGCCTTATTTGTGTAAACCCGTCTATCCTTGCTTATTTGTTGATGTACGGCCATCATGATGCACAACTGATCTTCCTTACAATAAAGGTACGCGCACATAAATCGGCATCGGAGGAAGGGTACGGATCGGAGAAAAATAGTTTCTATTGAATTTAATGGATCAGCGCACATATGTGCGGACGGTAGGTATCGAATAAATTTTCAAAATCCGTCGAGAATATAGCAACTAGAATTAAAAGCCGGCCGACGGACGCGTGCCGTGCGTGCTGATGCCGAGATATGTGCGATTCTGATCGGGAATTGCCGAGGCACCGTCGGCATTTTGCAAGTATCTTCTTGCCTTAAGCATATCATCAACCTTTTTTTTGCTCTAATAGGTGGACGAGATGGACATTCTTCTATACAGTAATGGCTTCTCTTATGGCCTTCAGTAGAGAATAGAATTTAAAACGCGTTATTCTGAAGTAATGGAAGAACCTTTTTTCGCCACTCATTAAGGGCCTGGCCACATCTCCACGTCACGACGTCGTAAACGTGGAACGTCACGTCGAACGTCGTCGTCAACGTGGAACGCCACATCGAACGTCGTCGCCGACGTGTGGCTAGTAGGCCCGATTTTATCAACAAATGCATTTTAACAAAGGCTTTGACCAATTAGAGTAGCCCATTCAGGAACATGCATCTGCTCTGATTGGTCAAAGCCTTTGTTAAAATGTGTCTGTTGATAAAATCGGGCCTATACTAGCCACACGTCGGCGACGACGTTCGACGTGGCGTTCCACGTTGACGACGACGTTCGACGTGACGTTCCACGTTGACGACGCCGACGTTGTGACGTGGAGATGTGGCCAGGCCCTAAGTCCGGCAATAAATGTACGTATTCTCCAAAGACTGTCCTTTTTTGACATATCTCATGAACCCACAGACGTCTACGCGTTTTACATTTTTGCAAATTTTCTTCTTCCAGAACAATCGCCAACTCCACACCGCTCGAAGACATATTTGCAACTGACTCCCAATTCTTCCGTCGATTCCGATCAGCTATGAGCGATACCCTAATAGAAAATCCGCAGAGTACCGGCCGTTCCCTCCGTCCCGTCCGTCCGATGCCGATTTATGTGCGTGTACCTTAAATGAATAGTCAGCTTCATTCTGCGTTGTAATAACGTTCTAAAAGGGAATTTTCTACTTTATTGCAGAATTGTGAATGAACTCAGCTCGCCTCATAAATCTGGTGTAGCTGAAAACGTTACAAGCGATATAGTGTCCTATATCCAACACTGCAGTTGCTTTATTCCGTAATAGCTGGTAGGAAGACTGCAAACAGGAAGAAATATAGTCTTCGAATGATTTTATGATGCTGATGAACCATGTTTCGTGAATATGTCCTTCGATCTAGTAATCAGTTTATTGCCTAAATTTTGACACCACTGAACCTCAGTAACCCTCCAATCGACCCACATTGAAGCCAAATTTACATTACGAAACTATAGTTTCTCAAAACTAGTGTGATTGAATTAGTTTCACCTTTCACCGGGGTTTCATTCTTAGTTTCACGTGTAAATAGGCGTCTTCATCACGCATACGTTAGTTTCACGAAGCGGAATTGGTTTTGTGTATTACGCGAATTTTGGATACCACTAGTTTGATGTAATTAGTTTCGTAATGTAAATTCGTCTCGAGAAGTATTTACTGCATGCACAGAACTACATGGGTATGTGATGCTGATGGAACCGGCGGCGGTATAACAAAAAAAAAAAAATGGAACATTTCAAAGCTTCGTTCTTTCAACGGTCTTATCAATTTCTTGGCGACGGAATGTCAAAATCAGTTTTCAAGGTGGGAAAACGAAACATATTTTGGAAGGTGTATAGTAAAATAAGTAAAATTATTGAATTTGTATAGCAGCTTACTAGTTTTTAGAATATCTCCAACTGCGGTGCACAAAAAAACATTTTTGCTCAAACTTTGTTTCTCGGCATTTATGAGGTTCCAGTCCATTTTCCACATAAAATTTTGGGAAAGATCAAGTATAGTCCTGGTTAGGTTAGGAAGGATCATTTTTAAATGTCGGGTGATTTTCCTTAGAAAAAATATCAGGCTCAACGTTGCTCAAAGTTTAACCTATGTAGGCTCTCTTAATTCACAATAAATTAAAGCTATCCGACAATCCATCATTTTAGGTACAAGGTAAGAATGGAAATATTAACTATTACGTGCATCGTACTGTAGAAAGCGTGTATATGACAAAACAACTGTTGAAACTAAGCTTCTTGAAGGGTCGATGATATGATAAAACTATTGCACTAACTTGAAACTAACTTCACTATACAGTCTATCATAATTTACTAATCTATACAAAGTACTTTTGTTGTGCAAACAGCAAACAGTTTTAAGATCAGCTCTCTCCAGATTATTTTGCTTAACCTGAACACATGATTTGGTTTTCTTCACTACAAGACCTTTTATCAGGTGTGGAATTAATTTTTAGAGAAACAACCCAAGTGGTCCAAACATATTAGCGACAACTAATTCCAGTATCCACATTGACTATACTGTATATTGCATTCACTCCGTAAAGAATCAGAAATGAATATAAAAAGTCTCTTTCTCTCCCCAATAAAGCTACTACGACTTGTTCACATAGAATAAATAGTACTACTATCTATGGAAACAATGCGGACATACACACCGAAAACAGCCTAAATCTGGATGTAGCTTTCAAAGAAATTAATATAGGTTATAAATTTTAGCATGTAACAGCAATCAATCCAGTTGCAAGAGCCCTTGGATCAATTTCTCTCTGATATACCACATCTGCAAGTAAAAAAATGCTGATAGCTACCAGTGACCAAAGAAGAAAATAATATAATAATAACTATTATAATGAACTGAAGTATACCGCCTTGTTGTTGTGATACACTATCTGGTGTAGATAACAGATAGCATGACAAGCCAATCTTACACATGACACTATCCCAAACAATGGATTTCCTTTGCTACTTTAAAAGCGGGCGTGTCTATATTTTAATATGGATTAGATTGAAAAAAGGAAGTTTCAATGACCCTCAATCCTGCTACTCTAAAATTACTTTTGCCTATTTTGCAGGAAAAGAAAGGAAATGTCTTATATCCATGATTGAAGATCCGTCAACGAAACAGATCTAAAAAATATAACTTGGCTGTAAATCCTCTTAGATTAAATTGTATGCTTAAATTTACTTATTTGATTATGAATTATCAAATTGTCAGTGTTGACCAGATTCTAACTGCTTATTTACTTGGCTTTGACTAGTTTTTCTAATAACAAATAATTGATATCAGAAGTTTATTGGTATTGTATATTTTTTATTTAGGGATGGGGTACTATCATGAATAATGTTTATTGAGCCATATACACATCCTTTCTGTGGCATTCAAAATTTATTCACCTTGTATTTTGTATCGCGTTATTTTGCTTGTTACTTTGTAGTTACCTGCGAATACAATAATATTTTTAAGCTTATTCAAACAAAAACAGGTGCAACCCCGAGCTCCGACACACCAGGCTGCTGTTTCATTACCCAGTGACTACTCACACCGCACAACGTCGCAGAGCATACCTAACGTGATTGCGCGTAGTGCAGAGAGCAGAGTATTTCTCATATCTTAAGAATCCAATGGCCATTACCGGTAGACTAACAGTGTAGTCTGATAAGAGTGTATGAAGTTGCAAAAACACCCAGAAAAAAAAATGGAGTCAAGTTGATCGACTCAGTACTTCCCACATATAATGGTGATACCACTTTATTATTTTCCCATTGCAGTGAGATACAGTCTGAGATTCCCTTGCAACCAAATCATCGACTGCCCGCCCGCGAAAAACAGCCAATACAAAAACTCTCGTTCTTGCATCTTGTTGTTGCATCTCTCTCCGCAGGAATTAGGACGACACAATTTTTATTCTGCAAGCTTCAACTGGACGAAACGTAACGATCAGGAACCCCCAAATCGCCTAAAAACAAAGTTTGACCTATATCTATATTTTTCGTTTTTTTACTATTGCTGCGCCGTCGCTGACACGATTTCTAAAAATCATACGCATTTTCCATCCTTGCCACGGTAATAATACTGTGTCGAAATTTCATTATTTCAGTTCCAGCTTATCCCATACACAACGGTCAATTCAATAGTTTCAACAAGCAATACTCGTATGTATACAGGTCAATGGACAGTCTATTATGAATACAACAAATTTTTCAGTTTTACAGCAGCATTATCTACCACGACCCCACAGCATATCGCTACCCAAATTTCGTTACAATCCATGCAGCGGATACTGAGATTACGAGAAACGCCAACAGACAGACAGACAGACAGACCTACAGGCACACCGATGGATGACTAGTGTGGATTTTCGTTGTGTAGATATCATAAATCGCCCAAAAAGAACATCTCAAATTCGAAAATTTTCGCGATCACAATACTCCCCTCACCTATCGATGTGGGAAATAAAAATTAGATGATATCCATCACGGGCTCGTGTCATAACAACAAAAAAATCATGACGCTAGCCCGTTCTAGTTCAAATTACGTCAGTCTTTTCGCCTTGCCGTAGGTTATAATCCCAAATTACCATTACTGCGATTGTTAGTAGACTGAGCCAGGAATAGAATCCACATCCAAACAAAGAGTGCGAGGAACAGGCGAGAGATTATCAACCCGTTTACATTTCTCGTGGAAGAACGGAGACTGAGCAAGCAAGCTGGCAGCGCGAAGCACTCGACAAACACAAAACAGAAAATGCATTTATTGTTTAGTCTCTCTCCGGTAGTCTAGTAGGGCGCTGCATGCGGTCTCAGGCAGTTATTATGAAAGCGCGACGATGGTAGTTACAATGGAAAATAAACCTGTGGCGAAACTCGGTGTTGAAAATTTTATTAAAAACTCCCCGGCGACGTGCTAAACGACTGGCAAATTCCCCCCAAAAGAAAAGAAATGCGGCAGGGTCGGCATCCATAGTTTTCCCCGGTTTGGGGGTTTCCAACTTGAAACGATTCTTGTACTTGACGTTACGAGATCATGACCGCTTAATCGTTTTTAAACTCAGTAAATCCATCCGCTCCACAATTTTGCATGGCAGTAGTTTTCTCGAGGCCATTTTATTGGATAATGCAAGGCTATCATAGACTACTTCCCAGTCAATGGTCGCTTTTATAATTTGCCGTCACACGGCACGGTCCGGTACGTTTTTATCGTTACGATAAAATGAGAGAGCAAAACGTACAGGATTATATGGCGATGCTTTTAATTTAACGTCGACGGTAACGGCATGCCGTGAATGTCAACTTTATGCCGTGCCGTCGTCGTAGCTGTCTTAGCTCCCTATCGTGGCGCCGAGCGGGAGAAGCGTGTTTGCAACAAATATGCAAGTATTGAGACAAACAAAATGGCGGTTAAGTACGATATAATAACATTGTTGGAACTCGTTGAAGCGAGGCCCTGTATTTGGGATAAATCTATATCAGAATTTGAAGACCGAATTGTAATCACCGAAAATAATGATAAGTTTTCATTGGCATCTGGAAGTAATTGAAACACTTCTCTGGATATTTTTTGAGTTTCTCAAAAAGAGTGTAGTACGACCCTTCGAGATATTTTACTTTTAGTAACGGGTGTCTCCAATACCTGCTTGTGATTTGTCTCTTTTTACGTTTTAAATACAATAAATAAAGAAGGAGTAACCGCCGTTTGTCCATGACTGATCACTGACTGAAGCAGACTGAAACGATTTTATCGTGGAAATATAAAAGCTTTTCCGACGATTCATACCGCAGCGGTATTCCACGGCACGGCACAACCTACAACATTATCGTGCCGTGCCGTGCAACGCAAAATTATAAAAGCGACCTATGGGGCATAAATAACTATTATGCACGGTCGCCGGTCGGGCGGTAAAGTACACATTATTGATAGATTTAGCGGGCGTAAAGTGCCGCTTTAGCGCTCGCGGGCTTCTTTTCCGCCCGCTAATGTACGAACGTATAGAAGAATTTGTAATCCAACTGTAGTTAAAAATGGCGACCATATTATTTCCGTCTTATTTTTTTGGTTGCTACGGTAACGCGGACATAGGTGTCCAGATTATTGGTTTATAATCTGTTATTAGTTGCAGTAGAACTTATTTTTATTTAATTATTTTTTGTAAAACGAATATAAATGATTTGGCAGATTACTACACAAGGTGTGATATAATACATAGTAATATATACCGTCGAAGTATAAAATTTAAGCAAGTTGCAAGGATATTCATTATAAGCTAGTCACAGAAGGTGAAAGAGAAAAACAATATTTATTTATTAATAAATGATTACAAAACCGATCGTGCATGGCCTAGTGGCTTGTGCTTTTATTTACATGTTGCGGTCGATAAACGCTTGTTTTACGCCCTTGATACATAAATAACTAATATAAGCATACGGCATCATTTTTGGGGAACATCCTGGATTTGTTCAGAAGATATATACGGGCGAACAAAATATTCCACAATGACAGCATTTGACTACCCAATAATTATATGTAAAGTTACTAAATCTATAAGAACTGTTGAAAATGACTATCTCCAGAAACCAATCTTCTCCTAGCGAACTGTGCATGTATCCGATTTATTCGGGGCTCGCCTAATTTGTTTTAAACGTTCAGATGCACTGATAAAAAATAATCCAGACAATATTTGTAATACACTTTTACAAATAAATAAAGTTTGAGTCAGGGATAGAGCAGGTCATTAAGTGGGGGCTCCATCCTCACCAACTGAACAATATTACTATTTTTGAAAGACAGCGTACTAACGCATTAATAGAAATAATCCCGAAAATTCAACAACAGACATCTATATATGTAATAAAACTGCGACCGTTGGGTCTGCATAACTTCATGCACAATGCACATGTATAGAAACGTTGAACGTTTTATAAAAGACCCTCCCCAAATAAAATTATTCGCCGGGCCTTTCGTTCCTTCCTCATTTTTATTCAACTTGGAAATTTCTTACCCCATTTGGCAATGGCAATGTAGATGCAAATGCCTGATAAGCAAAAGTATTTTGTGAGTGGGACAGATTGAATTCTTATAGCCGTATTATGCTCACCAGTCGATGAAATATGTGGCTGTTCTTTTCTTTGGATGGTCTGGAGGAGAGTATATAAAGGTATCAAAGTTAATGTAATACAGCTAGTCTTGTTTATTTGTGAGATAAAGCAACGGCAGTATCTTTTTTCTGATTTTCACATGTAAAAAGACATATATAAAAAGTGATGACAATTTTGGTAAGTATATAACTTAAAGGCGGCGCCAGACATGCGGCCGAGTGGCAAGTACTATGCACGGGTTTGTTCAGTGCTCGTGTAGTTTCCGTTGTCTGTCGGTCTTTTAAGCAACATCAAAAGGAACGAACATTTGCCGTGTTACGTTTGAATCTACATCTACACAGTCCTTCTTTTGCAAGCGACGTCTGTGGCTAGGGGATAACTGTAATACTTATCGTTCAATTACCGGAGCTTTTTTTTAATTTTTGTTGTAGAATCAAGAAATGAGGTGCTCTATTGAAACAGTTTATGAATTTTTAGATTGATATGGAATGCATCTCTACCAATCCATAAAAATCGGAATGATGTTTATGATAGCGGGCGACAGAAAAGATCTGCCTTTTGCGCCATCTGGTACCCGAAGGTAACGGCAAACCAAAGAAAATCGCTGCTAAACAGCAGCAGACTTCTTGGTGGAACGCCACGGCGCGTCCGCTTGGCCGACCAGAAGCGCGATTCTATATGCTGCTGCATATGAGAGCCGATAACAAGGGTTGCTCTACATCTCCGTCAATCCACCAGTACGCAGACAGCTGTTTCACGCTTATTAGCGATCATCAGTGCACCACAGGTCGATTGACGGAGACAGAGAGCATCAGTATTTTCATGTCTACCAGACATGTGAAGCATGTGAGAGCAGGCGACAGAAAAGATCTGCCTTGTGCCCATCTGGTACCCGAAGGTAACGGCAAACTAAAGAAAATCGCAACGACCAAGCGGACGCGCCGTGGCGTTCCACCAAGAAGTCTGCTGCTGTTTAGGAGCGATTTTCTTTGGTTTGCCATTACCTTCGGGTACCAGATGGCGCACAAGGCAGATCTTTTCTGTCGCCTGCTCTCACACATGGTTCACATGTCTGGTAGACATGAAAATACTGATGCTCTTTGTCTCCGTCAATCGACCTATGGCGCACTGATGATCGCTAATAAGCGTGAAACATCTGTCTGCGTACTGGTACCTCGGATGTTTATGATGCTTGGTAACATGGTAACGCATAAAAGATGGGCCAAGAAGGATTCATTGATGGCATATTTTAGAGCCTGTTTAAATAAAGTGAAACTAAACACAGATACAAGTCTGAATATTCGTTATTCCCACAGAGACTCCGTTTTGTTATGAACCGCTTGTAACTCAGCGAGCAGTCGCTTAGTACTCTCCGAAAATCAAATTAGATAACTAGACTGACGATGAGCAATGGAAAGTCCCCTTTTAGCTTTTAATTCCAAGATTTCGCATAACCTCTTCATCAGAGAAACCCTTACCGAAAATGATAATAAACGAGAAACAAAAAACACCTGAACTAGATGGAGCGACTTATGAACAGATACATAAATACATAAAAGGCTCTTAAACCTGCAAGCGTGCTGATTTTTTTTTCAATGTACGAGTTCCTGCATACTGAGTTTTTCTGCAATATTAGCATCATCTAGCAAGTTTCTAATTGGTGCCTCAAAACTGGCTTTTAATTTAGCGTCACTTAATTGATGACAACCTGTTGTAAATATTGAAATCCTGCATCCTTCTTGTTCGTAAATTTTCAAAAATTTTATTACAGTCTTAAAAGTTCAGTAAGAAAAGTAGGCAAAAGGACATTTTGGGGTCTACAGGGCGCAGATGTTAAACAGTTGGATATTCCGGTTGAAATTATTTTTTCTAATTAGATTTTGGTTATATTGTATAATGTTCGGTGAGTGTACTACTGACTTACTCAAAAACATCAATATCTCATAAATTTGCCTGATGTCTCACTAAAATCACTATTAACTTTTAAATTCTCACATAGCCACCAATTGCACCGTTGCGTTGTAGCTTATTTTATCTGAAAGTATGCTCATATTATCAAAGGTTTATTTCACTTTCACCAAATAAGCAACTGGTACTGATGGTTTTCGATCCTCGTTACGTAATAAAATAGTTTTCAAATTTTATTTAGATGAGTCTATGAACAAGCAGAGAGAACGCTGGATACTTAATTTATATTTTCTACATTGAACCATCATCGGTTTCAATATATCCACATAACGATTTTTTAATATTGTAATTGAGAGAATAACTTGTATTGTTAGAAAGCCATTATTTTAGATTGTTTTTATCAATTAGCATTGAAAAAAGAAGTTAATGGGCTGTACTACTACTCAAATCACATTAAACAATGTTATGGTCACATTGATAATAAAAGTCAGTAACAATACAGGCTAATCTAGAATGCATTGGTCGTTACACTGGAAGCATGCAGTGTTAATGCCCATTTGCTATACATGTACGAATTAAAGTGAATAAAAACTCACCTTTGAAGCACTTGGGAAATAGTAAACGAACTTACCTAGAACAAAAAATGAGGATTAGGATAACGTAAATGTAAACACATTAGCACTCGAACTTCGAGAACATCTACACCTTTTTTGTTGTGAGTTTCCCACAGTAAGTTATGATGAAGTTGTTATAAAAAAGAAGCAGTATTTTCGATAGAGACATTATCGAACTGATCCAACTTTCCAGTCACAATTTATCATATTTGTGGTTAAACGAGATTGTATGAGCCAGTTTCACCGCCTCCTTATAAGTGGCAGATAGCTTACCTATATATTTTGTCTTTGTCACTTGATATAAGAAAGTGACAAAAACTTAGGTTAGGTTCACTTAGCAGGAGGTAGTGAACTGGCTCTAAACCATATTACTTCCGATCAGATTAGATTAGATTAGATTAGAAAAAAGTAGACACCTTATTTTTCTGGATAAAATCGCTTTGATTTTTCAACGTAATCTGCTTTTTCATCGGTACATTTTTCTAGAGTCATTTCCAAATTTTTTAAGTCTTCAGAAAAGTGTTGATGACTTCCTCGTGAGACGTAAAACTTTGCCCATCAAGTGAGGAGCTTTCTCGCAAAAGTCAACATGTCCACTTTTAAATTGTTCACAAAATGCAATTTTTGAATAATACCTTTAATAATTATTTATTTGAATCTATCTTTGCATGATAAATAGTAGCTTAATTTGTTCATATTTTGAGTATGAATCCATATTTTTTAAGAAAGGAGGTTTCATTTTAAAACACATTTTGTTTTGGACTTGTGCACTTTTGAAAGAACGATACGTATTTGTTGAGTTTTGCATGGACTTTGCACTTGTTCAGTTTTGAATGAAAAGCTTTTCAATTTTGGTTCTAGCTTTCACAGTGATAAACACAACTAACAAACAAATCTAAACAACTAACGGTTTCCGGTTTTTCAATGAAATTGGAGTTATGCCGATTAACGCCGTTGACGGTTATCACACAGACTACTCAACGAGTAAAGTGCTTTAAATTCCAAGATTCCTAAAATCGCATCGCCATTTCAGTTAGCGCAAATCATACTTATATGTCTGACTGTTCAGAACTTAGACTTCGCTTGCATTGATGTCGCCACGCAACTACAAAATAAATTTATTCCTCCACATAGACAGGGTGGGTAGACTTGTTGAGTTTTGCATGAATTCCCAGATCTGTCCCAATGTCCCAATGATACTATTAGGGACTTGTTAGGTTTTGTTCGATTTTCGATGAAAAAACTCCTGTAATAGGACTTGTTACATTTTGGATGAATGCTTAATATTTCCGTGCTGTTATATGATGGATTTTTGTAACATTGCACGGAATAGATAGCCAATCCGCCAGATATCATCTTAAACTACATAAATTCGTATATAACTCAATTTGCTATAAGTTGAACTTGTTCACTTTTGCATGGAAGCTGCTCAAGTCATTTCTTCAAGTTGGGAAATAGGAAAAGCCGGTGCGAGCTAAATCTGATCAATAAGAGCCCCCGCAGACCACAGACTTTCCATCGGCCGATAATTTAGCAACCCAACGCGATCAAACTATCGACCGATTGAAAAGTCTGTGGTTTGCGGGGGTTCTTAAAAGCAATCGCGTAGCCCATCAAACTTATTTATCGGCCGATATGCAATTGTTGTAATTCGTGCACTCAGATACATCTTCATGCTGATTAAGAGCCCGACTAAACTATCGGCCGATAGAAAGTGTGTAGTCTACATGGGCTCTAAGGCGAATGTAATAAATGGGACTTCAATAACGTTGTCATCACAGGTGTGCACCCGTGCATTCTGTTGATGAACGGGGATCTTGAAATATCGAACAATTTCGGATTTTGCCTGAAGAGTGCCGGCAATGTCCACTTTTGACTAGGCAAACTTACCAAACTTTGACACCCTGTATCTTAAAAATGAAGCTTTTGGGCAACCATGTTTATATGAAATGTCCTCTTTGAATCAGTTTTTCTATCGAGTGTTAAAGTTCTGCTACTGAAAAGTGGATCATTCAGTACACCTAAAGAATGATAAACCGAAACGTGACGGCGGAGGAGTTGTTTTAATCACGAATCATCCATGGAAAAAATGGGTCATATTATGAGTACACAATTCGACGTCAGAAAAATTCATGAAATATCCGGCATCTCCCATCATAGTTATTATTAAAATCCCGTTTAACAGCACCGTGTGTCGTTTATCATAATTCGCTGGGATGCTACAGCATAGGCAGTAATAAACATTAAAATTGTAGTACGATAAAGCCATGGTAATAAATCCTGGCAAGTTTAGCGGAACACGGTGTTATGAACA
This sequence comes from Callosobruchus maculatus, assembly GCA_951848785.1. Lineage (NCBI taxonomy): Eukaryota > Metazoa > Arthropoda > Insecta > Coleoptera > Chrysomelidae > Callosobruchus > Callosobruchus maculatus. The sequence continues at coordinate 13,477,873 of CATOUR010000100.1, forward strand.
TTAAAGGACGAGGTAGATATTCGTTATACCACCGAAATGACGATATTGAACCTTTCCAGTAATGATCCGCTCACCAAATTACTTTTGAATACTAGCATACATTTACAGGGCACCTCATTGTTATCTTATATCGAACAATTTCGGACTTTGCCTGAAGCGTGCCGGCAATGCCCATTTTGACTAGGCAAACACGAAGTCTGACTGCAGAACGAACATAACCGGTAACATATACACATGAAGATGGTTTTAAAAGGAATAAACCGAAACGTCGTGGTGTAGAGCAGGGGTCGGCAACCTGCGGCCCGCGGGCCACATGCGGCCGCCAAAGCATCAATATTATTTTTGGTAAAATCGACAAACTTACATCATGAAACTATATATTTTCATATTATCATCACATTTTTTCAAGCACCTATTTTGCGAATAAACATTTTCAAGACATCTTTTTATAAAATCAAAATATACCACGAGGTTGACAGATTAAAATTTACAAAACTTCTTGAGGATCTCAGTATCCCAAATACAGCTCGACTTCAATGAACTATCAAACAATATTCAAGAACAAAAAGTGCATTGAATTTGAATGAATAAAATGAAAAAAAAAATGTCTATATTTATTTTTAACAACACTTATGCTCGTGTATGAATTAAAAGCACTATTTACGTTACTTCGAATGTGCGGCTCGCATAAAAAATATATTTTGAAAATCGCCAGCGGTTCGAGAAAGGTTGCCGAGCACTGGTGTAGAGGGTTGTTTTAATCACGAATCATCCATGAAAAACAGCGATATTCCCAGTAAACTCGTCGAATGCAAGGACAGACGCCTTTGGAATCGTATTAAAATACACACCGGCAAAAATTCGCCTTGTAGAAGATACTCAATTCGACGTCAGAAAAATGCATGAAATATCCGGCATCTGGTATTATAAAGTTATTAAAATTCCCTTCAACATTGGCAGCACCGAGAGTCGTTCATCATAATTCGCTGGGATGCTACGGCATGGGCAGTAATAAACATATTAACATTGTAGTACGATAAAGCCCAGGTAATAAATCTTGGCGAGTCAAGTGGAACAGGCCGGTGTCATGAACATTAAAGGACCAAGTAGATATTCGCCATTACCACCCAAATGAGGATATCGAGCCTTTCCACGAAAATAATGGTCCGCTCACCGAACCACTTTTGAATATCAGTATACATTTTGTACAGGGTGCCTCATAGTTATCTGGATAACGTAAAAATCCACTGACCGATTCACTTTTGAATGCCTATATGCACTTATACAGGATGTAGTATCTGAATAAAATCTCACTTCGTTTATAGTTTATCAAATATACGTCAGGCATTCAGGACTTTATTTTTTTACAAAACTTGGAATCATTATGTGATGGAACATCATGAACGCAATAAACGTAAAGGTAAAAGAGCTGAAAATAATAACTTGTTACTTTGTATATATCCTTTCGCCACTTTTGTAGTGCTATCGTCGAGGTAGGTTAAGCAACAGAAAGGCAGAATGTCACCTTTGGTCATAAATATTGAGAGTTGTTACTCGTGTTACCCCTTTCATATATGACAGTGTCCTGAGAAATATTATGATGTGTGTCCTCATCTAAATAAATGTACGTATCGCTATGCTTCTTTAGGTTCTTCGGTTCCTTATCCTTCAGTTATGTATCTATATGATTTTTCATTACCTCATACGCAGCACTTGTTTTCGCATAACTAGATGGCATTGAAATCATTAATCTGGCCCATTATAAAGATATGGTGTGCTGGACAGGTTTCACAGAGCTCACAATATTTTCAAAAATATACTATCACGGTATCTAGCAGAAGTGTAAAATCAAACTGGCGTTGAAATCCTTATATTCCTATCAGTTTTTACTACATAGTTCTGGTGGTGCTTATAAGAATCCATTAGAATTCTGTTATCACTACGTTTATTTCTGTGCATAGAGAATGACAAATGCAGTCGTAGTTTGTTATTATTATAAACTTTTTATTTCTACACATAAAAAACATATTCCAATTCAACAAATAGACGCAAATTTGTTTGTGATCCATAAATATTTTGTTTCCTTTTGCATCAAGTTAACTTGTGTCTCACTGGATTAATAAAAATCATCATCATCATCATCATCATCATAGTCACAATGTCTTAACAGACATGTTGTGAACTCGTAAAATGCATTAAGTCGGAGCTAGAGTACTGCCGACACGAATATTATCAATAGTTTGAGAACTGTAACTCGCCATCGTTCGCGATTTGCTGTCAGTTCAGTGGCGCTCTTGATACTTATATCCAGCAACTGTTTCGTCGTATCCACCCAGCGTGTAGGGGAACGTCCACGGCGCCGCCCACTCGGGGCATGACCCTGAACTACAAGTTTCTCCATATTATCGCTTCTGTGTATATGTCCGGAGAAAGTAAGCATTCTCGTAGACACAATGGACGTTAGTCTCTTTGGATTACCGAGCTCATCCAGTATGGAAACGTTAGTTCGATGGGCGGTATAAGGAACTCTCAGCATTCTCCTCCACGTCCACATTTCAAAAGCATCTATATGCAAGCTCGATCTGCCTTTTTAACAGTCCAAATTTCCGAGGCATATAAAAATATGGAGAACACAAGAGACTGAACCAGCGACATTTTGGTAGCTTTAGTGGTGTTATGGTCACGCCATATTTTAGTAAGCCTTGTCATGGCCACACGTGCCTGTTGAATGCGCCATCAAATCTCATATTCAATGAAAATCATAAATTTATATATAAGGTATTAGAACCCCGCCAATTTTATGCAACGAATCGTAGACTAAACTTTGGCTGTAAGTGGCACTTGCCAAATGAGATTACTATAACAAAAAAAAAAACGCCTTGCTGCATGCCATATTGTTAGAAGTTGCTTTAATTTTTATAGCACATACTGACTCGTAATTAGAACCGATTTCCCCGCAGCATTTCCAACCATACTGGGTCACAATTCTTTGACGAATTACAAATACAATTGGGATAGAACTTTTTATAAATATCTTATAACTGTTATCCTGCTTAAGTAGTATAAAATCAGGTTCCTAATTAAAACCTTGTCCAGACTCCAAAATCTAAAGATTTTGACGTTTCCCTTTTAACTAAAATGTAATTTTTATTTACTTTCCTACAAACTAAACTACCTAGGAAAATCTTTAATCGCGTATTCATTACAATTTTTCTCATGAACCAGTCATTTATCATTAATTGCAATTCCTTTATACAAAATCTACGAAACAACTGAAAGATACGTTTCGACGAACCTCCCAACGCCAAGAGACATGTGCTTGCGTAAGGTCCAGTGCGATGAAGCTCAATGTGTCGTCCCCTCTGCTTCGAAATTAGGGCAGCGATCAACCCTTTAGGGATTTGCATTAGGGGATGCATCAGTGGCAGCAGCTTCGTTTGAGCGCCGTCTAGAAAAACACACTTTGGCACGTGCCGCCCCGCACAACCCTCCATGTGTCTTCTCGCCGCTGCTCCGCAGAGCACATGCCGAATCAAATTGTTTTTTTTTTCTGCCTTTGCGGTTTTGCTTTCCAAAGGAGGATGTAAGCCGGTCTGCGGACAAGGCACGCGACTATGCATCACGCTTTTAAATATACACTCGAATGTTTTATACATGTACCTTTTGTGCAGCAATAGCTGTATCGTGTCGTTGGTACTGAGTTGACAGGCAGCTAATCTCGCAACGATATATTTTGGAGGCAATTGACAGTTATATCATTATTGGCTTGTCAAATGGAAGATTAGAGGCTCGCATTCATAGATTATACACGTACACTGATCTTAAGGGTCTAAGGTATAGCGCGAGAAATTGAGAATCCAAGAAAAGACGTATTCCCGTGTTAGCGAGGAGGCGTGGCCACCTGTTCCCTTTCTCCAGTGTGTGTTTCTAAGATGAGGGGAGATAAGTCCAAAAATCCAAAGGTAAGGTCCAAAGGTCACCATAAAAATAAATTTCGCATTTCCAAGCTCCTGACGTTACCTCTAAACTTAAAGTAAAGACTCAAAGAGTAAATTGAAGAAGAAAGCTTGCGCTTGTGCAACTATTTAGCCTTTTTTTGATATCTTGTTTGGTTGTTAAATTACAGGCATTTATAGAATGTATGATTTTGCACTGCGAGTTTTTTTGCACAGTAAAAACCTTTTTTGAGAAAATCGAAAATAGTTGTCATTCATTAAGGTCTTAACTATCGCCTTCTGAAATATTATATATGTAGTTTGAAAATAGAGTGAGTTATGCGAGAAATTGTGAGTCCGTGTTTTACATGGCAAATACGTATGTATAAATGTGTGCATCCAGGCCCCTTAAACAATTTGCGAGCCTGTAGTAGGTTTGTTAGAAGGTCGCGTGACAACACTGTTTCGCTCAGTTTGTTTTCCTTGGTGCCATTAATTGTGATAACAGGAAATAACAAGAAGCGTCACTTTAACCCCCTGAGCAAATTTTGGCAAATTTCAGCTGCAGCTTTATGTGCCGTCTCCTCTTAGAAGGTTGGCTATCATCATGGCGATTCTTGCTTTAGATACGGCTGCTCAAAATAATTCTATTGATGTACAGTGATACCACTCTCGTAGGTTTTTCAGCTATGAAGTGCGTTTTCTTCCTGCACGTCTTTTAACTTGTATTTTCCCTTGTATTATTAGTTGTAGAATATGGTACATATCTCTCCACGCATAACGTGACCTATAGATAAGAAAGCTTCCCCACATTTGCAGTTTCTGCTCTGTTCCTTCATTCATACGCCTTAATATTTCAATATTTGTGACCCTTTCTGTCCAAGAAGCTCTGAGTATGCGTCTACATACCCACATATCGAAAGCTTCAAGTATTTTCAGATCAACTTATTCGTTGTCCACGACTCCATCCTTTAGAGAAAGATTGAGAAAACTTAACATCTGTACAATCTGACCGTAAGTTCGATATTCAGACCTCTAGAGCAGAATACTCTCAGCATGTTTGTGAATGCATCTCCAGCTTTACCTATTCTAGATCTTACTCCTCGAGAGTGTCCTCCAGTCTCGTTCAAAATGGTATCCATGTATTTGTAGTCTCTCACTCTCTCGATTGCCTCATTGCGAATAAACAATATTCCCTGGTCAATTGGTTTGATGATGATCGTGTCTTTTTGATCTTTCTTCACTGCTATTTATGATTTTGTCCATTATACTTTGTAAGTCGTGCTCTGGGTTGTTACTAAGGTATCATCGGCAAAACTGATGTTGTCTATGATTTCACCGTTTACCCTTTTTCCAGCTGTTTCTTCAGATAAAGCCTCTTGCACAATTTTCTCTGAATAGAAAAGTATACGGGAGAGTACACATCCCCGTCTTATTCCTCTTTCGATTTTCATCTCGTCTAACGTTTCCTCGTCCTTTCTAAAAATAGGTCTTTGAGTATAATTTCCAGAATTTCCATAAGCTTGTCGTGTCTTACACGATGAAATAGTTTGATGTAATCCAGAAGACAAACGAAAAGATCTTAGTTCACATCTGGACGTCTCTGTATTAAAACATTCAGGGCAAATAATGCTTCCTCTGTCCCCCTGGATAAGTCGAGTTTCTCGAAAACTAACAGTTATGATAAGGGTGGGGAGCGAACTTCGTACATTAAAATAAGTCTTGTGTAGCTTTTTGATGATTTTATGAGTAAATGTAAACGTAGTAAACTAATGAAAAGCATAAAACTGTCGCTTTTCTTCCAAAATATTGCACAAAAGTATTGATGAACGGATTACGTTTCAATTTCAATAAATCACAACAATAGGTACTACATTAAAACAAGCATGCATTATGGTTTTATTTTTATTAACAACGAGATAATCAACAGAATTATTATTTCTTAAAGTAGGTGAAATGCAATTTAACAAAAATACATCAAGAAATCGGACTTTGAAACTCTGCATTAACATCCCTTAACTGTGACAAAACGGGTAGTTTTTAAACCTGGCATAAAATAAAAAAACATTTCTCTTTATTGTAAGGATGTTTTTGTGTAATCAAATAAATGACAATAAAATTAATTACACTTAACTTAAATCTTAAACATTTTTAGTGAAGTATCGGTTTCTTTCTGTAGTAGCTTCGTTTGGTTGCTCAACCTGCAAAACCGGTGTCTGGCTGCTTGTTCTAACATGTTCCTTGACTTAATGGATTGGGAAATCGAGATTTTCGTTTTCATGTGCAGTGATTTCGTCTAGTTGTTCAATCTACAAAACCGGGTTGAGTACTTGTTCCAACTTGTCCAATGAATTGACGGATCGAGACTTTCGGCAAAGGACAAAAAGCATCCGTGAACAGCGTCAGGGATTTATCGGATACCGTGTACTTATGAGGGTGTGCACATCGGAGCAACAAAGAGATCGGTACAAACTAGAATTTCTGAGCACAAATCAAATTGCCGCACGCACTCCTGGATGGCGGTGATCACAAGATAATGTTTGACGAGACACAGGTTCTGGCTACGACCTCCTCTTATTACACCAGATTGTGCAGGGAGTCCATTGAGATTTATAAACATAAGGTCAACTTCAACAACAAAGAAGAAGCATATAAGCTCAACAGAATATGGATATCCGCCTTAAGAGACGCAAAAATTCTGGGATGCGCAGTAGTTCTTCAGGCATCGGCGGTGCACAGCGCAGCCGCCCGCACTCCCAATCTGGGGAATACAGATGCTGGCCCTGTGACGCTGTCTCAGTCTCTCGAAACACGCCGAACAGGTGACATCAGCTTCTGAGGATGCCGGCCACTCGTGTTGCCCAGCCAGCCAAAGAACCAAGTTCTTCATGGGGGCAATTCCCGCTAACATGTATAGCTGGTCTAGGTTGGTAGGTTCAAGTTTGTCAGCATGAGTCGATCTGGACTATACACAGGGCACGCGTATTCGGCTAGGAAAAGGCGCATTTTTTTTAACAATGTTTCAACAGCTTAAGGCATAATATGTATACAATTCTTTATGGTTGTTTTTCATGGGTTTCGGTCAACGATTGAAACTATAACTCATAACATTTTACAGAAATGTAACAGACATCTGAAATTAACACACCTGAAGATGGTTTAGATTAAAATAAACCGAAACGTAGTGAAGGAAAGTTATAGTTTCAATCGTTGACCGAAACCTATGTATAACAACCATAATCTATAGTCGCGGTCACTAGAAAAATAGGTATACAATTCTCTGTCCACCCGAGCGGGTCCGATCGCAGCAAATGCGCTAAAACGCCTCAGAAAATTGTTTAAGGTAATTTTTTTCTATGCTGCAGTTCTATCTCCCATATCGCGCTCAGAAAAGTATTAATTTCCTGCAGCGGCCACACTGATCACTAAATATAATTGGTTAGTTTCATCCCTTTTTCTACAACAGACCATCAGCATATGCCACACACACTTTCCACTAATTGAATTCGTTTCGCCAACACACCATTCTCCCTTCGCGTTCCACTCTGTTCCTCGCTGTTCGTTCGTTCCTTACAGATGTAAATTACGTCCATTTATATTCATATTGTGTACTCCTATTAGCGAGAAGGCCTTTCAAATTCCCCCGACCAGCGCTGATGCTGCGCGATCTGAACTGGAGCACAGGCTGTAGGCTGTAGCTACACAGCTCCACACTTGCTACTAACGGGATAACCTTTAAAACATGATATCATCATTATCCTTATGCATTTTATAATAACGAGGATGGTTTCCATTACAACTTTTAATCGTTTTAAGCGTTGCTAAATTTTAAACTGTTTGCCATTTAAATACGCTTTCCTGGAAATTTTCTTTATATAACTAAGGACTCGAAAAATCATCTGTTAATAGAGTAATTAAATTGACCTGTCAAGCCCTCTACGTATGGAAGACAAAGACGCTGGAATAAGAAGCACCACCCCCACAGTTGCATCTAAGAAGACGGCAAAATTGTTAAAGAAAAACTTATTACCTAACAGTAAAGAACCATTTACGGGGCATGCTCGTAATAGCGTAAAAAAAGCTAAAGCTAAAAAACTATTACGACTTACATAAAACACCAAAAAAATAACAAATATAATATGAAGAATAAAAATAAGCCGCAACTTGCAATACTTTATCTAAGTGTCATGAATGTCATGAAACATGTCCCAATAGTTTCATATTTTATTATAATTATGGCACATAATATACCATGTGTTCCGCCATCAAGTCGAAAAACTTTGAGGCATGAAAATACAATTAGAGTTATCGAGAAAAAATGCGAAAAAAGGGGTCAACCTATCAATTAATTTTTTATTACATTTTCAGTTTCTGTATCACGACTCCATGGGTTCGCGCAGTTGTAACGCCATAGCTTGATTATTTATGAACCGATTCACGACTTTTTGGACTCATTTTATAGGGGAATGACTGGGCATATCAAATAAGGCAAAGAAAAACAATAGCGGACAATTTCTAAGGCAAAACAATTCACCAAACAGAATTTTTTTTTTGTAATGCACTTTTTGGTTACTTGCAAATAATTTGAAAAAAAAGCCGCATTAGTGCCTATTTATTAAGACATTTTAATGTTTAGCAGGATGTTTCCTGTCTAACCACATGCAATTCGTGTATGTAGCACTAAAATTTTCGACAGAATAGGCCTTTTTGTGTTATGACTTCTGTGTCACAGCGCCATGTGTTCACGCAGTTGTAACGCCATATCTTGATTAATTTATCGGTGGGCCAATAGTGAGTGGACGGAAGATTGTGGGCTTACTAAAACATTTCACAATCTTTTAATGTTGTAATGTTGATTTGATGAATTTGATAGTTATAGAACATTAATCACTTTTTTACTAGTGAAACTTATTACATTGGATTTAACAGCGTTTAAGTGAAGCCTATTTTTGTCACACCATGACGCCATTTTAACTATATTACCTTATAATGCCACACAGTCTTCAATGGATCTAATACTATTGAACGCTTTGAGAGAGGAAGCAGCGCGTTACCACTAAGTGATTTACGGATGTCATCAATGAATAAAGCAAATAGTAGTGGCCCAAGATTGGAGCCTTGGGGTACCATAGATTTTGCTTGTAAAAGAAAGCGAAGAGCAAGTTCGTTGGAATAATGGTGGAAAAAGGTGGTGCAATAAGGCAGTGCCCTGCCACCCCTAGGACGAAATGTTCTTCACTTAACTGAGCCAAGTATCTATAGGTCTATGGTGCATCGTAATAGGAACCACAGGCAACAGATCGCTAGACATATGGAGCAGCTCTGCAAGCAGAACATCTCTATACCAATGTAAGGAGGTTGGATAGTGAGATTGCCTATTAGCTCCAAATAGGTATTTAAGCTTTTCCCTAGCAGTTGTTGCAATTTATTGATGAGACGTATTAGTCTCATCTTGGCAGTACCTGAAATGTGCAAATATAATCCACAAAAACTAAAAAAGAGATCATGAATGTGGAGATGAACTAATGCTTTCTAAATTTCGGATTAATGGCAAAGGAAACAACAAAGAAAACGACCACACGTACTAAGGTGGTCGGAAATGAGGTAGAAAGAATGTTTGCTTAGAATTGCAGGTCACAAAGACGATCTAGTGCCTGGTGAAACCTAGAACAATGTCATAAGCTTCCCCAGACTATCAGCTGACCTTACATAAATGTGTGAAGTATCTTAGTGGAAGAACTTAGTGGCAGCGACAGGCTTTGTGTCATAACATCTGGAGATCTGCTCTGTTGAGAAAACCAGAATATATTATTGCAGTTCAGTAATTTCAAGATCCAACACTGTTTTCAAGAGGTGCACCCGGTTATAAGGAAGAAGCAAACTCTGTCAAGAAGTCATACTCATTCTGGCCCAAAAAGGAAGATTATTGAAACAAGATTTCGCAAGGGCAATGCAACATATGCTACAAAGAAGAAGCAAGTTCGATGAAGAACTAGTAGAAAATAATTATGGTCAACCATCTCCGAGCTGCTTACATTCTATACAGCACAGGTAAATAATGGACTTGGCCCCACTTGATTTTTTTTCTTGTGGGGTACAATGAAACAGAAAGTTTAACATCGACGTGCCAAATACACATGAGGATCTTATTAGCAAAATTATTCAAGTCGGAAACGAACTTCGGAATGACAAAGCGATGATCAGTCGTTCTACGCAACATGTGTCAGTACAATAGCATGTCTGCAACACCAAGGAGACAATTCCGGATAATGGTTGTAATTAAGTATTTTGTTTAATTGGCTTCGCAACTGCCGAATTAGACAATAAAGGGTCATATTCAAACCATCATAGCTTCTAAACTACTTTACTTAGGGGTAAGATGTACAGCTATTTTTAAATAAAAAAAATGTAGGTTAACAGCTTAGATTGTTTGGAAAAACTAAAATTCTGAAAAAAACGCAAAAAATTACATAATTATTTTCTTTTAACAATGTTTTTGCCCTGATATATGAAATTTGGAAAGTGTATACCAGTAGTTTACGGTCTACATGTCTCGCTATCGAATGAGATTTACTTTTGTGTCAGTAGAACCTCTACATAGCTAGCTATGGCTAAATTAGTGCAACACTCGTGCATCAATTTAACAGAAAACAAAATGCCTGCCGTTTTATTATGGTGGGAGAAAAACTACTTATGAGGGGTGATTTGTCGATAAAAGGTACTGTATCTCACCCCCCCCCCCCCCCCCCCCCCTACCTAAAGGCTCCGACACCGATCACCGTATAATATGGTTCACCCAAGAAATTATTTTCATGTGTGTAATCTACACGATTAACCCTCCTTTAGTCGCGTGGGCTACACTGGGCCAGGTGCATTTATATATGCACTAACCCTCTAATATCCCACATGTGGCACTTCTGTCCGTTTCAGTACCTTTCGACAAAGTTCCAGACTGAATGTTCAGTTGATTTGCTGTATTTATAGTGAACATATCGCATACTATTAGCGCCGAAATAAGACTGGGCTACAATCGTAGACCGCGCTACCAAACGTGTTACAGTTCAGCGTGGATGCAGTATTTCCTGTTTGTGATTTTTTCCCCTAAAAAGGTAAGTTTTGAAAGTTGTTGGACACATTAAATTTTCATCATGGTAAGTGTTACTGTAACTGTAGGATGGCCTAGGTGGGGCTTCCCCCAGAAATATCTACAATTGACACATTACCGGTTCAACTAAGAAGGCAAGCACAGGCTCTTTTAAGATCCGAAGGAAGGTATCCCACATCTCTTCAAAATCGGCCCAGAAATCTCGTTGGACATTGTTCATATTGTCCTAGAGCCAGAGACAAATCAACAAGAAAGTTTAGTGCAGATTGCGGTAAATACGCGTGCAAAGATCACATGCGAGATCTATGTGTTGCATGTATATAAAAATAAAAATCGATTTATTTGTGGGTACCACTTTTTTTGTAAAAGTACTAATCTTTTCTCATTTATTTGTCGCTATATATTTCTAATGAGGGAATGTGAAAATGATCGCTTGTACTCATAAGCACAAATAGTAAGCTGTAACTAAAGAAATACGTGTAAATAAAGGCAAAAACACTATGTTCATGTGTGTTTCTATTATAATCTCCTTAGTTTTATCATTTGGATTTAATATTTCAATTGGTTGTATAATAAACACCATAAACTGAATTAATGTGCAGAAATCATTTTTCACAAAACTACTTTGAGTAGGATATCAAAAATAAAATATGGGGCACATATGTAGACCACGCGACTAAACTCGTCACTCCAGTACACGCGACTAATGGAGGGTTAAACATACTCGAGAGACTAGTAGTCTCCATTCCAGTGCTGTCTATAAAAAGAAACCTGGCCGCTCTTTTATGCCTAAAGGGTACACGAGTACATTATGGGACAGTGGAGAAGATGAGGCGATCCGACATCGAATTACGTGCCATGTCGATTTGCATACAACGTTGGGCATTTGCATCTGGATGATCAATCTGGCGTGTTCACCTTCCGTGGCTGGGCGCGAATTAAACTCTTCTCCCCTATTCCCGTCGCATACCGGGGCGGGAGGAAGGGGGGTCGGGTTGGGAGGGGACGCAGCGCCGGGTCGTTCCCGGTAGAGCACAAATCGTCCGGCATAATTAACCGACTCCGACTACCGGGAACGGGGATTTGCACCGCTTCCCTGTTCCCGGTTATTCCCAGGTCGAACAGATTGAGTTTGGACGCGTCTGACGCGACGTGAGATATGCACAGGGGCGCGTCAACAGAGATGCCAGGGTGTACACTAAGAACGACCAGACCCCAAGCAGCACTGGAACGTTGAAATGTGTGCTTGTGGAATATACAGGGTGAGTCAAGCTCAACGCCCCGAACTCTTATGACCAAACGATACACCCTTTCAGGAAACTAACTTTGCGAGTGTATGTAGGTCGAGTTGGACTGCATTTTACAAATAATGGCTTTTGTAATAATCAAAGTTATGTTTTTCAAATGAAACATCCTGTATATCATTGCACATCAATTCTAGTGTGACTTTAACACCCGTATGCACCGTTTGGCGATTCTAATCCTAGTTCCCTTATCATGTTTTGCTAATCTTTTGCATCTAGCCATGCACATGAGGTTAACTAATCCAGATTGGAGATATGGCAAGGTTGTGTTTGCAAGATTATTTTGACAGTGAAAGTGTCAACACTGTCAGTTTACGGTGCATAGTAAACAAATAATCTAATCCTGATTTACGTAACTAATCGCACAACTGACTTACGGTGCATACGGGCGTAAGTATCACAGATGGGACTAAAAACGAATCGTTTTGGTGCAAATCATCATTTTTGGTATGAGTGGATATCAGAAAAAAGTGAATCTCGCAGCAATTAAAAAACCTAGAAGGCTGTGACATTGCCATGTTTCTAGGCGCGGCAGCTTAGGTTAAACGGTAAAATTTGTATTATTTTTGTGCTTGCAGAAATCGGTTGATTAATAAATTAAAGAAAGTTCAATCACAGATAAGATGATTTTTTCAAATGAGGATGTCCAATTTTTTTATATGATGGAATGTAAAATTTGATAGCCTCCCTAACGATATAGTATTGTGAATATCAGTCTATGGTAGTTTTCATTGAATTTGAAATTTTCAATGAAATCGGTGTTTCTCAATTTTGCTACCTATGATATAAACAACATAGCAGGCCATGAAACAAAAACAAAAACCTATTCAGATGAAAGAAAACAACTAACTTAGCAGAAAGACACAACAACTAGAGTAAAGAGACAAAATTTTAAAAATTACAACAAATCAACTATAACCAGAAACAAGATATGTATCTTAGGTCAAGGAGAAGCTGAAGTACGACAGAAATGGATATATTTTCTAGAGTCGCCAATATCAGCTGAAAGTTATAACCTCGGTTATAATAATTTAATATACTAACCACGATGAGATCACGTTAATAATAATTATTGTGGTTGAGTCGGTGATATTCCTGGCTCTTACCATCATTCTAACATAGGGCCGGTTGTACAAATGCCCGTTTAACTAACTAACTTTATTAAACCTAAGCTTAGCTAAGTTTAGGCTTAAAGTTGACATCCGTTGTACAATCGCCGGTTTAGTTAAACCTGATTGATAATCAAATTCACTACGGTTGGCACTAATGAAGCAATACGTACTGTAATAATTATCTGGTTTGTCATCAGTTGTGATCGTTTGTGTCTCTGTTGTTTTATTTACCTTCTTTGTTAAATTAGACTCAAATCTTTCCAAAACTTAATGAAGTAACAAACAATTGAAGGTTGTTGGGGGGGGGTGGGGGTTAGAGTTAGGGCTCGTGACCGAAAGGTCCCGGGTTCGATTCTCGTTAAAGGCGGAAATTTATTTCTGGTTTTTTTCCATCAACAATAAATATCCATAAAAAAGCTCAGCGAGAATCCCCACCTGAGCCTTCACTGTTGGTTTCTAATCAACAGTGATGGTCCTAGAGTGGCGCCGGGAAACAGTAACAAAGCCTACACAGAACACGAGGCTGATGACCAAAGCAGTCGATGCCGATGACGCAGAAGCAAACAAATTAAGGTTACTGCTTAACACATCATATCATTTGTATTTAAACCACAATTAAGCTCCGGTTAAGCTACATGATTCGTCGGTTTATGCTAAACTCGTGTTTAGCTTGGAGTGATTGCTAAGCCAGCATTGTACAACGGACGTTTTGCAACTTCCGTGGTTGGTTTAGGGAAAGCTTATCTTAAACCGAAGTTTAGGCTTCCATTGTATTACCGGCCCCAAAAGCGTTAATAGCACATTGCATTAATAGATTATGCGTTTGAAAGTGAACATTGTGCTACTTAAACTGCACTGAAACTAAGCGGCATCGGCACCTTTTGTACGACAAAGGAATGTAAATAAATGTTTTACATCTGGGCTGTATTACGCTAGCTCAAATGTATTAATGGTAATACTACAAAACAAAAGGTGCTAACGCGCATTCCATGTTGTACAATATGATGCTGTTACGAACAGAAAAAAAAACCCAGATTGGCCGGGATAAACTCCTCAAATCTGAACTAATTATGTTGAACGATTTACCGAAGTTCGTTTGCGCTGAGCTTGAATTTCAGAGGGAAAGTTTTGAGAAGTTGCTGCCAGCCACGGTGGATGGATGAATTAATTTTGATGAGTTGTACAGAACGGTTATAAAAGAGAAAATGAAATTATCGATAACGCATTTTCGCTACTATAGGGAAACACGGATTATACAATTTCATAATTTGTTAGGTTTGATACCATTTGCGTATGGCATATATGGCGTTTGAAGTTATATAAGAATAAATAATTGTGACAAATGCGAGATTTCTATACAGGGTGTCCCTGAATTTCCTTGACATGTGATGTTCCCGTAACAAAAACAAGTTCAAACGAAATCTGAATGAAATTTTTGAATGTCTATCATACCATGCTTACAAAATGTTCTTTTTGTACTTCAACCCTTATAACTCACCCCAACTTTGTTTTTTCAAATAGCACTCTATAGTTTTTTGCTACACAAATTAAGTCCTTATTTTATTTAAAATCTTGTAGTACCTTTAATTTTATAGACAAACCTATTGTTAAATTATTAGCATAAGGTAAATAAAATAAGGATTTGTTTGAGGCGTAATATTTTGGTAATAATAACAGTTAAAAAGAAAAGTAGGTTTTTCAAGGGTACTGATTGGACAATCATATGATGCTTTCGAAATATTATTTTTGTACTTCAACGCCTAAAACTCACCCCAACTTTTTTTTCGAAATAGCCACCCCACAGCCTTTCCAACAAAAATGAGATCATCATTTCCTTTAAAATACTGTAGTGCCTTTGTTTCAAACACAAACCAATTTATTCCCAATTTCACAAGCAAAAGATGAATAAAATAAGGGTTTTTTTAAGGCGTAATGTTTTCGTAATAAAAAAGGACAAAAGTCTTTTTTTCCGAGAGTATGTATCAAATACCCTTAAAAACCCACTTAGTTTTCTTTTTTATTCGTTTTTTGTGTCAAACAAAGTTTTCGTATAAAATCAAGGGTGTACCACAGGATTTTAAACACAATAGAAATATAATTCATCTAGGAAAACCTATGGGGTACTATTTGAAAAATAAAAGTTGGGGATGAGTTTTAAGAGTTGGCCGACAAAAAAAATGTTTTGAAAGCATGATATGATAGACCCTATGGTACCTTCAAAAATTCCACTCAGTTTTCGTTTGAATTTTTTTATTACGAGAATATCACGTATCAAGGAAATTCAGGGACACTTTGTATATATATTAGCTATACCTGTATCATTTCGTTTTACTGGCCCATAGGTAAAAAAAACCACACTCGTTTGGAACTTAATTTAAAATTTAAAATCTGCAATATAGATTAAGACTTGAACTTCTTAATTTATTATAGAGCCATACATAAATGCAGAGCTTTTAACGTAAGATAATGATTACTATGTAATAAAATAAACTTTTACATTAGGCGCCACGGTTAAGACCAGGGGCGTACGCACACATCAGTTTTGCGAGGATAACATAACAGGTAAGTGTACACCTCCACCATTTTTTGCAATAACCCGTCCAAAGGTAAGGTCCAAAGGTCACCATAAACATAAATTTCGCATTTCCAAGCTCCTGACGTTACATTTGAACTTACAGTAATGACTCAAAGAGCAAATTGAAGAAGAAAGCTTGCGCTTGTGCAACTATTTAGCCTTTTTTTATATCATGTTTGGTTGTTAAATTACAGGCATTTATAGAATGTATGATTTTGCATTGCGAGTTTTTTTGCAACTTTTTTCAGAAAATCGAAAATAGTTGTCATTAATTAAGGTCTTAACTATCGCCTTCTAAAATATTATATATGTAGTTTGAAAATAGAGTGAGTTATGCGAGAAATTGTGAGTACGTGTTTTACATGGCAAATACATATGTATAAATGTGTGTATCCAGGCCCCTTAAAACTGTCTCTCCTCCCAACTTATAAATGTTGGGGGAGGGTAACTGCTAATAAGCACCTCCTCTTGTACATGTGTGTGTTGGATCATTATAGTATTTTGCTAACATTACACATACCTAAACTTTATCCTGTTAGTTTCAAACCAAGCGTATTATGGTCTCGTTTGTGTTTTAATTAATCTATAGAAGCTTTATTAGTCTCCAATTATTTGATACATATCACTAATCTTTACCGTAATGGCAATGCTGCCAACGTGAGAACGAAAAAGGGTTCTTAGATATTAACTACGCATATAGACGTTCTCCAGCTCCCTAGGTATCTTCCAAATTGAATGAGGAGTAATTTGGACGGACCAAGATTTCGAATCCGCAATTACTTTGGCCGTAGTTAAATGTGTATTGAATGTTTTCCATAGTTTTAACATAAACTTTATTTACATTTACATAAAAAAAGTGAAAATATAATATAGTTATCGAATTTGAAGATATAGGTACTATATAGGATAGCAACAGCAACACAAAAAAAGTCCAAGAACATACCAGTGCCGCTGATTAATAGAGTCTAGGTCTTGTGACCGAAAGGTCCCGGGTTCGATTTTCGCAGAGGTAGACATTTATTTTCTGGTATTTTCAACCAAAAGTGAATTTCTATAATCCTAGGCAAGATTCCCCATCTAGCCATTCACTGTCGCGTTCAAATTAACAATTATGTTCTTAAAATGGCGCTGGGAAACAGTAACAGAACACAGAACACAAAACAAGTAGGCAGGATCATAATAATATGTGCACGGGGACGCACAATCCACAAGGCAGCGCAGGCGAACAGCTCCGGCAGCAGTTTCCTGTGCACTTGGATGCCCGCGTTCCAACGATACTGTTCGTGTATCGTCCCCCTCGTAGAGTTAGAGAACAGTAAGCTTTAAAGGCTGGAGTCCTGACGGCTCCCGGGGAAAAGGAAAAGAGACCATATCAGTACTTCCCGATTAAAAAAAGGCATTTAAAAGTGCATAATTGAGGTTTTGAATCAATTTTTTTTTTTGTCATAAATCGAGAGATCATATATAAGTTTTATAATAAAACTGTTTTTGTTTTCTCTTTTTTCGCAATAATTCAAAAGTTATATCAAAATAAAAATGGGTTTTTGAATCGAGTACCGAAAACACGCCGACGGCTCACGAACCCGTGTGACGTAATGATGGCGGTTAAGATGCTCCTTTGACCAACGACATCCTACATCGATACTAGATTCTAGATTCCCAACCAAACGTGAAAATACTTGCTAGTAACTAGTGTATATTTGTTGCAATATAGCCGATGAATGAAGTTTGCAGCTCAGGACGACCTCTACGATCGAAATAAATATCTTTTTGAATGTTTGAAATCAGATTACAGATTCCAGTAAGTAAGTACCTAATCAAATATGTCTTATTGAAACTATCTGGTGCATGTTCGGCTGACCTAGTGGTTAGAGTGTTGGCTAATGGATCCGTTGGTCCGGGTTCAAAGCTCAGCCTGTCCAATGTTTTTTTATTTTTTTTTTTTATAAAATAATTCATTCATGTGCTTTTTGCACTTGTTATGTACATTTTTTTCTACGATCAACATAAATATGTTTTTGAAACAAATTCTATCAGACATATTACTTGCACTGCATAGTGCAAAAACTAAGTACAGGACGCGGTGGACAATTCAAAAAATCAGTTCAAATGGTGTTTGTCCGTCAATATCAACCGCCAATATTTTTTTTAAATGTAATAGTTGGTTAATAAAACAAAATCCATTCATTTTTTAAGTTTTTAATATAAACATAAAGTAAGTCAAACTCGTAATCACAACAGTCTTCTGTTTATCACTTGGTATCTTTATTTATTTAACTTTGAGCAATGAAGCTTAATAATTAAATTTTCATAAAAATTTAACAAATAAAAATATAAAAATGCAATGCAAACAAACAAAACTTATTTTTCTATGAGTTTCAATGTTATAATTATCTTCTTGACCAAAACTTAAAATAATTATTTTATTATTTAATATTATTATTGATAATAAATACTTAATTATAAAAGAAAACAAAAACGGTTTTGTTATAAAACTTATATATGATCTTTCGATTTATCACAAAAAAAATATATTTTTTTCTTTATTCAAAACCTCAATTAAGAACCGTATGTCACTTTACCCGGAACTTCAGTTACCTGAAGGACAGTGGGGACAAATTTGATGGGCGCGGAATATATATATATATATATATATATATATATATATATATATATATATATATATGTGGAGAACGAGAGGTGCAGAATTTACTGGAACTACTCATTCTCCACGCTCGAGCTTATACATGCAAATAAGCCAGACATAGTCCTCCTCGACTACCAACAAAAGACGATGTTCGTTATCGAGTTCTCGGCGCCTGCCGAGGGGAACATCGTCTCTAAGGAGGAGGAAAAGCGGACCAAGTATCAGGAGCTCCTCGGACAACTTCGCAGGCTCTGGCCGGACTACACTGTGAGTCTGCTAGTAATGGTCATTGGATCCCTAGGTGGTATGAGGGATACGCTGCTCTCTGCACTGCGCAAAATGCCGGTGTGCCGTGCGGCGGCGCACATCTTAGCCGCCAGAATGCAGAAGGCAGTCATCCATGGGTCCCTTCGTCTGCTTAGGACGCACGATTCGCGGACCCAGTGATTGCTCACCTCACGGTGTGAGGAGTAGTCGCTGGGAAATGGAACAGCAGCCCGGTGTGTCGGAGCCCGGGTTGCACCCTTTTTGTTTTTGTTTTGTCCTATATATATATATATATTTGGCCCGTGGTACAAGTGAGGCTAACCCGTGCAAAATCTGCATAACAAGTGAGGACCGCGACCAAGTGAGGACCAATATACGGACCTCACAAGGACTTCGCTTGAAATTTTTGTGGTGAGTTGCGGATATGGTCTTGAGTCAAATTTGAAAATTTCAGCTGGTCCTCATTTTTTTCGTTTTATGGTAAATGTATACATTTTAGTTCACCACTTTGGCACCAGATGGTTTCTCGAGTTTGTATACCGCCACCCCATATACGTTACATACCAGTGCATGCAACAAGTGAGGACCTGAAATTCGGCAACGATGAAATACCGGCAGACTAATGCCTCTCACGATATTTCGCGTTCTCTTTGTGTACTTGATTGTTTAGCTTCCCATATTACACGTTGAGGTCTTTGAGAAAAAAATTAGGTGTTGCGAGTCGTGATTTTGTTCAGAGGTGCCCCATCATGAGGAACTTTTGGAATGATATCTAGGCGGCTTTTATGGCAGAAAAGTTTTAGATTGCAGGTCATCGCTCTATGCATGAAGGGTTTAATTCTTGAAAGGAGTAGGATCTTCGGTATAGCGATTACTAGACAGTTCTGAAATCATGAACCATGCCCTTATGCGAAAGAACTAGCAGGTGTTTCAATTAGTTTAATATCGAGTGATACAATTTTCGTTTGGAATCTAAGATGGTCAATTCAACTGACGTCTTAGATACCGTGTGATATGCCTTTTGAAATTATTAAAGCTCATCTTTGTACAACTGAGAGGCATATTTTAGACTTAGGTAAAAAATGGGAGAGAGTGTCTGGGAGAGTAGAGTGCTATCCGAGTCAAATCGTTCCGAGTTCGTCAGATTTTAACTGCTCCGATAAGCATCCTAAGAGTTTTTGGTCTGGCTTGACCCGATTTTACTCGTTTGATGTCAATCCAGCTTCAGCTTTAAAAATGCGATAACTTATAAAATACTTTTCTTTTCAAACACTCCAACAAAATATGTGAATTCCTCTCAGAGTACATATTATTATGTGATAGATGCAATACAGGGTGGGCCAATAGTGAGTAGACGGAGGATTGTTGACGAAGGATATTCCCAAAATCTGATAGTTGATCATGGTAGGGCCCATGAAGGCTATAACGTTAAAATACTTTCACTCAAACTTTAACGTTTATATAGGCTGATTATCAAACTAACATTTTTTAATAGAACTGCCTATATATTATTGCATATTTGAATTGCTTAGTGAATTCTAGTGTGACTTCATGTATCTTATGAAACTTTAAACAGACCGTTTAGGCGCAAATCACTTTTTTTTGGTCTAAGTAGGTATAAGAAAAAAATTGAATATCGCAGCGATCATAAAACTTAGAAGGCCGTGACTTTGCGGTGTGACTAAGCATGAAATGTGTCATCTTAGCTCATACGATCAAATTTGAATTCTTTTTGTACTTGGAGAAATCAGTAGAATAATTAAGGAGATTTCAATCACAGGCACCTTGATTATTTCAAATGGGGATGCCTAATTTTTCTTATACCATCGAATCTAAAACCTGATAACCTTTCCAACAATGTAGGATTGTTGGAATCAATCTTTTTTAGTTTTCATTTTATTTCAAATTTTAAGTCAAATCGGTGTTTTACACTTTCCCAACTTATAAGCCATCTAGCAGTCCATAAAAAATAAACAAAAACCTGTCCAGATGGAAGAAACCAACTAACTTGGCATAAAAACGCAAACTAGATTAATGAGGCAAGATTATAAATATTTCTTACAAGATATCAGCTCTAACCAGAAACGACAGCGGCAACAAGAAGGCTTACTTTTCACAGCCTATTAGCTACACCCAAATACCCAAAATCAGTAAAAAAATTAAATAAAAGACAAAATACCAGCGATTGTTACTGGCAGGAGAGTATCTATATTTTCAGAATAAATTTTCACATTTAGTACCATAAAGTAGCCGTAAGTCAAAAGTGATGATGCCTTTGACTCGAGCCCTTCAAATTCTTCACTGGTACTTCTACTTATTAGCAAAATCGCAAAAAATGAAAACTGAATTGCAGTATGTTATATGATAAAACATTATTTACTTGGTAGGAGCATACATGAAATAAACACAGTTACAACATGGAGTAATAAAAAAATCTAACAATCACATCAATAGATGCTCAGAGTGCTCCAGTTAGAGATATCTTTACTTTTGACTTAACAGAAATGACTACTTTTCTATCCTATTAAATGTGAAATTTCATTCTGACGATGCTAAACTGTCAGCAACAATCATTGGTAGTTTTTTTTTGTTTCAATATATTTAATCGTTTTTTGTTATCAAGCTCTAGTAGATCTCAATAGCTGGTAGGCTGTGGAAAAATAACACTTCTGTCATACGCCAGCTGCTCATTGTCATTAGATTTCTTACCGCTGTTGTTAGATATTATGTGTTGTAAGGAATTTTCGTAATTATCCCCCGTTGCTCTAGTTTGTGTCTTTCTACTAAGTTAGTTGGCTTCTTCTATCTTAACGGGCTTTTGTTTGTTTTTCATGACTTGCTAGATTTCTTATAAGTAGGAAAACTGAAAAACACTGATTTGACTGAAAATTTTAAATAAAATGGAAACTAAAAAGATTGAGATCGAGGTAATCAAATTCTGCATTTGATTCTGTAAACAAAAATGGGTATTCTTATTTGAACAAATCAAGTTCTCTGTATTGAAGTTTCCTTAATTAATCTACTGATTTCAAGTACAAAAAAAATCAAATTTAACCGTCTGACCTAAGGTGACGCATCTCATGCTTAGTCGTACCGCAATGTCACGGCCTTCTAAGATTTATAATCACTGCGATATTTAAATTTTTTCTGATACCTACTTATAACAAGAATGCTGATTTGTGCCTAAACGGTTCGTTAAAGTTATATATAAGATACATTGAGTCACACTAGAATTCACCAAGGAATTCAAATATGCAATAATGTATAGGGAGTCGCCTTCAAAAAAATGTAAGTTTGATATGAACCACCCTGTATAAACATCAAAATTTAAGTGAAAATATTTAACGTTATATCACTCAAAGGTCCCTACCATGACCAAGTGACAGATTTTTGAAATATGTTTTAGTAAGTCAACAATCCTCCGTCTGCTCACTATTGGCCCACCCTGTATATGTGAATGAACGTATCAAATGTCTCCTGGGCAGTAACCGAATGAGTTGAAAAAGTATATAATTTTATTTTTAGGCCAATGGAGGGTATTTTATGTTTACAACAAATTTTCAAGGTTTCCCCCCTTCCCAATTTCAGCCCCTCCCAAAAATGGTAGATGATTAACTCATAAAACGCTCAAAACGAAGTCTGAGGGGATTTGCCTTTCACTACGCCAACGCACAGCTTTTCATGAAATGAAGCTTTACCTGGTACTACCCAGCAGCATGCCGCTTTTCAAATTTCATTCACTTAAAAAACGCAACTTAGGCACACCTAAACCATATGACCAACTCTGTTTAATTAAAATGAGCTGTTCATTTAGATCGATAAAAAAATACTCGGGTGGTCCTCACTTTGTCGTGTATATCACCCGGTCCTCGTTTATCAGTTCTAATAGTATGCACAGGTATACACTGCACACATGACGTGAAAAAATATAGGGTGTCTCATTTAAAAAAATGCATTGTTTGCATCACCACGTAATTTATTGGGCCTGCGGGTGTTGGCCTACTCATACATGACGCAGTACACTGCGTTAATAAACTTCCCCTAACATGACCTTTTCACGGTAGCCGCGGTACTCTGGTAGTTTGGTATTTAGGCTCTGCTTATGCGATCTGCTCAGTGGAGAAAAACAGGTCTTTTCTCTAAGGGTAAGTATTCAGATATGCAGATTGCGTCTATCGCTTCCATCAGTCAGTTTTTTCACAGTACTGATAATAATAATCTGGTGGTATTTCGCCTTACTTTTTAAATAATTATTTAACCGGGAGATATCAATTGTATTATATTTACCTACCTATATGAAAATTTGTGAAAAAAGTTTGAGTCCTTTACGGCCGCCACTAGCCCTCGCTCATTCCTCCTACTCGTATAAAGATACATATGTATACTTATGTGCAGAGTGCAGCTGCGGCTTCAATAATCACTGGTAGGATTTTTGTGTATTTTTTATTTAAGCTTTTGTGCGCCCCTTTTCAAAAATTCAGGAACCGCTGCTGTTCCACAGTTTAAAAAACATTCTCTGCCCACCTTTAAAGCTGAACTTCAGTAGTATTTAGTTGTTACATCGATTTTGCTAGTAGAAACGGCAGTTCTACGTGAACAGCAGATGTGTAGTCACCGAGGTATCAAGCCTTCAGATTACGTTACTGAGGACAAATTTTCATTTGATTTTATTTGTCAAGGAATAGGTAGGTATAAGGTAGGCACAGACAAGGTCTCAAAGTAACAGATTTATTTGGAACTTGTCGGCAGATGTTTC
Organism: Callosobruchus maculatus; assembly: GCA_951848785.1. NCBI lineage: Eukaryota > Metazoa > Arthropoda > Insecta > Coleoptera > Chrysomelidae > Callosobruchus > Callosobruchus maculatus. Next base: position 13,501,574 of record CATOUR010000100.1, read on the forward strand.
GTAATATCTGTTTCAGATGTCATTGACAGCGAATTAATCGACACATCATGATACTTGAAAATCTTATAGTAAATAGAAGTCTATAATCGACCTTATGGATCGATTTACCTGGAGACACGTTTTAGGACGCTGTGCAGATAAATAACATTCACCGCAGCGGTAGTATTTCATCTAGACTAATCGAACAGGAGGACCAATGAATGGTAGCTTAGACAGAATAAGCAATCAGCAAGTATATCTCTGTACTAATAGGAGAGAACAAGTGATCATCCGTACAAAACGATCTGACCATCTTAGTATTTAAAAAATAGTTGCACTTTTTCCACATTCTCTGTAAATCTCTACGATTAGAACAAATATGCGAGGACCGGTAATGTATAACCGAGGTCCACATGCATATTAATCAATCGATACTATCCTACCATCTGAAATGCCTTTCGCGCCTTTTTATGACCTCTGCTTCTTTTTAGTTAATTTTATTTCCCACACCGATAGGAAATCGTGATAGGTATTGTGATCGCGAAAATTTTCGATTTTGAGGTAATACGCTTTTTTGGGCGTTTTATGATGTCTATATAACGTCGGTTTGTCTGTCTTTGCGTGTTTTTCTAGGCTAGTCATATCAGTAGCCATGGATTGTGATAAAATTTGGGTACTGGTATCCTATGGGGTCCTAGTAGGTATTGCTCCTATAATTTTAAAAATCGGTGCATTGGCAGCGGAGTAATTTGCAAAAAAACAAAAAGAATTGAATATTCCTCAAACCTCGTTTTTGAGCGTTTTAGGATTTCCTGATAATTTTCTACTTTTTTCGGGTGAGAGTGTGATTGGGGTCGCTGGGGGGGGGGGGGGGAGGGGGGGCAAAAATATAAAAATAACTCAAACTTCGTTTTTAGGTGATTTGGGTGTTCCTGGTCGTTTCGTTTTATCCAGTTGAAGCTCGCAGAATAAAACCAGTGTCGATCTAGTTCCTACGGAGAGGCGTATCAAGAAGCTATTTACTAGAGTTTTTGTGTTGGATGTTTTTTGAGGGCAGGAGGGTGATGATTTGGTTGCAAGGGGATCTCAGACTATAGCTTAATGCAAAGGGAAAATAATAAACTGATATCACTTTAATGTGTGGGAAGTACTAAGTCAGTCAATTATCGTTCATATTGATTGAACCTCATATATAACTGTACAGTACAAATTCCTGAATTCATAAATGTTGTAAAGTTGTACCCCTGTCAAGCATCTACCCTTATCTAACAGTATATTCTCGTTACAGATTTGTTGCCTTTCTAGCTAACTTTATTGCATCACAGACATAGACACGTTTTATGACGCCAAATGCCAATCGAAAGTGCAGTCAACTGATTCGCGCGTTAAATTAAATCAATTTTCGAATTACGCGTCTACAAATATTGAATAATTCCCAAAACATGGCCAGATATTAAAAAAAATAGAAGTCAAGTTTATTGATTCAGTTCTTCTCAGGAATACTTGTTTTTCATAACGAAGGGCGATACCATTTTCAACATCAGCGATTTAGCAATTACGACTGTGAAGCAGAGTGAGTCATGTCCTATTTCAGTTGGTCCGATTAAAAAGTCTTGCTCCTGTAGTCGCAGTGCCTATAAGTTTGAGAACCCCTAGACTAGTCAATAGACGTTCAAAATAGATCCGTTGAACTAAGTTACCTGAATTCGCCGTTATTGACATGTTCAGATAATTAGCAAAATTTAGGTAATTTTTCGCTATATGTGCCACGCGGTATCTACATCCCTATAACAGTCGAATTTTAATAGAGGTCTTATCTAAGAAACCAAATTACCTACATCGCTGAAAAGGTTAATTTTACATTTAGTTGCATTTATTTTCACTTAGATGAAATCCGTAGTAGCACATGTTAATGAATATTATTTTACTGCATGAAAGCTGAATTAGTATATCTCTATACGAATAGGAGGAATAAGTGAGGACCGCTGGCGGTGGTGAATCACTCGTACATATTAGTATTGTTAAGCTAATTTCGACTTTTCTGCATGTCATGTTTACAGTGTTTACGTGTTCATGCTATTAGAACTGATAAACGAGGACCGGCTGGTGTACACGACAAACTGAGAACCACCTGAGTATTTTTTGTAAACGTCTTTCCTGCTCTTCTCATGTAAACGACAACTGCATTAAAACCAAATCGGCCGCATAACGAATACATCACATGAAAGTCACCTGTGCGCATGCCGAAAGTTGCGTTTTTAAGAGGACGATATTTTTATACATAGCATCATGGTGCTGGGTAGTAATAGGTAAAAATAGAGTCATGTTGAATGACTCAGTACTTCCCACCCATAATGATGATACCATTTTATTATTTCCCATTGCATGAAGCTGTAGTCTAAAATCCCCTTGCAACAAAATTATCGCCCATCCGCCTCCAAACACAACATCCAACACAAAAACCCTCGTAAATAGTTTCTTGCATCTCCCTTCTTAGGAACTAGGGCGCCACAGTTTTTTTCTACTTGCTTGAACTGGTCAATTCGAAACGATCAAGAGCCTCCAACCCGTCTAAAAACGAAGTTTGGGCTGATTTTATGTTTTTGGTTTTTTGATTATTGCTGCGCCGCCTCTGACATGGTTTTTCAAAAACGGAGTCGTTTTCCATTCTCGCAGCGGTAATAAATTCTGTGTCAAAATTTTATTAAAATCAATTCAATAATTTTCGCTTTACGCGATATACATAGAACGAAATAAAGCAAAAATCGTATGTGCAGGTCACAAAATTGGTTTCTGTAATAGGCAAGCCAATGTTCGGATGGACCTAAAAAAGTGCAATATGCCGCTAGGTATTTCTTCTACAAGTCAATAGACGGACTATTATGAATACAACAAATTTTTCAGTTTTACTACCCCCCACCTCCCAACCGCCTCGATTTCACCCCACCCAAAAAAAAAAATTGAAAATGATCAGGAACCCGTAAAATGCCTAAAAACAAAGTTTGAGCTGTTTTCATATTTTTAGTTTTTTTATTATTGCTGCGCCGCCACTGACACTATTTTTCCAAAACATACGCGTTTTTCATCCTCGCCTTGGGAGTAATACTATGTCAAAATTTCATTAAAATCAATTGAATAATTTTCACGTTACGCGATACCAACCGATCTAAAACAATACTGGTATGTGTACATCATAAATTCTGATGAACATCAAGTCAGTAATTTCAACATTATAAAATACAGAACGATCTATTATGTATACAAGTTTGGGGCATATTTGACATATTTCGTTTTTTTCTAATTATTCCGCCCCCCGTATAACGATTTTCAAAATTATAGGAACATTACCTACTACGACCCCACAGCATAACGCTGCCCAAATTTCATCACAATCCATGCAGCGGTTATTGAGATTACGAGGGTAGAAAAACGCGACAGACAGACAGACCGACAGACAGACCGACCGACCGACAGACCGACAGTCAGACACACCGACGGAAATGAGTGACGTGGATTTTCGTTATGTACACATCATAAAACGCCCAAAAAGCGTATTATCTCAAAATCGAAAATTTTCGCGATCACAATACTCCCCTCACCTATCCGTGTGGCAAGTAAAAATTCATTTTATAAAAAGCTTCGCGCTGGAGTAGTGAGAGACAAAACCCCCCAGACTTATTTTTATAAGTTACCAATCATCTACTGTTTTTGGGAGGGGATGAAATTGGGAAGGTGGGGATGGGGGAGTCGAAATCTCGAAAATTTGTTGTAAACATAAAATATCCTCGATTGCCCTAAAAAATATGAAATTCTAGACTTTTCAGACTTATCCGAATACTGACCTAGAAGACATTTGATACGTTTATTTACCTATACAGGGTGGGCCAACACTGGGCGGACGGAGGATTGTTGACTTACTAAAACATACTTAAGTCTTGTCATTTGGTGGGGGGTGGGAACCCTTGACTGCTATAACGTTAAAGTATTTTCACTTAAATTTTTAAGTTTATACAGGGTGATTCATAATAAAATTACATTTTTTAAATGAATGGAATATATTATTGCATATTTGGATTGCTTGGTAAAATCTAGTTTGACCCTATGTATTTTATACGGAACCTTAAATCAAATGAAATGAAATGAAATTGAGTATCACAGTGATTGCTAATCTTAGAAGGCCATGACTTTTCGGTACGGCTAAGCATAAGGTGCGTCAGACGGTTAAATTTGAAATCTTTTTGAACTTGGAAAAATCAGTAGATTAATTAAAGAAACTTCAGTCATAGATAATTTGATTTTTTTCCCTATAATGGTCAAATTTTAACAGAGTTCTTATCTAAGAAACCAAATTACCTACATCCCTGCAAAGGTTAATTTTACATTCCGTTGTATTTATTTTCACTCAAATGAAATCCGTAGTAGCACATATTAATGAATGTTATTTTACTGCATGAACGTTGAATTAGTATACCTCTATACGAATAGGTGGAATAAGTGAGGACCGGTAGGCGGTGATGAATCACTCGAAGATATTAGTATTGTTAAGCAAATTTCGCCTTTTCTACATGTCATGTATAATATACAGTGTTTACGTGTTTATACTATTAGAAGTGATAAACGAGGACCCCCTGAGTATTTTTTGTAAGCGTCTTTCTTGCCCTTTTACTATTATTGTTCTTCAAGCAGGTATATTTTCGGATCGATCTGAAATTCATGTAACCGTCAACCGTACTGAACCCGAATCGGCCGCAAAACGCACATACAGGGTGAGTCAAGCTCAACGCCTCGGACTCTTGTGACCAAACGGTACCATTTTTCTTAAAATCGACTTTGCGGGTGTATGTAGGTCGAGTTGGACTACATTTTAAAAATAATGACTTTTATACAGGGTGTCTAATAAAAGCGTGACATATCAAAGTTATGTTTTTAAATGGAATACCCTGTACATTATTGCATATTTAGATTCCAGTGCATTTTAGTGTGACTTTATGTATCACACATGGGACTTTAAGCGAACCGTTTAGGTACAAATCACAATTTTGGGTATAGATAGATGTCAGAAAAAATTGAATATCGCAGCTATTATAAATCTTAGAGGGCTGTGACTTTGCCGTGTTACTAAGCATGAAATGTGCCAGCTTACGTTAGACGGTCGAGTTCGAATTACATTTGTACTCGGAGAAATTGGTAGATCAATTAAGTTAACTCCAATCAAAGGTAACTTGATTTTTTCAAATGGGAATGCATAATTTTTTTTATACCATCAAATGTGCAATTTGATAAGCCTTCTAATGATGTGCGATTGTAAATATCAATCTCTGGTAGTTTTGATTTAATTTCAAATTTTCAGCAAAACCGGTGTTTTTCAATTTTCCTACCTATAAGCAACTTAGCAGGCCATGAAATATAAACAAAAAACTGTTTAGATGGAACAAAATAACTAACTTAGAAGATAGTTACGGACGAACTAAAGTAAAGGGACAAAGTTATAAAAGTGACTTACAGCAAATCAATTCTAACCAGAAATAGCAGACATTACACATCTAAGGTCAAAAAGCTGCTGGAGTACGACAGAAATGGGTATTTTTTACAGCATACCGGCTACTACAATATTCTAAAGACTGACGATTCACAAAACCATTGTGAATTTTGAAATTAAAGGAAATCTACTCTAATCTCTAATAGGTAGAGAAATTGAAAGACACTGATTTGATTGAAATCTCGAAATTTAATAAAAACTACCATAGACTGATATTCACAATCTGATATAATTAGAAAGCCTATCAAATTGCACATCTGATCATATAAAAAAATTATGCATTCCCTTTGAAAAAATCAAGTTACCTTTGATTGAAGTTTCCTTAATTGATCTATCGATTTGTCCAAGTACAATGTAATTCGAACTCGACCGTCTAACCTAAGCTGATACATTTCATGCTTAGTAACACGGCAAAGTCACAGCCCTCTAAGATTTATAATAGCTGCGACATTCAATTTTTTTCTGACATCTACCTTGTATACCCAAAATTGTGATTTGCACCTAAACGGTTCGCTTAAAAAGTGTGATACATAAAGTCACACTAACATTCACCCAGGAATGTAAATATGCAATAATATACAGGGGTTCTATTTAAAAAACATAACTTTGATATATCATGCTTATAGTAGACAGCCTGTATAAAAGTCATTGTTTTTAAAATGTAGCCCAACTCGACCTACATACATTTGCAAAGTCGATTTTTCGAAAAGCAGTATCGTTTGGTCACAAGAGTCCGAGGCGTTGAGCTTGACTCACCCTGTGTAACCTTAAAATGACCTGTGCGCATGCTGAAAGTTGGAAATAATATAAAAACGAAATGAGTTCTCGATCTAAAAGAATAGTGAAAACTTTAATTAAACAGTGCTGGCCATATAGCTTACAGTATATTCAATCCCAAGGTAGACTCCACATAAACAGTCGCAGGCAGCATTAGCGTGGTTACTGTCCACTGCCATCTGCGAACACGCCAGCTATAGTCCAGTACAATTATGGAATTTCATATTACTATTTAAAATAGTTGCCCTATTAATCCATTGCAACTTAAAAGCAGCCAGTTGCCAGTTTGAAATGATCATTTAGGCAATGAACACTTGACATCGCATATTTCGATCTGATTTCCAGTCAATCTTGGGGGTTTTTACTTGCCGGATTATAACATACAATTCACACATAGTGTATTGGACTTATTAGGGACCCTACCGACACGAGCCGATCTCGCACGCCGGCTTGTTTTCATTTGGTCTAGCTTGGCTGTGAATACAGTATAGGTGCACCTACGTTGCATTTTGCATTTTTTAAATGGATGAGATTTGGATAGCAGTATGTTGCTGGGTAGTAGTAGGTGAAGCTGCACTTTATGAAAAGCTGGACGTAGGCGTAGTGAAAGATAAAACCCCTCGGCCTTTGTTTCGAGCTTTTTATGAGTTTTCAATTATCTATTATTTTTTAGGAGGGGATGAAATTGGGAAGGTGGGGAGAGAGGGAGATGAAATCTCGAAAAATTGTTGTTAACATAAAGTGCCCTCCATTGCCCTAAAAAATATTAAATTCTATGCTTTTCAGACCTACACGAAAACTGTCCTTGAACACTTACCTACATTCTTTTTTGATACCCATTCATTACACTTAGGGCTGGTTTCACCGCTCTCTGATGGTTTCGGATAGCGTATCTGTCACATAGGTCCGTATCATTTATATGACAGATAGGCTTTTGGTCTGTCGGTTTATCTGTCTGTTACACTTAAAACCGGTTTCACCGGTCTCTGATAAGTTTCAGATAGCGTATCTGTCAGATAGGCCCATAATATTTATATGGCATTATCGGACAGATAGGCTATCAGTCTGTCGGTTTATCTGCCTGTTGCACGGAGCGATATACTGCGGGATCGTAATAGGTAGTATGCTGCTATAATTTTGAAAATCCGTGCATGGGCGGTGAAGGAATTAGCAAAAAACAAAAAAAAATCAAATATTCCTCAAACTGCGTTTTTAGGATTTTTGGGGGTTCCTAATCATTTTGTACTACAGGATGGATGATGGAGGGCTATGAATAGAGACGGGCATATCGGGTCATTTTTAAGATGCGGATCAGCGGATCTAGAACACCTCAAAGATCCGGAACGGTGATCCGGTTCACGGGTCAGTCGGATCCCGACTAGCGAATGCAATCGTTCACCTTCGATCTTGACCGAAGCACGAGGGAACCGCCCAATGTGGGTACTCGGTGCAGAAAGAAATGAGCTAGTACAGCACAGTACACTTCATGTATCATTTATTAATTTGTTTTATCTTTATATCAGATGATATTTATTTTTTTATAAATATGTACCTAGAAGATGTATATGTATTAATACTATTCTTTATAAATTTCGATTTGAGTAAATAATTATTCAGTTTTGAGATTCTCGTATCCTGGCACGTAAAAGGAATTTTTTGTCTCTACTATAAACAGCTACAGCTCATCATACAAGAAAAATATTCATTTATTATTCGCCCTAAAATATCTATCTAAATATTCCTTTAAATTCAGATCCCAGAACATTGAGCATTATGGCTATCATGTAGCTTCAGCAGAACACTGAACCGAAAACTGAACATCGCTAATCGTCAGATCGACTGACCGACATATATCGCCGTGGCACGCACCATCCTGCTTTGTGATTGTGAATGAATAAGCGGACAAGCTGCCGGAATTGTGATCCGACTGACCCGTTGAGATTAAATTTAGGATTCGGTTCAGTTAGGTCACCTTAATGATCCGGATTAATGAATCGGATTAGAATTAGAATCTCTAGCTATGAAAATGAAAAAATTCTTGTATGCTGTCTAAAGCTTATCAAAAAATGGTCAAATATATGAAATTGTCAATCTTGGGTTAATTCCGCATACTGATGTAACATTTAATAATTTAATGTAAAATCTAATGCTAAAAGTAAAACCATTACACACACATACAGACCTACACGCAAACACACTGACCTGTGAGAGAAAGGCCTAATACACTTTTTTACGTCCATCCTAACAGTGCCTTGCGTATTGCAGAAAACAAGGGACTTCGAATACGAGTTTTGCTTTAGATCGTTCTGTATTGGGTGGAAACTTCTGTTTGATTTTAATGAAATTTTAACATAGTATTATTACTGTGTCGAGAAGGAAATGCGTATGGTTTTTAGAAATCGTATCAGTGGCGGGGCAGCAATAATGAAAAAAACTAAAAATATAAAAACATCTCAAACATCGTTTTTAGGCGTTTGAGACGTGACTGATCATTTTCTACTTTTTTTGGTAAGGGAGAAATTGGGATTGTTGGGGGGTGAGGGGTTGTAAAACTGAAAAGCTTATTGTATTCATAATAGGCTGTCCATTGACCTGTGACACTTTTTGAGATCCATCGGAACATTGTCTAGCCTATTGCAGAAACCAAGAATTTTCTGATGTATAATGTAATAATGGCATTGCTCTAGATCGTTCTGTATTCTATAGCTTGGAAAATATTGAACTGATATTGACGAAACCTCGACACAGTATTAGTAGCAAGTACTATTAGCTTAGCGAGGAGGGTAAACGCGTTTGTCTTTTAATTGAAAACCCCAGTTTTCTGTTGTATACATAAGGGTATTGCTTTAGACAGTTCTGTACTATATAACACAGTGTTATTTCCGTTGCAAGGTTGGAAAGCGCGTAAGGTTTTTAGAAATTGTGTCAGTAGCGGTGCAGTGTGTATTTGGTTGCAAAAGGATCTCACATTATAGCTTCACGGTATGGGAAAACAATAAACTGGTATTACCGCAATCTGTGGGAAGTACTAACTCACTCAACTTGACTTAATTTTTTGTTCATAAATCCGCCATTACAAAGATGATATTTCAAAAGCATGCACCTTGTTCGACCCCGCCCTGGTAATAATAATCTGTCAAAGCTTTATTGCTAATGTCAGATAAACACGTTAGATAAAAACCTTGAGTCCTCAAACTATGTAAAGGCAAGACAAGTACAGAACATTACAACGACCAAGTTTATTCAGTATCACGGAAAGTCCATTACCCAAATCTTAGCACCTTACTAAAAGAAAAAATATGAATCAGATCTTCTTAAAATTGGCACAAAAGTAACAAAAGCAAAGTCTATTCGCCTATAAATGGAAAAACAATGTAGTTACAAAGATCTATATAACACTGATTCTAAATCAATTATTTGGAGGATTCATGACCATATGTCTATGGGAGCAGAACATGATGTCAAAACATTTGTAAATTCGCACATCATTGAAGTCCATCAGGTCACACGTTACAACAACAGGGTAGTTAAAATTTAAAAAAAACACCTATTCAGTAAAAGTCGTAGAACGGCTTATATCGCGGTGTCATTTTGGCAACACAGCTATGACCTCGCTTGGTGCGTTGTATACCGATTTCGGACCTCCGTTGTTCTCTGGGATAAAAAGCGGGTATATCGTGGCTCACTTAATTCTTTCATTGAAAGGTCCTCACTTGTCTCAATATACACGTAGCAATTTTCTCATCGGTAAAATAGCTTTCATGTGTATATTTGAATGTTTCTTATCAAATGGCACATCTTCGTAGTATCTATCATAAAATGATGCCATTATCTTGTTGTCCTCACTTGGACACCGATATGTATTGTCCTCACTTGGTGCGCCAGCCAAGTATATATATATATATATATTTATTTACAGCGGATCACCCAGCGTCCGGACCAAAAGCGTTTTACCCAGCGTCTGGCGTATATAACTGTATATAAGTAAGTTTCAGAAACAGGTCGCTTGGCGTCATAGTTCACCGTTAGCTCCACTGGGCGTCCATATTTTTTATGCCTGTCTATTAATAGAATTTATATACAGACTTTTTGTAAATTCAGCGTTGATGTTACTAGGCGTCCACCCTTAAATGGCTTATTGCCACGAGGCAAGGGTTCTGAGATAGCAGTTAGAATGGGTGGAACTTTGAGCGTGTTGATTAGAAGCGTAATGGCTAATGAGAGAAGAGTCACTGCCCAAGAACTATGATACAGCTATGCAGTTATAGTGGTACAATACTACAGGGTGTCTCAAAACGACCCGACTATTTGAGGTAGGGAAAAACCAAAACCGGCTTATTGTAAATACCATTGATTAGTGCCAATGGAGAGATGAAGGAAAAAATTTTACTTTTTCAAAATAACATTCTTTAAATGACGCCCATTTTGTTGAAGGCGTTTTTCAAACCGTGTGTGCACATTTTATCAAAAACTGTTCCAAGGAGTTGCTGAGTTGCTATCGATCTGATGCTTTCTTCAATATTGTGGCAACTAAACATGCAGCCTGGCAACTAAAAGTGCAATATACAACCAGTGTCCTTACCGAGCGAGCGGTGCGGGCTTACTCCCTCCACCACGCTTTATTTGCGTCTCGTGCACTCTAAGTAGTTGGACCGTTTTGATAATGTGCATAAACGCTTTGAAGAATACCATCAACAAAATGGGTGTCATTTAAAGGATGTTATTTTGAAAAAGTAAAAAAAGTAAAATTTCTTCCTTTATCTCTCCATTTGGTTTTTCCCTACCTCAAATAGTCGGGTCCTTTTGAGACACCCTGTATATAGTTACGGAGATTTGAGCACAGAATATGTATAGAACTTTTCATCGCGTACTGCAACTTAAAATAAAGTCACTATAGCCCAAAAATTGCCTTTGAGTGTATTATATTGTGGGTACACTACGCTTACACGGAAATGGAATATACTGAAGAATTGCATTAGCATATTATGGAGGAAATGTGTTCATAGGCTTTTCGGTATAGCCTAAACGCTCAACTCCTGTTCTGTTCTTAGCATGCTATTAAGTACTGTACCCATGCAAGAAACACAAATCTGCAAGTACGTCGTGAGCAGAGAATATTTGATAGCTGGGAAAGACGCTGTTATCTCAAGGAATTTCGGTACTATGCACATTTCAAGGGCAAGATTCGGCGACAGACGCTGGGTAAACCGCTGCAAAACACAAAGAATATGATGATACTAAAAATAGATTTACTTTACAATAGGGGAGCATAGTAAACCTGTACACTGGATTTTTTTATGAAATACACAATGACCTTTAACATTTTATATGGATTTCCCTTCTGGACACGCCTCATTTATCTCACAAATTATTTTATGTTCACAAAAAGGCTTATGAGTGTTGAATGATTATTTATATGGATGTCGAGGGTGAACAAAACAAAATTACAGCATGTACAGGAAAGTGGGGCGCAATTAATCAATCTTAATATGTGGCGTTATCAAATTTTTTAGAGGTGGTCGATAGTTGGGTAAACTAGAAAGGTATCGAAAAAAGTTTAACAGGGGTTTGTAGGAGCAGTCATCAGCAGTCTCATTTTTAATTATACACAGTGACTCCATAAATTCGGCAAACCAAAGTTGTATTTGTTACATGAATCAAGCTGCATATTACTGATTTTCACGTAAAACATGAAGACTGGAGTTTGTCTATTTCGCTCCCAGATCATATGAAAATCTCTAAGAAAAATTCAAACCTTTAAAATAGTTTCTTTTTGACAAAAACTGAGAACTTCTGAAAAAAACGTAAAGTTTAGAAAGTTTGTGAAATAATTATTATGAAATTTTCGAAAAAAATTTGACTTTCAAAGAACTATAAAATTGTCAAAAAAAAAATATAAAAATTTTGAGATATCCGACTTCAAGATAATCACGTGAAATTTGAGTTTTTTGGAAAGAGATGGATATTCAAAACAGAAACCTTAAGAAAATTATGATCTTAATAAACGAGATGATTCCAAAACAAGTGAAATTTTCGACCAATTTTGCAACTTTTCGAAATTTTGAAAAATAAACATTTTAAATTACTGGGGTACTTGCAGAAAAAAATATTATGTCGTTTACGCGTTCCTTAGAGCCTAGTAAACATGACAAAATCACTTGTTTGGTTTTTTGGTATCGGCTGTGAGAGATATTCCAAAAATTATTTCAAAATGCCGCGCAAACAACCTCTGACGTCAGTGATATCCTATAGTGATGGGATGTAAAGTATTGATATTCGATATAGATAGCCAATGCTAACCTAACATTTTGACATTGATCATTATAACCACAAAACAGGCGCACACAAAAGTACAAAAGTCAAAAGAATAAAAGTTAGGCTAGATTACTAATTCACCTTGTAGGGATGAGCTTGATTTAGATTCTATCTTTGAATTCATTCATAATGGGATGCATCGAAATAAAATGATGGCTTCGATTAGTTGCGTATTTCGGTCACAAACAGGATGCACTGTGATACCTATCAGATATAAAAATGTATTGCAACAAAAATGCTAGTGGGTTAATTGCCTGTTTCAAATATGTTTAAGTATCAATGAATTGAGTCGCATTATTTCATCTCTAGTCGAATGCGCAGTTGGCAAACCACAAAGAAAATATGGTTGCGTTCGAGCAGCTGATGTGATTTCGTTTTGCATTTTGCATCTCGCAGTATTACTCAATGAGGAACTACGGCTGTAGTAGGATAAAAGAGAAGTCTTATTTCATTTGGGAATATGTATACCCATATAACAAAACTCGCTCGTAAATTAAATTATTGATATATGGCCAACGTAAATATTTAAAAAGAAATTTGGCAACATCAGAAATAGTTTGCAGTTGAATCTCACTGACCTGCGCTGCAGCAGTATCGATTGTCGATATCGATAAGATACCTGTGACGTCAGCCCTTGTTTTAAGTCATGTGGAAAAATTTGAATATATCCTTATTTTATTTTGCAAATATCTTTTTTTGGCCGTCCGTAAAATCATGTTTTTTGTTTCCTACTGCTTCTTGATATGGTTTTATTTACGCTATGTATACTCCCGAGGCGATTTCACGACCTCTGTAAGTACCCTAACGATATTGTCAAAAATTACTCACATTTTGATCGTTTTTTGTATTTTAAAAATGTTTACTTTTTCAAACCAATGACCCTTTCGATAAAATTCAAACCTTTTGGAAAATTCCGAGATATTTATAACAAAAACAAACAAAGAAGCAGGATTTATTCGAAAAATGAGGTTTTTAGAATAAATGAGTTTTTAGACCAATTTTGGAAATTTGAGAAACTTCAAGATGCAATAAATATTTTGAAACTTTACTAGTCTGCATCTTTTTACTAAGTTAGTTGCTTTCTTCCATACTACCGAGCTTTTGTTTATTTTTCATGGCCTGCTAGGTTGCTTGCACGCAGGAAAATTGAAAAACGCCGATTTGACTGAAAATTTGAAATAAAATGAAAACGAAAAAAGATTGTTGTCAAGAATGCTATATCGTTAGAAAGGTAATCAAATTTTAGATTTGATTATTTAAACCAAAATAGGCATTCCCATTTGAAAAAATCAAGTTATCTGTGATTGAAGTTTCCTTAATTTATCCTCTGATTTCTTCAAGTACAAAAAGAATTCAATTTTAGCTGTCTGACCTAAGGTGACGCATTTCATGCTTAATCGTACCGCGAAGTCAGGGCCTTCTAGGTATTATAATCGCTGCGATATTCAATTTTTTTCTGATACCTACTTATACCAAAAATGGTGATTTGCGCCTAAACGGTTTAAAGTTCCATATGTGATACATAAAGTCACATTAGAATTGACCAAGGAATCCAAATATGCAATAATATATAGGGGGTTCCATTCAAAAAAATGTAGGTTTGATATGAATCACCCTGTATAAACGTCAAAATTCAAGTGAAAATATTTTTACGTTATAGTTCTTAAGGATCCCTACCATGATCAAGTGACAGATTTTTGAAATATTTTTTAGTAAGCCCGCAATTCTGCGTCGACGCACTATTGGCCCTCCCTGTATGTATCATCTAAATCATTGTAAATCTTGATGGCATTGTAGGTGTATGATCTGCGATATACTACAGTTTTATACAAGGGTATCTCTAAAATTGATGTCTAAATTACTACGTCTAAATACAAATTTTTCGTAAAGGGGGGGAGCGAGAAGGAACAAATTTATGTGTAAATGTTGCTAAGTAATATTTACACGCATTTTTTTATGCCTAACCAACCATGCTGATTTCTCTTCAGAGAGATATGATCGTATTTTTTCAAAGAAAATACAACACATGTTTTGCAGTTTTTGTGATCTGTTCTTAGTAACCGAATCTAAACAAAAATGGTATACACTGCTACAATAAAGTATGCTAGGAAATATGAGAGACTCACATAGTTTTTTCTTATTTTAAAATTCAAAATTGAACGATTTACATATAAAGACTTCAAATTAATATAACATTTTTTCAAAACATTTGACACATCTTCTTTGAAACGCAGAGTATCAGTATCAATGGTCAATCCCAAATTTTTGGCAGTATTTACCATATTCAAGGAGTCGTTGTTAATTTTGACATCAAAGTGATTGGTTATAAAATGATGTTTAGGGCCTGGGCAAAATAACATTACAGAACACTTGTCTTTATTAAGTTTAAAATTATTATTTTGAGAGTAGTTTGCAATGGCATTTAGATCATTATTAATCTGAAGGAGTGCACTATCCATGGAGTTGGTGTTGAAGCTTTTGTAAATTTGTGTATCGTCAGCATAACACATTACTGACGAATTTTCTACGGAGTTGGACATATCAATTGTGTAAAAAAAAACGTGAAGTTTTGAAACTTTGTGGAATAATTATGAAATTTTCGAAAAAGATTTGCCTTCCTAAAAAACAATAAAATTTTCAGAAAAATATAAAAATTTTGAGATATCCGACTTCAAGATAATCACGTGAAATTTTAGTTTCCCGGAAATATTTGGATCTTCAAAACAGAAACCTTAAGAAAATTATGATTTTGGTAAATGAGATAATTCCAAAAACAAGTGAAATTTTCGACCAATTTTGCAACTTTTCGAAATTTTGAAAAATAAACATTTTAAATTACACCAAATTATGATATTGTCGAAAATTACTCACATATTGATTATTTTTTGTATCTTAAAAATTTTTACTTTTTCAAAGCAATGACCCTTGCGATTAAATTCAAAACTTTTTGGAAAATTCCGAGATATTTATAACGAAAACAACCAAAGAAGCAGGATTTATTCGAAAAATGAGGTTTTTTGAATGAATGAACTTTTCGACCAATTTTGGAAATTTGAGAAACTTCATGATGCAATAAACATTTTGAAATTTTACTAGTCTGTGATACTCTCGGAAATAACCGATGTTAAGAAACATTTTGTGTAAACAATGGGACGTTTCGTGGAAAATTATGAAATTTTTGAAAAATTCAGACTTCAAAACCTTAGATTTTGGAATAAAATTTTTGGAAGATTGCGTCTCGCCTTTAGAGAATTATTTCGACTAGATGAAATATTTGAAAGCTACTGATAATCGTAGTAACCAATTTTCAAAAATCTCATATCCGAGCACAAGAATAGCAATATTAGTTACAGGCACTGTAGTTGCATAAATCAATGAATCGAACTACATTTCTCTTTTAAACTTCATAGAAGTAAAACATAAAACTGTTATCTATGCACATTTGTTCGTTATTATTCCGACTTTAGAGTAAACCTAGAGTTTAGCTCCAACGGTAGCTACTAAATTAAATCCAAAACAATCCTCCAATGTATTAGGAGAGACAATATTCAATGACAACAAACGACGGCAGTCGCCGAGTAAACCGCTGCAGTGTACGTAGTATAGTTATTCTAAAAATAGATTAATATAAAAAATTGGCGCCGGGTAAACCCGTGCACTGGATTCTGTATACGGCGCCGGGTAAACCCTTGCACTGGATTCTGTATACGGTAAGTATATAAATGAGGACCCCCAGCGCAGCAGGTGGTAGAAGCTTGAACTTCGATGTTGTACGCAAATCAGTATTAGGTGCCAGCGGGCGTCCAGCCGATTTTAACGGTTTTGGAATCTACACATGTTATAAGTATCGAAAACAAGGTTTTAAGGGGGTGGTTACTGGGCGTCCGTATATCCGGACGCCCAGTGACCTCGGACGCCGACTGAACCTAAGATTTTGCATTGGAGACGCACAGTTGTACCGTGTAGATATATATATATATATATATATATATATATATATATATATAAGCGATCCAAAAATATTCCATGCGGCAAACCGCTTAGGATTATATTCAAAGAACTAGGCGCTGTTATAATAATTGGTGACTAGCACAATACTTCACATATTTGTACCCATAATCACGAGAAAAAGTTATCATCCAACGATGTCACCTCAGAGCAGCGCAACATAACATAAGGTAAGGTATCTAATTTAAAATTGGTACAGGAATTGGAACAGGTAGGTAATAGACGCACAACTATAATTTACTGAATGTTACGACTGGTTGCATGCATTGATAACAATTAGGAGTTAAAACTTAGTGCAAATCTACCCCTGAAGACAAAAGCACAGTTAACGAAACACACGTGTCAAGTGTGATAAACCGAAAAGTGCTCGCTTACTCCGCAAATTCAAATAATTTGGTTCACAGAAAAATCGGAAAAATGATGGGTACCAAATGATTTGTGATAAACCAGTTTGACGAGTGACTAAACCGTGCATGGTTTTAACTTGAATCGCGTAGAAAGGGCTCTAGTTACCGTCAATTTTTCTCCAGCCTACTAATATAAAATCCTACCGGCATTATAGCCTGCCGTATTAATCCAACGCGAACTGAATGCATCCGTAAGGGCCGATCCTATTAATAATGCATTTGTATCTGGGAATACGAGTCGCTGGCAAAACCGGAGTGCGCCTGAGCCTGAACGGCTGCCAAGGTAAATTGAAACTGTTAATATTTTATCGTATCCGAGAAGCAATATTACCCAGTATAATGCCGTGAATATTACATCGTTGCATATCGACGATCTACTACAACTGCTTCTATACCGTATCAGGTTTGATTTGGAAAGTTACGGCAGGTGTGGATACATTTTTTATAACTGGTAAGGTAAGACTGCTCGAAACATAGAGATCGAAGCATCTTTCCAGGCGATATAAAGTTTAAGTGATGGGGGATTAACAAGGGAATGTCCAAAGAAACTCGCCAGTGAGGCGCAAAATAGAGATAAAAAACTATAGGGGAAGTATAATTAAAAAAGAGGACCTACAGGTCTAGTTTTGACGTGGTTTTGACCAACATACAAGGAGTGTCCGAAAAGTCATAAAATATATTTTTTGTCGCGCCGCTACTAGTCGCAGCGCGGTCGGACCGGTCGGGTTAAGGGGAGGGAAGACTTAACTTCGTAATGCTAGCTTTAGAAGGTGCCTATTTTCGTGCCTCTTGATACATGCGTCGTATAGCGCAACTATGACGCATGCGTCTCCGCATGCGCTTTTTGAGGCGCAGTGGTCATATGCGTTAGAACGCAAAGAGACTCTCTTCGTATTTTTCAGGTTAGAATGAAATGGGACAATGTCAAAACTATCGAGTTTATCGTCTCCTACAGCAATTTTACTTGTCGTGGCGATGTGAAGACCCTAATTATAAAAACCGGGTTTTACGTAATCATTCTGTTCGGAACGGTGCAAAATACAGTATAACCCCAAAACAAGTCTTGAACAAAATTGAGAGCTTAAGGTCTTACTACATGTGGTAGAAGCGCAACCTCTGAAACATACAAAAGCAGTTAGTTTTCCTATGCTTCCATATTATTTATTTTGGACCGCGGCATTTTCTTTTTCGGAAATACCCCTATCCAATTATAATGCAATCAAGTGAGTAATTTTTTAGTTTAACGCTGCCAAGGATAAGTAATCTATAATAAAAAAGTTAGCATCCACGTGCTCATGCCGTTAGCAGGCTCGGCACATAAAATATTAAATATGTATTTAAAGTTCTTTCAAAATTTCTATTCCATTGTCTATCCTATACAATTTTTGATGATCACAATGTTTCCATTAATTTTAATTTTCAATTTTCGCCAGGTTAGAACCGCCAAACATGTTCATTTCACTATTTATTGTTGTTTTCCAACGTGTGATTATTCGTCGTTTCTTCTAGTTGGTCACTGTGGTGTTCCGATTCTCGCTAACGTGACCGTTCGATTTTTAATACAGTCTCTACAACAACCAACAACAATAAAACGGGAATAAGCGTTATAGGGCAAATTTGAATGTTGTTCTCTCGATAGCTTTTTACCTCTATGTCTGCTACGAAACCCAACGAACTTTCGTTGTAACTGTTGGAAAAAAGTACACAGTTGAGATATCTAAATAAAATCTGCCTTCTTTGAGGAGATTACTTTGAAGAAATCCTTCCTGCAATTGCGACCAATCGAGCCGATTGGATTGGGATAGACAAATCGTTCCACAACGGATTCGGAACCTTACGACGGAGGCGGAAACATTTTTTTATATAATATGTAAATGATAAGGTAAGACTACCTCTGCTACAAAGTTTATGCGACGACTTAGATAATTGGGACTGTCTAAAGACTCTAAAGGGACTTAATAGAGTAGCGAAAACAAAGTTTTTAACTATCCGAAACCCGACGAATGTACTCAGAACACAGATATGGGAGGGAACTTTTCTCATGCGTGGTGAAGCGACACAAAAAATCAGAACAAAAAAATTGAATAAAATGCACAACAATACCTTGAGGAGGAATATTTGTAGGGAATACGGTCTACGTTGCCTTTACTTATATATAAGAAAAATAGAGAAGATAAGAAATGTAAAATCACAGTTCGAACATTTTTTATGCCACTTTGCTGCCAGAAGACTTATTTCCAAAATTTGAGAAAGCTTTCACGTCCTTTCCTCAGTACTAACTATAAAATTTCAGTAAAGGTGCTGCTAGTAATTTCTGTGATATAAAGTAATCAAAGATAGACGAACGGAATTGATATGTTTGCTGTACGTAGATCAAATATTCGAAACATTTCGCGAAGTCAAAACCTCTCTTGACTATTGAGCTGGGACATAAAAATCAACAGCAATATACAAATAGAAATGACGTAAAAAGAGTACTACGGCTAAATCTCGTCTAGCCTATTCGGCAAATAATATAATATTCAATTGTGAGCAACAGCGTTCAAAGTTGGTATCTAGTTCATTCGTGCAACTAATCAAAATAATTATTAATCACATTCTTCAATTTGCATGATTAATTGGTTGACACTGCTTTAATTGACGGTTATATTCTGGTGTTTACAGAAATGTTCATTATGCTATGCGAGCAGAAACAACCAACGTCATCGAGTGCGTTTGTAGTGTATTTCTGGTACGGATTTAAGAAACTACCATCTTGCAAAGAAAAATATATTTACATTATACACCGCTAACGTCTCACCTGATAGAGTGAGCAATTAGTTCATACAGAGGGTATTTGTTTAGCTGGCGCTAGAATCTTTGAAAGTTAGTGCTGCACATCACGCGGTTAAGAATATGTACTATCGTGTTGAAGAAAACATAAGCAAATACAATCCAGCAAAATTTGTCGCGATTCACGAGGGACTTTAGTTTCTCATGCACGAAGGAAATAACACGCGCTAAGACCGCTAAAACTGAAACGCTGAGCAACAGTTGAGTTATAAAGAAAAACACTAAATGCATATTTCAACTACAGTGTAAATAGCTCCTTTAAGGCTAAAACCCTGAAGCGCATCTTTTTGAGAATTAGCTTCGAATTGTATTATTTTTTTTTCACAACACAACCTCAGAGGTATGCAATTTATCGCTCATAATTTTCCCACACAAGGGCTTATCAAACTGCAAAGGATGAATCAAAAGACTACCTTTGAGATAGTACAAGTAATGCAGATACCAATGTTTTTTACCTTGTACATTATTGTATGTATTGAATTTTCTACCTACGAAAGTATAGCCCAAAGTTTGTACAAATAAGACAATAGGCACTGTAGTAGATCTACGAGAGATATTCTATAAGATTTCACTATGCCTACTGTATATCGAGTGCAAAATTCCAATATCTCGCTAGAATGAACGGTATATTTGAACCCTCAATAAGAGATGTTTTCAGCCATCACTAAATGTAGGTATAACTGCAATCTCAAGAACGTTTTGGAAGAAACTTAGCGATCAACGGGAATAGACGTATAAGCTGCTCAGTATCACATAACACAATTTAAAGTTCAAGATATCTTAGATAAATCATCGTATCAATTGAATCGGAATGATACAGTAAACGTACTCACTCAAACCTCGGTTCCCGGCTTGTGAGATATTTGGTGTCGCACCCGAATGATTTATTGTTTAATTAAAACTAATTATGTATTTAGTAATACAATAAGCCAACGTTTTCGTTTTTTACAACCGCGACTCGGTGAACACGTTTTGACTTTTACTCGATTCAAGTGTGTTGGACCGTTGCAAAATCAGCCTTTTAAAATAAAAAAAAGTTGGTAGAACGCCTACTTGATGTGTCAAACTTATTAAAACATATCGAATGAATATTTTTGTATTTAGTTCTCCATGACAAGAGACACGTTCATGCTACTGAACGGCAAAAATGTTGATTGATAAAATATAATAAATATATTGAAGACATATCGATAATCTCGTCAACTCATGTAATAAAAAAATATCGTTTTGTATATTTTACTAGATTAGGGTTCTCTAGAGAGTTTCTCTCGTGCTCCAGAAATATCAGAGGCTTTGCATGATACATCATAAACATGGTTCCACCACCTCTCTCAGATCAGGCGCAACCTATAGTAGCAGGTTCTCACGAGTCAATTTGAGTTGACCGACTGTAGTTGATCAGCAAAAGTTGAATGAAAACTGTTGTGAGAACCATCTTTTCAATAAAGTTGATCAGCTTTTTTGTTGATCAACAAAAGTTTGACCCAGTCAGACTTTGGCTGATCAACTGACGAATCATCACCGATCGCTTTCAAGTTGAAACTGTCTTGAAACGTGTGAACTGGTGTTCAACGTTTGTAAACAGTGTAGAACGCTTAATACATTCCGCGGCACATGTACTCGTGTGTATTTTCCTATAGGAGATTGAAAAGTCAAATAGTTTAATAAAATAATGAGCGTCAAATGGTCGGAAAGTGCTATGAGGAAATTTTTGGAACTATATTTATTATAAGCATGATTGCCTTTGGAGTCATGGAACGGATAATTAAAAAAGAAAGCGCTCGAGAAAATTCTTTGAGCTCTACTGCCAATGATATCTCTGATCTTACTATTACTCATGTGAAGAATAAAATTAAGATTACCAGAACTATATACAAAAAGAACATGTACTGGTTTGCCGATCAACTGATACAATCGGTAAGTTTCTGTTAAAATGTGAGAACTATAAACTCATTCAAGTTGTATTCCACTTTTGTTGATCAACTACAGTCGGTCAACTAAAGTTGACTCATGAGAAAGCGCCTGAACTTTCCTTTCAATAGAGTTGATCAACTTTTTTTTGATCATCAAAAGTTTGACCCAGCGAATCGTCAAGGCGCGTTCTCACGAGTCAACTTTAGTTAACCGACTGTAGTTGATCACCAAAAGTTGAATGAAAACTGTTGTGAGAACCTTCCTTTCAATAGAGTTGATCAACTTTTCAGTTGATCAATAAAAGTTTGACCCAGTCTAAATATAACAAAATGTGCAAGAAAATTGTATACTACAAGAGATGAAAACTTGAATTATTTTATTTTTTGGTCCAACTCCAACTCCATTTCCAATGAAACAAAGTGTGGCAGTGCGGGCACTGAATCATTTCAACATGGTCTTCAGTCTTGCGTTTATTGCAGAACCACGAAAGTTCAGGTTCAGGAGCGTTAGTAATTTAGAATGGCCTTACTTAAATCGGGGCTCAATTAGAGGTTTTTTAAGTGGTTCAATATCACCTAGCTCTAAAATCAAGATTACCCCATATTTAGATAATTTTTTGACAATGCTATTGCTGGTAGCGCTATAAAACACTGCACTCTAATAAACAAATTATAAAATTGAAAGAACAAACCTACATTGTTTTAGTTTGATTTGAAGCCTTCGCCAAGTTCATAAAATGTTACATTGCGCGTGGTCGAAATTTTTAGCACTTAGTACGTACTTAGTCTAGTAAGTAGTCTCAAGAAGGTTCAAAGGGGTGGTGTCGAATACTCGATGGCAACATTGCCTAATTTTACGGGAAGTAACAAAAACGGCAAAGGTTCAATATGGGCAACCGCACCCTATTATTAGTTTAACATTGAGACTACTATTCTTTGTGTATAGTGCTGCCTGCTCTAAGAGAGAACAACGTAACACATATAGCAAATTTGACAACGGGATAATGACACTAAAGAAATGCATCTCAACCGAGATTGAGAATTGATTAGAATTTGTCCTTTAAAAACATATCCAATCACGCTGGGTCAAAATCAGCTGAAGAATCAAAAATATAATCATCATTCAACTCAACGCAATTCGAAAGGCTCATCCTCACTTAATTATGCTTTATTTAGCATAAAACAAATTAGCAATCGTACTTATTGATCGTGGAAATGGCAAGACCTTATAGTGGAACAGGCCTAAAGCCACTCTACAGCGGAAAAGTAATAAATCACAGCGGTATTCAAATAGCCTGACCAATATGCACACTCACATCCCAACCATTCAAGTCTCACCACTAAATCATCCTAGCGTACATTTAAAACCCCATGCACACGCAGAATGCCTAATGAACTAACCACATAAACGAATAATAATTAGAAAGAATTTAATTGCGAATAATCATCAGTTTCAGCCACGTGTGTTTGCTGTATATAATTTTACTATGGTCCGACTATATGGCTATTGCTATCTACCTAAATTGAAATGCACTTTAATTGCCAACCAATTAAAGAAAATTGCACAGAATTAAAATGTATATGCGAGCTTTAATGGCTCAGAGGTTCACAAGTAAGAACTTTGCTAACAGTTATGTGCTTGCCTCTTATGCAACGGTGCAATGTTGATGTTATAATAAATAACCGGGTAGGTATAGCTCACAACCCAGGTTGTGCAGTACGGCGGTGATTATCGCAAACTACTCCACGCTCAGTAATCATCTCACAACTAATAAACAGTAGGTTAGAAAGTTGTATTCACCGGCACAACTACCACTCAACGCGGTTCAGATTAAACCATCATTGGAATACTGCCACCATGTGTTGGGGATGTCTGAAGAACTCCCTGAACGGGACCGTCGAGAGCTACCGGGCCTGATGGTGTATCCCCACCACAGCGTCTACGTCACGCGAGGCGCCGAGCGACCGTCCGGTCGCGTTTGTAATCGTCAAATACCCGCAGTGATTTTTCATTAAATTTTTGGGTTTTACGTGTATCTAGCCAAGAATACCGTTTATAGCTGCTGTGCACCCTTCTGTAATAGTAATTATATAGATACAAAGCGCATACCTGTGTTGTAATTTCCAAAAGACGTAATGAAACGGAGTCAGTGGTTACGCGCTATACATCGATACATCTTCACGATAAAGGATTCTTCTATAATATGCACCAAACACTTCGATGGGAGATTTGTAATTCGTACTGATACTGCCATAAGTTTAATAGTTCCTCGAGCTAAGATTAAATTGTCTTCACAGATTTTGTAAAATACTGCTTTACATATACTCTAAAGCGCATGCATTCAAAACATTTTTTTTGCACGTCAACCCCGAAAACTCGCCCCCAACTTTTTGTTTTAAAATAGCACCCCATAAGTTTTCCTACATAAATGATATTCCTATTTTATTTAAAATCTTGTGGTTCTTTGATTTTATACGCAAACCTATTTTTTTTTTTTCGTAAAATGATAAGCATAATATAAATAAAATAAGAATTTGTTTGACACCAAACTGATGAAAAGCTAGACTAAGGGGTTTTTAAGGGACTGAATGACCTATCGTACATGCTTTCGAGAACTAATGTCTGTTTATCATTTTTTATTACGAAAATATTACGCCTGAAAAACCCTTATTTTATTTATCTTATGCTCTGACTTTACGAAAAAAAAACTGTTTTGTGTATTAAATCAAAGAACCTATATGTAGGAAAAGCTGTGGACAGCTATTTGAAAAAAAAAATTGGGGGTAAGTTTTAGGGGTTCAAGTACAAAAATTTGTTTTCAAAGTATGATATGTTCTATATGTCCTTCAGTACCCTTGAGACGCCCACTTAGTTTTCATTTTTATCTGTTTTATTATAAATAAATATTAAGCCTCAAACAAATCCTTATTTTGTGTATAAAATCAAAGCTACTATAAGATTTTAAATAAACTAAGACTTTTTTTGTGTAGCACTATTGATTGCTATACGAACAAAAAGTTGGGGGGAGTTTTAACAGTTGAAGTCGAAAGAAAATGTTTTGAAAGCAAGTATGAATGACCCTATAGTACTTTCAAAAATTCCACTCAGTTTTCGTTTGAACTTTTTCTGTTAGGAGAATAATATCACGTGTCAAGGAAAATTTTGGCACACCCTATATACTACAGCTCCTATATCCTCTTTTGCTACTACTGCTACTGCAATCATGACAGCTATAATATGACTATGTACATCATTTTGTGAATAATAGATAATTTTATATCATTTGGGTGCGTTTAAGTCCAACTTTTAACCTTCTCACGTCCAAACGATTCTAGTTAAATAGATATCAACTAGCACCATTCATCACAAGAAAAAACTCGTATTGCCAGAATTTCTCTATTAATCCCTGCAGTTACGTGCGGCGTCTGGTGTGACGTCACACGCAGCACCATCAGGCCTGGTAGCTCTCGACGGTCCCGCCCTGAAGCTCTGAGACTCATTCCAGAAAATATCAATCTTCAGGGTTGCGACGATTCAAATCAAACGATTTAGTCGTGATTTAAATGAAATTATAAATTGATGTAAAAACAAGTCGACAAAGACCAAAATAACTGATCAAGAATGCAAAAGAAGATTTGTTTAAACTAAATATTTACATACATTATGTTGGGAAAACAAAACACATTTTCTTACCACATTTCGTCAATTATTGAAATACTTATGGAGGGACACTAATTTAGCCGCTTTTTCGGTTCCCAAGCGATTTCAATGCATCGAACCAAATCTCGAAAACACTCTTTCGACGGATGCTGAAGAGGCTATAGCAGATAAGAATTGTTTAATGATGGGTAGTACTTTTTGTATAGCATCGGCATTCACACCTTTTCCAGCTGTAGTTTCTAAAGCGTCAAGTGTTAATTCAAAACGGTCAAGTTAATTTTTCAACTCGTCACTTGTAATTTCAAACCGTCAGGTGTAATTTATATCTGTCAGTTTGAATTTACAATTGACGAGTTGGAAAATTAACTTGACAGTTTTGATTGATCACTTGACGCTTTAGAAACTACAGCTGGAAAAGCTGTAGAGCTTTTGGAGTTTTGAGAATTACATAATGCCCATTTTGAACAGTAAAATGGCTATCTAGAAAAATGCAATATTTAGTTAACCGAGTTTGGTCCCCCACGAACGTTCATGCATACAAATGGCCAGGCAACTTTTTTGTTGGTTCCATAATGTAAAATGTAATTTTTAAATGTACGAAGCGCTCAATTAATCTCAGCTACTTTGTTATATTTGGAATGCTATAATAATAGTTTGATTTGTTTTTGCAACTTTCGAAGGCCATAACTATTTTTGTTCGGTGACAGTTGCATCAGTTAATAGTACGTCTTGTCATTACAAAACAAAAGATAAGAAATTACGATAATATAACACCAAACGCACAAAGGTTGCAGGGGTGTTATTGGGAGATTTTAGAAAATACGAAGAAAAAGATATTTCTCAATAACTATAACACTTAGCACAGGCGCTTTTTTCGGATTAAAAACTTACAAATGGCTCCACTATACAAAAAAAAAACGGCTCACACGCTGAACACCATAAGTGCATTTTATTTACGGACCCCGTTACACCTATATCTACTGTACTATAATTAATACATGCATACCGTGACTAATAACTGATATTCTACACATATATTTATTTGCTGTTAATAGAGTTCGAGTTATCGAAAAATTAATTACAATTACATACATCTTCATATACTTCATTTCGATATTCTTAGATTGTTGAAGCAACATAGTTGGCACTTCTAGGCATTAAGTATTGCTTAATCACGATACGTGTTGGTATAAATAAACAAATATGGTTGATTTGTTTATACACTTCAGTCAAGGATATTTGTATTTCTGACGAGGTTTTGATTACTATATTATAACAATTCTGAATTTAATCCAATATGAGTGAGATCAAACATTTTATAAATCACATTGCAGAACGACTTTTTCTGGGATTCCTAAAATGCCCTTATCCTGTTTTTTTTTTATTTTTGCATACCAATACTAGCACAACATAATTATTATGTATATTCCATCAAAATCCAAATACAAAAGAAATATATTGAATATACTATACTAATTCGTTTAAAAAAGGAGTGTAAATACTATTAGTGATTTTTTATGTAAATTGGTTTTCAGTATCGTTTTCAGACCGGGTGTTTCGAGGGGTGTTTAATGAAAACTGACATTTGAACCGTAATAAATGGCGATTCACTAAGTATAGGTATCGCATCGGGATCGCGACGCTATAACATCCGTAGGAATAGGTTTTGACGCCTCAATTTATAAATAAAATAAACGTAATATCTGCAAAAGATCATATATATGGTTGGGATAAAGTATGGAACCAAGCAAATATCTTTGAAACGGAAAGGGTGATATTGCTGAAAATTTGCAGGTAAATGTAGTGATGCATAATGCATCCAAAGACATTATGTTACCTATTAATGTACCTTCGGTCTAAGCGGAAGTATCGTCAACTTTTTTAATTTAAATGGGACACCCTGTATATTTTGCAGATTTTAATACATCTTATTTTCTGAATACGTCCATACTGGGTTTAGTATTTGTTTCTGTAAAAATGGGAAAGATAAGCTTTTTTCTTCAACCATACTAGTACTGACATTAATCGAATAAATTTGACACTTTGTCAACAAACTTGACAATATTGACAGTATTGTCAGGAGGTAAATGACCGGCAATTTTAACATCTGAAATGATAAAGAAGCTTTATCTTTCCTGTTTTTACAGAAGCTAATACTAAACCCACTATGGACGTATTCGGAAACAAGGGATTTATTAAAATCTGCAAAAATATACAGGGTGTCCCATTTAAATATAAATAGTTGACGGTACTTCCGGTTAAACCGGAAGTACATTAATAGCTAACATAATGTCTTCGGATGCATTATACGTCACTACACTTGTCTGCAAATTTTCAGCAATATCATTCTTTCTGTTCCAAAGTTATTTGCTTGGTTCCATACTTTATCCCAACCCTGTATAACATTATGAAAAAGTACATAGATATGCACTGAGCATTTCGTATATTATTGATATAGGTATAAAATGTCCTAGAAGCCCTTAATAAAAGTGTTTTTGAAATGGAAATTGTGGTCACGGTACCAACAAGTGGTGATACAATGGGGTATTTTCGGAAAAAAGTATGACGAAATATTGAGGATACGTTTCCAAAAACCATGTAACAAACATATTTACTATTTTCTGTGAACGTGAAATGGCTTAGTATCCCCTCCAAAGTTCATGAAACATAAAATTTCGCGCCAAAACTGTGATGCCATAATCTTAGCGTGACCTCACAAGTCTTTCGTGAAGCCATCTTGGTGACTCTTATTTGCCATTTGACTTCCCTTTCTCTAATCTACAAAAACTCCTTAATCGACATTGGCAGATGTTTGTTTACATCATTTCGTGATCTATTTTGGCAAAATAACTCGGGTAATTTTGATGTTCTAAACGTTATTTTGATGGGCTCAGATTTTGCTAAAAATTGACTATATAATGTTCGAAAACTTCACGACTTAATTTTGGTCACAGTGCGTGCCGCTGCGCTGCCTGGAATGTTTGCGGACCTGGTCGACCGCATCAAAGGGCTACTTTGCGATTCCACTTATTCGTAGCGGTAAGGAATATATACCTCTATCCAGGGTCTCGTTGGAAACATACCAAGAGTCCTGCTTTGGAGTACCTACAAACCTCGCATGTGTGTCTTAAGAAAGATCCAAGCTTCAAACACACCTAAGTAATTGAAGGTCTAATAATAATTTTGCACAGCCGATTTTTGTTAACCAGACTTAATTAGGATAGAGCTGTCGAACTGTAAGTATGAAGCTGAGCAGTGTAGCTGGCGGCGGCTTCAGGCGAACGTCATAACACCTGCAAATCTAAATAGCTCTGATCCTGGCTCCAGTTACACGTCATGACCGCAATCCCAAGGAAGCGGTATAGGGCGCCTGGTTAAGCTGGTTAACTGAAAGATATTGACAGCTCGTACCTCTTTACTGTTTAACCTACTGCACGCGTGTACATCTCCATTTCTTCAAATCCCTTCCAATGTGAACACCTGTTCGACTCGATTCATATCCCTCACAACTTCTCCGCAAGAAATCATCTCTGTAGCCAATAAATTTCTGCTTTTGCTTTTACTCAAGTCTCAACGTAATGCTCCATATGCAAGTATACATTACAACACCTGCCAATCTAAACAGCTCGGATGCAAAGGATGTGGTAGGGCGCCTGGTTAAGCTGGTTGACAATGAAGGAGATTGACAGTTCGCATGTCTTTACTCTTTGACCTACTGCACGAGTGTACATCTCCATTTTTTTAAATCCGTTCCAATGTGAACAGCTGTTCGACTCGTTTCGCAATCTGAATGAGTTTATCGTCGTCAACCAACGCAATTCATTACCGAGTAAGTCACACCGCGTCCGAATGGTGAATTTCTTCCATTCTAAAATTATTTATAAAATTCTTCATGGTCATCTCTCTTCTACCATTCTCTTTGTATGCCTGAATCATTTTAGTTGTTTCTATTCAATTTTATCTATAATATCCCTATCCATACCTATGTCCCTTCTGATAACTTCATTGACTCTCTAAAGCCTCAAGCTCCTACAACTTCTCCGCAAGAAATCCATTCCTGTAGCCAATAACTTTCTTTTATTGCTTTTACTCAAGTCCCAACGTTCTGCTCCATATGTAAGTATGTATTATGTATTATTATAACACCTGCAAATCGAAATAGCTCAGATGCGAAGCAAGTGGTAGGGCGCCTGGTTGGCTGGTTGGACAACCGAAGGATACTGACAATTCGTATGTGTTTGCTGTTTGACCTAGTGTACATCTCCATTTCCATGAATTCATTCGAATGTCAACAGCTGTTCGACACGATTCATAACCCTCACAATCCGAATGAGTTTATTGTCGTCAAACAACGCAATACATTCCCCCGTAGGTAGCCCCGCGGCCGAATAGCGAATTTCTTCCATTCTTAAATTAATCATCATAGTCACAATGTCCTAACAGACATGTTGTGAACTCGTAAAATGCATTAAGTCGGAGCTAGAGTATTGCCGACACGAATATTATCAATAGAGTTTTGAGTACTGTAGCTCGCCATCGTTCTTAAATTATTCTTGGCCATATCTTTTCTCCCATTCTCTTCGTATGCCCGAACCGTTTCAGTTTTCTTTTCAGCTTCGTCTATAATATCCTTATCGACGCTCATGTCCCTTCTAATAATTTCATTGACTCTCTCAAGCTTCGAGCTCCTACAACTTCTCCGCAAGAAATCTATTTCTGTAGCCAATAACTCTCTCCTTTTGCTTTTACTCAAGTATCAACGTAGCGCTCCATATGCAAGTGTACATTATAACACCTGCCAATCTAAATAGCTCGGTTGCAAAGGATGTGGTAGGGCGCCTGGTTAAGCTGGTAGACAATGAAGGATATGGACAGCTCGTATCTCTTTACTCTTTGACCTACTGCACGAGTGCACATCTCCATTTCTTTAAATCCGTTCCAATGTGAACAAGCTGTTCGACTCGTCTCACAATCTGAATAAGTTAACGTCGTCGACCAACGCAATTCATTCCCCCGTAAGGCGCAACCCGGCCGAATGGTGAATTTCTTCCATTCTAAAATTAATTCTAAAATTCTTCATGGTCATCTCTCTTCTACCATTATCTTTGTATGCCGGAATCATTTCAGTTGTTTCTATTCAACTTCATCTATAATATCCCTATCCACACCCATGTCCCTTCTAATAACTTCATTGACTCTCTCAAGCTTCGAGCTCCTACAACTTCTCCGCAAGAAATCCATTTCTGTAGCAAATAACTTTCTTCTATTGCTGTTATTCAAGTCCCAACTGCATGCTGCATACGTAAGTATACGTTATAACACCTGTAAATCTAGATAGCTTGGATACAAGGGGAATGGTAGGGCGCCTGGTTAAGCTGGTTGACCACACAACACCTCTAAATCTAAATAGCTTGGATACAAAGGGAATGGTAGGGCGCTAGTTGACAACTGAAGGATATTGAAAGTTCGTATGTTTTTACCACAGAGGAGAGAAATACCAGAGCGGACACTTCGAGGATTCTCTTTGATGTTCCGTCAAATTGTCCGTTGACATTGGGCCCTTTAATTTGATATTTTGTTGCCAACCGACAATACGTGAGATCTTTCTTATGCCGCATTTACACGCTTGCCAAGGCTCGACAAGCATCCACAAGCACAAGCGTGTGAAGAGGCCGTTTGGCTTGGCTTGCGTGAACTTGCGGACGCTTGTATCCGATCGGAACTATTGTAGTGTCGGTTTTTTGACACAGATCAAAGGGCGTTTGCGGCAAGCACTTGCGACGCATTTACAAGTTGGTGCCGGTGCGCGTTTGGTAGCCGCTGTGATTGCGTGACGAACGGACGTATAGTTTTTTATTCAAAATGCGTGGCTTGTGGATCCACCATCTTGTGGTCGTCGGGCTTTCCTAGCTTTTGTTTTGTGCAGGTATTTGAAGTAAAAGTAAGTTAAACCCAATGTAAGAGCCGATACAAGTTCAGTGTCCGCCATGCTTGGATGTCCGTAGCACACTGACGCATTCGCAAGCGTGTAAACGACTTCCAAATGCGATGTCGCATTTGACCAAGCACTGACTACCATACCTCACTTTTTCTTTAATGGCGCTGTGACGCCAGCCCGCTGATTGTCAATGTCAATACTAACCAATGCAATGTTGCCATATAGCGCCCTATCATCTTAATAAAATGACTTTTGAGTTGAGGGGGAAACCATAATAGTTAAATCTATTAATAAGTGAAATATATTACACGAAAGTGATTTCAATATATTTCCAGTGCTATGATTGCCTCGATGCCAAAGTCTTGTTTAATCTTCCCTCACCGAAAAAGACGTGGGTATTTTTATAATACAATTACAAGCACTATTGGAGCGATTTTACTATGTCATGTTGTAAGACCACAGTAAAGTTTAACAAAACTACAATAGTTTTGCAAATTTACTAAATTTTGTAAAGATGGTTGAGCATTTTACAGAAAAAATACAAATAAGCCATTTTTTCACAAAATATCTGTAAAATTACAAAACTGTGTTACATTTTTATAACACAAAATTACAAGATAATTGTCATTATACAAAATGTTTGTTTTTTTACAGTTTTCTTTTGTAATAATGTTAGTAAAATAATTGATTTCTTCGGTTGGTATCAAAGGTAATTTGGCCACTTGCCCTTAGTATAGATTACGCGTTGCCGATGAAAGGTAGCACTGGCGGGCGAGAAGAATCAGAATCGAGAAACAGCGGACGGGTCGTTATTTTATAGATTTTGTTTTGGAAGTGACGGTATATAACGTGTAGTGGTGCTATTTGTGTTTGAAGTCTGAAGATTCATTGGATAAAATGGATACAAGGTGCATTTAAACAAGTTAAGTCGCCATCTTGGAAATATGGCCACCCTGTATACCAAATTATTTAGGGATGCATCCATTTTTATTTTTCTTCGATATGATATGGTTAATTTAAAAAAAAAGTTTACGAGTCATAATACTTTACTCCAAGAACAATATTTTCTTTAATTTCGGATGAAGAAGGAAAAAAGAAAATTTCCATTTACAATGAACAAGTCCAGCTCATCAATGCAAGTTAATTTGAAGAAGCAATAAAATTACTTTTTGTCATATATTTTCATTCTAACCGGATTAATCCAAAAAATGTTTCAGTAGCTTTGAAAATGACTCGAACATATTTTATTAAAGTGCATCTTGGCTCTGGGAGAAAGTCAAGTCACACTCCCAGTAGTAATTTATTTTATTAATGAACTGGCACGTTAACTAGCTGTTTGCCTGGCCAACAAGCTGATATATGCTCTTTTGTCAGCCGATAAGACTGAAATAGTAGGTTTTTTATTTTGTATTTGTATAGAATTTTAATGTTGTGTTACTTTCGTCCATAAAATAAAAATATGTTTACAATGACAGCCTTTTCCTAAAATCTATTAGGTTTTTTGCAAGACTACAAAGTAATTTTGTTAAACGAGGTAAAATTACAAAACAAGTTATTAAAAAATTTGCAATAAAACCTATAATGGTTTTACAATATAATCTAGTATGGTATTACAAGAAAATTATGTGAAATTACATATCTTACAAAATAGTTTTACAAATTATATATGAAAAAACCAATATGATATTCTTGAAATTGTGTAAAATCGCATAATAATTTTGCAAAGTATCATGTTATATCACAGACAAATGCTGTGATATTACAAAAATGCGTTTTTGCGAATTTACAATATTAGGAAATAGCTAAATGACATTACAAATCTGATTTGTAATATTACTAACAAAATCGGTGGCACTAAATAACCAACGATTTTGTTAGTTATTTTACAAAACAATTTTTAGAGTGCTTAATTATGTTGAAATGTACGTGATTTCCGTAACGACAGCAATACCGACTCCTGGACCTTTAAATTGGATATTTTGATCTATCTCTCTCTAATTTTTGTTTCCTTGTCCGAGTGTCCGCTCTGGTATTTCCTTCCTCTGTGGTTATTTACTCTTTGACCTACTGCACGAGTGTACATCTCTCCATTTCTATAAATTCGTTCCAATGTAAACAGCTGTTCGGCTCGATTCATATCCCTCACGATCTGAATGAGTTTATTGTCGTCAACCACCGCAATTCATTCCCCTCAAGTCGCACCGCGGCCGAATGGCGAATTTCTTTTTACCTAAGAGGAAAACCTGTTCGAAAACATTGCCGGCTGGCGTAATGGGTTGCAGCAGTGTGCAGAAGCAGCACCACTGCACCAGCAGAGTGTGCCATGCCATGCGATGCAACGGCGCCGCCACCGTCGTCGTCGACGGCCGCGCCGGCAGATGTTATTTTTGTTTGTAGGTGCACACCACACGGGAAAGGTCAGGGCTCTAGATTACTCCATGCATATTACACAGGGTTGGCAATCTGGATGCATGCACGGCAGAACGACAAACAAATTTGAAAAGTAACTCGAACAGGGCAGGGTTGGTGTATCTACCAAACCAAGATACACTAAGGGCCGATTTTATCAACATGCATATTTAACAAAGAATTTAACAAAACTTTTCTATTGGATGTTATTTAGCAAAGCTTTCTATTGGGTATTGCGGGCTATGTTAATAAGTAGTATCATCCAATAGTATTTTATCAATATTGAAAACAACACGTCAAAGCTGGATGACACTTGTGTCAAAGATATTTTAGAAATTCATGGATCAAAATCATAGCAGGATATCAGAACAAAGCGATTGATTTGCAAATTAATGCCACATTTTCCATGTTTACATTATAATTATTGTATAATTACTAATTGCAAACCGCGATAATTTGTGATAAAAGTAGTAGGTACCTATATCAATCACAGCAACTACCTACCTTATTTAATAATTAAAAATCCCACGTCCGCCAGTCAAATGGATTATATGAAAATACATACTTTTATGAAGAATCAATCTTTCATTTACTGGATGCATGTTTGTTATAGATCTTCTTATAGAAGTATTCACAGGTGCATTGTACATCAAATAGGGTTATACATACTTAATTGTAATTATAAAATGGCAAGCTTTGGCGTTCTGGGGTTCTGGATAGGCAACCAGTAATGCACATACGTTTGGGAAGTAGCTGTAACCTTTGAAATGTAACTAAATGCTATTTTTACCTCTTTTTACTATAAAACAAAGATATATTGCAGGTATTCATAATTATTATCGATAGTAAATTATTGTTTTATCCAAACAATGCAATGAGTGAATTTCTTGTCATCATATCATCTAATACAGCATTAAACCAGTGATCAAATGGAAATGGAATTTGGAATCTGATCGGTTGAGATTAGCAATTGCTAAACTTTTGATCAAACAAGAAAATGCAATTTTTCACCGATTTGGGATGGAAAATCAGACTGGAAAAGATGCTAGATGATTTACAATGCTCGATTGTATATAAAATATGTCATTTTTGAGCTTTTTGAGGTCAACTTCAAGAGAAATCAATAATTTTCAGAGTACTTTGACAGATGCATATTCTTGAAAGGGCTGCTCTGATTGGTCAAAGTCTTTGTTAAAATCTGCATGTTGATAAAATCGGGCCTAAACTTATTACCGCGTAGTCACAGCAGCCTATACAGGGTGTTCGTTTGAAAACCACTGATTAAAAGAAAGAACGCCGAGACACGTCAAAAGATTTGTCAAGGGGACAACTTTTGAACCAAAAACAACTTTCCTCCCTTGTACCCTCTGCCCTCTAGGGTCATCCTCTTAAAGTTTTAAATTACAAGAGGTATCGAGTAATAGCTGGTTTCGAAGGTATGTCGAAGTCCTTTATTTTGACGTTGGATTACTTGAAACGGGTCGATTCGTTTTCGATAAAATTAGAAAGATCTTTATGTATCTTAATTTGTTCAGAAAGGAAACAAAACCACTTTCTATTGCAACAAGTGCTCAAAATGTTGTCCGTTATATTGCCCACACAACGGTATAGGCGGTGTTCAAATTCCTGATGGACAGTTGCAAAAACAGTGGAAATGATAATTTATGGCCCCCGAAATCAATATGCTCGGCAATATTCGAGTAGGACGCCACCAGTCAAAGCATTATATCATGGCTCCAAAGAAGCAGATAATTAACGGTCCAGTATAGAACCACTTTTTTACTGCTGGCGGTCCAGCGACTTATTCCCATGATTGGTGATCTTAGGATAGCCGCACCGGGTGAATGGTAGGGCAATATTATATACTTCATCGTTATTATTTAGAGAAGTGCACGAAACACGGCGTTTTGGAGACCGTTTGCTACAAATCCACATACAGAAAATTTCCTGGAAAAATTAGAACTGCCATACTTTTATTTGGAAGTTTCATTAAAAATACTTAATTATCCATTATCCAAATAATTTTAATATTCTTTGTGTGATGCCCATGGCAGGTTCTCCTTTGGTGTGTGGGGAGCATACATGCTTTTATTCAGGTTCAATTAGGATTAGAAATACTATAGAGTAAATTTTGAAAGCAATGTAGAGATTATCTTTATTTAGCTTGCTGTTCATTAGCATTTTCAATTCTGAACCACATATACACAATTATGTACATTCATTGAATCAGTTATCATTGTATATCTAATAAAATTCAACCAGATGTTTACTAGGTTATCATTGTTTCTCCGAATATTATTCAGCTGAGAATAATTGTTTCCTAGAAGGATAACAAAAGAAAATATACGGTTTCAGAAAAAATTTTAACCTTCGAGAAAATGAAGCGGGCAATACTTACATAAACATCATAATTTCAGCCAACTTTATGGGTTCGGCTGGATTTGTGTGGATATAGAGCGTTTAATAAAAATGTTTATACCCAGCAGCGTAGTTCATTCATTCTTCCGGGCTATTTACTTAGTATCTGTTTGAGGTTATGAAACATTATCCGTTATCGAAAAATTTTCAAGTCTTTCCTATTCACCAGTTTTTGGGACTGTTCATTCAAAATTAGCGGCGCATCGGTTCCACCAAGGGTTCCACCCACGAATTCCTCTGTCTGAACGAGACTGAGGGGATAACGATATATCATGAGAAAGAAGTAACTTTATTAATATTGTTGCGGTGCTGGTACGTGTATATGCTGTGGCGGAGTTCCCAAACTGGGTATGGGTATCGTGTCGAGTTAGCGTTGGCGCAAGCATAAAGGCCGATACCCATTGAAGCAGCATCAAGTAGCGCGGCGCAGCACCACCGGCGTTTTCGAGATAGTATTCCCACTTGAGCAGTATATTTGGCAGCAAAATGGGCTAACAAGCAGTAAGTGTGTTGTGGTGTATTCTGTAACGATGTTGACAAGAGGAGACGTCTACGGGTCTACGGCATCATCATCATGCATTCTCAATACTTACCCGTCTCATTAATTTTGTTTCCGATTGCATACCATGTTTTCACCTCTAATCTGGTTTCTATAGTTTTTGTTACATATCATATAATTCGGTATACCTATTCACTAGCTAGTAAAATGGTCTTTCAATATTTTCACCATCCAATTATAACTCAAGAAAATGGAGTCAAGTTGATTGACTCAGTACTTCCCACACATAATGATACCATTTTATTATTTTCCCATTGCATGAAGCTATAGTTTTAAATCCCTTGCAACCAAATCATCGCCCAGCCGCCCGCAAAAAACAACCAACACAAAAACCTCTCGTAAATAGTTTCTTGCGTCTGCCTCCTTAGAAGCTAAGACGCCACATTTTTTCTTCTGCGTGCTTCAACTAAACGATGCGAAATGATCAGGAGCCTCCAAACCATCTAGAAACAAAGTTTGAGCTGTGTTTTTATATTTTTAGTTGTTTATTATTGCTGCGCCGCCACTGACGATTTTTCAGAGACAGACGCGTTTTCCATTCTCGCCGCGGCACTAAATTTGATGTCAAAATTCCATTAAAATCAATTCAATAATTTTCGCTTTACGCAAAATACATAGAACGAAATAAAGCAAAACTCGTATGTATACATCACAAAATTGGTTTCTGTAATAGGCAAGCCAATATTCAGATGGACCTAAAAAAGTGTAATATGCCGCTACGTATTTTTTTCAACAGGTTAATGGACAAACTATTATGAATACAACAATTTTTTTCAGTTTTACAACCCCCCACCCCCCAACCGCCCCAATTTCACCCTCACCCAAAAAAGTAGAAAATGATCAGGAACCCCTAAAAAGCCTAAAAACAAAGTTTGAGATGTTTTTATATTTTTAGTTTTTTTATTATTGCTGCGCCGCCACTGAAATGAATTTTTTCCAAAACATACGCGTTTTCTATCCTCGCCGCGGTAGTAATACTGTGTCAAAATTTCATTAAAATCAATTCAATAATTTTTGCGATACGCAATAGAATAATATATCGATCTAAAACAACACTCGTATGTATACACCACAAATTCTAAGTCCCTTGGTTTCTGTAATCGGCAAGGCAATGTTCGGATGGACCTAAAAAAGTGTATTATGCTGCTAGGACTTTCTCCCTCAGGTCAGTAGACAGCCCATTATGAGTACAACAAATTTTTCAGATTTACAACCCCCCACCCCCCCAACCACCCGAATTTCACCCCCACCCAAAAAAAAATAGAAAATGATCAGGAACCCCTAAAACGCCTAAAAACGAAGTTTGAGCTGTTTTCATATATTTTGTTTTTTTAATATTGCTGCGCCGCCACTGAGACGATTCCTAAACATCAGACGCGTTTTCCTTCCTCGCCAAAGTAGTAATACTGTGCCGAAATTTCATTAACATCACTTCAGTAATTTCAACATTATAAAATACAGAACGATCTAAAGTAATACTCGTATGTATACATCGGAAAATTCTCAAAGTCCCTTGGTTCCTGTAATACAAAAGGCAATGTTCTGAAGGACCTAAAAAAGTGTATTATAGCGCTAGGTCTTTCTCTCTCAGGTCAGTAGACA
This sequence comes from Callosobruchus maculatus, assembly GCA_951848785.1. Classification (NCBI taxonomy): domain Eukaryota; kingdom Metazoa; phylum Arthropoda; class Insecta; order Coleoptera; family Chrysomelidae; genus Callosobruchus; species Callosobruchus maculatus. The sequence goes on from CATOUR010000100.1 coordinate 13,539,931, forward strand.
GCCTATTATGAGTACAACAAATTTTTCAGCTTTACAACCCCCTACCCCCCAACCACCCCAATTTCACCCCCACCCAAAAAAAAGTAGAAAATGATCAGGAACCCCTAAAACACCTAAAAACGAAGTTTGAGGCATATTTGAAATTTTTCGTTTTTTGCTAATTACTCCGCCGCCCATGCACCGATTTTCAAAATTGTAGCAACATTACCTACTACGACCCTACACCATATCACCACCGAAATTTCATCAAAATCTATGTAGCGGTTACTGAGATTAGGAGGCTAGAAAAACGCCAACAGACAGACAGACCGACAGACAGACAGACAGACCGACAGACAGACCGACAGACAGACCGACAGACAGACCGACAGACAGACCGACAGACAGACCGACAGACAGACCGACAGACAGACCGACAGACAGACCGACAGACAGACCGACAGACAGACCGACAGACAGACCGACAGACAGACCGACAGACAGACCGACGGAAATGAGTGACGTGGATTTTCGTGATGTAGGCATCATAAAACGCCCAAAAAGTGTATTATCTCAAAATCGAAAATTTTCGCGATCACAATACTCCCCTCACCTATCGGTGTGGGAAGTAAAAATACAGGTTGCTGCATGTATTTGACGCTCCCATCTGGTCCATCAGCTAGCAGAGCAGCGCGTCGATAAGCAACGTGCTGCCTCCCAATGCTTAGAAAACAAGTTAAATTTTTGCTGCTGGGAAGTGGGAACGCTGTCAATTATCAGCAGATAAGCAACTGGAACTAGCATTTTGCCGTGACGCGCAGCACTGCGACGCGCTACTTGGTACTGCTTCAATGGGAATTGGCCTTAAGCCGCGGTAAACTTTTCGGGTCGTCATTTGAGGGTAGGACTGTCTAACCTAACCCTTCCAACACAAAAGAAATACTGCAAAAAATTAGAAGGGACGATACGGAGTAATGATACAAAAATATTAGAAAAATTCTCAAACTGTGCATCTGAGCGATTTTTCGAGGATATCGTGCAAAGTAAAATTAGGGTTGGACGGCTATTTCAAAAAATTTTATATATGCTTCCAGATTTTCCAATTTAAAAAAAAATCGGCAATCATATAGTATGTTTTCCTTGTTTGCTAAATACTAGAAAGTTTATGGAAGTGAAATGATCCCCAGCCGACAAAAAAATGCGAAAGGTGCATTGAATGATTTATCTCTCAAATTTAGAATTTTTTGGGAGGTCATTTTTTACTTTTTTAAACAATTCTAGTTCTCGCGACTATTTTTAGACATTGGTCGTCAAAAGATTTTGTAACCGGTGTGCTATGGTACATATGCGCAAAAGAGCGTGACTTCAAGTGATATTGTTCAGCGATTCTTTATCCTGGAGTAAAATGAACGATTTAAACTCCTTACAAAATATTTTATTTCCAAATAAACATTGTTTAGCAATTTTGGTTCTATCAACTGATGATTATGCAACTTTCAATGTTACAACTTTGAAAGTATTTGATATTTTTACGAATATTTAATTACAATTAATTCATTGATTGTTAGTCAATCTAGGAATTGGAATTCTGAATTTATCATTAAGTTTAGTAAATGTGAAGAATAAATTTCAGAGGCCATATGTTTTGCATACATGAGAATATTATATAGGTATACAATTACTTAGTTTGTTATATGGATCAATAAATATAAATAAATAGATATACTGCTGAAAGATACTTTTTCAATAGGTGTGAACTCAGAATCAGTTGACAAACACAAAACAAACCTTGGAAACATACCTTAACTACTATGAATTTTTGAAGTTTTATGTACTAAAAAGCTTTGGTTTTTGAATGTCATCCTAGCGACCAAGAAATTGAAAAAATAAAAATGGTAAAATTTCATTTTGGTGGGAGGCGGAATATTTGAGCAAGCAGTACTACCCCCAAACTTCATTCTGCACTACATATAACTTTTTTGAGCGTATTAAAAAATGAATTTATAGGAATCTCCAAGGTAATATATTAAAATTAAATGTAACATTCTTGGGCATTTAGGATTTCCTTATGTATAGTCCCAAAAATTTACTGTTTTGAACATAATATAGTTCTAAAAATTTACTGTTTTGAACATAACAATAAGCACCTCGATAAGCACCCACTGATAGGGTTAGTAAAAGATTTTTATACTGTTTAGAATGTTATGCATTGAAAAAACGTGGGAAGTTGGGATGTTTAAGAAGTATCAATGTTTAAAAAAATCTATGTTCACTATGGAAGTTTCTAATATCAAAACATCAATATAGTGTAACTCTTCATACAGTATTCTACGAATAGAGGCATAAGAAGAAATAGGTCCACTGTGTCAGTCTTCTCAACCAAACTTTGACAAAAAGACTAACAAAACATATAATTGAACTAAAGATGATATGAAAAGCATCTTCAACATTGCACAATAATATACTAGATTACAATAATTGCTGTCTAAAATGATTGAGAGAGTATGAGAGTAAAATATTGTCCAAAAGTAGGAAAAATCCTATGGGAATTCTCAAGCTTTCTGCTGAATCATATAGTAATACCAGAGGTAGCAATCATCTTGCAAATTCATAATATTTAAACAAAGTAAGATAATTCAGTTCCAATTGAATGCTGTATATTTAAGGCTGTATCAAGGACAAAAACTACACAACTGAATTGAAAAAAAAATTGGTCAGAAGTAGTAGGGAATTATGCCAATATATATATACAATATATTGATAAGGAATAGTCACCTAAAGGTGCATCATTTATCTAATTTATTAAAAACAGTAAGCAAAAAAATATGGTCAACAAAATTCAGTCAAATCACAGTTTCATAATGTGGAAAATATACAGTTCCAAGTTCAATACAATCTAGGTATTCATCTCAGTATTCATCACAAGAAAATGCCACCAAAAAGTAATGAAACAGTAGGCATATCAGAAATCAATTAATATAAACCTCAACAATTTCACCACTGATTTTTGGACTGATATATATTTAGAAGTGCAACATAGTAACCACAGCGGTAACTACATACCTTGAAAAATCTGTATTGCAAGCATTTTTAAATTGCATGTATTGCAAAAGCAGCAATATAAATTCCACAAATGCAGCCTACATTCCTTCATGCACAGAGTAAAAGGTAACTAGGGCATGTTTTAAATGTTAGTGTGTATATTTAGGCAGCATATTTGATTCTATTATTCTAATAACCAAAATATAAATTATCAATCAACAGTAATAATGGTTTTACATTCATCTCAAAATATGGATGGTACCTGAATGATTTTTGATATAATAAATAATGCAGATTATGGCAAAAGCAGTAATGTAACTAGGTATCACATCCATAATTACAGCACAATTTTGCTTGAGGGGCTATTTACACATTTCCTTCAACTGCATGTGGCAATGTTGCTCCCACTTTTGCTTTTATAATTTCTTGGTTATATCATTTTCGAATTATTTGGGTAAGGATCTGGAAGTCAATGAGTTACTACCATGCCACCTAACCCGAGACCTAACCTTAGTTATTACGTAGTAGTCAACTGTAACTATTTTATTATTCATCTCACTACTGTAGCATTACCAGCATGTCACATTTAACAGAGCATTTAACAGTGTAATTAATTTGTTAAACATTGTTTATTTCTGGATAACAGTTACATAACATAATTAAATTAGAGATAATATAGTCAATTCTATAAACAGTACTGAACATTCTGGCCTCATAATGAATAATGAACTATAAATATATCAACAGTGCATATTTGTTTGCTTTTTTTTTTGGGTGGATCCATAAATGACTCCACTGGGTAAAAGTTTAGTGTTAGGTTCAAGAAAATTTGATGTGTCGTCTATAAAATAATGTGCATTTGAAGATATAGTACCAGAAATTGATTTCAAGGTAAATTTTATCTATATACATGTTTTCACATCAGCCTCTGTTATTTTTTCTTATTTGTGATGATACCACTACTATTCCTTTGGTAAAGGTGGTATGACGTCTTGAAACAATCTCTTAATCATTCAGGTGCAATTACTTCTTTAGCAATGGGTTTCAAGCAAATGTGTACAAAACTTTTCAACAACACCTTGTCATCTGCTGATTTGGTACACTTTGGAAGTAAGACCTTTATAATTAGCATAATAATAACATGATAGTGCTGATACTACTACTACAAAATATGGTACTATTGTCTGTCCACTGAAGAAAAGGAGTAAAAAATTATTTCAAACCCATATTTTGGGGCTTTATTCATATAAATCGAACTCAATTTTTCTGTTTATAATAACATCACTGCTCTCAGTATGCAGTTTTGTAGATGGTGTGCATATAACCCTTGACCATACAGTAAAAATTTACATAATATATTGTGCATGGTTGCTCTGTTTGTTCGGTGGATAAGGTATAGTGATAATAATTTAGGCACCATTTTTAATATCCTACATTATATTGCTATGGACAAAATTTGATCTACACACAAAAACAATTACTCGCTGAAAATATTGTTCATCCTACATGTTAAGAGGATTGTTTTACTTGATCACAAATTATTAAATGAAATGTTTTAATCTGAGTTGTTCATTAGAGCTTTCCTGATAGTTATGAATGTTTAGAAGAAATTAATGTCAGCTAGAAATTACTTTCTGAAATAAAAACAGCTCAATGTTTAACAAGATGAATTGATGTAAGGTAGGTAAACACAATCCATGATGAAAGTTTTGGTAGGTGACATAGTGTTGTTCTTTTGATTATGTAAAAGAAGTAACAAGACTTGACTGCCTAAATTCACTGGCAGACACTCCTAATGAAAGATACTTATGGTAAAACCTGGAATTGTAACAAAGAAACTAGTCCAAAAAACACACTTATGACAGTTGTACGATTTGTTTTATATTGTTCAAGTCATAAAAACAGAACTATAACGATCTTTCTTGTGTGGTGTCCCAAACAAAAGCACTACAAAAAAGTTTTGCTACAGATGCAAATTATGTTTTGACTTACCTCCAAATCTTCGTAGGTTTTGAATTGTAGTATAGCAAAACCATCAATGATTTCCTCCTCACAGAGGGGCTCCTTAGCTTTTTTCCGCCTGTTTGGGGGCCGAGGGGGCTTCGCTGGCAAGACATCCTCGTCGCCGCTGTCACCTGGGCCCTTCTGCTGACATTCCCTTTGGGCCTGCATGCGCTGGGCCCTTTTCCGCCTGCGGTTTCGCTGCTTCACCTCCAAGGTGTCCATCTCTGTGCCATCAGGGGCCGATGTACGGGGCGCAACGCATCGGGGCCTCCCGGGGGCCGGATCTCAACCGAAGGGATCCGGAGGCATCGCGAACGGGTACCGACACTTGTACCGGACACTTTTCGCGGATTTTCCGGGTGTTTTTCGTTGATATTTACACGGGGATTGTAAGCAGTCAGTCGATAACCATGTTAAAATGTCGCGACGGGTGACGCCATCGCCGTCTGGCGGCCGATATGCGAATTACAATTATAGCTTCACGGCTACCAACGGAACGTCAGGGAACAAGCGAAAGTCCCAAGCTGGAGGACATTGGTCGCCATCGAGCCGGCTGATGCGCTGTTGTCATACTTACCCCAATATCCTTTCTAATAGCTATTTTCATGAAATTCAGACATAATAGCTGTGCACATTGTTAAGTAACTTCTATACCATTCATTGTTATTCACTAAAATTGGAGCACAAATTGCAAAATACTTCCATCTTCACAGATAAATGATGATGGAATGTTTTTGGAATTTAATAAAAATGCATACTTTATACGTACCTCTTCAGTTTGTCATTATCAACTGATCAATCCTCTAAAAATAATTTAAAAACTGTAATGTTTTGCATAATTATGCTTGTCAATATAAAAAATGAACTCAATCAAACCCAGTTACTATTTATTTCTGGAGTTCTCAATAACTGATTTCTTTAAGCTTTCCACGTCATAGGTGAAGCAGTAAGAAGACATAATAATCGCAAAAAATATCGCATTTCATATACTTTTTCCGACGTGCTTGTTCGTATAGCAAAAATTCATGTTAGTCTGTGTTTCTGTGTCGTTCGGTTCGCTGGCATTTTTCTACTCGCATAATCTCAGCAACCGGTGCATCGATTATTTGGATAGCATTGGGAAGTGCTATAGGTACTCTGGGGTTGGGTTGGGGTGGTATAGCTTGTGCATTTTCGAAAAATTCAGTGACGTCATATAATTAATGTGCTATTTAAGCACATCTTTCAGTTTATACAGTGTGGCCAAACGGCTGACATTATTAATTTTATTTAGTTACGCACCGAGACCTATCCAAAACTCCCCCATATATGTGTAGAGATTATTGATAGTTTTCGAGTTATGAAAGAAGTCTTCAAAAACAAAAACCAAAATGCTTTTTGATATCCAATAAAGAAAACCTGTACATCCGATCGATAATTAAGTACATTTTGGGCCAAAAGTTTGAAATCACTGTTTTTAGTCAGGAGACCAAAACCTCCAGAACCAGCCACACGTATTTTTAATTTTATTTTGAAAGTTTTGGTCTCCTGACTTAAAACAGTGGTTTCAAACTTTGGGCCCAAAATGTACCTCATTATTGTTCTGATGTATAGGTTTTCTTTATTGGATATCAAAATAGGCTTAAGCCTATTACTGAGTATAATTACAGAAAAAATAAAAGCCAAGAAGCATGTTTGTTTTTGTTTTTGAAGATTTCTTGAAAGCACAGGAAAATCTCTAAATTTTCCAAAAATAAATCATAACTCGAAAACTATCAATAATCGCTACACATACAGAGTGTCCCACGACGATTAAGACAAGCAATATATCGGAACTGGGCAGTAGTAGTGAATTATAATTTTGGGGGTATAAATTAGAGCAAATATAGTATCTTTTCTTATTATTGCGTCACCCAGTGAGGTATTTGTTTTTGGTCACGTGGCGTCCGATTCAAAATGTTTAATGGGACACCCTGCATATTTGTGAATTTTTGTGTTCCTCCCGGTGAAATAATTCCAACAAACTAGCACACTTGGGGTCTAAAGTGATTAATTCAAGAGCTACAGGTACTTAAAGGACTGTACGACTACCATTATGAAACACTATCAAAGTAATTTAACTGTAGGGGTACATGTTATAATCAATGATAGTGATACCATCCTTTAAGTACATGTAGCTCTTGAATTAATCACCTTAAACCCCAAGTGTGCTAGTTTGTTGGAATTGTTTTATCGGGTGGAACACAAAAAGTCACAAATATACAGTGTCCCATTACAATTTTTGAATCGGACGTCACGTGATCAAAAACAATTACCTCATTAGGTGACACAGTAGTAAGAAACGATACTATATTTGCTCTTATTTATACCCCCAAAATTATAATTCTCTACTAGTGCCCAGTTCCGATATATTGCTTGTCTTAATCCTCGTGGGACACCCTGTATATGGGGCTGTTTTGGATAGGTCACGGTACGGGCTATCTAAAAAAAATTACTATCGTCACCCGATTGGCCAGTCATAAGTTACTGTGAATGATAATACGAAGGGCCATTTCTTAGAATGAACCTGTAGTACGTAATGCTCACAGATTTTTGACACTTGAAACAATAGCGGCGGAGTAGGTGTAAACTTGGTAATTGCGAAAACTGTGATTTGGTAACAACATCTGTCATACATAAAAGATCGGAAGAACCTGTAGTATTAACACTTACTAATAGAGAAAGTAAAGTCTACGTGTCTACGGATAGTAACAATTTCAGAGGTGTTTTGCTGATCTTGTCAGCTTACAACTGAGAACTGAAGTAAAATTAAGTATTTGCTTTTGTTTATTGTAGTATCTATTTATATCATGTACATTTTTAGGAATATTTCTGTTGGGAATATAATAATATGACTGTAATTTTACGCGTAGTTTATCTTTATATCCATTTATACATTCAAGATATAAAAACGACGCTTCACTCAGGGTCGCCTTAATAAAAATTGTAAATATAAGTATGCGCCTCATCATCATCAGGGCCGGCGCGTGACCTGAAAAAGTGGGAGGGCCAAAAACAACCAATATATATGACAATCTTCCAGTAATGATAAGAATAAGAGATATAGAGTGCTGGAAATTGGAAAATAATGCAGTAGCGGGTGTAATTAATCTACTTTATAATAATAAAAAAATAGATTTGTACGTATACAATAAAATTTAATAATATACATAATGAAGTTAAAAAATGGACACGTAAAAAATAATTTCCTATTCACTTTTTTAAGTCCTCCCATGCCCCACCGACGCGCCGCCACTGATAATCATCATCATACTCACAATGTCTTAACAGACATGTTATCAATAGTTTTGAAAACTGTAGCTCGCCATCGTCCGCGATTTACTGTCAGTTCAGTGGCGCTCTTGATACTCATATCTAGCAATTGTTTCGTCTTATCCACCCACCGTTTAGGGGAACGGCCACGGCGCCGCCCACTCGGGGCGTGACCCTGAACTAAAAGTTTCTCCATATTATCGCTTCTGTGAATATGTCCGAAGAATGTAAGCATTCTCGTCGACACAATGGAGGATAGTCTCTTTGGATTACCGAGCTCATCCAGTATGGAAACATTAGTTCGATGGGCGGTATAAGGAATTCTCAGCATTCTCCTGCACGTCCACATTTCAAAAGCATCTATGCGAGCTCGATCTGCCTTTTTAACAGTCCAAGTTTCCGAGGCATACAAAAATATGGAGAACACAAGAGACTGAACCAGCGACATTTTGGTAGCTTCAGTGATGTTATGGTCCCGCCATATTTTAGTAAGCTTTGTCATGTGCCTGTTGAAAGTATGCACCTAAACTTCGAAAAATGTGATATCCAACAATACAAAGGCACACAATTAGGGGGGTCCAGGGGGTCACCCCTGGCCTTATATAATGCCGTCTAAAAGATGTGATCCTCCCCCCCCCCCCCGGACGAGATCAAATTTAATGTGGCAACTCTAACGTGGATCCCCCCCAAAAGGGACACGTGCCTGACAAAACATATTCATCAACTTCTTACTCAATGTGAACAAGTTCTCCACAGGCAGCATCAAAATGCCGACGAGTAGTATAGCTTGAAAGTGTGTTTAATTTACCGACGCGATTAAAGAACAATCCAAAATAAAATGTACTTCGCAGTTCTCTTCCAAATTATTTGGTATGAGAAAAATAGCAATACATATAGCATTTCAATGCAAGAGTGTAATTTTGTAATTTTAACCTACATTTAAGTTCGTTCGTGACAATCTTGCATTTTGAGCCTTGAAACTAAGTGGTTCTTATTACACCACATAGATCTGGATAGTTCTTCTAGATCTCAATCAATGGTCTGGCCTGGTCTTGCTAATTTTTGAAAAAAAGTCCAACCATACCAACAAAGCTCAGAACATTGCTATATAGTTCCAACCAATCAAATTTATTTGTAATAATATATATCACCCTCATTATTTACAAGTCAAAAATATAACCTTATCATAGGGCACGTCAAGGTCAAGTCAATTTTCCTAAACAGCACTCTCTATTTCTGATCCCGGAAATGGAATGAAAATTTTAAATTTGATAATGAAGCTGGTCATGACCTTGGCCCCAAATTCGCCGCAAATCGAATTAAATGGTAGCACATTGATGTAACACGTGAAAACTTCGTTGAAAGGAACTTAAAAAACATCTATTTAAACCTATAAAATAGTCAATTTGGCCTTGAAGTGACCTTGTAGTGACCAATTATGTTAGACTTTCAAAATTTCCCCTTCTTCCATTTCTGAGGTGAAAATATAGGGTCTTATTTGAGAAAATCGCCGGCACAACGAATTTGCATTCAAGTTCAAGGTCAAGGTTAACATAAGACTTCCCGAATGAATTCCTACAAATTTTGTCTGAGTAATATTTTTATGCAGTAAACATTTTCTGACATAGTAATAGTAGTAGTAGTAGTAATGGCGAGACAAAGCTTAGGCAACTAGGCCACCTTTTAGGCCCTTTTTGCCAACCCCACTAAAACTGAAAGGCGCCCCCCCCCCCACCATTTTACTCTATTTGAGAGCTGTAAAGGTCAATGATCTTTAAAGAAAAGGGAAATTTTTTGAATCAGTTAAATATTTTCCGATTTTAATTTAATTTGGGGTACCCCCTAACCCTGGCGGACTCCGGCGATCGCCGACTAGCCGACCTGGCTATAGTCCAGCTCTGTCCGTACATCAATATACGTGTTGTTCTAATATCATAATAATATTTCATTACTAGATATAGTTGTTTTGATGAATCTAACCAATATAAATGTTTTAGGTAACCTACTAAAATTAAAAACAAATGCAAATGAGGTCAAGTACAAGACATCGCTCATCGGCTGTAGAAGCGGTTCATTTTGAGCAGTTACGAAATTAAGACAGTCATGACACATGACGAAAATATGCGCGTTAAAAGTACTGTCGAAGATATATCACATAGGAATCGATCGGTTCCTATGGTATCGATATCCATAAAATTTCTAAATTTTCATGTCATTCTTACTGCCTACCACGTTTAGAACTCCTATAGGTCAGAAAAATAAAATCTGTGTTTTTGTTTAATTTTTTGACACCATCCATTTTTTTCTGCATATAGGCGTGAACAATAGAAATTATTACAATAACAAACATATTTACATTCGGGAGAACACATCTTTTAAAGCCTCTTAACGTGTGACTACCTGTGACAGGTAGCTATAACAGGTATAGAGGGCAGCCTCAGTACAGATAGATAAGATAAACAAGAAGCTGTACGAATTTAACTAGGAAGCCCTGATAAAACCTAGAGTGGGCACTGCTTTAGCTGATTTCAGAATCTGTGATATTTTGCTAGTCTTTTGTGCCTCGGAATTAGTAACCTCCCTTGTTTTAGTTTTTATAAAGCTTTGTAGTCTAGTATAGACTACCACTTCTGATAATTAATTTGGATTTAAATTATTAATGTACTTACTTCAACCTACATATTATCATTTCATATATCAACTATTGGATAAACTATCAAATAAATTAACCAACTAGAAACCAGTATGTGCAATAAAAATTATTTAACGACCCAGAATAACCATTTTCTGAAATACTTCTTATAAAAAATGTCGCTATAACGATTTATTTCACTGGTTTGCAAAATTGTTTATGGAAACCTAACTGAACAGAGTTCAAATTGTATACTTTTAGCGTTCATCTGAAATGTAAAAACTCAAGGAACAAGACTTTTTCAAGACCAAACTATAACCAGAACAAGAGTTATGTTTGGTTATCTTGAAAATTTAAAAAAGGCTATTTGGAGGCATGATTCAATAACATTATTTAATTTGCTATAGAGTTTTATGATACGCTTTACGCTGTACGATTTGAAGTTGACCAGCGTCGGTATTCTCTAACTTGAGAGATGGAAACATGTTTCTATCACTATGACGACCACGACGACCGGGCAGTTTCGGGTGCCTATCACGTGTCTACTACGCTGTCACGGCACGCTGTCATATTTACGAGGCCACCCGATCCCATAGCACATGGTGCATAGAAACACGTTTCTAAGTTACAGAGTACCGGCGCAGGTGCTATTAGCGGGTGCCAAACTAACTTGATCATCTTTACCTACAGAAAGAAAAAAGTTGCGTCAAGTGTGAACCGAATTCCTACAAATTATCGGTGCTAACAAAAAATTTGGAGTTCCTCTATCTTCATCAAAAAAGGAAACAATTATTAGGGACATCTAAAAACGACGGTTGAGCGATTTTGAAATTTGCCATTGTTTCCTGATTTCGCCTCCACCACTGGCAAGAGTTCCAGAAAGGATACACTGTTAAAATTTTCTCCACGGTTGTCATACGGTGTCAAAATTTCATCAAAATTATGTTTTCAAGTTACACGTTAGGATTGTAATAATGTATGAATCAAATTATGTATTTCGCAGATATAAAATTTAAAAGCAACAATCGAATACATCTAAAAAGCACGAAATATCAGCAAGGTCATTTTTTTCTAGCGTAATATAGAGTATTTTATTAACACAACAAATGTTTGAGTTTTCAATCCTCTCACTCATCCCCTCCAAAAAGTATCAGAAACCCCTGAAACAAATTTCGAAGGGTTTCTGATAATTTATTTTTTTTCATCAATTCATTCATCACAATAATACTCTCCTATCCCTTATCGCTGTGGAGAGTAAAATGTGGCAAATCGCCTATGAACCAAGTTTGAGCTGTTTTTATATTTTTATTATTGCTGCGCCGCCACTGACACGATGTCTAAAAACCATACGCATGTACCAAAATTTCATTAAAATCAATTGAATATTTCCACGTTACACTTCAGAACGATCTAAAGCAATACTCATATGTATGTACATCGGAAAATTCTTTCACACGTCAGTCAGCCTATTATGAATACAACAAATTCTTCAGCTTTACAATGGATAGTTTGGGAGTGAGGTTTGTGAAATTGAAAAATTCGGTGTATTCGTAGTAGGCTCTTCATTGTCCTATAAAGGAACGACATAATCATAATATATGTTTCAGCTTTATCCGAATGCTGTCCTATCTTAGACAAACATTATTTTTGAAATTATATTTTGGTAGATAATTCTGTAATGTGTGCACCTCATCACTAAACTGATTGCAATGAAATTTCTAATTACCGTACCGTGGGCCGAGATCGATAAAGTCTATGGTCTTTGAAAATAGTATTAGTAGCGGTGGAACTAAATTAAATCACAATATCCCCTTCACTTATCGGTGAGGGAGTAAAAAGAAACACTACAATATAGAAGCCGTTCAAACTCTGCTTTTGGGTACTCTAGGTGTCTCTAATCACTTTTTTACTTTTTTTGAGTGGTTAAAATGAGCCGAGGTAGAATGGGGTGTCGGATACGGTGGTCTGGAAACCCCGGAATCTATTCATTGCCCTTTAAGGATTGATAGTAATATAATCTGCTTTTAAATATCGGAAAATCGATCGTTCAATAATTAGAATATCAGAAGAAGATTGCAGAATAAAAACTGTGTCGTCCTAGTTCCTACAAAGAGATGCAATAAACTACTTACGAGAGTCTTTGTGTTGGAAGTTATTTGTGGGCAGGCAGGCGATGATTTGGTTGCAAGGAGATCTTAGACTATAGCTTCATGCTATTGGAAAATAACAAAATGTTATCCTCGTTATGTGCGGGAAGTACCGAGTCAATCAATTTCACTTTTTTGTGGCTCAACTGAGTCAAATTATATAATATTCTATTACAGTGTAAGTATCTATAATATTTATGTTTATTATGTTAGCTAATGTAACGGTGACTTCACCTTTCACCACTCTTCAGGGGAGTTCGGCTAGAGTTAGAATTAAAACACATCATCCAAAATGCATAAGAAGCAAGTATGGCAGAATACTGGTACTTACACAAGTATAACAATATTTACTTTCTATTATTAAAAATTATTCCAAAAATCAGTATTGCAGAAAAAGTAATAATTATCGCTAACTCAATTTAATTTCAGGAAAATAGTTCTGGGCTATACTGAAACGCAGGGGAATCCGACAAATAGATTTATTTGAAATAGGCCTATTAATGCCCTTTACGTATACTTCTATAGATCTATAGACCTTCTTGTAGAAGGTCACAGGCTAGCTGAAATTTCTGAAATCTGCAAGGAATCAGATTGGAAGAAGAAATTTATGTGTACTCATAGAGCTCCATGCAAAAAGGCATACATTTGCTAAAATTTGTGAAATCTAGAGCCAGGCTGGTTTCCTCCAAAGACCAATACTAAATACGCCGCACTGACTATGCGAAACTTAGTGTTCAAATCTATGCCAATGTTTTTGTTGTTGTTGAAAACTGGAATCCAAAATGGAATGGAGTCCAAATACAGTGGAACCTGGTTAAGTGGGATCTGGATAAATAAGTAACCTCTATTGTTGAGAGTTGCAACGCGGTCCCGGTTCTTTTTCATTACATTACCTCTGTTAATGGGACTTTTTGAACCTAGTTAATTAAGATTTGAATTATAAGACTTTTTCGATGTTTACCTCTATGATTGAGAGACCCCGTAGCTCAATTACCTGTATAAGTGAGACAAATTAATCAAGTTGCTTGCTTTGTTTGTCAGTACTATCTCAGGTTTTGACCTAAAAACAAGGGAATAAAAGTGTTCAAAATGTCCAAACGTAAATGTAAAACGTTATCAGTATCTGAAAAATTAAAACATCCATCAGATTATGATTGTGGAAAGTCGCGTGATGAACTGTGTAGGGAGAATAACATATCAAAGTCAACTTAGTCAAACCTGTGTAGTATTATTAAAAAAGAACGAGAAAATTCGGTCTCAGTGTATTGATGGAAAAGGAAAACTCAAACGAACAAGAGCAGCAGAGTATCCTACTGAAGTTGAGAAGTGTCTGTATATTCGGTCTATACATGGATAAAGCAGGTATAATCAAGTACAAACAAACATAACCGACTACTTTAAGCGCCGGTGCACACTTGCGGCGGTTTACCGTCCAGCGCCGCAACGGCACCGGAATTGCGGTCTGAAGTACTAAGCGATAGGTTGAATGATGCACACTAGTGTCCGGCGCCGCTGCGGTGCCGTCCGATCGCGGTGCGGCCGTCGATATCTTTGGAACCGCAGCGGCACCGCAACCGCATCTCCGGGTCTACAGTACTGTTTTGTTCATGGCTTGGTGCAGACGTGCGGCAAACTACCGTTCACAAATTCAAGATGGCCTGTGAAGACAATCTGGGTCTAAGAGCTGTTTATTGTCAGTATTAAGAATTATCCAGAAATATGGGATATTGCTTCCGAAATGTACCACGACCGTGTAAAAAAGAGGAGTGCATGGATGAAAATCTGCGAAATGTTCTCGGAGGCCTGGGATCGTATCCTATCCGAAATTTTCACTAAAAGTTCATCAAATGCGGCAATGCTCATTCGAAAGTAATTCAAAGATGTATCTGGATATGCTCTTAAATCCAAAAAGGATGTAACAAGTCTATCTCTAGTAAGCCTTAACTCGATATACGGATGTACCCAATATCTTCGGTTACTTTTCAAAGCAACATGTTTGTGCACTAGGTAAATAGAAATCACACGCTTTCTTCTATGTATTTTCATTTTGACGTCTCAAGCAACACTGATTCATGCAGTGCCGTTACAAGACCGCAGGTAGTGTGCAGCCAAACTCGAGGTGCCGCAACGGCGCCGCAACGACGCCGGACGGTAAACAGCCGCAAGTGTGCACCGGCACTTAGTCATACATTTCACCGTATTGTTTTCTTTTCGACGCAATACATTATGTATGTACATTATGTACATTCATACCTACATTAAATTCATAACACCAAAAATACGCATTTTTATTAACTTTTCCACCTCTAAAAATGGAATAACGGCGCATTTTGACCTCTGTAAGCAGAGGACTCTGTAAATGAGAAAACTATAGTTTTAAACCTGTTTAATTGAGAAACTGGATTATTGGAAATCCTCAATACTTGGTACATATTTTTGGTCCCTTGAGACACCAATTAATCAGGTTCCACTGTATTACATTCATCATTCAGAAATGGTAAAAAATGACATGTATCCCCACATGATTGAAAATGATTTCAAAATTACATTTAGCAACATCTGTTGCCAAACAGAGTTTAATTTCAAAATAATATTTCTGAGCCATACTTAGGGTCAGGAGAAAGATCTATCCTTTTTAACCTATTAATCCCTTTTGCTACTCAGGGTTTTAGGGCAACAGTTACTTGTAAAAAAAGTACAATGTCGACAATGCATTCGGTCCTATTTTCTTTTCTATTAAAGCAAGGTCGCGAGTATACAACCTGGTCTGGTTGCGCCCTTCTATGTGTGCGACAGTCCCTTTTCGGTGAACGGCGGGGGACCATGCTGCCCCCGTTATTCGACAACAAAAGCCCTATTATATCGCAGGGGTCTGGGACGTCGACTACCAGTCGCAACCGCTCATCGACGAGAGTTTCCTCTCATAGACGTTTTTAAGGGCTAAAGTTTTTTAACGGTTTCCAGTCAGTACTGCTAGGCATTCTTATCTATTGGCGAGAAACTCAGTAGGAAGGGTTTCCGTTAGGGATTCATCAAGCCAAGTAGCTTGAGTTTTTTCTTAAATACTTGACTTGAAAGCTCAAGCTTTTGAAAATTTGATATTTGACTTGACTTGATTTCCGATTTGAGCTACTTGACTGATATCAAGTAAAATTAAACTACTTGATATTATTTGATATCGATCTGTAAAATGCGAATCGAAGCGTTAAAATAGGGGAATCACCGAGGTTACGACAGCAAGCAGGCACCCGATGACTTTAAAGCCAACCGACACGAAATTGTCGTTAATTGAACGAATTTGCCAGTACCTTAACGTTTTTAAGGATATTTCCATCATTTTTTCATTAATATGCTGCTCGATAGACTATAGTTAAGTTCCACATTCGATGATACCTGCGTCACGCCTGGTCACGCCGGGTAGCAGTGGCGCGCTCGATTTCTTTGAAGGTCTAGATAGGGATTCAGAGCCAATATACAATTTAAAGCTCTCATAAAATTCTATACGTTCTGTATTCATTTTTTACAAATAGGTGTACCCGATTTTATTTTGAAATGTAAAGATATATTTTAATGATAAAATATTACTTATCCGAATCAAAGCTAGATATATGCTACTAGATATTGGAAGTTATAACTAGTTGAGTAGTTGCTAATGTTTCGTTTACATAAATGTGCAGTCTTTCTCAAAAATGCAAGTATGATATTGTCAAATAGCTATGGGCTTAATTATTGGCCATCAGCACAGCGGCTTGGTAGGGGCAGGCAACCACAGGTACAGTTTCAATGGAAACATTATATTACGTTAGACGTCAGCCAAAGATTTCAAATAGTAAAGTTCTCACATTCGGTCATACTGGAAGTGGAATTGAAATAATCTACAACAGTAATGCAGCTCTCAGCTAGTCTTTATGCGGACTACCCAGGACTCACCACGAGGAGGTGGCTGCATATCGAGTCCCACCACTCCTCCCACCCTTCTTTTATGTTTAACAAAATGAATAGGAAACTGAAAAGGTGCATGAATACGAAAATGAAACAATAAATAAACTCTCTAAACTTCAGAGGAGAACTTAGAATCCAACAAATTAAATTCAGAGTAAGAAGTAAAGTCTTAAAAGTTACAATGAACAAAAAATATATTCTGCTTAAGAAACTGGAGCAACAGCAACAAAAGTGATTGACTAAATTGTCTATGAACGTCTTAAAAATAAACAACGAATAAAAAAGTAAATATATAAATTAAAATAAATTAAAAAAATAAACAACAAAAAAACAACAAAAACAAATAAAAAGTAAATAAATATACTTGTTCTGAATCTCAGTCAGTTGCGGACGTGTGCGGTGGAAATTCGTCATCACTAGCAGAACTACAGTCAAAGGACTCGTCACTGTCACTGGTTGTATCACTGCCAAGGTTAACTATGACTGGCTCTATTACGGAATCTATATGGGGATCTAATTTCCAAAACTTTTCTTCCTCTGCTTTTACGTGTGATACGCATTTCTGCCAGTTATCTGCAGTTACCGCACCGATTGCTTCTTCTAAAAGGATACGTATATCGGCCAACTTAAAAGTTGTATTCCTACGCGCTACTTCATTTTTTACTTGTGCCCATACTAACTCGATTGGGTTTAACTCGCAGTGATACGGAGGCAGTCTTAAAACTGTAAAACCCTTTTCCCTAGCCATTTCGTCTACTGCTAATTTTATATACCTTTCTTTGTGGTGACGCGCGAGTTGTGACAGCTGTGCTTTGAGCATAGTCATATCGCATTCTATATTTTTTGACACGAGCCAGTCATAGATATCCGCTTTTTTCCAATTAGAAGTCGGAAGAGCTTCTAAAGGCCGACTATGGTAGGACGCGTTATCTAATACAATAACCGAACCGGGTTCTAATTTTGTCAATATGGATTTAAACCAAGATTCAAAAACTACAGCGTCCATATCCTCATGATAATCACCAGTTTTCCGAGATTCAAAGACGTTCAATCCCCCATCCACAAACCCAGATTCGCTGCCAATATGCGTTATTATTAGCCGACGGCCTTTGCCTGAAGGGCATTTTAATCCCGTACTTAGGCCTTCAAGATGGGCTTGTCTACGACTCGCTATATTCAAATCCTGCCAACACCTAGTAACCGTGTGCCCTTCATTCAACCAAGTTTCGTCCAAGTAATAGATTTTTATTCCCCCGGCGTTACGAATACTACGTATTTTTCTTAAATATTCTCTACGCCATAATACTATATCGTCTCTTTCAATCAATGCGCTGTTCCGCTTTCTTTTCAAATATCTGATATTTATTTCGCGTAATGTTCTCAATAATACCCGACGAGATATCTTTGGCAGACTTTCATCATTTTGTAATTCCTGTTGTAGTTTTTTTATCGTTGGAAGTTCATTACGGAGATAAAATGAATGGACTTTTCGACGAATCGCATTTTTCACGTCACCATCCAAAACAATCTTTTTAACTCCTCTTTTTTGTTTAAGTGATTTTACCACAAATACTACGTCGCGCTTCTTTTCCTTCAAAATTCTGAAAATTGTTGCAACTGAGACCTTAGTCAGATCGCTGCAAAGTTTAACGATTTCCTTCACCGGCCTTTCAGGAAATCGTGTACGTACACCATCGTAAACATTCTTCACTATATTGCGTTCACCGGTTGATAAAACATGTCGTTTGGATGCTGTATTGCTAACCGATGTGCCTTGCTGCATTGTTATTAATTGTATCGTCTAATTTCCCGCGCAAACTTCAAGAATAACTTACCACACCTGCTATATCGCTACGCACCTGACTAAGACTGGCGCGTCAAATCTAAACGGGCGGCCACCGCGAAGCGGCAAGCCGGACCCTCGGCGGATCTTGCGGCATTGTCAAACCGTGCGTAATTGCTGCGAAACTGCTGTGATTTCATGGCCCCTCTCACAATGCGTCACATCGCGCAAAATAGATAAGCGACATGGTGTGAGCCTAAAACTGGTGTCGGTTTTTTGATTAACATGAAAGAAACATACATGTGCGTTGGTGCTCTAATTTACGGTTTTTTTGCTCCTCAGAAATTTTTATCACGATACCGAATGGATCAAGCGACTTGAGTTCGCACAGATATGCGACAGTACAAGTCTGCGATGAACGTTCTGAGTGCGAATATATTGAGTACACTCGCACATCTATAGCTTCCCACAGTATGCGTGTGCATGCCTGTACCGATCTCTAAGCTATGGCTAAAGGACCTGCACAAAGGGGCAACGCCGAGAGCTCGCATGCCGCCATTTCAAGCGCTGTTGCCAAGTGTACGTATGTTTCAGCAGTCGTGCTACCGTTGGTATGATTGGACGTGGATTAGGCATATTAGAAATTAAGGATTGCAATTAATGTTTGACTCCAAATAATAGAAAATTGAGAAACACTGTTGAATATTTGCTCACAGATTATGCATACAATCAAGCATACAGTAATATCTATTCGTTAGCTGAGCATCTAAGGGATCTTACGATTTTGTTATATAAGCGCGTGACAACATTGTTTGCGCCGATTTACCGCTAGCGGAGGTATCATGCAATGTGAAATTTAACTATAGATTCGTGGGCTATGGAACTTGACAACAAACCTGATCGAGATGAAAGCGATGAACAGATTATAAATAGTATTCAAGCGGCAAGGGACAGTACTGAAGATATTTTAGAATGGTGGAAAAGACATGAATGTATTTTTCCAAACCTTGCCGCAATGGCCAAAGACTTTTTAGCAACGCCAGCTTCTTCAGCTCCAGTTGAAAAGTAGTTCTCTAGAGCTGCCTTAACTCTTACCAAAACAAGAAATCGATTAGGTGATGACTCCGTTAGAAGCCTTATATGTCTCAAATAATGGATGGCAAACGAGGATATTACATTTTTTTTACTTCTGTGGTATCGGCATCGATTGCTCTGGTCATTAGTGTCGTGTTCGGTGTAGTCTTTGTTACTGTTTCCCGGTGCCACTCTAGAAACAGCACTGTTAATTAGAAGCCAACACTGAAGGCTCAGGTGGGGATTCTTCACTGAGGTTTTCTTCATGGATATTTATTTTTGATTGAAAAAACCAGAAATAAATTTCCGCCTCTAACGAGAATCGGACCCGGGACCTTCCGGTCACGAGCCCTCGACTCCACTGAGCCAACCCACCCCCATTTGAGTTTGTTGTTTTTCTATGTATTATTATCAGAATTCAGAATATTTCGTATTTTTATTTCATATCATTACATTCATTATTTAACTAAGTTTGTTGGAGTTTTCGTTTTTGGATGTTTTTTCTAAATCTTTATATATACAATCCAGGAAACAGATGGTTGGGTTTAGGTCAAGAAAAAGAGGGAGTCTCTTTTACTGTTTTGCCAACGTTTCGGCCTTTATTAGGCCATCTTCAGGGCACAAAAATTTTTTTGTTTATACTTAAACAGACAAATATACATTACAGTTATAAAAAATTGAATATATAAAATGATAATATACAATAACGAATTAAAAAGGAGGGTGATCATTGCTATTAAAAAAAACCTAATATACAATATACAATAAACGGGTAGTACTTACACCAGTGATGGACTCCTTGAGTCAAATATGGTGAAAAGGCACATGTAGTATAAAAAAAGTATGTAAGGGCAAAACGACACGTAATAAATAAATAAGACAATAAGACGGAGATTGTCTATTCACAATCGATGTGTACGCCGGACTGGCAAAAGTCATAGGTGTTTTTAAAGCAATTCTATAGGGGCACAAAAAGGTTAGCAAGAAACATAATATTTCAATATTTATAAGAATAAGAATAGACATGGAATACAGGGCGAAGTTGAGTTTATATACATTTTACTGTTATTGCGTTTTGGCAGTTAAGGAGACATATCAAAAAAGAGTTAATTTTTCAAACAAAATCAAGTAGTTAGCTTGAAAAACTTGATTTTCAAGTTGCTTGATGTGTAACTACTTGACTTGACTTGAATTCCGAAAACAAATACTTGACTTGATCTTGACTTGATATCAAGACAAGTCGTGAATCACTAGTTGCCCTATCTAAACACACAATCACCACATCTCATGTATTAATATACATGCACCAATGAACTATGCTATTCATGTTAATAAATAAAACATCCATTGATAAAAATATCAATAATCAGGTGATGAATTAAATGAACACGAAGCTAAGTCAACCTATAGGGATAGGTCTTTTTGCGGCACCGACTTAATAAGCTTGTACAGAGCAATTGGAGGGATCAGTGCAAGAAGCTGCTAAGCCACACGTAAACTCAGCAAGCTTTTGACGCTTAGATACTACTTGCCGAAACAATAATCGCCTGTAAAATCTACATAAACGTTTTAGAATAGAAAATCGTGGGGATGTCCGCAAAGAGGAAGAGGTTGCGGAGCAGAAAAATTGAAGGATGGTAACCCGTCTCGTCGGTGGCTTCTGGCTGTGTGTGTGCTTTTTTCCATCCTTGACTCCTCAGGTTACACCCGAAACGAAATGTTATGTTATGTGACCTCATCTAAATGTGGGCATATGACATCCATTTGGGCCTGATGAACCCAATTAGCAGAAATGCGTATCGCTCGGGTTACCATCCTTCAATGTTTCTGCTCCTCAACCTCTTCTTTGCGGATATCCCCAAAATTTTATATCTCTTTACATTTTGTGATCCGCACGACTACCAACCTATAAAAGTTTTTACGTAGTAAGACGCTTTTTCTCACCAATCTGATACCTAAAGACGATTCGTTTCAGAGAAAATTAGAATATTTATTTATCTTACAAATAGACTACAAAAACATTCGAAAATATAACTTTTTATTGCATTAAGCATTGAAATGTTGCCTGTTATTGGCCAAACAATGATATAGACAATTTTCAAATTCCTGACGGATAGTTGGGATGACTTTCATAAACGTCAACGGATTATCGAAAGCTGCCATGATATCCCACATGTTTTTGCTTTTACTACATATTCGAAGGGTCAAATTTCAATTATTTCTATGCCGCAACTAAATTAATATTTATAAACATTTAATGTTTTTGGCGTAGTAGTAACAGTAACCTACCATAAAAAATATCAATATAGATATCAACCCTTTTCAAGTTATAGACGAGCCCAAAAATACCCGTCTTTTTCATTATTTCCCGTCTTTTTTATTATAACAGTGCAAATAATTATATTTTTGCCACCCGCTGAATAAGGATTAAAGAGAATAACGAACATGCTGTTAACGAAACTATAAATACACTAAATACAGGTAATTTACACCCAAAATAAGGCAGTCATACAACTTAATTTAGCTCTAAAAACCTCATGGTCTTATTAGCCATAGGGTGTTTTAATATTAATATTAGTGTTATGAGACAACACTTCGATAAATTGTAGAACCCTATCACAATTAAAATGTGGCTAAAATTAAAAAAAATATTTGTTTAAATTAACCATAATTTAAGGTGTTGCGACTATTTGGCATCTGAGAACATTATGAAGTATTATTTAGTTTTCCAGAATTCTGAGAATTGGTAAAGTAATTTTTAGCAAGTTATGTTTGAAATTCATCAGCTTGGCAGCGTTGCTTTCTGTATGGCGCCATCTGTCCGTCAAAGCCTAACTGCGACAATATGGAATCACCTATCAAGCAAACCGCTATTTAAATGTGATGCTACCTGTGGCTATGTCTGGCGTCCACCCAATAGATGTCACCGTACACATATAGACAGCTATTTTCAGCTTTGTTCAGCAGGTCTATGATCCTTTTACCATTTCTTGAGAAACAGTGATTTCAGACTAAATTTACAAAAGTGTTACGAAATACAGATGAGTTTTTTGGTATCATCTGTTCCGCCCTCTATCCCTGATCATGTGGACTGCAGATGGTAGTTTTAAGACCATGTTCATGACCATATCATAACATGGCTATTCTTCCCGCAGCAACGAAGAAGAATCATACATTGTTTCATGTTCACGTTTTTGTGGCAGCCGCAATACGAAGACTAGGGAGGATATGGGTTGTACTAAAAATTTTATAAGTGCTAAAGTCATACTGATAGTAGTTTTTTTTAAGTTTTTTGTTGGAGGCGATTTTATTTGACTACTGCAGAATAGATGGCGCTGCCTGTTTCGAAAACAAAATTATCAATGAAATCTGGATGACTGGATGACACTCCTCCCTCCCCTCCCCCTGTCTTCCAGATGCACCTTATCATCTAATAGTTTGTAAACAAATTACAGTCAATACAGTGGTATTATCTCCATAAACGCTCAGGCTTTTCAACTCTTGATTCTCTAACTTCTGTAAGAAACATTTAAGTATTTTAAGTGCTGAGAAAATGTGCCACCTATTCCAGCAATTTATTTCAACGAGCAGAATGAATTCGTTGTTGATCTTGTCCTGTTTGGTGGGATTAGGTCTTTCCCTTTACACCTACGTTGTGGAACTCCAATTAGAAAACGACGCTAGGTACAAACCAATGTGCGACATCAGCCCCCACATGAGCTGCACCAAAGCTTTCATGTCCGAGTAAGTATCTTTTCAAATTTAAATTTATAGTTTTCCCGTAATTATATTTAATACTTCATTTTTTATGATGAAGTTACAACGTATTTGCACAGCGTAGTAAACAACCAGCACAATAACTCAGGTTCAGTCGTTCAGTGCTGCCGCTGCCGTTCGCTGGTGCGTACTGATACTACTGAATTTGAAATTTGACACAGAAAACGTACTGAATCCATAGACAGCGCACTGAAAATCAAACCGCGGGAAATCCGAAAAAAAACTTTTAATTTATTGCCTTAAAAACAAATTTTAACTTAAACTTTGTCAAAAGAAAACATAATGCATATACAGGGTGTCCCCACGATGCGGCCTAAGACAAGCAATATATCGAGACTGGGTAGTAGTAGAGAACTTCGATTTTGGGGGTGTAAAAATTGGAGCAAATATTGTATCCATGCTTCTTTTTGTGTTACCCAATAATAAGGTATGTGTTTTTGGTCACGTGACTTCCGATTCAAAATTATTAATGGTTCACCCTGTATATTTGTGCATTTTTGTGTTCCTTCCGATGAAACAATTCCAACAAACTAGCACACTTGTGGTCTAAAGTGATTAATTCAAGAGTTACAGGTACTTAAATGATTGTACCGCTACCATTATGAAACACTAGCAAAATAATTTTGACTAAAGGGGTACATGTTATTTATATGTAATGAATGGAAGTCCTATAAGTACCTGTAGCTCTTGAATGAATCATTTTAGACCTCAAGTGTGCTAGTTTGTTGGAATAGGGTACTTGCAGAGGTCGTGAAATCGCTTCGGGAGTATACATAGCGTAAAGAAAACCATATCAAGAAGCAGTAGGAAACAAAAAACATGATTTTACTGAAGGCCAAAAAAAGAGATTTGCAAAATAAAATAGGGATATATTCAAATTTTTCCACGTGACTTAAAACAAGGGCTGACGTCACAGATATCTTATCGATATCGACAATCAAGACTGCTACAGCGCAGGTCAGTGAGATTCAACTGCGCATTCGACTAGAGATGATCTGAATTCTTTAACAATGCGACTCAATTTATTGATACTTAAACATATTTGAAACAGGCAATTAACCCACTAGCATTTTCGTTGCAATACATTTTTATATCTGATAGGTATCACAGTTCATCCTGTTTGTGACCGAGATTCGCAATTAATCGAAGCCATTATTTTATTTCGGCGCATCCCATTATGAATGAATCCAAAGATAGAATCTAATTCAAGCCCATCCCTACAAAGTGAATTAGTAATCTAGCCTAACTTTTATTCTTTTGACTTTTGTACTTTTATGTGTGACTGTGTTTTGTGGTTATAATAATCAATGTCAAAATGTTAGGTTAGCACTGGCTATCGATATCGAATATCAATACTTTACATCCCATCACAATACGATATCACTGACGTCAGAGGTTGTTTGCGCGGCATTTTCCGGCATTTGAAATAATTTTTGGAATATCTCTCACAACAGATTCCAAAAAACCAAACAAGTGATTTTGTCATGTTTACTAGGCTCTAAGGAACGCGTAAATGACATAATATTTTTTTCTGCAAGTACCCTATTGTTTTATCTGGAGGAACATAGAAATGCACTAATATACAGGGTGTTCCATTAAACATTTTGAATCGGACGTCACGTGACGTTACAATATATTGTTTGTCTTAATCGTCGTGGGACGCCATGTATCTAAACCATAAAGGTAACAAAAAAATACGTGTTATTAAAAAACATTTTCAAATAAACAAAACATCACAGATACAAATAAAAAAATCAATTCTCAAAGGCCTCATATAGAGTTATTATCAAAAAAACATCTGACAACTAAAAAAAAAACAGATACGAATTTACGAATCTTTTTTTTCTTTTTTTTATTCATTTTTTTAAAGTTCATTTCTTGGAGGTGACAAGATCACAATCGGGCTCCCATTCATAGCAGTCATTGTTCATTAGAAGGTGTTTTGTAAATAATAAATTCTGTACTGTTGTGATGCTCAAACTATTTCTATACCTGTTTTTAATTAAAGTTAGCTGGGAAAATACCCTTTCTCTTGTAAAGAACAGAGTTGGGATCATTCGCGAACTTTCGGAACAACAGCGCCGACAGCGAAAATTCACGAATACCATCGAGCAGCTCGGCAACGTCGATAAAGAGATCACATCTGTACCAAACTATCATACCAAAGAGTCAATCATAATTATTAAGGTTGCCAAAATAGTCGTAAGGTGATGCCACAGTGACGCTGTCTAACTAAAAGTTAAATAATTAGACAGCACAATAACTATTACCTATGTCAATATATCCTAGAGTAGAGTGGATCGTTCGATATCCATATAAAAATGTACTGAAAAAAGGCAAATTATGAAAAAAATGTACTGACGTATTGAATTACTTGAAAACGTACTGAATTCAGTACAATTGTACCGAAACGGCAGCACTGCTCAGGTTGGCGCGTTGGCGGTATTAATTACATGCGCATCCCCCCCCTTTGGATGATTTTTTGTAGGGATGATAAAAATAGGTACTTCGATACTTCAGCAATATCGAGTATTTTTGTCATCGATACTTTTTGAGGCATTCCAAGCTGGTATCGATACTTTTGTATCGGTATCGAAAATAATTATATAATTATTGAGGGGTGTAATCAGTTGCACAAAATGCTCTGCACGAACCAAACGCGGCTATTTGGCTAAAAATATCGAGTTTGTACCGGTATCGATATTTTCATTTTCGCATCTCGGAGATATTATGCTGGTTGTTTACTATGCTGTGGAATTTGTTGACTTGTAAGTTGGTAAGTTGCATTATCTGTATATTATCTCACCGTACATTATTATTAATGTACGGTGATTATCTGTATGGTTTTGAACTGCGATCCTATAGTACGGGTGCTAGTCCATGGTTTGGTAAGGTTTCCGTATGGTGCGTGTAATTTCATTTTTTTTTTCAAAAAGTTGAAAACAATACTCCATTTATCAGTGTATTACACATTTATTAGACTGCATTTGCAAAATTCAGAAGTTTGGCAGAATGTACAGTTAAGTGCAGCGTGGAAATTCTCAAGTGCTGCAAAGCAGAACCTTACGCAAAATCACGAACGAACTGTGATTCACTTAGCACCTCTTTTCACCACAAAATATTTCACAGCACCATTTTTTTTAAGTGATCGCTATTTTTGAAATGTTCAAACGGTGAAAAAACAGCTGACTGGTGGTTATTAAATTTGGAATTAAGTTTGAGCCACCATAATCTCTCATTCCTTTCTACGAGTATAAAGTAATCAAAGACTCTGATGCTGGATAGGTTAATTATACGTAGAAAACAGTCAAACAGCTCCACAAAAATTGCACGACCGGTTGCGGTTGGACTCGGTAGGGTGATCAATAATAAATTAATTGACCGATCCGATGATCCAAGCGTATTTCTGCAGGATACGACTTAATACCATTGTTGGCCCTTCGACAAAACTCTCCTCTCTGAAATTTCCGGAACGAAGGGTAGTTTATTGCGTTCTCATCTAGTTCCAGTTTTACCGGCAGTCCTGGTTTTTCCCAATCTTCCTTCGTAGGAAATTTACCTGAACGTAGGTTAAAAAATAAAAATCATGTAGAAGAAAGAATTAGGGTGATCAAGATCATGCAAACCATTTTGGAGTGAACTTTTTTTAATGTAATTTCTATAACTTATCCTGTAGTCGTTTCTTTGACCCACCATGTTTCACTGGGCCTCTAATAAAACCGTTTAAATAATAATATGCTTTCTAGAATGGCGTAGCGAGAATTTTATTTAGGGGGGGGGGGGGGAGTCAGGGGTATTAATCACATCAAGGGCGTAGCGAAATGGAGGTTTGGGTGATCTGAACCCTTCACGAAGAATTTTCTCTTGAATTTCCGTAATAGTTGATATTGAAAGCGGCTCAAAGTAGACGTTATTTTTATTTGAAAGACCTTTGTCTCTAATATCAGCAGTTCTCACTGTGTGTGTATATTTTCATCTTCATGCTATCAAAACAGCCCTAGAACCTTTCTTAGTGATACGTAAATTAGCTAAGTAAACGTACGGAAATTTCACCTCACTAATGACTGAGAGGTACTATCATCTGAGGCGGCAGGGGTGCACCATATACGTAATTTATGGCGTAATTCCCATCTTATTTTGCAGATATGGAAAAGGATTCGGCATCTTTGGAAAGTCTTCCCCACTTTACAAACCTAACAGCCTCTTCGGAATCATGTATTACAGTATGGTTGCAACACTTGGTAAGTTAAAAAATCTCGTACCAGAAGCACAATACTAGATTTTGGATCCTGCGTACAACCATTGAGTAACGTATACGTTAATCAATGGTACAACGTAGTTTTTATACGTCCGTACCCATAGGCGCAGACTAATTTAAAAAAACTATTAGTTATATCATGCTTCGTAAAATCACAGAGTTATGTTGGTATTTTTTATAATCATTGTTTGCCGATGGTTACTTTGTAAAATACATTCAGTAATGAGTTAAACAAATGATTATGACGGTAGTAAGCAGGTTAACTAGGCTTAATTCTAGACTCGAAGCTGAATTGGAATTGGAGACAATATGTAGAACATAAAATCAATAAGGCACGTAATGCGTTAGGGGCATGTGAAAGGGTTGTAGGAGTGAATTGGAGCCTGACCCCCAAGGTGATGTTCTGGCTGTATCCTACAAGGCTGTCCTTATTGTATGGATCACTAGTGTGGCAGCCATGTGTAAGGATGGAAACGATCAAAGCAAAGGTTGTAAAATTCAACGATTGGCTTATGTAAGCATTACAAGTGCAGTACACATGACTCCGTTGAGCGCGTTAGGAGCACTGCTGAATCTCCCTCCTCCACACGACTTGGTAGTTCAAGGGCAGGCAAGGGCGTCTGCGTTCCGATTGTGGAGTCAAGGCAGTTGGTATTTACTGAATCCAGGCAGGGGACATTCTGCCATCCTCTCAGAACTGCAAAGGTATGACCCTACCCTACATAGGAAGAGTGATATCATTTCTCTTATACATATTGCTCGACTGCAAATTCAGGTGG
Source organism: Callosobruchus maculatus (assembly GCA_951848785.1). Taxonomy (NCBI): domain Eukaryota; kingdom Metazoa; phylum Arthropoda; class Insecta; order Coleoptera; family Chrysomelidae; genus Callosobruchus; species Callosobruchus maculatus. The sequence goes on from CATOUR010000100.1 coordinate 13,568,639, forward strand.
AGTATTCTACATGGGAAGAATAAGGGCCAAGCGGCAGGCGGTCTTTTGAGGAAGGAGGGCCAGTCTGGTACACAGACTGCTCACTTACCGACGAAGGCTCCGGCGCTGGGGTCTGTGGGCCAAAAACAAAGCCCTCCCTCTCTTGGGGAATACACCATGGTATTCCAAGCAGAAATATATGCGATTTTAGCTTGCGTCTTTCGTATTCACGGAATTTAGGGGCCACCATCTGCTCTGACGGCCAGGTAGCATTAAAAGCATTGAGTGCTTGTAGGTTTACATCATCAAGGCTCGACGCTCGTTCCGCGGCTCGCGAGGTCATGGATGACATTTCGGCAAGACATCAGGTGTCACTTTTGCGGGTGCTCAGTCATGCTGGAGTTTGCGGTAATTAAATGGCAGAAACTCTCGCAAGGCGAGGGTCGAGGAATAATTTCCTGGGTCCTGAGCCGGCTGTGGGGCTGGCCGCAGGTACCACTAGAACGAAAACAGAAGTGTGGTTGCAAAATGAGATGGAGAGGAATCTCGACATCTCCATCAGGCTGAAGAACTTATTTTAGGGCCCCTGGCCAAGGTGATGCAGTTCTGTCTCTCACTGGACAGAAGCCGGGTGAGGTTATTTGTCGACCTGCTATCTGGCTATAACCAGGCTATAACACCGTCAAACGTCACTTGTATGTGATGTGGGTGGCAAGTGGCATGACGTGTACACGCTGTGGCGAGGATGAAGAGCCCTCGGCACACATTTTATGTCGCTGTGAAACCCTTGGGTATCACAGGCAGACTATACTAGGTTCAAGGGTTCTTGAACTTGCGTGTATAAGATGGGTAGGACCCAAGGCCATCCTCACCTTTGCGATGAGGGCTGGACTTGGGAACTAGGGTAAGGGGAGTTGCATAACGGCACGTTTGTAGGCCTAAGCACTGCTAGTTCAGGTCACCAGAAAGCATCTCTCCCTTTTTTTTGTTCATTCATTCTCTTCTCTCGCCCTTTTGAATGTTGTCCATTTTTCAAATTAAGTGTTTACAAATGCTAGAAAAAGGACTTCCGAGAGGACTTCCTTGAGATCATTTCTGGCTTAATTTCTGGGATATCCCTGTCATCGAAAATAATCCACGTCATCTACACGTAATGACCACTGACTATATCGGTGCGCTAATCCTCTTTATCTCTCCCGAAGATGGGTATATACAGGGTGTCCCTGAATTTTCTTGACACGTGATATTCTCGTAACTGAAAAAAGTTCAAACGAAACCTGAGTGGAATTTTTGAAAGTCTATCATACCATGCTTTCAAAACATTTTTTTGTACTTGAACCCTTAAAACTCACCCCCAACTTTTGCCTTTCACATAGTATCAAATAGTTTTTCCTACACAAATTAACTCCTGGTGCTGGAGAAAAACTAAATACAGATTCGGAATCAGCAAGAAAAAACTAGATTGGGAAAAATCCGGTTTTGTCAATATCGCTTCTGGTTCTACAGTGAGAGCGCCGTTTGAATTTATATATAAAGTAATAACCATAAGGTAATTTTTATTTATTTAATAAAATGAGGATTAGCTTGACGCGTAATATTTTCGTAATAAAAAGGGATAAAAAAGACATTTGTTTTAGAAAGCATGCTTATTGGTTTATTAAAAGCCCACTTAGTTTTATTTTTATCCGTTTTTTGCGTTAAGGAAATTCTTATTTTATTTATGCTATGCTCATTATTTTACGAAAAAATAAGTTTCAGTATAAAATAAAAGGTACTACAAGATTTTAAATAAAATAAGGAGTTAATTTGTGTATGAAAAACTATTTGATGCTGCTTGAAAAACAAAAGTTGAGTGAGTGAGTGAGTGAGGTGAGTTTTAAGGGTTGACGTACAAAAAAAAATGATTTAAAAGCATGGTGTGACAGACCGTGTAGTGCTTACAAAAACTCCACTCAGTTTCCGTTTGAACTTTTTTTTTGATATGAGAATATCACGTGTCAAAGTGTTAAGTCCCGTGCAATCGTGGACGAAAGATCGGCGCTACGCAAATCAGACGAAGGTTCCATGCGGAATAATATCTACTCTACTCGTGCGAATTTTGAACTACTATTGCAATTAGATTTTAACCATATGACAGAATCTACCATTCTACATTCATACAGAAGACTGTTGGTATTGGTATTAGAGCTATGGCAAGACAACCAATCACGTTATAGAGGTATCTAATTCTTTGCATGCATCCTCAAGTAGTGAATTACATATTGTCCTAAATTGAGGCATCACTTTTATGTGAGCAAATTTTTAATTATATGTGGAGATATTTATTATATATTTAGGTAAAACTTGGTACTATTTTTGTTTCAGCTCTTTCCAATTCAAAATTCATCACAACGGTGTCTATGGTGCTGATAATTATGTCCAACATCATTTCACTATGGTTCGCTTACGTTCTGTACTTCATTCTCTACGACTTCTGCATAGTATGCGTTTCTACGTACGTAGTAAATGTTTTCAACTTCCTAGTCATACAGATGAAGATGAAATGCATCAATCTTGAACATGAACGGCGAGAACAACACCGAAGGGTTAAAAAGGACTAAACCGCTGAACGCACTTTTTTGGGACAAATGACCCTGGTCAGAGGAACTTTATTTTTGTATAAATTGGCACATTTTTAAATGAGAAGATCTAGCATCATCTGTAGGCAAAGGATTATCGATCATAATTTTATAATTTCCTTCTTCATTATAACGTAACCACATAACAAAAGTATATACAGTGTACATACATTGGATATCGAATCAATGGATATGTATATCCACAAATGGAGCAAGAATGTCCAATGGATGTCAAATAGACATCAAAAAAATATACATTGCATGTACGTTTGTCGCGAACTTTCACATCCATGGCATATCCATAGAATGTACATATGTACGTGTAATGTACATGGGTAGTATATGTAAGATAGTCTAGATATATATATATATATATATATTGTCCTTAACCCTATCTACCATATTATATGGTGTAAGGGGTACAGTCAGTTCGCACCATACACTAAACTCTGCCACTGTTTTCTGTCCATAGCCAGTTTCCTTGCATTTCTAACCGTTTGCCCTCTGCGCACTATAACTTCTTCCACCACTTGGTTCCATGATGTAGCTGGACGCCCTCTTCCTCTCCTAGGTAAAGTTTTGCTGTCCCAAACTTTTCTGACTTGCCTGTCACTATCCATTCTACACAAGTGGCCAAACCATTTTAATTGGTTTCTCTCAAGCACCTCCGTAACTGATTCTATGCCAAGTTCCTTCCTAATGTCCTCATTTCTTATTCTATCTGCTCTTGTCACACCTTTAATCCTCCGAAGAAATTTCATTTCCATCGCCTGTAATTGTTGCTTCATTCTTTTCGATAGTACCCAAGATTCAGAGCCCCACAATAATACCGGCAGCACCAACGCTTTGTACACTTTTAACTTAGTTTTGATTGAAAGCTCCCTCTTACTAAAGCATGATCTATTTAGTGCCCAGTATAGCTTACCAGCACCGCTGATCCTTTCACTCAAATTTTGGTCCTCTTTTCCCGTAGAATCGATCACCGTCCCCAGATATTTGAATGTATCGACGTTCTCTAGCTTCTTTCCATCAATGCTGATATTTGTAGCTGCCTGGTATCTTGCTACTGTCATTATTTTACTTTTATCTACATTGACTTTCATGTTAAACTGTTCAAGTATATTATTCCAAGTATTCAGATTTCTCTGTAAGTCTGCTTCGGTGTTGGCAAATATAGCTAGGTCATCAGCAAACGCACATTCAGATACCTCTACGGGCTGTAAACTTCGATAACCAACCTGTAATCTTCTGGTGTTCTGTCGGGTCTCTTTCATTACTTCGTCCAGGACTATGATAAATAAAATCGGGCTGAGAACGCTGCCTTGACGTAAACCCTGCTCTGTGGTAAATTCTTCCGTTTCAATTCCATTTACCCTCACATAGTTTCTGTTGACCTGGTACAAACCTTGGATAGCCCGGATAAGTTTCCCGCCCACTTTCCTTCTTGTTAGTATTTCCCATACTTTGTTTCTCTCTACCCTGTCGAAAGCCTTTTCGAGGTCTAAATATGCTATATATGCCTCCCTGTTTAAGATAGTCTAGATATGAACATGTATATTCATAATGTATACCAACTTACATACCAAAAGTATATACAGTGTACATACACTGAATATGTATATCCACAAATGGAGCATGAATGTCTAATGGATGTAAAATAGACATAAACAAATTTACATTTCATATACGTTTGTCGCGAATTTACACATCCATGGTATATCCATTAAATGTACATTCATGTACTTTTAATGCACATGCATAGTGTATGAAAGTTCAATGTAGAGGCAGAAAGATAAACAGACTTTATACTTTCATTATGTATTGTTATTAATTCAATTTCTAGTTACAATAATAATACTTGGCAAAATCGATTACTATGATTGTCATCTCTCTTCTGTTGAATGGCATGTCTAAAGTCACAAAGAAACCAAGGTTATAAAATTTTGTAGGTGGTTTGTTCCGCTTACGACTTACCGTCAAACGCTGGATGCGAGTATTATCAGTAGCATTGTCAGTAGCCAGAAGATAAATAACATTGCACAATATTACACTCGATCAGGTAATCAGGCACAACCAGCACCAGCACACACACGCTGACTACGACGAATGGCTAGAAATCAGCAATGGCGGCACTAGCTGTCCTTCGCGCAGGCGTAAACTACTAGATGTATATATGATACATAGACCAACATCTTATGTATATTCACATATGTATATACCCACGTGATTATATATACTAGTGTATATCATTTTTCGTATGTACATTTAACGTCCTATGAATATTCCAAATATACATGTTCAAACTGGAATATCTAATGTACAGTCTATGGATGTACATACCCATATAGTGTTATGTGGGATAAATGCCTAAAAGAAGGTTTTATAGCACAGCATACCAAACCATCAGCAAGAATATCTCTGAGGGTTTCCTATATAAAAAATGCTTCTTACAAAATCTGACCTTGACGGTGCCATTATTAATTATACATCTGGGGCGGATTCAAAATGATTGTGGTGCCGAAAACAGTTCAGTAATGTAAATTTTCAAGCTATAATTAATTGGTTTCTATGCTGTTATTCAAATAATATAAAAAAAATATATACTGATGTTTTGCAAAAAAATAATACAGAACCTCTTTTAATTGTTATTGAGAAACTTTATTCATAAAAATATAGGGAAGAATATCAGTGTGTGCAATGTTTAGCAGCATATACATACACTTCAGCGCGTATACAAAATCTTACAGTATACGCCTATGCCCTTTTTATCTCAGCAAATACGAGCGTCGACTTTGCGTCAAGCGAGTCTGCTTACGAATGATTGATATATTCTAATCCAAAATGGCGGGATGCGCGTACGATTCCCGCTAACCTGAGATATTCTGCTGATTATTTGGTATGCTGTGATTATAGTCTAAAAGTCCGTCTCTCTATATTAACACCTTCTCCGTCAGTTTTACCTACTATTAAAACTTTTATAAAAGGATCAATAACTCCCAAAGCGGCGGTTGAATATTCCTTAAAATATTCGTTTTCGAACAACGATGGATGCTTCACAAAAGGTATAAAGATCAGAGTAGTTAAAAGTTTAATTTTTGTTTTAAAAGTACTTAATTTTTAATTTTCCCGACAGAGGAGGGGTAAGTCAATAGAATCGGCCCGTTTTCGCAAATTTTACCAAAACCAACGTGCGAGGTATCATGTCCAAGGCAAAATCACCTCCTGACTCATTTTCTGAAAAGAAAATGCTGTCATATTATTATTTTCCTAGTAGTCCCCCCCACCATTAAATCATAGATGTGCACCAAAAGTAGAGCAAAAGATGGAGAACAAAAACCTGTTTATGACTATAAAGTATGTAATATAATATAGTAAAGTAAATTATTTGGATCATTTTTGTGACAGTTATGACATTTTAAAGTTCGAAATTTGCTACTTTTTATGAATTTTTATTCCGCCATTTTGAAACTTTTGCAGCATTCGCGTTAGCGTTTCCGACGTAAAAAATATGCTCTTTATTGTGGTATCATTAGAATTTCACATTATGACATTATTTTTTGAGTTACCCCCACCCCTTTTTTTATCATCCCAGCGGGACCAAAAACTAGATTTTTGTTTCTGATGATAACCCTTTTATAGTGACCAAGTTTGAATAAGATCGGAAAATGTCCGTTGGTGTGTCTGTACGTCCGCGCTTTCGTTCTCCCACGATTACTCAAAAACGCCTCAAAGCCCTCAAACGATTGCTCCCAAATTCGGTCAACTTGAATTAATAAAAGTCTTTTTTGCGTTGAGAAGGTTTTGGTGCCGATCGGACAATGTGGGCGTGGAAAAGGGTGGAGGGTGCACAAAAAAATATAATAAAGCATATAAATTTGATAGCACCAGTTAAATGAGAATGTGTCTTTGTCTAAAACGATATATCACATGTTAATTTTTTCTGAAATGGAGGCTAAAAAAAAATATATGAATTGAAATACACAAATGTCATTCACTGCTATATTTGTGCACTGAATCGTTTGATAAATAACTTAAAGATGTCTACCTCAAAATAATATTACTATTCGATTGGCCTCTTAAGGGTTAAAGGGAGTGGGGGTTGCAGTAAGACAAGGACAGGGGATGAACAACAACCACTTGAGTCGGGGAAGTTCCTAGAACGTGATCTACCTCGTTCAACGGCCAAATTTTTATACTAAATTTTATTTTTATTAGGATTTTGCTGTTTATATTAGATTTGATCTAAATTTCCAAGGGACCAACTATTACCAGATTACCAGAAAGACGACGGTCCGACACAAAAAACCGACGGACAGGCATGGCTGTTTGAGATACCTACAGTGTTTGCAAATGAAACTTCTTGCTGTGAGAATCTCCATATTTTTAACCAGTGGCTTCTCCGATCAAATGCTTTCTAGTAGTAGTGTTCCAAGCAAACCCCTTTGATGGCACTTTGAGTTTCATGGTGGTGTTCTGCCAGAGATGATTTTTTTCTGGAAATAGAAAAAGTTCAGTGCACTCATACAAAAAAACTCAAATAAATTCTAGGACGAAGAATATGTTGTGCTTTCATTCAAATACATATAAACCATATCTGTCTATGGGTAAAGCTATTATAAAGCTGAAATCAGGAATGTTACATTTTTAATTATATACGGTTATTTTAGTAAATATTTTAATTCACAACTGAGAAAGGCTTGGGAGTAAGAATAGATACCGAAATTGTAAATCAGGCATCTTATGATATTCTTGACAGCAAAACAATGATTATATCTTCTATAAGAATATTATTAACTGAAGCATTTCATAATGTTGGTGCAAACAGCAAGATTTCGTTCCTCTTGGAAGAAACATTTGGTTATTTTGTAGCTTTTCTTCTTCTTCTTCTTCTTTTGCATTTTCCAAATTCATGTTGGAAAGTGCCTATTATTATCGCAGGATATAAAAAATATGCATCTGTACTTTTGAACGGCCATTGTTTATTTTATTTCCACAACTACAAACATAAATATTGCATATCATATACTTGGTAATTACATGTGAACAGGAAAAATCATATATTATTAGCAAATAGCTATAGGCCTGTGTTCCTTGGCGATGTGCGTGTGACCTGAGAAGCAAGTGGTGCAGAAACGGAAACTACACATCTATCGTTCGTTCAACGTATATTTGTATATATTTTTGAGTCAAGACCGTCATATTCTCAATGGACACTCCGCAATTTTCAAGCGGTTCGTATTCTTGGTCAAAGCAAAAGAGAACAAAATATGATATCCTTACTAAGACTTTATAAAATACTTGCTCGAAGAGCATTGACATTTTAGTTGTGGTCAGAGAATACTTCTTTAGAACGAGTCTTCAACTCAAAAATACATTTTTCTTGATTCAAATTACACACAATTTCTCGTCAAGTAAATTTTCTCAGAGAGAGGGTAGATATTCTTGGCGTATGTGTATCTTTACAAGATTATCAGAATTATTGAACTTTCTTCTGTCCTACGGGTGTTGGGGAATCATCTTGAAGTTATTTTGGGTAGAGTGGTCAGCTTCAGTCATTAACTGTCTACCCCTTGGAATCGAAAAAAAGTGAGGGACATGTGACCCTTGACTCTCTCGTCTCTGTGAATTCAAAATTGCAGTTTGTGACATGCATTCGTCAGTGAATCATTTCAACGCACAATTTGGGGACTTGCCGTACCGCCGTTCAATCTTTCGCTTCATTTTGAACCTACACCTAGTCGTCTGTCAGGGGTCAAGAATTCATCTTATACCAAACAAACCCTTCTAGGTGAATGACGTCGCAACCATTTTTTAAGCAAACCCTGCATACACGTTATAAAATATAGAACAAAAATTTCATACTTTCGCTACCTATTGACACCAGAAGTGATAAGATGCTTAGATCGGGTAATTTTTTTAGACCTTGGTTTTTGAGGTTACGAGTTTTGACAGTTGACGTACAGTTGGTGGCGTCTGTCAAAGTCAAAAATGCTCAGTATGTTTTGCCATTTCAACATGAACAGACTGACACCCGACCAACGCTTGCAAATCATTTAATTTTATTATCAAAATTCAGTGAAAAATGTGTTTCGCAAATTGCGTCCATATTATGGTGGTCACAATCGGCTCACGGATAAAAGCAATTCAAGGCACTGTGAGCAAATTTCAAACCAATTTCACTCTATTGGACATCAATCCACCAACCCGTGTCTGCAGAGTGCGCACCGAAGCGAATATTGCTGCTGTATCTGCCAGTGTTGATGAGGATCGAGAAATGTCCATCTGTCGCCGATCACAGGTATTGGGTTTGTGTTATTCGATCACCTGGAAAATTTTGCGCAAGGATCTTGGTCAGAAGAACTGAAGCCGGGCGACCTACCATCGCGTCGTGTTTTCGGTGAATGGACCTTAGAAAAGCTCGAAGAAGATCTGTTTTTCTATCGAAAAACTATTTTCAGCGACGAAGCCCATTTTTGACTGATTGGCTAGGTAAACAAGCAAAATTGCCGAATTCGTTTCGACGAGCAGCCGGAGGCAATTCAATAGTTCCATTGCATCATGAAAAAGTCACTGTTTGTTATGGTTTATGTGCTGGCGGCATCTTTGGACCGTATTTTTTCAAAAACGACAAAGGCTATAACGTTGCCGTCAATGGAGAAAGATACCGTTCAATGTTGGTGCAATTTTTTCTACCCAAGAAGAAGAAGAAGAAGAAGAAGAATTGGGCTTGGACGATATGTGGTTCCAACAGGACGGTACCACAAGCCATACCGCACGCGAAACCATGGACTCATTGAGACGCCAGTTCGGTGAACTATTAATCTCACGTTTTGGCCCCGTCAATTGGCCTGCAAGATCGTGCGATTTAACCCCATTAGAGTTTTTTGTGGGGTTACGTCAAATCTCTCGTCTATAGAGACAAGCCAAACACGATTGCTGCCTTGGAAGGAAACATAGAACGCGGTATTGGCGAAATACCGGCAGCAATGTTGGAAAAAGTGTGCCAAAATTGGACCTCGAGGATGAACCATTTAAAGCGTAGCTGCGGTCAACATTTGCATGAAATAATCTTTAAAAAACAAATGGCAGGCATTGATTTATCGATCCAAGACTTCATTCACTTTTGCAAAATATATGTATTTTTTTCAATTTTCAAAATCCAAGCTCTAAAAAAATCACCCATTACATGACTGTAACTTCTTTGGTGATTGATTTCTAGAATAGCAATGTGAATCGTCTAGGATATTGTTAGCAAAGGAAACTATCATCCGTGAGACTGTGGTAATTATTAAAGAAACGCCTACGTTGCGCAAACAAAAGATATTTACTCCCCCCCCCTCCATTTGGAAGAACGCCTTCACGCTCCCTTGACAAACGCAATTCCGGTTTAAATCAAATTTAGTACCCATGGAAATTCATATGGTTTTCAAAGCACTTTGAACCTAGTAGAGGTACAGGTGAAGGTGCTCCGAGCACCATAGCATGAATTTTTCGAAAGTTGGGAAGGGCGACTAGTGCGGCTAAATACCTCCTTGAGTCCTTCTAGTGAATCCATGACAATTGAGCCATCGGCGGAACACTGACTAACAAATCTCACCCAGCGCAGTGACGCTGCGGTTCACGAAAATATGTAACCCTTTTAACCATGTCTGATATATATACCTACACAAAAATTGATTTGTTTTACTTTGTGTATATGTGTGTATACAATCATCTCGGATGTATTCTATGTTAATTTATGAATATATAGCTTTATTTTCTTCATTATTTTTATATAGGTTCAATATTAACAGTTGATATTTCTATTTAAATATTTTTTTATGTGTGTAAATGTATTATAATATATAAAATTATATTTTTCTCCTGACAGTTTCTGGAGGAAGTAAATGTTCACGTCTTGCAGTTTATGTTCTTGAATGCTTCCATTGCTTGCTTCCATCTGTTGAAATACACAATTTGGACGTTTCGTATGAGGTGTCGATTTCATTAGCTGATACGTATATTTTTTATTCACAAAATTATCCCTGACAAAATGAATATAAACTAAATGCACGGATTTGTTAACTATAAGCCCATTTCCACATACAGATTGTAAGAACAGGCAAATTTTTCTCCGAATTCTGAATATCATTATATTTAGTTTGAATATTTAGCTGCAAGAAAAAAGCTAAGCTAAGCTAAGCTAAGATTTTTTTTGTCTATTTTTTGTGTAAGGTAAGAGTCAAGTTTCAGTATGCATGGAGGGCATTGTTTCTAACTGGGATCTTTATATATCATAGAATAGAAGTGTAGTTTTGTATAGGCATGCTGTGAACAGGAACTCAAAAACGACATCTTATGAACTTTAAGTGGCTTTTACGAGAAAATATATTTTTGAGTTGATGATGTTTGAGACCTCAGAGACGAAATATCCAAACAGTTTTTCACGCCCTTAAGAAGAACTTGCGTAAGAACACAACCTGTAAGCACATATTTATATAGAAATATTACCCATGATTGTTTTTATTCTTTCATTTGTTACTTTTTTGAGATTTATTAAATATATGTTAATGATGAATCTAACATTTTTAACTGAAAGAATCCCTATCCTACGATTCACTAGACGTTTATATTGTGGACTGTGATAAGCTTAGAACGTTTTTCAGTGTTGACAAGTACTGAAAACAGTGAACCGTTTACATATCTTACGCAAGAGATATATGTCTCTCAACTTATCTGTTTTGACTGCTCTCTAACAAGATAAAGAGCTCGAGTAACACATAAATTAGATACAAGATATTTTAATACTTTTGACCGCTTAAAAGTGTTGTTTCACAACGACTAGATGTATTTGGAATTTGGGAAATCGAAACGGTTAACGCCTCTTCTTTTTTTGCAATTCATCCGCCGCAAACACATCGACCTTCGATAAAGTTTTGTTCCAAATTTTCTTTAGCTGAACATATGATGACTGCCATGCTCTAATGCAAAAATCCTAAATATATTCATAAGCGATTGACAATACTTTACAGAATTTTGCATTTTCAAACATTTTCCGACTATAAGGACTCAAATTTCAAAGATCCTTTAAGAAATATAAAAGAATGGAATTAAGTACATTTGTGTGTGTGTGTGTGTGTGTGTGTGTGTGTGTGTAGATGGGAATGGCATTGGAATCTGAGTCCATTTGCCACAGAAGAGATTAATATTTTACCGATGTGATCTATATTTTTATGCCTGATCTTTTCAAAAATTTGATTACAGCCTGATAAACTAGTTTGCTAAATGTCGCGAGAATGATTGTGATATCTGTGGGAAGTTCTATTTCCAGATCAATGAGGTCTTTTAAAAGTTCCTTCGAGTGCCTTTCATATAGTCTACAAGAAAAGAGTAGATGGTTCATATCACCAATGCTTTGAAATTATATACATACAAAAATTCTGAACAGCTTAAGAAAGTTCTTTGAATATTTGAAATTATTACTCTGGCGATTTTTTTAAAGTTTTATAGTTTTGAGTGTCGCCTGACTATCAGAGCAGATGTAAACCTATTGCTCCTTGACATTTCTTAACTCTTCATTGCATGCAGCAGACAGCATTACATATACTTTTGCTTCGAATATAGCGGCGTACATGCCTAGAGAGTAAATTTCTCTTAGTCCTCGATTTTCCATACACATCCCTGCTCCTGAGTCCTATCCACCAAATAAGCAAAGTGCATATGAAATTTGGACTCGCAGAACTGATATAGCAACTCTTTGTTGTGCTTAGCTAAGAATGTTTGTACTCCCTGAGGCACAATTGGTTCCCGTTTTATCTTGCCTGATGGGTTAAATAAATAATTGATGATAGCATAGTTAAAACTTTTTTGAAAAATTGTGACGATTATTGTAGCTGGCATTAGAAAGTGGTTGCACTCAATGCAGTTGCTGTTTTTTACATTGACAAACCTCAACGTTGTGAGTATATTTTAAAAAATTTATTATAATATTTTGAAACCTAAATTTCTTTTTATTTTCTTCTAACTATGTAGAAAGCCCTGAAGATGGCAATAAGCATTGCCGAAAGCTTGGCTGTTAACACCAGAGTCTCCTTTATGCAGTGACTCAATCTTTTTTCAAAATTTTGGCCACAGTCCCAAGATTTTCTCATCTGATACAAAATATGTATGCAAAAAACAACCAATATCTGTATTGTAGATGTTTTTATATTAGCGCGTGGAGAAATATATACCATACACATTTTTGTGAGAACGGACTACCTTGTGAAAGCTCAATAATTTCTACCATCACAATACTTCTATAAAAGGTAGGTAATAAATTCAGATATGGTAATTTTTCTGTTGCGAAAGTTCTTGGATCCATATTAGCCTTTATAAGTCCTAATTAACAAATTCGATAAGCTAAATCGAGCCAACTTAAACTTTTAATTAGGAACGAGTTATTAAATAAAATCTATATCTAAAAAAGGTAGGCAAACATTGAGTAACAGCCTTGTATTATTGCTTTGTCTTAATTGTAATCTCCAAATCTGGTCGTCTGTTACAAAATTATTATCATAAGTATGCAGACTGCGGAGACAAAACCTAATTATATTGTGAGAAAGTAGATCATATCAATCGTCAACTGATATTTACACTTTTCTAGGGCATGTTATTCGATTGGAAAATTATTTCATTTGAACAATATTCAGGGCGTAACTGTTGTATGACACGATACTAAATTTGCTATCAAATTTCATATCGATTTTGATCAAAATTTGTTATGAAATTTCTTGACAAAAATGGTATCAAAACAACAAAGTGCAGACAGTTTGAGACTGTCTGATACCATCTCAAATTCAACATCAAATTTGAACCCTGCGCAAGCGCAGTTGAGAGTTGAAACTAAATTATGATAGTTGCCAATACTGAGTTGACAGCTAGAATTTGACAATTTACAATTCGATTCGAACGCGCTTTATAGATTATAAATTGTGTTATTATTAGACGCGTTTTCTTATATATCTATTCTCACCTTAAATAATTTTACCTTAGATTCGTATGCTTTCCATTGGCGAAATGAGGATAGTTTTTTTTTTGTATAGCGGCATCAACTGCTTAGGTTATTAGCCGCTGCTTATCCATCCAAAAGCTTGTTCTTATACTTTAAAAAGGAAAAAGGAAAAACGGGAAAAACCTATTGAAATTAGACTTCAATCAGTGTTTAAATTTTACGGAAGATTCTAATAGTTTTAAGAAATTGTAAGGTGGCTTTAATGTTGCTAGTATTCGGTATGTTATGAGCAAGTCTGGCAGCTGAATATAAGGGGCAATCGAGCAATATATGTTTCAACGTAAGTATAAGATTGCACCGTTCACACATTGGTGGAGGGTTTCCTTGTAATAGGTGTGAGTGCGTAAGGTAAGTGTGACCTATTCTCATTCTAGTGAGTGCTACCTGTTCCCTACGTGTGAGCGATGGTAGGCTCCATTTTTAATAGTGGGCTTGAATAATTCCAAGTTTTGATCCGACATGCTCCAATCTTCCTGCCATAATTGGAAAACGTTTTGCTTTAAGGCTGCCTTCGCATCTTCGAGACGAAGGGGTATATCTGTGATATCCGACACAATTGCTTGGCGAGCTGCTTGATCAGCTATTTCATTCCCACGTATTCCAGTATGTCCCGGGCACCAAATAAAGATTATTTGTTTATTTTCCTGGTGCAATTGGTTATGTAAAATAATTATTTTTATAATGAGCGGATCTGAAGTAAGTTTGTCCTGAATTGCCGATAAAGCGCTGAGAGAATCGCTACAAACCAGATATTTCCCTACATGTTGTTCTTGAATGTAACAAAGCGCTTGAAAGATAGCAAACAGTTCAGCGAAATATATAGAACTTATAGGATTCAAACCCCATCTTCGACATGATTCATCGGTAGCGATAGCGCAACCCACACCCTCAGTGGTCTTAGATTCATCAGTATAAATAATTTCACATGGTTGGTATTTTGCTACAGTATTAAAAAAGGATTGTTGCATAACGTGTTTGCAAACAGTCCCTTTTTTATACGTAGTTGTGCCAGTCTCGATTGTTGGTGTGGCCATTGTCCATGGTGCTACTCCGGAAAATTTTAGGTTCCCTACGTCTGGCAGATCGATGTTTAGGTGTGTCAGGGTTTCATTTATACGAACGCCAAGTGGGCGACTGGCGGTTGGTTTGTCTTGGAAAAGCTCGTCTATTTCCTCGCTGAAAATAATTGGGTTTTTGATGTGTTGGGGTTGTGCTAAAATCTTAACTGCATAGTTCAGGCTGAGATACTGTATTTTATATTTTAGGGGTGGTATGCCAGTTTCACAGTATATTGAAACGGACGGACTTGTTCTGAAGGCACCGATGCATCGTCTCAAGCCATCTCGATGGAGCCTTTCTAATTTTTCAATGTGAGTTTTCCTTGCAGACGCGAAGACCACTAATCCATATTCTATTTTTGAAAGGACTAGGGTCTGGTATAATTTGAGCAGAACTTCTCGGTCGCTTCCCCAGTGTATATTGGATATACATTTGATGATGTTCAAGGACCGTTTACATTTGGTTAGCAGCTTTTCAATTTGAGGGGCCCAGTTTAGCTTTTGGTCGAAGGTTAGTCCTAGAAGTTCGATCTCCTCCTTATACTTTATTAGGTGCCCGTTCAAAGTCAGTCGGGGATTGTTGTGTGGCGTTCTCAGCCTGCAAAAGTCGATGCACGCTGTTTTGGTAGGAGAAAAGCAAAAACCGAGATTTTCTGCAGTAGTAGTTAGACGATTAATTGCAGCTTGCAGTGTCTCTTCTATATCAGATAGCTCTTTGCCCGAAAAAAATATGGTAAGGTCGTCCACATATAAACATTTGCCAATATGGGGCTCAATGGAATCGATGAGTGGATTGATGGCTATTAGAAAAAGCGTTACACTCAGTGTCGATCCTTGGGGGATGCCATTTTCCTGTGTATGTGTGGACGACAATTCGTTTCCGATTCGCACTTTAAAGCTTCGATCTTTCATGAAATTGATTATGAAGTTTAGCATGTTTCCCCTGATTCCCCAGGAAAGTATAGTTTTAATAATTCCGTGTCGCCAAGTCCGATCGTATGCTTTTTCTAAATCAAAAGATACAGCTACTAAGTGGTTTCGGTTTGCAAAGTTTGATTGAATGGCTGATTCAAAGTGAACCAGTTGATCAATAGTAGATCGAAATTGGCGGTAACCCATTTGATAGTTTGAAATTAGATTTTTGGTTTCTAAAAACCATACTAGTCTTTTGTTTATCATTTTCTCAAGAATTTTGCTCAGACAACACGTTAGCGATATGGGGCGGTAACTGTTTGGGAATTTAGGATCTTTTTTGGGTTTTGGAATAGGAATGATTACAGCTTCATGCCATTGTTGGGGGTATGCGCCTTCCAACCATATTCTGTTATAAAGAGATAGTAAATTTAGTTTCTCTGATTTAGGTAGACTACAGATCATCTTATAGTTAATTGAATCTGGACCTGGGGCTGTCCCGTGGACTTCACTAAAAACTCTTTCCATTTCTTCAAAGGAAAACGGCAGGTTGTAAACAGGTACTTCGTTTTCAGAGAAGTCGATTCTGGTGGCCTCCTCTTGAGCTTTTCTGGTACAAAATTCAGGAGTATAATTAGTGGAATCAGAGTTCTTCTGAAATTCTAGTGCCAGAATGTCAACTACCTCTTTTTTGTCCGTCATCTCTCTATTATTGATTAACAGAATAGGTGATGGTGCGGAGAACCTTTTTCCTGCTATGATCCCAATTTTCTTCCAGACTACGGAATCTGGGGTCTCTGTAGATATACCAGAGACAAATTCTTTCCAGGATTTGCTTTTACTATTTAATATCAGTTGTCGTGCTTTTGCTCGGCATTTTTTAAATCTTATTAAGTTATTTAATGTTGGGTGTCGTTTGAATTGATTGAAAGCCTGTTTCTTCTCCTGAATTGCGTTCTGTAGTTCTAAATTCCACCAAGGTAACCTGTTGTATTGCCCTCTCGTGGTACCCTTTTTTGGAATACTGCCTTCTGCTGCACCGAAGATGTTGCTATAGATATTAGTCACTATTTCTTCTATATTGCCATTTTTATGTTGAAAGGTCTAATAGCATTTCTATACTTATACCAGTCTGCTCTTTTGGTGTTCCATGTACTATGGTGAACGGGTAAGGGACATTTAGATATTGTTTTGATGAGTACAGGTAAATGATCAGAGAAGCGATCATCTAGTACCTGCCATTGAAAAAGGTGTGCAATTTGTGGACTAGAGATGGTCAAGTCAATTGCACTTAAAGTACAATAACGAGTATTCAGGTACGTACCTTCACCTGTATTTAGTATTATGAGGTTAAATTCCTCAACTATTTCCTCAATTATTCTGCCCCGAAGGTCGATTTTAAGGGATCCCCACAGAGGATTATGGGAGTTAAAAACGCCTACAAGAAGGAAAGGTGGGGTAAGCTGGTTTAGCAAAGCTCTCATTTGATTTTTGTTCCAGCTGAAGTCTGGTAAGTATACATTGCATATGGTAAATTTGAAGGGTGAGTGTACTTGCACAGCGACGGACTGCAGCTCTGTTTGCAGAGGTACTTCAGTGAAGGGTATATGGTCCTTAATGTAGATTGCTACGCCGCCTTTAGCTCTGACTTGGACTGTTGCGTCCTTTCTTATTACATTGTAACCCCGCAAATTAAGAGTGTCTGTATCACGAAAGTGCGTTTCTTGCAGGCAGATGCAGAAAGGGGCGTTGTCGGACATAATTGTCTTTAATTCCGGATAGTGTGTCTTACAGCCGTTAATATTCCATTGAATTATTGAATCCATAAGTATATGTGCACAGGAATATACGACAATTAAAAATATAAATATATAACTATATGAATGTATAAATCAATAAATAGATAAGTAAATAAATGAATCAATAAATAAATAGATAAGTAAATAAATAAATAAATAAACAAATAAATAAATAAATAAATTAGTAAAGATACAAATATTAACGAAAATGAGTATCACAGTTGGAATATCACAGGCAAGATTACTTCCGAGATTGGCCCTTCGGCCAACCTTTTTTCTTTTTGGTTGTTGAGGAAGTTCCTTCAGAGGCTTCTTCCTCTGTTGTAGAGTCTCCCTGCTTTTTCCGTTTTTCGGAAGACATCGAAATATTGGTCGATACCGAATCGGAACGGTATCGTCCGGAAGGATTACCAGCCACAAGTGGGCTTTTAAAGTAATCATGTTTGGGAGGTCCACTAAGTAAAGAGCTCTTTATTATTTTCTCTATTTCTGGCAACAAGGTAGTTATGACATCTTTAACAATAGATTCTCGGGTCGTTGCAGCTGCGGTAGCATAAGATGCATTGGTTGTAGGTGTATTTGGGGTTACTTTTCTTTTAGCTTCATTATATGATATATTTTCAGTTGCTTTCACTCTTTGTACGGCTGCTTCTATTTTATATCTAGGACAATTTTTATATGCCGCAGAATGTTCACCCCCGCAGTTGACGCACTTTTTTGGTTCTGGACATGGAGAATCTTCATGAGGAGGTACACCACATGGACAAAGTTTGTGTTTTTTACAGTTAGCTGCAGAATGTCCAAATGCTTGACAATTAAAGCATCTAGTTGGTGCTGGAATATAAGGTCGTACTTTAAGAAGGTGATATGCAACTTTTGTATCATTTGGGAGTTTCATCTTGTTGAACGTAAACACGTGATTGGGAGTCTCTATGAGCTCACCGTCCTTTTTACTTCCCACACCGATAGGTGAGGGGAGTATTGTGATCGCGAAAATTTTCGATTTTGAGATAATACGCTTTTTGGGCGTGTTATGATGCCTACATAACGAAAATCCACGTCACTCATTTCCGTCGGTCTGTCTGTCTGTCTGTCTGTCGGTCTGTCTGTCTGTCTGTCGGTCTGTCTGTTGGCGTTTTTCTAACGTCGTAATCTCAGTAACCGCTGCATGGATTGTGATGAAATTTGGGCAGCGGTATGCTGTGGGGTCGTAGTAGGTAATGTTCGTATAATTTTGAAAATCGGTGCACAGGCGGCGGAATAATTAGCAAAAAACAAAAAAAATTAAATATTGCTGAAACTTCGTTTTTAGGCGTTTTAGGGGTTCCCGATCATTTTCTACTTTTTTTTGGGTTGGGGTGAAATTGGGGTGGTTGGGGGGTGGGAGGTTGTAAAATTGAAAAGTTTGTTGCTTTCATAATAGACTGTCCACTGACCTGTGAAGGAAGACCTGGCGACATAAATAACTTTTTTAGGCCCATCCGAACATTGCCTTGCCTATTACAGAAAGTAAAGGACTTAGAATTGTTTCTGATGTAAACATACGAGAGTATTGCTTTAGATCGTTGTAACGAGGAAACTGTTGAATTGATTTTAATGAAATTTTGAACCAGTATTACTACCATGGCGAAGATGGAAAACGCGTATGGTTTTGATAAATCGTGGCGGCGCAGAAATAATAAAAAAACTAAAAATATAAAAACAGCTCAAACTTCGGTTTTAAGCGTTTTAGAGGTTCCTGATCATTTTCTGCGTTTTTTGGGTGGGGGTGAAATTGGGGTGGTTGGGGGGTTGGGGGTTGAAAAATTAAAAAATTTCTTGTACTCATAATAGGCCAATAGGTCCATCCGAACATTGCCTAGCCTATTACGGAAACTAAGGGACTTAGAATTTTCTGTATACTATACGAGAATTTATTGGTTTAAATCGTTATGTATTTTGTAACGTGGACACTATTAAATTGATTCTAATGAAATTTTGACACAGTATATTGTTAGCGTGGTGAGAATGGAAAACGCGCATGTTTGTTAAAAATCGTGTCAGTGGCAGCGTGGCAATAATCAAAGAACGAAAAGTATGAAAACAACTCAAATTCGGTTTTTAGATGTTTTAGGGGTTCCTGGTCATTTCCTACCAGTTTTTCGGGTGGGGGTGAAAGTGAGGTGGTTGAGGGGTGGGGGGTTGTAAAACAGAGAATTTTGTAGTATCGATAATAGGCTGTCCATCGACCTGTGAAGGAAAGACCAAGCGGCATAAGACAATTTTAGGGGGGGGGGGGGGGGCTGGCGATTATTTGGTTGCAAAGCTTCATGCTATGGAAAAATAATAAACTGGTATCAGCGTAATGTGTGGGAAGTACTGAGTCAATCAACTTGACTTAATTTTTGGTTTTTAAACGTCTCACAGAGAGCTACGACTCCTTGCTCTTTCAACTCTTCACATATTTGATCGACGCTTGAACTGAGAAGATCTCTGCAATACACTACGCCTCTACACAGATTAAGTGTTTTGTGTGGAGAAACGGTGACACTATACAGGGTGGGCCAATAGTGCGTGGACGGACGATTGCGGGCTTACTAAAAAATATTTCAAAAATCTGTCACTTGATCATGGTAGAGACCCTTAAGGGCTATAATGTAAAAATATTTTCACTTGAATTTTGACGTTTATACAGGGTGATTCATATCAAACTTGCATTTTTTTGAATGGAACCCCCTATATATTATTGCATATTTGGATTCCTTGGTCAATTCTAATGTGACTTTATGTATCACACATGGAACTTTAAACTAACCGTTTAGGCGCAAATTACCATTTTTGGTATAAGTAGGTATCAGAAAAAAATTGAATATCGCAGCAATTATAAGACTTAGAAGGCCTTGACTTTGCGGTACGACTAAGCATGGAATGCGCCACCTTAGTTCAGACGGCTAAGTTTGAATTCTTTTTTTACTTGGAGAAACCAGAGGATAAATTAGGGAAACTTCAATCACAGATAACTTGATTTTTTCAAATGGGAATGCCTATTTTGGTTTAAAGAATCAAATATAAAATTTGATTACCTTTCTAACGATATAGCATTCTCGATATCAAACTTTTTTGGTTTCCATTTTATTTAAAATTTTCAGTCAAATCGGTGTTTTTCAACTTTCCTTCGTGCAAGCAACCTAGCAGGCCATGAAAAAAAAACAAAAGCTCGTTAACATTGAAGAAACTAACTAACCTAATAGAAAGATGCAAACTAACTAGAGCAACGAGGCAAGATGATGAAAATTCCTTACAACATATTAGCTCTAACCAGAAACAACAGCGGTAACAAGAACGCTCATTTTTCACAGCCTACTAGCTATTAGCCAATTTCCAAAGTCAGTAAAAAAATATTTAATCAAAGAAAAACTACTAGTGATTGTTGCTGGCAGTAGAATACCTACGTCTTCTGAAGAAAGTTTCACACTTCATGCTATAAAAAAGTAGCCACTTCCGTAAGTCAAAAGTAATGATACCTCTGACTGGAACCCTTCAAATTCTTCAGAAGGTTTCTGCTTATTAGTAAAGTCGCGGAAAATGAATCTTGAATTGCAGTCTGTTTGAATTGTAAAACAAAATTCAGTTTGAAGCAAACTACATGAAATAATCACAATTACAACATAGCGTAATTAAAAAATCCTAGTAATTATTTCAATAGATGTTCAGAATACTTCAGTTGGAGATATCTTCACTTTTGACTTAACTAAATGGAAATGACTAATCTTTTTTATCCCATTAAATCCGAAATTTCATTCTAAACATGTTAGACTGTAAGCAAAAATCACTGGTAGTGTTCCTTTTGTTTCAAAATTTTTAATAGTTTTGGAAAGTTGTCAAGCTCTAGTAGACCTCAATAGCTAGTAGGCTGTGAAAAACAAACACTTCTGTCATACTCCAGCTACTCACTGACATTAGATATCTTGCCGCTGTTGTATCAGGTTAGAGCTAATATGTTCTAAGGAATTTTCATAATCTTACCTCGTTGCTCTAGTTAGTTTGCATCTTTCTATTAGGTTAGTTAGTTTCTTCAATATTAACGAGCTTAGGTTTTTTTTCATGGCCTGCTAGGTTGCTTGCATGCAGGAAAATTGAAAAACGCCGATTTGACTGAAAATTTGAAATAAAATGAAAACCAAAAAAGATTGATATCAAGAATGTTATATCGTTAGAAAGGTAATCAAATTTTACATTTGATTCTTTAAACCAAAATAGGCATTCCCATTTGAAAAAATCAAGTTATCTGTGATAGAAGTTTCCTTAATTAACCTACTGATTTCTCCAAGTACAAAAAGAATTCAAATTTAGCCATTTGTCCTCAGCTGACACATTTCATGCTTAGTCGTACCGCGAAGTCACGGCCTTCTAAATTTTATAATCGCTGCGATATTCAATTTTCTTCTGATACCTACTTATACCAAAAATGGTGATTTGCGCCTAAACGGTTCGTTTAAAGTTCCATATCTGATACATAAGGTCACACTAGAATTGATCAAGGAATCCAAATATGCAATAATATATAGGGGGTTCCATTCAAAAAAATGTAAGTTTGATATGAATCACCCTGTATAAACGTAAAAATTTAAGTGAAAATATTTTTACGTTATAGTCCTCAAGGGTCCCTACCATGACCGAGTGACAGATTTCTGAAATATCTTTTAGTAAGCCCACAATCCTCCGTCCACGCACTATTGGCCCACCCTGTATATATTGAAAAGTTTAACTTGAAGTAAACGTTTAGATTGATTGGTGGATTTTGTTTCAACCAGAAGTCCTTCTCTAATTTTTCTCACTGACCTAACTTCTCCTACCAGTCCATACAACGTTTTTGATATTAGAAATGGATTAATCTTATCAAAATTCTCATCATCTTGGTCTTTTAATAAGCAGGAACCGGGGGAAATCTCCCACCGTCTCCAGGCTTACTGAGGGAATGGTGAGTGCTCCCTCAGCACTATTGGTTTTTTGGAGGACGGAATCCTCCGAAGGTTTATTAGGGTTGCGTTTCATTCAAGTCCCACGAGTAGCTAGGGAAACATTAGTCACTAACAGCAGAGCCCCGCGTGCTGCCAGAAGGCTATGTCAAACCGGAGGGCGCCAGGTATCCGGAGTACACGGTTCTCGACTCACTATCGCAGAGCCATTCACCCCTCAGCACGGTTCGAATGACACCTTGGGTTGCGGATTTTTTTGCCAGGTTTACTCCTGGGGTCTACTCAAATTGACGTGGGATAGAAGCAGCGACAAAGGAGTTGGCGCATAACGCCCTCATTTCGTCTCCACCACCAGACTCCGACGTCACCCCGAGCAGACTGGCGAGGGACCTTGGGATTGCCACACCCACATTTTACTTTATCCGCTTCCGTGGAAGGTGACAAAGTAAAGATGCCCTTGAGGGCATGAGGATAGTTATTCACTCTTCACCCCAGAGCAAGGTTTGGTGGTTCTGCTCAGACGAGTTTTTTTTGGATCACTAACCCTACTTTCGTTTTTGTGTGTTTCTATATTGTGCACATACTTATGTACAATTTATTTTATTAAAGAAAATTCCATGTTATGACCTTAATTTAAATTATAATTTGAATTTTCCATAATATATAACGGAATGTAGCGGCGACACATGAATGTGCAGCGATAAAAAATTATGAGCAGGTCCACAGTAGGCCTTTACGGAAACACTGATCTGGATCCGGATAGATCAGTTATATGTCAAACAGCTGTCAATGCCTGTCAAGTGGGATTTATGATTCAATGAATTTAACGGGCATCGAACAACGAGAAAGTTGGTATAACAATAAAAAATAGATGGTTAAGTAAAGCAGCTACTGATCTGAATCATCCGATCGCAATCACTTACTGTACAAGTGAACTACCCTATTTCTGACCGATCCGAGATCACTTTCCGAACGTCAGGATCAGTGATCCAACCGATCGGGTTAACGCGATCATAGTTTCCGTAAAGGCCTAATAATACAATATGTAGAGGCGCAGAAATACCAATGTTCTTTGCAACGTGATTTGCCTAAATTATAATAATAATAACGAAAGTGAACGAGCTGAAGGAAATCGACACGAAGACCCGCAAAAGACCCGCAAAATATGGAGAGAAGTCTGCATCCTAAGTCCTCTGTCCCGCGAATATACCTCCCGCGACACCTGGGAGGGCGTGGACTATTGAGTTTGGAGCGTCTGCACAACAGGGTAGTATTGGCCACTGCCTGCTATGTAACGAACAGCACCGATCCCCTGATCCGCTTTGTGCGAGAGCACGAGAATGCGGGTAAAGGAGCCTTTCCTTTTAGCGCAGCGAAACGAGCAGCCGAGGAGCTCAGCCTCACACTCGACTTCAAGCGGAGGTGTCAGCAATCCATTACGGAACTCGCTCCCGCAGAATCAAAATACCACATTAAAACTGCCGAAGTCGACTTCCTTTTAAGACTTCATAAAGATAAGCCAATGCATGGAATCTTCTACAAACATCTGGAAGAGCATGGCTTGTCTGAGCAGTTGACCTTCTCTTTCCTAAGGTCTAGTGGGTTGAAGTCGGAGACTGAGGGCTTTATAATGGCTTGCCAAGACGGTGTCTTCAACGCCTTGGTGTACCGTAAAAGGGTTATGGGTGTAGATGTACCCTACACCCTTTGTAGAGCTTGCCGACAGGCGCCAGAGACGCTTATGCATCTCTTGTCGGGGTGTAAGACGTACGCTGGGACGGCTTACGTCCATCGGCACAACGCGGCTCTACGAGTGCTCTATTATCATTTAAGGCACTCATACGGTATCGATGAGACACCGGTGCTGCCATACGCTCCAGGGGATATAGAGTCCGTTGTGGAGAACGAGAGATGCCGGATTTACTGGAACTACTCATTCCCCACGCTCGAGCTTGTACAGGCAAACAAGCCCGGCATAGTCCTTCTCGACCACCAACAGAAGACGATGTTCGTTATTGAGTTTTCGGCGCCTGCCGAGGTGAATATCGTCTCTAAGGAGGAGGAAAAGCGGACCAAATATCAGGAGTTGCTCGGTCAACTTCGCAGGCTCTGGCCAGACTACACTGTAAGTCTGCTGGTTATGGTCATTGGATCCCTAGGTGGAATGAGGAATACGCTGCTCTCTGCACTGCGCAAAATACCGGTGTGCCGTGCGGCGGCGCACATCTTAGCCTCCAGAATGCAGAAGGCAGTCATCCTTGGGTCCCTTCGTCTACTTAGGGCGCACGATTCGCGGACTCAGTGATTGCTCACCTCACGGTGTGAGGAGTAGTCATTAGGTAATGGAACAGCAGCTCGGTGTGTCGGAGCCCGGGCTGCACTTTTTTGTTTAAAACATAATAATATAACTTTATTTATCCTGGCGGGGTGTCTGACAGGCAGGTATTATTTAGAATGGAAAATAAAGATAAAATGATTTTAAACTTGATTGATATATATGTATATGTACTAATTTGGATCTGAAGGTACCTATATGTTACACTTTATTTACAGCTGTGACATTTAGAGGTTATTGTTTTGTGGTGAGAAGTAAAATTTGAGCCAACTCGTTTTTTTCATGTAAACATGATGTGAGTTTTTCATCTCGTAAATAAAGTGACATATTTGTCTCACATGCGAAAGGAACTCACCTAATTTATTGCTTTTGACAGACGCGAATTCTGACAGATGTCAACTCCATTATTCTTCTTCTGCGCACTTTTATGCGCGGTTTTGATAACAATTTTGCTAGTCTTTAGAGCAATTTCTAAATAGTTTGATATTAAATTTCATATAAAATGCCATCTAAAATATTGGCCCTGAAGCCCGTATGATGTATTAACATATATATCATAACAAATTTGTTCGCAAATTTGATAAAAAATTTGATAGCAAATGTAGTATCGTGTCATACGGCTCAAATCTTGATGTAATAAAGAATAATTGGAATAAAACTTTTTGACTTTTTATTATTAGGTAATATAGGTATTTGAAACAAAAGCGATGGAAAGCCATGGAGACATCGATTCATGAGATTCTGTGCGTGTCTTTTCCTATATTACTAGCATTTCTAAACATTTTTTGTTCAATAAATGGTGAATGTGATAGATTGTCTTTTATTTCTGAGAAATCGTAAAGTGCTTAACAAATTAAATCTTAATCATGATGTTTCTCACCTAGAATCATATATATTGAGTTGATTTTGTGTTTAGTTGTGAAGGAGAAAGGTGAAAAATACGTCGAGTTCCCTGGGGCAAAAAAAGAAGAGGATGTCGTGACAACATTTCCTTCTCCAACACCTTCCATTGCTGTCAGGTTGAGCACTCTAAAAGGCCACTGTAATTTCATTACAGCTTTGATATAAGGCATATTATTATATCTCATGATTTTCGACACGCTTCGTCTGTATATTTGTTTGTATGTTTGTAACCGACTCCTTTAGACTCGACTTTAGCCTACTTTAAATGAACATATTCAATTTAAACTTTATAGTTTATCAAGAGCGGGTGATAATACAAGAATTTAATAAGTCTGTCTCATTTTCCTGGTGCTAAAAATGACGTCTAACGATCTTTGGCAACCCTAATCTGCACCCCCCCACCAATGACGAATATTTTGTTCTGCTGTGATCAAGTTCCAGTAAAGCAACCCCCCCCCCAAAACCAAATCCTCGACAAAAAATAACTGAAACCCAGAAAGATATTTGAAGATATTTGTATAGGACTGCATAGATACGAAACCTAAAACTACTAAAACTTTCTCCATTTAATGATGTTTTCTAACCAATATAAACACTTATGTAATTCATCACACTATTATGACAAGTAGTGAACGGAATCTTACATATGTTTAAATTATGTTTGTAGCACTGTCAGTTCTTGGATCAAAATTCGTTTCAATCTCTCACCTATTACATCTGGCTGTGGGCAAGGTATCGTTAATAAAAAGGTAATTAATTTTAATATTGATAACGATCTGATATGTATCAGTTATGAACAACATATACAATATACATATATAACGTAACGTGATGAAGAAATTATTAAATGAAATGTTAAAAACCGTGACATTAGGTTTTTTAGTAGCTGGTTAATTGAAAAAACAAATAGGACATTCGGAGGCTGAATCAATTTCACTAGGTCTATATTATCATACAGTTATTGTAGTGTACAGAGATATCTGAATAAGTTACTAATTTAGCTGTTGTGCTAAGAAATGACCCATTTCATGCAAGTTATATTTTATAATACTTCAGTAAATTACAATATAGACACTATCTGCACTGGCCTTGCTTTATAGATCATATCAATGTATTTGACATTCATTCCTGAAACGGTTCTGTTGTTTCCTAATTCCGAAAAAAAAGGCTTTTTACTTTGTCTTTTTGCTTAGTAATATCTATATCAAAATACAGATTACACAACTAATGGGAAAACTAAAAAATCACACTCTGCCAATAGGCCTCGACCCAAGGTAGAATGGGGCCAAGTCTCCATGGATCATGAAAGATATTAATAATTATAAGAGAAAGGTAAAAGAAATGCTATATAGTCTATATCTATAAAGTTGGGTCATAACTATTCCAGTAGACTTTGACCCAGTATCGTTGGAAACATTTAATGAACTTTTTTGAAACCAAACCTTCTATTTCTAGTTTTTCTTAGGCTTTGTTCTTAGACTCTGAATGGGATTGATTTTTGTGTCTTATCTTTGAGTTGCACCATTATCTGTTACAATAGTGCCTTATAAGAGACGAAATATTGTTATAGTACTTGTAGTGATGGTCAGATGAGACCAGGCAAGTAAATTAGCTTTGAGCCTTATTGCCAACCTCACGGAACGAAAATTAAGACCTCCATGGCTTAGCTCCGTTTTGTCATACGTTCAAGACCTCCTGGTAAGGTCAGTACGTCTGACCAGTTTACTAAGTAGTGATACTTATTCAAACTCAAAAAAATTTATGTGGGACGAAGTTCCGTCCACTTATCCAGGGCAACATTGGACCGGCGCCGGCGCCTACTAATGCCTAGCTTACTTTTGGGGCGATTGCAGGTAATCTTAGATTTTTGCCTATCACAGATGAGAAAATCTTGGTGCTGTGGCCAAAATTTTGAAAGGAAACTGTGGGTCGCTGCATTAACGAGACTGCCAAGCTTTCGGCAATGTTTATTGCCATCTTCAGAGCTTTCTACAATATTTTAAAAATATTATTACCTTTAAAAATATACTCACAACGTTGAGGTTTGCTAATGAAAAACATCGCTGCATTGAGTCAAAGACTTAAAATGCCAGTTCTAGTACAAAATCGTCAAACAATTCTCAAAAAATGTTTGTTCATCTCGCTGTCTTCACAACAAGCAGGTCAACAACAACATATAGGTGTAAAAATACAAAATACACAAGGCCCTTCACATGTCACTTAACACGAAAGCATTATAGAATTCTTGACTTAAATACACACACTTTTTGATTTGAAATTTTTCTTAAAAATACCTTCTTGGTCCAACAGATGATCAAAATGGCCAAAAAGGTCTTTTTAAGAAAAGTAGTTCATTTAAGGGATAAAGGAATGAAAACACGACTTCGATTCTTCGCCCAATCATGTCCCAGACATTTTCGATAGGATTCGCATCTGGACCTAACGCTGGGCACTCCAACACATCAATCGTTTAAGTATTGTTGAGTAATTCTCGCGGTGGAATTATCATGCATCCAATAAAATCAACATAAAGAACAACAAAATCTTGCAGAATGTCATCAATGTACCTGACAGCAGTTAAAGACCCTCTTGGAATGATGTACATGTATAACTTCCTGCGTGCCTCCAGATAAATTCAAGCCCACACCATAAGTGAACCGCCTTGGTAGCCTACCCTAGGACTAAAGGTACATTCTGCAAAACGTTCTTGTGATCTTAGACTCTTCGTCGTACCCTTTCACGAACATCTGGAGACCGCAGGCTGAATCTGGACTCATCAGTAAACAAAATACGCCCCCATTCATTTCACCCCAGTGTTCATGATTTCTCGCACACGCGCTACACGATGACGTCTAAGAAGCTCTGGACCTCTAGCCGGTGAGCGAGTCTATGACGACCAAGATTGGCTTCACCAAGTTCGTTCGGTTACATTGGTATTTCGGACGTGATGAAGTCAATTTCCGATTTCTATAGCTACAGCATGACGATCTCGTAACCTTTGTAAGGTGATAAAGCTACCATCATGAGCGTTAGTCCTTCGTTGGGGTCAGTGCCAAGTCGTTTAGGATAACATCCAGTTTCCAAAGAACGTGTATAAATACGGTGCATAATTTGATACGGGATGATAACGTTGGGCATCGTAACGCTCACATCCTTCGTCTTGAATCAACGCATCCATAGCAGCCGCGGTTTGGGAACTAACAGCAGGCATTTTTAGCTCAAATAAACGTAGGAAATTTTGTAAACGATACAGCAAAACTTTGACAAACGTCTGTCAAATTTATTAAAAATAATAAAAATACCCATGGTCAACTATGCAGTTTTGAGTGATACAATTACACAATTTTCATTTTAGTACATTTTTTACTGAATCCAGTTTTCTTTTAAAATAAACTGTTGATAGTTGTTAGAAATTAATTAAAAATTGATCTTTTGCTTGCAAATATTTAGTACAATGGAACATAATAAAAATTATATTATATCATAAAATCTAAAGTGCTCCGGTGCTATTAGGGTATAATGGCTTCGATTATTATAATATATGCCAAAACAGGCCAAGAAGGCCACATTGGTTTAAATGGCATGGTAAAAGATTCGAACTGTTGAATAAGTTTAGCAAAATCAAAACAATGTTAAAAGTAATACGTACATCCAAATAATATAATATAATCTGTCAATTATTGCAATGGTAGTACAATTTTTCTATGCTCTCTGTTCGGCGACAATACTAAACCCTGGATATAACGACAGCCGTATAGAACCAGTTTAGGGCATTTGGATTGATCTCCTAGGTCCTACCAACATCGTGATTCTGAGGATTTGGATTTATCAGCATTGCAGATGAAAGACTTTTCTAGGAAGTCAGCTCTCAAAACAAAAGCTGTCATGTATCTTTTTCTCAAATAACTTATGCCTCAAGAGAAACTGCTTTATTTATAGGCCTGTAAAGCACACTGAAGCAGAAAAAAGAACCTAGAAACTGATTTATATTAGTACAAAATTTAAAAAGCCACTTTGGGCATCAAA
Organism: Callosobruchus maculatus; assembly: GCA_951848785.1. Classification (NCBI taxonomy): domain Eukaryota; kingdom Metazoa; phylum Arthropoda; class Insecta; order Coleoptera; family Chrysomelidae; genus Callosobruchus; species Callosobruchus maculatus. The sequence continues at coordinate 13,598,259 of CATOUR010000100.1, forward strand.
ATTGGTGGGAGGCACTAATTTATCCAGTTATCATCTATGTCAAAAGTCGATTATTTCAATAGCATGCAAACTAGTTGCAGAACAAAGGATAACGATTTTATGGTCCATTTATTGTGTATGCAAACATATACTTCCTCTTAACAAACAACACTGTCACAAGCGTTTGATCTCTCTTCATCCGTTGTCTATACAGGGTGAGCCAAGCTCAACGCCTCAGACTCTTGTGACCAAACCGTACCACTTTTCGAAAAATCAACTTTGCGATTGTATGTAGGTCCAGTTGGACCATATTTTAAAAATAATGACTTTTATACGTGACATATCAAAATTATGTTTTTTCAAATGGAACACCCTGTATATTATTACATATTTAGATTTCCCGGTGAATTTTAGTGTGACTTTATGTATCACACATGAGACTTTAAGCGAACTGTTTAGATGCAAATCACAATTTTTTGGTAAAGTAGATATCAGAAAAAATTAGAATATCGCAGCGATTATAAAACTTAGAGGGCTGTGACTTTGTCTTATCACTAAGCACGGAATGTGTTAGCTTAGGTTAGGCGGTCAAGTTTGCATTACATTTGTACTTGAAGAAATCGGTAGATTCACTAAGGAAACTTCAATCAGTGTTAACTTGATTTTTTCAAATGGGAATGCTTATTTTTTATACGATAAAATGTGCAGTTTGATAGGCATTCTAATGATATCAGGTTGTGAATATCAATCTCTTGTAGCTTTCATTTAATTTCGAGGTTTCAATCAAATCGGTGTTTTTCAATTTCCCTACCTATAAACAAACCAGCAGGCCATGAAATATAAACAAAAACGCATTCGTATGGGAGTAAAAGTATAAGATTATAAAAGTTCCCTACAACAAATCAACTGTAACTAGAAACAACTGCGGTCACATGTCTAGGGTCAAAGAGAAGCTGGAGTACGTCAGAAATGTATAATTTTTACCGCATACTAGCTACTGTCATGTACTAGATATTAAAAATTTCCAAAATCACCAGAAAACCTGAAATGAAATCAAAACTTTCAGCAATTGTTGCCTTCCGTCTAATATCTTCAGAACGCAATTTCACATTTGGTATAAAACAAAAGTAACAATACCTCTAACTGTCTGACTGTAGTTCTTTAAGTTTTTCAGTATCTATTAGCAAGAAGAAAGAAATGAATACTGACAAATCTTATTGTAATTTTGTGCCAGGTAAATTATGTTTAATATTTTGAGCAGATTTTTAATTTATTCATCATTTTCGGTGATCTTGCTTATGGGTACTGAAGAATTTGCAGAACTCCTGTCAGAGGTATCGGTTACTACTTTTTTAAATCATTAAATGTGAAATTTTATTCTGAAGCTATTAAATGCCAGCAGCATTCGGTGGTAGATTTCCTTTCATTTCAGAATTCATAATGGTTATGTGAATTGTCAATCTTTAGAATATTGTAGTAGCTGGTATGCTGTGAAAATATTCATTTCTGTCGTACTCCAGCTGTTTCTTGACCTTAAGGTGTGATACCTCTGTTATTTCTAGTTGAAGTTGATTTGCTGTAAGTCATTTTTATAATTTTGTCTCCTTACTCTAGTTCGTCCGTATCTATCTGCTAAGTTACTTGTTTTCTTCTATCTGAACAGTTTTTTGTTTATATTTCATGGCCTGCTAATTGCTTAGGTATGAAAATTGTAAAACACCGGTTTGATTGAAAATTTGAAATTAAATCGAAACTACCGGAGATTGATATTTACAACCGCATATCATTAGAACGGCTGTCAAATTTTACATTTGATTGTATACAAAAATTAGGCATTCCCATTTGAAAAAGTCAAGTTATCTCTGATTGAAGTTTTCTTAATTGATCTACCGATTTCTCCAAGAGCAACTGCAATTCAAACTCGACCGTCTAACATAAGCTGACGCATTTCATGCTTAGTGCCACGTCAAAGTCACAGCCCTCTAAGTTTTATAATAGCTGCGATATTCAATTTTTTTCTGACTTCTACTTGCAATAATATATAGGGTGTTCCGTTAAAAAAAACAACTTTGATATGTCACGATTTTATTATAAAAGTCATTGTTTTTAAAATGTAGTCCAACTCGATCTACATACACTCGCAAAGTTAGTTTTTTGAATAGTGATATGGTTTAGTCACAAAAGTCGGCGTTGAGCTTGACTCACCCTGTACACATGGTGAGATCTGAATATTTTTGAATTCATTTTGAAAAGATTTCTGGAACAAAAAAGATATATAAGGCCAGTCAGATGCTCCAATGTGTAATGGGCTTAGCTTCATAATTTCACAACAAAACAAACACTATCCCAGTAAACACATATACGTTACTTAAACGTAATTTAAACGGGTGAACGGTTGATAAAACGTTAGAATGTTAATGGTTTGATTTTGATGTAAAATTATACCGTTTGATTAAAGCGTCATAATAACATTTAATCAAATACATAATTCAATGGTGGCTCACTTTCACGTTAAAGTAACGTTGTGTACCACACAAATAAACTGTGACAAAAATGATGTATTCAGACGTTAAAATAACGTTCTGATTCATATTCATTCTGCAATCCATCGAGTTTCAGTGTTGAAGTAACGTTTGGCTAAATCATTTTATTCACCATATGAGCAACTGGTATTTCAAAAGTTTTTCATTTTTAAATTAGGAGCAAAATCTGGTCAAGCGTCTAACAATAGAAAAAAACATACATTATTTTGCTAATCCTCTATAAGCTATACAAACCGTTATGATTGCAGATGAAAATAACGTGCATTGCTCGTTCAGGCACAACGTTATAATAACGTAGTTTCTAAACGGAGCAATTTGATTGGTCCGAAAAAGCCAGGCTGTGCGTGTATGTCGTGACATCAGTACTGGCGGCGGCCATTTTCACCGGTGTTGTTGTAGAGTAAACAAGTGTTCTCCGCTTCCTGAGTTTTCAGCTGTTTAGTACAGGTCTTGCGTTTGGTAAGTACATCTACATGACTAACTAATTTGCTGAGATAAAAATGCGAATGTCCCTAATGCTAAAATTTTGCTGTGGACCTCAGAGATGCAAATGATGCTATTACAACTCGTCGCTTGGTGGCGTGCGTTTGTTCTGGTTTTTCTTCTCAACTCATATGGAGTACCTATAACCGTTTTATAATAGTAGCATTGTAATTATCATGCTTCCTGATTATTATTTGGCTTTTTTACATTTTGTTTCATACTGTTGAAGGAATAAATCTGTATTGGTTTATTTTCGTGTATTCATAATGATTTGGATTAACGCAAAATTGAAACTGTGATTTCCTAATTTTTATTAACGCCGGACATATTATGGTGTCGGTCATCAAAAATCAATAGTTAGGGTTGTTCTAGATTTAATGAAAATGCTCTACTTTTAGGTAATTGTCAGTTATGCCACATTTTAAGATTCTCTCTAGAGAATTACATTGCGTTTTATATAAGCGCCCTTAAAGTTGTGTATATACTTTATTTTAAGTTATATATTATATGTATATTCCTTTATAAGCGGCCTTCTAATTTGATGTATCCACTTATTAATGAGAATTCAATAAATACGTTAAAAAACAACCGTTGCGTTTTATTTATGATACCCTTTAAAATTATAAGCACTATTAATAGCAATTCAAATACTAGCTCAGAATAATCTTTTAATTGGGGCAAAAATAATGTCTTATCAACGTTGCAAATACACGATTTTTAAACGTTTTCGAAAAGGGTTACAAATTGAACTTTTTTAAACGTATAATGATCGCTTTTTTAAAACCGCGATGAAACGTATATCTATACGTTACTTGTAACGTTAGAAACCGCGACATTTTTAAGTTGATTGTACGTAAAAAAGTAACGTAAAAATGAAAAGGTCTCAGGGATTAAATAACGTTTAACTAACGTATGAGTATTTACTGGGATAATGAGAGCAGGCGACAGAAAGGTTCTGCCGCAAATAGAGCAACCCTCGTAAACACTATGATACTTATCTGTGGGTGGCGCACGTCAAGTTATCTTTCTTGAAATAGTGGCGTATAATATTATATGGATTTGCATGTTATTACTTTATAAATATGGGACACAAAAAACATGGACAACAATATTTTCAAACAACCTGAGACAGAATTTGAATTTGTTTTCGGTCATATCCGAGAGCACACGAGTATTGCCGCTTCATATCGTACCGGGCACTCACACGAAAGTAAACGACTCAGAAGGCAATTTCGAATAAGTCGATGTTATTATTGACACAACTTTGTCTAAGAAATTCAACAACTCGGTTCCAGTGGGAGTATTACAAACATGTGCCTGTTATGTGGTCTATGGTTTCCTTCTGTGACATTTCCTGCAGTTATCGCCGTTTATGGATGGCACACCCTGTATACTACAGCTCCTATATTCTCTTTTGCTACTACTGGTTCTGCAATCATGACAGCTATAATATGACTATCCACATCATTTTGTGAATAATAGATAATTTTATATCATTTGGGTGCGTTTAAGTCCAACTTTAAACCTTCTCACGTCCAAAAGATTCTAGTCAAATAGATATCAACTGTCTCCATTCATCACAAATTCAATTTCTTATAAATTCATTTCTATACATTAGTTTTGTATACCTATTTGACAGTTTTCTCAGTATTTCAAGAAAATGCTCGTAACGCTGGAATTTCTCTACTAAGGGTCTAGGGTATAGCGCGCGAAATTGAGAATCCAAGATAAGACATATTTCTGTGTTAGCGAGGAGGCATGGCCGCCTGTTCCCTTTCTCCAGTGTGTGTGTCTAAAATGAGGGGAGATAAGTCCAAAAATCCAAAAGTAAGGTCAAAAGGTCCAAAGGTAAGGTCTAAAGGTCACTATAAAAATGAATTTTACATTTCCAAGCTCCTGACGTTACCTTTAAATTTACAGTAACGATTCAAAAAGCAAATTGAAGAAGAAAGTCTGCGCTTGTGCTACTATTTAGCCTTTTTTTGATATTGTGTTTGGTGTTAAATTACAGGCATTTATAGAATGTATGATTTTGCGCTGCGAGTTTTTTGCGCATCAAAAAACTTTTTTGAGGAAATCGAAAATAGTTATCATTCATTAAGGTCCTAACTATCACCTTCTGAAATATTATATCAGTAGTTTGAAAATAGAGTGAGCTATGCGAGAAATTGTGAGTCCATATTTTTCATGGCAAATACGTATGTATAAGTGTGTGTATCCAGGCCCCTTAATAGCTATCACCTATGACCCTAGAGATGTTTGAGTTATGTACTGAGTATCATTGTGACTTGTATGTTGTATGACAACGTGATTTTGTCTAACTATAGCCTTCTGAAATATTAAATATATATTTTGAAAATAAAGCGAGCTGTGGCAAATACATACTGCAGATACGTGCGGCATCTGGTGTGACGTCACACGCAGCACCATCAGGCCCGGTAGCTTTCAACGGTCCCGACCGGTATCGCAAATGTGCTAATTACTTTTGTAGGATTTTTGGAATTCAATTTTGTTTTTAGTAGTCTAATGAGGCGGTGTCTAAACTCTTGCGTTAGTTGAGTCTTGACTTCTGAGTGATCGATCTTAATGATCTGATTGAAGCCCAGGTACTTGTACATTTCGTCCTTGTCCATGTTATCCAACGTTTGGCCAGTTGATACCTCCTGTTCGGAATGGTTCTTCCATTGGCCTTTATGGATCTGGAGTACCTTGCATTTGCTCATTCCGAATTCCATCCCGACGTCTGACGTACAAACTTCTGCTATTCTGAGTAATCCCTTCAAACCAGACCATCTTTCTTCCATCAAAGACTTAGGAGTGACATTTGATTCTCAATTGAACTTTAGCGAACATATAGACTTGAAAATATCCGAAGCTGGAAAAATGTATGGTTTTACTGTGAGGAACTGTCGTAAATTTGATAACATTGCAGCTTTGAAATGTTTATATTTTCAATTTATCCGTTCCAAGCTTGAATATTGTTCGGTAGTATGGAGTCCATATTACAAATACCAAATTGAGAGAATCGAAAGCATTCAAAGAAGATTTCTTAAATATCTATCATTTAAGATTCATCGCATTTATCCTGAACGAGGTATTGACTATAAATTGCTTTTGGATCAACATGACATGGAGTCCCTACAGTTCAGAAGAGTACTGTCCTCTATCTCGTTTTTATATAAGTTAATCCATAGTAAGATTGATTGCTTTGATCTCTTAGGTTACATTTACTTTAATGTTCCCCAATACAACTCGCGATGCAACCCCATATTCTATTGCAAAACTGCTAGGACTAATATGTTGTTGAAATCACCTATTGCTGTAATGTGCACTAATTTTAATAGAATGTCAAATCATGTTGACCCTTTTATCAGCTCGCATAATGAGGTTAAGCAAATTGCTAGAACTATACTATGTTAACCATTATATGTATATATATATATATTTTTTTTTGAAAATTACTCCATTTTTGTAGATTACTCTCTGTACAACTTTATTTGTTTTCATGTAGTTTATCCAATGTATTTTGCCCTGTAAAGGGATTCATTTCTGTTGGGCAAATAAACGCTATTATTTAAAACAAAAAAGTGCAGCCCGGGCTCCGACACACCGGGCTGCTGTTCCATTACCCAATGACTACTCCTCACACCGTGAGGTGAGCAATCACTGGGTCCGCGAATCGTGCGCCCTAAGTAGACGAAGGGACCCAAGGATGACTGCCTTCTGCATTCTGGCGGCTAAGATGTGCGCCGCCGCACGGCACACCGGTATTTTGCGCAGTGCAGAGGGCAGCGTATTCCTCATTCCACCTAGGGATCCAATGACCATAACCAGCAGACTTACAGTGTAGTCTGGCCAGAGCCTGCGAAGTTGTCCGAGCAACTCCTGATATTTGGTCCGCTTTTCCTCCTCCTTAGAGACGATGTTCACCTCGGCAGGCGCCGAAAACTCAATAACGAACATCGTCTTCTGTTGGTGGTCGAGAAGGACTATGTCGGGCCTGTTTGCCTGTACAAGCTCGAGCGTGGGGAACGAGTAGTTCCAGTAAATCCGGCATCTCTCGTTCTCCACAATGGACTCTATATCCCCTGGAGCGTATGGCAGCACCGGTGTCTCATTGATACCGTATGAGTGCCTCAAATGATAGTAGAGCACTCGTAGAGCCGCGTTGTGCCGATGGACGTAAGCCGTCCCAGCGTACGTCTTACACGCCGACAAGAGATGCATAAGCGTCTCTGGCGCCTGTCGGCAAGCTCTACAAAGGGTGTCGGGTACATCTACACCCATAACCCTTTTACGGTACACCAAGGTGTTGAAGACACCGTCTTGGCAAGCCATTATAAAGCCCTCAGTCTCCGACTTCAACCCACTAGACCTTAAGAAAGAGAAGGTCAACTGCTCAGACAAGCCATGCTCTTCGAGATGTTTGTAGAAGATTCCATGCATTGGCTTATCTTTATGAAGTCTTAAAAGGAAGTCGACTTCGGCAATTTTAAGGTGGGATTTTAATTCTGCGGGAGCAAGTTCCGTAATGGACTGCTGACACCTCCGCTTGAAGTCGAGTGTGAGGCTGAGCTCCTCGGCTGCTCGTTTCGCTGCGCTAAAAAGAAAGGCTCATTTTCCCGCATTCTCGTGCTCTCGCACAAAGCGGATCAGGGGATCGGTGCTGTTCGTTACATAGCAGGCAGTGGCCAGTACTACTCTGTTGTGCAGACGCTCCAAACTCAATAGTCCTCGCCCTCCCAGGTGTCGCGGGAGGTATATTCGCGGGACAGAGGACTTAGCATGCAGGCTTCTCTCCATATTCATCCTTTTGCGGGTCTTCGTGTCGATTTCCTTCAGCTCGTTCACCTTCCAGTGTATAGCACCAAAGGTGTATAATAACAATGGGACCGCAAGCATGTTTGTGGCAGCGACTTTGTTCTTGCCGGACAGTTCTGACGACCAGATCTGCCGAAGTCGGTGCAAATACTTGCGGCGGAGACACTCTTTAACCAATGCTGCCTCTTGGACATGACGCTGCGCCACTCCAAGGTAGGTATAAGTATCTCCGGCATGCAGTTGTCGCAAGATGCTCCCATCAACGAGCTGTTCCTCATCTCCACTATCTCCGCTTCGTCCTTTTTTGAGATGAACCAATGCACATTTGTCTGTCCCGAACTCCATTCCGATAGCATGACTGTACTCCTGCACCACCCTCAGCGATTGTTGTAGTTCGCGTTGGCCGGAGGCATAAAGTTTTAGGTCATCCATATAAAACAGATGGGTGACCTTGTGCCTCCGGTTATTGGGCGTGCCACAGCTGTATCCTTTAGTATTTCTCAGCGCTATGGACAGAGGCAAAAGTGAGATGCAAAAGAGCAAGGGACTCAAGGAGTCTCCTTGGAAGACACCTCTTTTCAATGACACCAACTCTGTCTGAACCCGAGTTTCACCTGATGTTATGGTAAACCGGATCTTCCAGAGCGGCATCAGTTGTTTGATGCATCCCACTATCTGATTATCCACCGAAAGACATTCCAACAGCCGCACAATGAGGTCATGAGACGTGCTGTCGAATGCCTTGCGATAGTCAATCCAGGCCATAGAAAGGTTTCGCTTGTACTGCACAGAGTGCTGCGTGACACATCGGTCAATCAACAGGTTCTCCTTGCAGCCAGCTACTCCTTTCTTTGACCCTCTCTGTTCATACACGTCGAGAAATACAGGATTCACAGCTTGAAGGATACGCATGTACAAGATTCTGGTGAAGAGCTTGTAACACGCGTTCAGACATGTTATTGGCCTGTAGTTTTTGGGATCAGACAAATCTCCGGTCTTCGGGAGAAGCACGGTTCGACCCTCGACAAACCAAGCCGGAATTGGCTGCTCCTGATTTAGCCACGAGTTAAAAACTCTAGCTAAATGCCGGTGGCAACTGGGGAATTTTTTCCACCAGTAGGTGTTTATGCCATCCGGGCCAGGAGCTGCGAAATTCTTTGCGCCTCGTAAGGCGTCAAGAATTTCTTCCGTGTTTATCGGGTGACGCAGTACATTCAAGTTAGGAGTCCTCCTACAAACGGACTCGAACTGCGCCAAGGCCGGAGTGTCTGCTGAGAGAGGTTTGGGTTGTTCGTAAATGTCCCTCCAAAAGGTCTCCACGCGATCAGCAGTTGGCGGCTGCTCTATGGCTGGAGGCGGCTGTTGGAAAAGGCGAGAAGGTCTTTCGTAGAACATTCTGTTCTGCTCCAGACCTCTCGCCCGCGCCACCAACGATCGCTTAGCAGCGACATGCATCCGTATCCTGTCAAGACAGTGTTGCTTGACAACAACCAGTACCGCTTGACTGAGTGTATGATGGTCGCGCCTCAACCGTAGGCTATCTGGCGCACTCGGCGCGTAAAAGGCTTCCCAGCCGCTCTATATTCCATCACACACTGCATACGGGATGCTTCCTGGCGAGCCAACTGGATTTTCGCTTCCATTTGGCGCACCCGTCTCTGTGTTCTCTCAACAGGAGAGTCTCTCACTCTCCCCTGTCTAGCTAGCCTCAGAGCCGCAGCGTAAATTTCGCAATTGATGCTCCAAATGTCAGAGGCCTCCGATAGACGTTCACCAACAACCTCATCCTCTCTCTTTAAATCTGCCAGCTTCAAGGACCTTCCGTTGTTATGCAAGGCCCTTCGGTCCCTGAAATCCCCAGGTGAGACGACTTGGTCGATTTCCCTCCCAGCGGGCCTTACCGGCGAACTTTCAGCCTGGTTAACAGGCCTTCCGTCCGCCGAAGGGGCAGGCTGAGCTGGAGCACGAACATATCCCTGCCTCCGGAGGTACGATACATAATCTCGCAAATTCTGAGAGGTAAGCGTGCTATGCTCTGGGTGCATTTCACACCACCTCTCATACATGCGGGACATGTATCCCCTACGGCGCGGGCTACTGCTCTCGTAGCAGATCAGCAGGTCATCCTTGAGCTCCGTCGTCCACCTAAAACGGTCCATGCTATTGCGGGGGTCGTCATCAGGGCAAATCGAAGCACCGCCACCTTGCCCAACGCCGGCTTCCGAAACCGGCTCGGTGTGGGTGCTTTTGCTTCGAGGTGGTCGAACCCGAAGATAGGGCCCGTCAGGTGGTTAGCCTTAGGGCCCGCAGCCGACATTTCTGGAGGCAGCCGTCCAAATTGCCTCCAGAGGATGGACCTGTGAAGGTTGCCGACCGACTTGCATCCTTTGGCTTCGGTATACCCCTCGGTGTCGCCACGCACCGAATAGCCTGTTGATGTTGGGCGGCTTCCTGGGGGTTTATGAAAACAGCCGCTTCTAACATGAAGAACAGACGCTGTCGGAGTACCGCTCCTCACATGGAGATCCGTCGTGTCCTATTAATTGTGGAATAGCCGATCCTCTGGATGCAGACGCTATTCCACTGTGCTAGTTTTGGTCCGCCCCGGGTATTTCATTTCCCCGGTACCACCCATATCTGGGAGGCATTCCCCTATCCGCCACCTTGGGGAGGCGCCACTGAGAGGATCTAGCAACCCCTCGCGGGCTATTATTATTATTATTATTATTATTATTAAATGCATTCCAGTGGCTGCATATAGTTTTATATCATCCACATAGAGAAGGTGGTTGGTTCTGTGTTGATTAACTTGCTGGTGTCTGATGTTGAAACCATAATTTGTGTTGTTAAGTGCGTTAGAGGGTGGATTTAAACAAAGGCAGAACCACAGCGAACTGAGTGAATCACCCTGGAAGATATTGCGTCTTATGTGTAGCTCCTCTGTTTAATATGGCCATCCTGAGTTTTAAGATGTATGTTGATTCGCCATGTCTCCATGGTTCTTGTAAGGAACTGACGAAGGGCTGGGTTAATTTTGTATATTCGAAGAGTTTTCGTTAGCCAGCTATGGGGTACAGAGTCAAAAGCTTTTTTATAATCGATATGGTATGACGTATGAAGATTTCTGTCTTCTTTTCTAGTTTGCTCCATGGTCACACTATCAATTATAAGTTGTTCTTTGCCCTTGGCTTCGTTTTCTGCATACTTTTTTGTTCTTCAGTCAGGTTGTTGTTTTGAGTTGTTCAGTCCTTTTGCCTATTGTTACGGTGATGATCTTGAACAAGGTGGTGATACAAGTGATTGGGTGGTAATTGGCAGGATTCTCGGTATCTGCGTTTTTTGATTTTATATACATTACTTCTTGTTTGAGGAATTTGGAAAGCTTTTTAGGTTAAAATAATATGGCTTTATTGACTTGAACTGTGAGCATCTCATATGTTGAACTGAATTGCTTATACCAGAAATTTTGCACGTTATCTGCGCCTGGGCACTTCCAATTTTGGGTGCGGTTTATTGTCTCGGCTATTTGCTATGGTGAAAGAATAACATCTCCCTGTTCCGGTATGCGTTGTTGTTTTTTTCTTTTCTTGTCTGATCCGTCGAGCGTTTTCATTAGGGGTTTTAGGTTCTGACTAAAGACTTCCCCAGAACTCAGTTAACTCTTGTCTACTTGGAGGTTCTGTTGTTGTTATTTGATTATTTCAAGTCATCTGTTGGTAAAACTGCTTTTAGCTCTTCTGAAAAAGGCCGATAGCATCCTTTATGTCGTTGGATTCGTATTCGTAATCTTGCTGCATAAACTGCAAGATTCTGTTTAAGAGCGTATCAGTTATTTCTAGTATTGTTTGTTGTGGTGACTTGGATTTCAGTATATTTATTGTTCTCTGTATGTGCATTGAAGGATGGTCGTTATCGATAGTTTATTGTGCGACATGTGCCAGATCCCTTCTGAATGTGCTAATTTTGTTGCTACACTCTAAAAATTGTTTTATAAAATTAATAACAAAATCGTAGGTTATTTAGTGCCACCGATTTTGTTAGTAATATTACAAATCGGATTAGTAATTTCATTTAGCAATTTTGTAATATTGTAAATTCGCAAAAACGCATTTTTGTAATATCACAACATTTGTCTGTGATTTGACATGATAATTTGTAAAATTATTATGCGATTTTACACAATTTTAAGGATATCATATTGGTTTTTTACATATATGTTTTGTAAAACTATTTTGTAAGATATGTAATTTCACATAATTTACTTGTAATATCACTAGATTCTACTGTAAAACCATTATACGTTTTATTACAAATTTTTTAATGATTTATTTTGTAATTTTACCTTATTTTATAAAATGACTTTGTAGTCTTACAAAAAACCCATTATAATAGGTTTTAAGAAAAGGCTGTCATTATAAACATATTTTTATTTTATGTATGAAAATAAGGTAACACAACATTCAAATTCTATGCAATCACAACATAGAAAATCAACTGTTTCAGTCTTATCGGCTGACAAAAAGGCATATTATATCAGCCTGTTGGCCAGGCAAACAGCTAGTTAACGTGCCAGTTTATTAATAAAGGAAATAAATTACTGTTTTCCTACTGGGAGTGTGACCCAAAGTCAAAGTCAAGATGCACTTTAATAAAATATGTTTGAGTCATTTCCAAAGTTACCAAAACATTTTTTGAATTAATCCGGTTAGTATTGAAATATATGACAAATAGTTATTTTATTGCTTCTTCAAAGGAACTTGCATTGATGAGATGGATCTTTTCATTGTAAATGGACATTTTCTTTTTCCCTTCTTCAGCTGAAATTAAAGAAAATATTGTTCTTAAAGTAAATATTATAATTCGAAAACTTTTTCGTTAATTAACCATATCATATCGAAGAAAAATAAAAATGAATGCATCCCTAAATAAATTTGGTGTACAGGATGGCCATATTTCCAAGATGGCGGCTTACCTTGTTTAAATGCACTTTGTATTCATTTTATCCAATGAATCTCCAAACTTCAAACACAAATAGCACCACTACACGTTATATACAGGCACTTCCAAAACAAAATCCATAAAATAACGGCCCGTCCGCTGTTTATCTATTCACACATGCTGATTCTTTTCGCCCGCCAGTGCTACCTTTCATCGGCAACGCGTAATCTGTACCATTGATTAACGTATTTAGGGGAAGATAGATAGCCACATAGTAAAATCGCGCGCTCGCAGTCTATCTCACTCACTCTAGTCTATCTCACTCAATCTTCATAGAAAACGATCACCGTCACCTGGCGCCCGCTACAACAACAATCTAACAAGTTTAGAAAATTCCTGAATCCTTTATAAATATGAGCAAAAGATGGAGCATCCAGCTATACAAATACGACCTTGAAGTGCCACTGACCATGGCGACGGGTCGGTCGGGATCGCCGAGTCGGTTCGTCGGTGGACCTAACATTCGAAATATGTTTTGTGTTCGAAATGATAAGCTAGTGGATGAGTGGATCAGCTGACAGCGGTTGTTGACCTTGTTGTCCGTATACCACCATATGAAATTGACGACTTTTATTTGTTTTTTACAATTTCTTGGACATTTTCACCATAATTGTTGTTGTGATGTGTTTTTTAAGGAACCTTTTTTGTCAGGTAAGCACATCTGTCGATTAAAATGATGTAATTCGTGAGATAATGCATGATGGAAACTTGAATGCATATTGAAAACAACAAAGAAAAAAAACGTTTATTCGCCAATTACAGTTATCACATTCACTAGAGCGGTAGTTGATATAGTCATAATGCATCTTTGTCACTTGGTACTCCAAAATAATGCATTTCTTACTTGAAATTTTATCTGTGAAGTATATAGGAATTAATGAATTTTTAGTGGCCAACCTTTGGTGGATTATGTTAAAGTAGCAAAAACGTCCATCCGTAGGGAATAATTGCTAGTTGTATACCTATGTACATGTAGGCAAGTTCAAGAAATGGATCATTTAATACATTTATCTTTTGACATATCCTGGAACAAGAATATTAATTATGTAAATATGCACCAAAAAAATAGGTACATTATATTATGACTATTCACTTCTCTATTCGAATAATTTGCGCACTATTTCAAAATGCTTCCTTTTTGTCATTAGTAGTATAGATATGCCGATTCTGATCCTCCCGAGGTCATTTGAAGGTCATTTAAATGGGGTGTGGATAACCTTGAGATGTGACGTGGGCTTTTCTTATAGGTGCCGATTCTGATCCTCCCTGAAGGTCATTTTGTAACGTTGTGTTTTCAAATGTGATCGTATCTGAAGGGCTTGTTTCAGTGGGGTGTTGGGTAACCTTGAGTTTTTTTTTGTGTTAGTGTATAGTTGCTTATTTTGAACGTCCTTGAATGTGACTATTGACTGGATAACCTTGAGATTTGACGTGGTGGATAACCTAGAGATTTGACGTGAGGCCAATTGCAATCCTCCCTGAAGGTCACTGATATAGGGTGTGGATAGCCTTGAGATCAGTTGTATAATTTTCTTATGAGGCTTGATAGTGATGCTCCCTTAAAGTCATTCAACTGGGGTGGGAATAGCCTTGAGCTTGATCTCACAGAAGAACGTGTTCTGCTAACGTCAGACCTTGCCACCATAAGCAAGCAACCGGAGGTGGGGGTACGATGCCCTTGAGGATCTAGCTATAAATCGAGGAGGTTCGAGCATCGATGCTACAGTTGCCTGACTCACAGTGACTAACATATACTCTAATAAAATGCATACATGTAGTGATTGTGGTAAACATTTTACGCGTTCGGACAATTTGCGTCGGCATAAGAGAAATATTTGCAGTGTGAATCCCACAAATGGACCACCAGCTAAAAAAATTAAATTGGATAGTACACCTCCGAATATGATATGTCCTTGCTGCAATGTTTCGCTTCCGAACAATCGAATGGCTGCTCACGCAAGGACATTACAACATAGAACAAATTCATCGATCCCGATCAGTGATGGTGTGAGACTTATTAAAAGTGCATTCAAATGTAGAATTGCCAGCTATAGATTTAGCACATCAGAATTGTACACCGACTTTAAAGAGTTTTTCGAAAATATTAAGCAAAATACGCTAGATGTAATAGAAGAGAAACTTCGAGTGCACAGAGCTCTGAAAGTGAACATGGAAGTATTCGGGAAGTACGTATTACAGACGAGTGATGTAGCAGATATCAAATCCTTCAATACGGTTAATAAAGTAATAGACGAAAGCACAGAGCTGTCTGATGTTTATCAACAATTTGCTGATGAAATTACATCCCAGTCATCTGAGTTTGAGGAGAAGGATTCTGGTATGTTAAATATTTAGAGAAGTGCATAAATTAAGATAGTAACCTTTGTTGTTTTTTTCAGGGTGGGCGATTGAATGTATCCTTTATGCTGAAGTGAACATTAACAAGTTTTCACCATTGGGTGGATCATCTTATATAAAGTTACCATACTTTATAGAGAAGAAGAAGGCAGTGATAAATGTGCGAAATCAAGACCAGTGTTGTTTCGCTTGGGCCGTCACATCAGCGCTACTACCAGCAAGCACCCGAGTAGTGGAAGTGTCGTCCTACCCGCATTTTTCAACCATTTTGAATGTCCATGGTATGAACTTTCCCGTTACTCTTAAAGATATCTCATTGTTCGAGAGAAATAATAATATCTCTATAAATGTGTATGGGATTGAAAAAATAATCAAAGATGGTAACGTCACATATGAAATAGTTGGTCCATTGAGATATGCTCAGAAGAAATTAGCTTTACATGTCAATCTGCTCTATTTAACGGATGATAAAGGGAATGGTCACTATTGTTGGATAAGAGATCTTTCGCGATTAGTTGCAAATCAGTTAAGTTCAAACGGACATAAGCGGTACTTTTGTGATGGTTGTTTGTTATATTTTTCAACTAAGGCATATCTAGATATTCACCAAAGGAACGATTGCAATCATATATTCACAATAACACCCACAGAGAAACTACGAACTGATAAGTTTGGTAATCAGGTTCCAGAAAACATACTTAAATTCGAGAATTTTGAAAAGCAAATGCCGGTCCCCTTTGTGGTGTATGCGGATTTTGAGTCATTATTAAAACCAATCGATAGTTGTGAACCCAACCCAGAATATTCGTATACAAACGAAACCCACACACATGAACCATATTCATTTTCATATTTTATTAAATCTTCATTTGATTCTGACTTATCCAAATTCGTCTTGTATCGAGGTAAGGACGCGGCGAAAGAATTCGTGACAAGGCTAGAAGCTGATCTTAAAGAACTATATTTCAAATATTTGAAAGATGTAACTCCCATGATCCCTTTAACGCCGGAAGAGCAGATTGAGTTTGACACTTCAACGAAATGTAACATCTGTGAGAAGCCATTTTCAGGATCCGATATTAAAGTTCGCGATCACTGCCACATAACTGGTAAAGTTAGATTTGGGGCTGCACATTCGAAATGTAATTTAAATTTCAAATTACCAAATTTTATACCAATTATAACGCACAATTTAAGTGGGTACGATTGTCACCTATTTATCAAACAACTATCTTCTCATGGAGATAAGATAGACGTGGTAGCCCAGAATAAGGAAAAATACATTTCATTTACAAAAAGTCTGTATATGCATGACTATGTGGACCGAACCGGTAGAATAAGGAGGAAGTTTTTACAAATGAGATTTATCGATAGTTGTCGTTTTCTACCTGGATCTTTGCAAGCATTATCAGACAGTTTGACTAATAGGGATTTTCTGGAGAGTAAAAAGTATTTTTCAGATCCTAGAGTCTTTAATTTAATTAGACAGAAAGGTGTATTTCCTTACAATTATGTGGATGATGTAAAGAAACTGGACCAGGAATATTTACCATCAAAGGCAGAGTTTTATGATAAGTTAAATGAGAAAGATATATCTGAGGAGGAATACGCGAGGGCAATAACTGTATGGAGAACGTTTAACTGTAGGAATCTGGGTGAATATTCTGATATTTATTTACGGACCGATGTTCTTCTCTTGTGTGATGTCTTTGAAAGGTTCAGGAGGAATAGTATGAATATTTACAAATTGGATCCAGCACACTACTACACAACCCCTGGATTGTCTTGGGATGCGATGTTAAAGTATACCAAAATTAGCCTTGAGCTCCTTACGGACATAGATATGATTGGGTTCTTTAAGAATGGTATTCGCGGGGGGATAAGTCAATGCAGCGATAGAATGCACGAAGCAAATAATAAATATTTACCAAATTATGATCCATCTAAAGAGTCAACATTTATATCATATCTCGACGCCACGAATCTTTACGGGCATGCTATGTCATCACCTCTTCCAACTGGGGGTTTCGAATGGATGGGGGATTCGGAAATATCTACATTCGATTTAGAAAATGCCAAAATAGACGGTGAGAATGGCTATGTCTTGGAGGTTGATGTGCGATATCCTGAAGGGTTACACGATTCACATAGCGACCTTCCGTTTTTGGTGGAAAGTATTATCCCACCAAACGCCAAGACAAAGATTCCGAAACTAATCCCAAATCTGTACGACAAGAAAAAATATATTGTACATTATCGCGTCCTTCAACAAGCTGTAAGGTATGGTTTGCAAGTAACCAAGGTTCACAGGATCCTTAAGTTCAAACAATCGTTCTGGTTGAAGGAGTATATCGATCTCAATACGACAATGCGTAATAAAGCAAATAATAAATTTGAAAGGGACTTCTATAAGCTTCTAAACAATGCAATCTTTGGAAAAACTATGGAAAATGTAGATAATAGAAGAGATATAAAGTTGGTCACACATTGGGAAAATCATCGTAATAGCATCGGTGTGGGAGCACTAGTAGCTCGTCCAAATTTCAAGAGTTGTTCCATATTTAACGAAAATCTTGCAGCTATCCATTTAGGAAAAGTTAGGGTACATTATTTCAAGCCAATATACGTGGGATTCTGTATACTAGACATATCTAAAATAGTAATGTATGATTTTTTTTATGGTTTTCTTAAAAAGCAGTTCAACGATAAAGTATCTATGCTTTACTGTGATACAGATTCGCAAATTTTGAAAACTCATACAGACGACTTCTATGAATTTATGAGAAATAATATCAGCGAGTTTGATACTTCAAATTATAAACAAAACAATGAGTTCAAAATTCCAGTCAATGACTCTATTCTGGGTAAAATGAAAGACGAATTTCCAGAAGACCCTATAATAAGTTTTTACGGAACAGGTGCGAAAGCATACTATATCAAGTCAGTTAAGGGAGAAATGAAAAAAGCAAAGGGTGTTAAAAAAGCAGTAATACAAAATCAGTTATGTGGTAATGATTATAAGCATATAATAGAGAATGGTGGTCTGATTTTAAGAAAAATGAATACATTCAAAAGTAGGCTGCATGATGTATATACAGAAGTCAAAAATAAAGTAGCTTTAGCACACAACGATGATAAAAGGTTTATAATTCCAAATACAACAAAAACTTTACCCTGGGGGCACTCTGACATTGAATTTTACCAAACAGACCCCACAACGAATGTAAAATATGCTATCGATGCTATTAATGAGATGACAACGCGCGAAGCTCCTGAAGATGGTAATTTGGATCTACTTATACAATTAATGTTAGCCGAAGTTTCTAGATATTAGATTTAAGTTACTGTACGCTTGTAAAGTAGGATAGTATTGAATAAATGCTTGAAGAATAAAGTTGGCCATTTTATTTCAACTTTTGCGCCTAAACTGACACTACTCATCACCAACATCATATTCAGTGGCAAACGACATGACTACAGTTGTTGTAGATATTCAAGGATATCATATCGAATCAAAATTTGTTCCAAAAGAGATAGCATTTAAGAAAGATGGAATATTGTACCATTACATTGTTAAACCTATGGTTCACTTCAGTAGACTGAACGTGAAAGACCAGAGAACTGTTAAGTTTGTGGAAAAGTATAATCATGGTATTAGATACAAAGCAGGAAATACAGATGGTAACCAAATAATGAAAATAATCAAGCATCACGTTAACAACGGTGATATAGTCTTTCTGAAGGGCCATCAAAAATATATCTATCTACTCAAATCTGTTGCTGAGCTGAGCTTAGAAAACGTGGAGATAGTGAATTTGGAGACCGACAATGATATCCAGCTTAACGTGAACTTGAACAGAGAATCAATATGTGATGATGTAATAAGGTGTAATTATCACTCCCAAAACAGAAACGGTAGGTGTGCCTTGAGTGTTTGCACGATGATTGATTTGTGGATAAGGAGATACCGTTCAACCATCAAAGAGCAGAAAGGAAATCTTCATTTACTACAAGACGACCAATATTTTTGAATTCCAAGTTACATTACTAATGTTATTTTGTTGAATAGGTTGTATTAGTATTCCAATATATTCATCAGAAAAATATCAGACTGTTTCATTTAATACATACCACGATACATGCCAAAGTGTATAGGGTGGCTCATATTGAAGTTTTGTTAGCAAAATTAATTCATTTCTCGAAGTATAAAAATTAACCTTATTCAAGAAATGTTGTTACAGCCAGACGTGTAAGAAACACAGGGATTACCGAAAACGTCTGGCAACATGGCAGTAGATATGGCAGGGTTTTGGGGGCTGTCCCTCATTCCCTCCACTCAAGCGATTCGACCTATTAAAGTAGTGGGCGGATACCTCTATCCCACTCTTCCTTCTAACCAATCAAAAATGGGGAGAGGGCGATCAGCAAGCGATTAGGGTAGGAGTTTAAGGCATAAAACTGCTGGTCGGAACCAGGAGAGGTCATTCTGTTTAGCTTTCGATAACAGACAAGCAGCTACAGCCACCTTCCAGCAACAAGCGAATAATTCGAGGATGTCTGCAAAGATGAATGTAAGTATAAATAATTTGGGTATAATTTGAGGGACTGCTCTGCCAACTGTTGGCAAGGATATACGTTTCTAAGCATTTTTTTCTTTTATTGTTACAGATGACCACCGATGCCCTGTACCATTCCGACGATGACGACTTCCAACCTTCACCAGCTAAGCGACCAGCACCGCAACCATCCGCCTCCGTGGCGGGGCCAAGCCCGACCACTAGGAAAAGGACGGCGCCGGTGAAGGTAACGACTGGCACAAAACGCCAGAAGAAGGAAGGTAGCGCTTCCGAAAATAAATTGGTTGCGAAGCAATCAAAGCCTTTGAGGAAGACGAAGGAAAGCCGACCGTCGACTTCGATGCCGCAAAAGAAGCGAAAAGAGGGTGCTAGAATGAAGTCGTGTAAGTCAGCATACAAGACTTACGCGGCTCAATACCAGCAATATGAGCCCTTCCTTTTCACTTCAGTTGCTGCACCGGAGTCGACAGTGGATTTCTCGTTTCTTAACGAGGCCCCGATTACGACGGATCCAAGTTGTTTTCGCAAGTCACCTATCCGGGTGTTGGCTGGACTTGAGGAGCCTGGTGTGGTGTCGTCGTCGATAACTCCACCGGAACGGTGTCAAGCAAAAATTGTGGTTCATGAAAATTTGCTAGTCACCGCTCCAGTAGAATTATCAACGAAGGCACCTTCAGAGCCCGATGAAAGACCGTCAACCCCGGAGCGGTATCGTACACCCTCACCGACGCCATCCCGTAAGCTGCCAGCTACACCGAGGACACCGAAGATACTAGCGACCGAACCGTCCCAGGAGTCGCTAGCATCTTCGGCATCTAAGGAGAGCGGCAGCTCTAGCAGTAGTGGTTGTAGTGGTAGTAGTAGTAGTAGCAGCAGTAGCAGTGAGAAAGTGGCTACTACGAATGAAACCACTATGCTTGGCCCACTAGTGTCCTTCTATGCTGGCCAACTGCAAAAGGTCGAAAGGGACCTGCAGAAGGCGGAGGCTGAAAAAATGCAGTTGTCCGAAGAAGTGCAGTCGCTGCAGACGCTCGTTGACTTAAAACGAACCGTCGTCGAGGAAAGGCAGCGACTGCAGGAGCGTCTCCAGCAGTTGGACCAGCGTTTGGCAGAGATGGATGGTGCGGAGCAAGCTGGTGAAAATATGAAGGAACGGGAGCGGATCGTTGGGGAAAGGGTAGCGCATCTGAAAGGAAAAAAGGAAAAACTGGTGGGACGGATGGCTACGGTCATAGCTTATGAAGATGACCCTATCTGTCTGTCCCAATCCCAGTAGTTTTTTTATGTATATATTTTTTCCTTTGTTTTTCCTTTGTTAACTTGTGTATATTTAGAGTTAGTTGTATGTATGTATATATTTTTCCATTTAGAATTAGCATTATGTATTTATTTTTATTTAGTTTGATATTTTTCATAGTTAATAAATTAAAATGTATATTTGAGGAAAAATACAACAAAAAAAAAACAATTTAGATTTAAAAAAAAATTTGTAAAAAATGTTGAAATTTAGGTATTTATTTGTATATAGGGGTTAGTGATTTGTGTACATTTTTATATAATAGTAGTAATGTACAAATGTATTTTTATGTATATCTTATAATTGAGAAAATATATAAAACAAGTTTTAGTTGATGAAAAAGTATTTGTGAAAAAAAGTGTCTTTAAATTTTGTATTCATTTGTATGTAGTTGTTAGATATTTCTGTAAATTTTTCTAGAATAGTAGTAATATACAAATGTATTTTTTGATCATAATAACTTTTATGTATCTTATAATTCAAAAATAAAGAAATTGAAATAGATATATATCGATTCTGAAATCTAGTTTATTTCTGATTAATAAATGAGAAAAAAATATGCAAAAAAAAAAATTGTTTATGAAAAAAAATATTTGTGAAAAAAAGTTCGTAAGTATTTGACAAAAAACAAATAGGTTAGTTTATGAAAAATATTTGTGAAAAAAATTATAGGTTGGTTTCTAAGACAACAGGTTAGTGCGTAGTCTCCAATTACACATAGTGCTTACTGGGTCGTGCTAAGTTTCGGTAAAGGTGGAGGTTAGGTCGACTGCTGCGCCGTCGACTAACATCGACACGGGCGGTGGGTCGACGGCTCCGCCGTCGACCCACCTTATCTCGCCGCGCATGCAAAGGCGAGGCGGTGCCGAGCCTTTGTATGCGCGGCTCGGCGGCTTCGCCGTAGCATGTGCCGCCGCCGTGCCGGCCCATAGAGCCGGCGGCACATGCTGCGGCGAAGCCGCCGAGCCGCGCATACAAAGGCTCGGCGGAGGCCCATTTTGACGCATTTTGAGGGGCAAATGTGATCTTCAAGGGTCCTTCAAAACGGTAGTTTTTTCAGAAAAAAGACTGAAAAAAAAACGTTAGAAGCATGAAAAAAAATTGTAAGACTGATAAAAAAGTACACCACTAAATAAAATTTTTAGAAAGATCCTTCATTGGTGAAGCCGCCCACGCTCGATGAATTTTTTTCTGTCACGGTGGTAAGGTTTTTGAATAAAGTACGATTTAAAAAAAAAACAAGTTTATTGGTTGATACAAACAAAAAATCTCTTTATAATTCACAAAAATAGCGCCTCATATCTCCTCCTCGCTATCTACAGGAAAAGGTAATTCCACTCTCTGGTTTTCTGGACCATCCGGACGATCAGGATCATCATCGTCGCTGTTATCAGATGAGCTGTCAATTGTAAACAGCAGGAACCCCAGTGGCTGTCTTGTGGAGTCGCACGGTCCATCGTCCATCGGTGACCTCGCCACCGCCCAATGTGATTGGTCGGGTAACTCACCATCAGGAACCGCAGTCTCGATACTCCATATGCTGGAGTTATCATTGTCGTCATCTAACCAAGACGTTGAGTCGCAAGGTCCGTTTGACTCTGTAGTCATTTCGCTGCTAAATGTGTTAATTCGTCACTTGATTGTACAGTATGATTTTCATTGACAAGAACTCTCGATTTTATGTTTCTAGTTCCCCACACTAAAGCCCCCTCCATACCTCCTCCCCTCTTCATCTATACATCTTTAGAAGTAAACTTAGTGTGTTATTGGATGGAACGTCGATGGCATTGGTGGGTGGGTACTTATATGCGTGCCCCAAACCAAGACACAATAATCTCACAAACGCTCAAGGCGCATTTACCGTTTCTGTTAGCACACTGGCACTCATGCTTCATACTATTTTCAAGTATCACCAATTACTAAGTTACTGAGCGCTTATTGATAGAACAAGTAATTGTATTATTATATGAGGGGATGGATATAGAAAGGAAAAAATATTGCTTCTTTTTTATTTCATTCATTATTTATTTTATTCAAGATGAACATTACTTTATACATCGAAAAAAGATAATACAGTTTCTTTTTCTTCATTCAATTTTGTCCTTTTCTGTTCAGATTTCATACTAAGAGTATCAATCCTCTTCTGACAATCATCTAACTGTCGCTTCCTTTTATTTCTGCACTCCTTGACACGTTTTCTTTCTTCATCTAACTGCTTTATTCTTTCATCATCCGCTGCCTGGGCTGCCTGAAGCTTGTCACAATGGGCCATCTCCTCTGCCAATTTCTTTTCTGCACTTATTATTTCAGCTTTAATTCGCTGAATACTACTTCTCAACGCATCCCTCTTCTCGTCGAAGTCGTCCATTGGAGGTTGCTTCGATTTAAGTAGTGTTTCTCTTAAAATGTTGCTAACTGGTTTGGATGCTGCCTGTTTCGACTTTCTCACTGCTGGCACTGTTGACGCTGTACCCGTTGATGTTCTCGCTCCATCTCCAACTACTGGCGGCATCGATGCTGCACTTGTTGATGCTATCGCTGCATCTGTTGATGCTCTTGGTACATCCATATCTATTTCTACCACCGCATTAGCATCCTCCGCGATTCTCCGGTCTGGCTGCTCCACATGAATAAACTCGTGAAGTTCATCCTGGACTTCTACTGCCAACTGTGTAAACTGCACCCCGTCACTCTGCAGTTCCTCCAGAATGGCTTGCAAGCAATCGCCACTAATAGCGTCTTCGTTCTTTGTTGGTTGGTTGGCCATGATGATGTACGTAATATGTAGTGTTTTCTACGGAACAGTATGAATCTTTGAAGACTGTAGAACTGATAAACCATTGAAAGTAGACTTGTATTTATACAGAAAACACTCTACACGACAGTAGTAAAATCTAAGAGGGGGAACATTGAAATACTGATATGGGTGGTGTACGTGCAGCTGTTTAACGATGTACACTATAATAGACCAATGAGAGGACTGGTTGAAATGTATCACAACCAATAAGCGTTTATGGGCGGATTCACTTACAGTTCGGTCAATAACGATGTCCGTTAGAAGCCACCGATATCGATGCTACATGGCAGTAGTAAAATCTGAGAGGGGACCATTGAAATATCAATATGGGTGGTGTAAGTGCAGCTGTTTAACGATGTACACTGTAATAGACCAATGAGAGGACTGGTTGAAATGTATCACAACCAATAAGCGTTTACGGGCGGATTCACTCACAGTTCGGTCAATCACGATGCGCGTTCGAAGTGGCTGATATCAATGCGCGCATGCGTTGTCGGCGCGTATAGCGAAATGTTCTCTATTTCCACTAATAATCTTACGTACACCAGCTGGCAAGTAGGCGGATCTTCTTTTTTTTGCTTTCTTTAACGATATACACTGATGGGGGAAGACAGTAGAGGAGGGAGGCTTACCTACCTGGAACTGTATAAATATGATGGTGAAATGAGAGTTCTTCAGTGCAGTTCTGCTACCGCTACTACTACTACTACTACTATACTACCGCTACTACTACTATTTTGAAAATGGAGTATTCGAAGAAGTTGATCCCCTGCCCCTACGATGGTGAACATGAGGTGCGGCGTGGGACAATTGGGGACCATTTGCTGGTTTGCCGTTTCCGGGGTTGTGGTCCGGTGAATTGGCCACAATATATTGCTACCTATCTGAGTAAAGGTAAGTTTCCTCATTTCACTATATATCCCTACACGAGCAAGCTATCAAATGACAACTAGTTTATAACAGAATAATCCAAAAGTTACAGTTGTTCTACAAAATATCTCTTTATTTGCAGAGCCATCCACCCAGACAGGAAGCCATAAGGAAGCCGAGGCCAGCAACCCCACCACGCCACCGCAGGACCCATCGAAGTACGGACTAGTGCAATGTCCACGTGTTGCAGCGCATTGGGTCAAACCTACGTCGATGGGAATGCACCTCCTGCGGTGTGCTAAGAACGTGCCTACCACGCCACCACAGCATCACCTCGCAAGCCGGAGAGATGTGGAGGTTCAGCCTGAAGGTACATAATTCGTTTCTGCGACAAAAACTTTTTTTCTTTTTTCATATACCTTGCACATCTTTATCCTAGAAGTCACAGAAAATTGATCTCTACTAAACATCATTGTATTAATTTTGCACTGATACAATCATATTGTATAACTCTAAATTTTAAATAAATCAAGCCACACAAAAATTCTTCAGTACATCCACATAGATTTTCAACCTTCTGAATCTTACCCACATTCACATAAATTACAAAACCATATTTTCTATTGTTTCAGAAAACTGGGATAATGATGATTATCCCACGTATAGGCCGAATCTCCAGAACAGAGAAGTAATCCGGGATCCTCCCCCTTGCCTCTCCAAGAGGGAGAGAAAGCTGTGGAGGAGAAGCGAGGTGGTGCGCTTCAACAATATAACTAAATAATTTTTACTTAGGTTAGGTGTATTTTATGTATTAGAGATTAGGGTAGAATTAAATAATAAAAGTAAATTGAAAAAACTGCTATTTTATTTCCAAAAGTATCGAAACAAATATACACATTGAAATTATTACTGCTAAACATAGTCTGCGCTCCGTCATATCAATCATCACAGTACATCTGCAGCGTCTATCCAGGAATTCTTGTTCTTTTGGAAACCTAACCATTTTACAAAGAGCTTGTTTCCTCTCCTTTTTAAGACTTTTTCAATCAAATACTCATTTGGAAACTGTGTTTTTCTTAGCTCGGCTTCATAGAAACAACCGCTTATTGGTCGCCGATCCATATCTTCTAGCATATATGTGACCGGATCTGTAATATTAACTTTGCGTATTTTGAAGAGCTCCGTGGAATAATTCGGAGTGTAACCTTTTTCAAATACACCTTTATATCTGCTTATTCTCACAACGTCTCCAAGATTAAGTTTGCTTTTGCCAGCAACCTTTGGATTGCGATACGCACTCAATCGAGTGTGAACATTAATTTCAATAGGGGCCAATCCAGTTGTTCGATGTATTCTATTGTTATATACGTTAGTGATATCATCCAAAATAGTGATCCATGTGTAACTTCCTCTTGCGGAAAATTCTTTGAACAGAAGGTGCTTTAGCGAACGGATAGCCCTTTCAGCAATTGCGGCCTTCTTTGTACTGTATGTGGAATAATGGTTAATTCCATACTTGTTCATGAGAGAAGCAAATTTTCTGTTGTAAAATTCGGTTCCATTATCTGTTTGTAGATTAATTGGATAATATCCTGCGTCCCTTATGATATCGCCCATTGCTGTCGTTACCGTTACCATATCTTTCTTCTTGATTGGTCTACACCATAGGAACTTAGAATAGCAGTCAATGACTACCAATATGTATCTATATCCATTATTTTCTTTATGGAAAGGTTGCATTTCCGCTAAATCAGCTTGCCATAAGTCAGCGAAACCTTTTATGATAGTTTTTCGACGGCGAAAGTTCTTCCGAACTGCCCTGTGTAACTCTTCTGCTATGCCACGTTTTGTTGCGCTGTTAATTGACATATCTACATGTAGAGGTCTGACTCAGGTGATTGTAGAACAGAAACTGATCATTAATCATGAAAAATCTACTGATCTATGGTCTGAGTTGATTTAAAGTGTAGCCTGAAAGCCACGCTGGTAAAACAGGGCCACCTTCAACATCGAATTCCCTTTTGACTTCACTAGCTAATTTCTGGCAAAAATTATATACAACCTCTAGTTGCTCTAAAATGGATATCAAATTGGTTGTTAATACATCAATCTTTTTCTCAAGGCCATCACTCAATTCTAGCGTTTTGCTATTCACCATACTTTCAAGCATATCAGTGGTACTTTTTAGTTTTTTTTCAACATACTTTATATGAACAGAGTCATTTTCATCTGTAGGATCACCAACATTCTTTAACTGCTTTCCATTGATATCATAATTTCCAGTTTGTGTAAGTTTAAAACCAATACCTGGAATACCACGTACAGTTGTATGCTTAGAACTGCGACGACCAAACTTATCTATCGTATTGTGCATCGCTACGAAAGCGTTATACTATTAGTGGGATCTTTCAACTTGCAAATATATACCCCAAAATTAGCGTATTACGCCCTCTTCACGCAATTCTTCTATTATAGATAAAATTTCGTTATCGTGGTTTGTGTGACCCGCGGATTTTGAGCTGTATAGCAATTTCAGTCGATCAATCAGCTCGTTGATGTCGTTCCAATACACAAAGTCGCGTTTATTAGTGTTAAATATCTTATACTTAGGTATCTTCATTTGTGTATGTCCCCTACCAACTCTGGCTCTCAAATGCATGGGGGATGATGTAGATAGGATATTAAATAATTTATTGAAATACTCAGATCCGTCGACATTGTAAATATTAAGAGGTGTGTAATCTTTGCGAAGTACATTAGTTAGATTCAATATGGACCTGAATGTGTGTAGAGTTTTCGAGTCGGAGTTTCGTGTATCTCCTACAAACATCATATCTAGTAAGTGTGGGGATATTTTGAATTTACTAGTCTTATCACCCGATGATAAATGAACCGCCTTATCATCAAATTCCACTTCATGTACACCCATTAACAGCTTCTGTGATTGTGGGTCGATCCTTACATTATAAACACTTCCATAGGCCGGATGTCCTGCTCTCAAATTATCTATATGACTTTTCAACACCTCAGCAACTGCCTCTCTATCCACACTTGAATTAGCTGTAGATACATACTGAGTGACTGAATCTCTTTCCCTCTCATTAATTGATGATGGTGTATCAGGTAACTCCTTTATTGGTGTTATACCGGAAAAAGCAGCGGAAGTCAAATCTTCGAATCTCGGCCCTTTTGGTGTGCTAGTAGAGGGAAGGGTTTGATTTGGATATGTAGATGGTGGTTTTTTAGGAGTGCTCGTAGGACCAACATTTTGAATTGGCTGTTTCGGTAGCGTAGGATTGGATGCATTTGCTATTGTCTTCAACTGTTTTGTAATAGGCTCATATATCTGTTCCAATGAAGTGTTACCGATTTCGCGGGCTTTCCTTACATAGTTGAATTTTCTCCGCACTGACTCTGTTGCATTAACTAATTCTTTTTTTAGAGCTACCTCATCATTGCTCTGTTGTTGTTTCATTCTGGTATATGTAATGTTGCCACTGTGATGTATGCTGATTGCAGTCTCACATTCAATTGATGATATTATTAGTCTTGCAGTGGATTTATGAAGCTATCGAATCCCTTCCGGTACCTGCCGTTTCTTATTTCTCTATCTTTGTCGATAACTAGGAATCCATATTTATCCCTCCAACATATTGCACACATATCTTGAAATTGCTTAAAAGTTACATCGGGAGCCACATGGTCAGAGAAAACATGTGATAAATTTGTATTATCGACCTTAAACAAAACTATCAGGTTTGCGTTGTCTCTAATCACTCTTTTCGGTACCCAACTGTAACTTTGCACACAGTAAAAGCAATCCACACCTTTGTGTCGCCCCATACTGAAGTATTCTCGTATAGCATTTTGATTCTCACATATCACATCATCAAAGATAAAAACTGAGTTTGGTTTGGCTTCTGACGGTGGTGGAACTTCGGAATTATTAGCAAATGCATAATATCCTAGTCCATCTATCGAACTCATTACTTTTTCAATGAATGCGTACTTGGGTTGGTTGAGCGACTTTGAAAAAATATATAAGTTCTCAAAAAACAGCCCATTCGGATGTAACAGGAGAGATACTAGTACATTGGTTTTTCCACAGTTTGATGGTCCAACTATAATACATCGAATTGTTGATGGTAGTAGTACCCCATGTCGACGACGAGAAGTATTATTTTCCGGATCAGTAACATTGACATCTATATTGCTAATGTCTAATTCCTGGTCCTGTTTTGTCACCTTCATCGTTCAACGACTTGACCATATATAAGCTGCAGTTGTTTATATGTGTTTTATTTAAATGCCGCTACTTCTTGAGAGAAGGTGTAGTAGCATCTCCAAAACTGGTGGTGGAATTGTTAATAAGTTGATAAATAAGCTGCCATTCGAAGCACATTTGCCTTTTTATCAGTATTGCGGCCCGGGTACTCGATTGGAAGAAAGGATCGCACTAGGCCAAAAAGGAATAAATAGATTAGACGCGGCCTGCTTACAACACGACCTTGCATACCGCAAATCCGATTTAGCTACAAGACATAAAGCTGACTACCAACTTGAGCAAGAAGCTTGGAAACGAGTCAAATCAGCTGACGCGAACCTTGGAGAAAAAGCAGCTGCTTGGTTAATTACAAATATTATGAAGGTCAAACGACGCACTGGAATGGGTCTTGCAACACTACGTGGACGGAATAAGAAGAAATGCATGCGTGAAAAATCGAGGAAATTAGTAGGTGTAAAACATCGTGCAGGAATGGGTTATGCATCACGACGACGAGGGCAGAATAAAAATAATATACGTAGGAAAATGAGGAAGGCTATAAAGAAGGTGCACTTTGGTTCAGGAATACTAAACAGAGTTCGCAAAAATATGAAACATTTTTCGAACCACAAGCAAGATAACAGTGTGCTAAGAAAAGCAACATCTGCTGCATTATTAGCTACCCGGAAGTATATCAAGTCCATTGGGGGCAAACGGCATATTCGTCTTCCGCGAGTTATACCTATCCCCAAAGTAGGTGGAATTCTTCCTTTGATTCCAATTTTTGCCGGTCTCTCAGCATTAGGTAATCTCGCTGGGGGTATTGCAAATATTGTTAGGTCCTCTAAAGCAGTTAATTCAGCACGACAAAGGAATACAACTGATTCAACATCTACTTCTGGTATAAGTAAAATTGGAAACGGTATATATTTGAAACCATACCGCAAAGGATTTGGTTTGTTTGTTAAACCTAGGACTTCAAAAAACTTTTAAAAACCCTACCCCAACGACCGCTTACAGATAATGACCTTGTGTATTACGCTAAAAAGCTAGAAATACCATATTTCAGAGGGATTTTTATGCGCGATGATCTGCCTAAGCAAGGTCCACTGAGGAATGAGTCAGCCATCATTAATTTAGACAGCAAGAGTGGGGATGGGTCACACTGGGTTTCATATATAAAACGCGGAGTGGTGGTATATTATTATGACAGTTTCGGCAACCTACCGCCAACCAGCGAACTGGTGAAATATTTCCTCAAAAAATCTAAGAAGATTCAGATCCTGTATAATCACAGACGACAGCAGAACTTCAATACCTTTTGGTGCGGGCACCTGTGTCTACGATTTCTTTCTGAAGAGAAGCAAAAATCTGTGAAAAATGGATCGTGAAACACTTAAAAAGATGAGCAATTCCCTTAAAGCATTTTCAAGAGAAAGAAGCCTGTTGAACATGACACAAGAAGAACTTGCCCACATACCCAAAGAAGTACTGATGGTATGTACACCTAACGAAATAGCACTTGTATGGAACAAACTGCCATTGCATTTGAAGGAAGATGTGGATATACAACGATTCCAGTTCTGTTGGGAGCACTATAATACACACCAGAACGGAGATGAAGCAGACGGGCCGCCACCAAGAAAAATATTTTGTTGTTACTGTAATTTGCAAGATATCTCTATGACAAGCAGTAATGAGTCAAACAAGTGTTGTAATCAATAAAATTTTGAATATATAAAAGTGTTATTTTTTTGTATCACCGCAGTCATGTCTTATACATTTACCTTGACGGGTTATGACAGTGTGCTGTCTGCTAGTTTTTATCCGCCAATAGAGCTGGATACCAATGCGCAGTACGGATTGGGGCTAATAGGTTTTTACTCCTACAACTCAATATTCAATGTTCATGAGGGTAATAATCTAATTGTGTTTAAACAACCTTCAGATGATTCTCAGATGAATATTACATATATTCCACCAGGCACCTACGAAATCGATGAACTCAACATATATCTACAAAAGATAATAAAGTCCATAGTTCGATACAAACATAATGTTACAACTGACGAGCTGTTTTGTCTGAAGGCCAACAACAATACAATGAAATGTGAATTATATTCAATATATGATGTTGATTTATCTTTCCCTAACTCAATTGCATCTTTGATTGGATTTGAGCCGGAGGTTTTCGAATGCAACAAAAAACATATATCAACCTTACCAGTTAATATAACGACAGTCAGACTAATAAAGGTCGACTGCGGATTGATATCTGGCGCCTACCACAATGGAAGTGAAATGCACACTCTGTATGAATTCGACATAGACGTTGAGCCTGGATTCAAATTAACAAAGGAGCCACAGAATGTAATATATATGAGCGTTATGCCTAGTGGTCGTCAGTTTATCGATAACATCACACTGAAAATTTTGGATGACGAGGGAAATCTGATTAACTTCCGTGGTGAAAAAATTATCGTTAAATTGGAATTGCGTCGGTTAGCTTGAGCAAACTCCACAATTGAATAGGATGGGTTTTCTATATAACATAGGTGCACAACAATTGAAAAAAGTCGATAAAGCCCTTACAAACAACCATAAAATACGAAGAACACATAGGAATAACCTTATTCGTCATTCGTCAGCTGCCAAAGGCACAACGTCGAAGCTATCACTACAAAATCGTAAGTTTCTGGAGTCTATAGGACTAAAGCTAACTGAAAAATATGGTTCTGCACGTATCAAGTGAGAAGCTGGATGTTTTTGAGGAACCGATTTTGGATCACTCCTTAGCAAGTTTACATGAATACACATACAAGCCGTATGGTTCACCATATTTCAAGAATTCTGACATTGTTCATATACCAATCAACTTCCAAGATCTCATTTTAAATATTGCTGACAGTTACATTTTCATCGAAGGAACGTTTACTCCAAGTGATGCCACGAAGTCCTGCTATCTATCTAACAATGCTCTGTCTTTTCTGTTTGATGAAATTTCTCTACATATGGGTGGTGAAAAAGTTGTCATTGTACGAAATCCTGGAATAACGTCAACAATGAAAACAATGATCTCTCATGGTAAAAGTGCCGCCCATTCACTATTATGTACAGGATGGGGCTTAAATGAAGACAATTCAGCGATATGGGATTCAACTAGTAAGGTCTTCAGTGGTAGAATACCTCTAAAACATATAATGGGATTTGCTGAGGACTATAGAAAAGGAATTCTAAACATAAAACAAGAGCTTGTATTAGTCATTGCAAGATCCTTTAAGAACTGCTTTGTCGGTGAATGTGACGCAGAGCTATCAATATCAAAGATTGAATGGAAAGTCCAACAGATTGTTCCTGAAGACCGCTACAAGGTCAAACTTCTACAGAGACTGAACAAAAGCAGTTTGAGTTCAAGGATTAAGGTGGCATTTCGCTCTTGGGATTTGTATGAACTACCATCACTTCGCTCAACATCAACAGACGTCTGGGCAATTCGAACAACCAACAAGCTAGAGAGGCCTTTGTTTGTTATCGTTGGATTTCAAGACTCAAAATTAGCAGAAGATCCTAAGAAGGACATCACTAAGTTCATTCATGCCAACATAAACTCGATTCGATTGAAGCTGAATAACCAGGTATACCCATATGAAAGGTGGAACCTGGATTTTGAGAAGAAGCTAAACACTGCGGCTTACTATGCATTTGAGAGCTTCCAAAGTGCGTATTACAACAAGGGAATGGCAGAACCATTATTCAATATCAAGGAGTTCAATGATAACCCACTATTTGTAATCGACTGCAGTCATCAACCTGATAACCTTCAGCTGTCAACTGTGGATATATCGTTGGAATTTGAAACCAGAAAATCTTCTTTCCCAGCTAACACTAAAGTGTATGCATTAATCATTCACGATTCTTGTATTAGTTACAACGCTTTTGATGGATCTATTCAGAATGGACTTATTCATTCATATTAAATGTATTTTGATTTTTATTATAGCTGTCATGGCAAAAATAAAACACTTTTAATACATTTGTTTTTTTATTTATGCATAAATGATACAGAAGTGAGCCGGATGCGTACAAATGTCATTCTTTATCTACGAAACTATATTTGGTAATTATATGTTGAGGTAAATATTCCTCTATTGCATACAAAAATGGTTTGAGTTCATTACTAATCATCCCATCACATAGTTGATCGATGGTACATTCTTCACGTAAATATTGTCTGCATAACTTTTCCCCTTCTTCATATTTCCTGATTAGCATCCTCTTCCGTTCGACCTCTTCATCATCCCAGCAGATACTCAAGTCATAGACCGTGGAATGTTCCTCATCGAAAATCAAATCTACCAATTGACATGCAATTCTCTGGATGGCTGTACGTAGATCTTTTGCTTCAGGCCACCCCATTGCTGAATACTGCATCCACATTGTATAATGGGAATGAAAAGTTAGTCTGCTTCTGAAACAAACAGAACGTCTAATACCAACTAGGTGCAAATAAATGTTTTTATCTCGAATTTACCTTCTACATATCGCGGGTCCAATACATGGGAGTAACCATTATATTATTTATACCCAACACAATCTGTACTACCTCATCATCAAATATGTTATTGTTGAATATAATCAAATTTCATCAAACATTTGGAGCGCGCGCCTGGTGTTTTAGGTGAACTTTGACCAATATATGTTAGTGAATATTTATTTTGAGATTCATTTATCTCTTTAATCACTGCTTCAGACATATGCTCCGATACTCTTTTAGGTAACCATACTTTGAACTCATTAGCATCATCTTCTAATAGTGTTGCTACTAGACATTCACCAAATTTTGATTTGACGGGTGACAGATTCTTAATTGTATGGGCTTTGTTTACAGTTAGTGAAGATAAAGTTCTGAAAAGTATTTTGTTATCGAGTTCACAGTTGATTTTATTGTTAATTTCATGCAATTCAGAGGTAGCGACAGACATTGTTTAAAGAAAAAACAAATAATGTTACTGTTGGATAAATAATATAAAAAGGGTGCTCACCAAGTTATATCTGTACACAATATACTTCGGGACTATACTCTGATCGTCTCTCGACTTTTACTGATCACTAGCCCGTTATTACACTATTTATACAGATACATTCAAGGTCAAAATACGTCACCGTGCATTCTTCTCAAAACCATCAAGCCTCGTAAGAAAATCATACAACTGATCTCAAGGCTATCCACACCCTATCTGAGTGACCTTCAGGGAGGATTGCAATTGGCCCCACGTCAAATCTCGAGGTTATCCACCACGTCAAATCTCAAGGTTATCCAGTCAATAGTCACATTCAAGGACGTTCAAAATAAGCAGCTATACACTAACACAAAAAAAACTCAAGGTTACACAAACAACCAATTCAAACACTAACAACAAATATTTCAAAATCGTTATCTATAGGCACATTGTAAACCGAAAAAACTCAAGGTTACCCAACACCCCACTGAAACAAGCCCTTCAGATACGATCACATTTGAAAACACAACGTTACAAAATGACCTTCAGGGAGGATCAGAATCGGCACCTATAAGAAAAGCCCACGTCACATCTCAAGGTTATCCACACCCCATTTAAATGACCTTCAAATGACCTCGGGAGGATCAGAATCGGCATATCTATACTACTAACGTTTATAACGTCAAATTTTGACATAATTTGTAAATTTACGGTACATGCCAGCACCTTCATTTTGAGACTGTTTGCCTTTATTTTGTTTTTATTATTGTAGCGATGGCTGAACAGTTCCCTTCAAAGGGAAAAAACGAAATCCAGACACCAGCTAATTTCAATGATTTGAAAATATTTTAACATGATTGAAAACAACAAAACCCGTGAAGTTTTCATAAAAAAATACAACTCACCGTAATTTCTGAATAAATATTTTCATTTACTACCATTAAGTTAATAGCCATTACGAAGCTACTTTTATACTACCTATAAACACACAGAGTGAATTATTTTTCATAACTTACGGTCCAGAAGGCTAACAGAGGACCACATGCCATCTTGGAACCCAACTGGAAGCCTCCCTGCCGGATCACAACTGAAATGGAGGACCTGAAAACTCTCAACGGGATTAATGATAACAATAATCGGCTTTATTCAAATATCATCAATGATGACATAGAATAGGTCAAATTAGTAAATACATAATTATAAAAGCATAGTGTACATACATGTATAAAATAAAAATATAATTATGGATGATCGTATGATATTACTAAAACAGTAAATGGTCACGTAAAAATATACACAAAAACAATAATGCATACTCACATAGAAAAGTGAAAGTATAGTCAAAATTAAATTGAGTTTCACAGAGTTACTCATTGACAGAGTAATACGCTTTTTTTAGAAGTACTTTTAAATTCATGGAGATTGGCTTGTTTTAAGCAACTAGGTAAGTTACTATATGATTTAACACCCATATGTTTGGGGATATTGTCCGTTAGTGACAATCTATGTGTGGGGATTCGTAAGGTTGAGTGATTTCTTGTTTCGTAACAGTTGTGCGAATTAAGGACGTCAAAGCAACTGAGATTTTCCTAGACGTACAGCAACACTTGGTATATACAGGGTGTTCTAAAAGTTGGGACTTTCCTCTTTAGAAGGAACGGCCCTTGATTCGGCAAAGCTAATGCACGGTGAAACATCAGCAAAACAACAAAAAAATTCAAGCAAGTACTCAATATTTGGTTGCTTCGGAAGTTGTAAGTACGGTCCTGTCGCAGGCGTCTTACAGGTAAAAGTACGATATACAATGTCTTCTTCAATTTGGACCATATGATGTTGTCGAGGTCTTCCAGCGTGTCCACCACGATGTGGATTCAGACATCCTGTGTCTCTAGCTCTTTGCACAAGCCAAACAAATCGACGAAGTGCCGGATGAGTACGGTTAAGGAAACGATCGACATACCCTCGCGAAGCCGCAGCGGTATTTTGACCACACTCACCGCACATTAAAATCATGTCCACCAGTTCATTATTGTTATAAGCATGCACCATTGTTGTTATTTTTAAAGTCCGATCGACAGATGTAGCAACAGCAATGCGACGTATGATGAACTACTGCCCATTTTTCTCAGCAGCATCGGCAATTCGGCACCACTAGCGCTGCCTTGTTTGTTGTGATATTATGACATGGTGAGCCAGTGCCCAGGGACGGACTTAGAATTGAGGATTTCTTTAATGGTCAGTATCTCGTTTTCTCTAAATATTTCATTTATATGTTACTGGGAAAAAGACACTCATTTTGGCGAGTACTATCCGCTGTATGAAACAAAGTCCCAACTTATGAAACACCCTGTATAAATACAGGGCAATGTAAGTATGTTTAATTTAATGAAAATGTCTTTGCAGTGAGAAGTTCTATTTACTAAAACCATCCCTTTTATAACCCTTTTTTGGATTACAAAAATCCTGTGTGCATAGTTGGACGCACCCCATGCAATGATACCATAAGATATTGTTGCCTGAAAGTGAGAAAAATAATAAGCCATGGTCATGGGTCTATCCACAACGAATCTCAACTGACTTATGCAGTAAGCTAAACGTAGTATCTTCTTACAAACACTTTTATATGTAAATTCTACTTACAGTTTCCTGTCAGGTGTATGCCCTAAAATTTAACTACATTTGATTGTTGAATAGACACCTCTTGCAATTTGACTAAAACCCTGTCACTGTACTCTGGTGCCTACCACCTTGCTTAAGAGAACCGTAGAAACAATGTTTTTTCTTTATTCAGGATGAGACCATTGTTTGTGAATCATTGTTGTATACGAGTAAGTTCACTAATAGCAGATCTTGTTAGTTCAGATATCGTAGGCGAACTTATAAGGAGTGATGTATCATTCGCATACATGACACAATTATTACTATCAAAATCGTTCACAAAAATAATATAGAGCAGTGGTCCCAGTATAGACCCTTGTGGTACACCTATCTCGTAATTAAGTACATTATAGACTGTCTGTTGCTTATTTGAACATAATAATGACGACGATTGTTCAAGTAGCTACAAACTACTTGAGTGGCAACCCTCTAAAGCGATATAGCTCCAATTTATTCAACATCAAAGTATGGTCCATCAGGTCAAAGGCTTTACTTATCAAAGTATGGTCCATCAGGTCAAAGGCTTTACTTAGTCTGTGAAAATTCCAATCGATTTGTTGGCCTGATCGATTCTGTCATAAACCATGTTGACAAATGCAGTTATGGCTTTTGTTGTTGATAGACCCTTGAGGAACTCAAACTGATTGGTGTTAAATAAATTGTTCTTTACGAAGAATTCTGTCAAGCAAATTGCCACATGTTTTTCTATAACTTAGGGCAAATCAGTAGGTCTTGGGGTAACCCCTTGAGATAGAGATACGCTGAGGACGATTAATGCGTCTGCGAAGAAAACCAGACGATGGAGCATCTCCTATTTTGCCCATCCTTGAAAACCCCTTGCACAATCCAGGACCTAGGAGAAGCGAACGACGTGGCAGTGTAGTGTGCCAGACACTGGAAAGACATGTGAGCAAATACAGACAATAATTTTTGACTTGTGACGCCTATGATCGTCACACATTTAAAGGGTTTTCTCTTTCTAATTATTAATTCACTAATACTAATATAGCTAAAAATAGAAAAATCAAATAATGAAGTATACCATAATGATAAGGATATAAAACTAATCAATTAACTTATAGTTTAGATAAGTGTAGCTCAGCAATGGTTAAATAAATAACGAGTACATAACAGTTATTTAATGAATTTTTCTTTGCTTTAGCTTGGCCACTTATTTAGTTCAGAAATTGCCCAAACGTTTATCATATAACGTGTAAACTAAAGTTTGCCTGCTATATTCCAGAAAAACGTTACCCGTATTAATTCCATACACTCATGCGATTTTTTCGCTTCCGTAATGATAAGTTCACACGAAAACGAAAAGGTTTATGAACCTTGTTGAAATGTCCACCCCATAATAATAAGTTTTGTATAGAGGTGGAACAAAGAAGTCTTCATTTATGAGTTTATCGGGGTTAATGCCTCCTTAGTCAAATGCATTGTAGAATACTCTATAAGTACGTTGCCTTTTGAGATCTCCACATCGTAGGTGGTGAGGAGGGTGTAGCATGGAAGAACGTCACATTGGTGACATTTTTGTACTTTACAAACCTATCCAAACATTGTATTTGAAGACGTAACTATGGGCATAGTGTTTTTCATCTCATGTCAAAGAGAAATATCAGAGTAGGTAATACTAATACACTTTTCAAAATTGTTGTTTTGGCGGCGGTGTAATTAGAAATCATCGAACCGGCTCCAAATTTCATATTTAGTCGCTTTAGGGGAGTCTGATACTTTTGATGTTTCCCGGAAAACCATGAAATTAGGGGAGGGACGATGAGTAAAATCTAAGATGAATTTTTAAATGATTGCCTATTGACTGGAAAATTATCTGATGAACACAAGCTTATCAGATCAGTGCCACGTTAACAAACCTTTTGCTTTTTCACACCAATGCCACTACCGAACACCACCATCAGTAGTAGTAGGA
Organism: Callosobruchus maculatus; assembly: GCA_951848785.1. Taxonomy (NCBI): domain Eukaryota; kingdom Metazoa; phylum Arthropoda; class Insecta; order Coleoptera; family Chrysomelidae; genus Callosobruchus; species Callosobruchus maculatus. The sequence continues at coordinate 13,636,837 of CATOUR010000100.1, forward strand.
CGCTTTTTCAATTCAGAAGAATGAGAAAAACTGCTCAAAGTTCCAATACAATGATGCACAGCATTTACGAGTGTATCGCTATCCTTTTCAATTTCACGGACACATGACATGCGCGCTCTCTTTCATTCAATAGCCGAGCTACACGCAGCTGCTATGCTGCGTCCTTTGTTAATACACGGGATAGTTCGCTCGGACCTCTCTGGCATACGTATTCACTGGCAGCAATATTTTGATCTTTAAAATTCGCCAACCGGAATTCCAGACTGATTTTTTGCAGACAATCCTATATCGGCGTGTTTGCAATAAAATTATCTTTATTTTGATATAAGTTTCATGCATTAACCACACCGGTGCAAATTACTATTATTGATTTACCTGTTTATACCTGCCTACCCTATAGTTGGGACGGGAAAAACGTAGCCAACCTAACGTTTGCATATTCTATGGGCTTCATGCTTTCGATTGGTATGTGATTTGTCTACAGTGAAATGTTTAAAAAAAATTAATTTTTCAATATTTAATTGATCATATCCTGGGCTGAAATTTTTCAGCCAACCCACTCGCGATATGTTTTTTAACATATTAAATTTAATACAAAATGCTTTTCGTCCATTAACCAGTTCGGTGAAGGTCGTCTTATATTCGGATCTTAGACTATATAGCTTCATGCTATGAGAAAATAATAAACTTTTTGTTACTGTGAACGTAAGAGAAGTCCTGAATCACATCAGTTGATACCATTTTTTTATTTCGTTTTTTAACCTTAAGTGAAAACACACAAATCCTGCTTTAGAACTTTATCGTAGACGCAATACCGATTATACTACCAATTTTTTTAGTTACACGCAACATAAAAAGCTGCACGTTGCAGCTGTGATGCCACCAAACATAAACACTTGGCGTCGGCTTTTAAAATAGGTAGGTCCCGCAAAGGCGAACCGTGAATTCTCAATTGACGACCCATCGCCATCGATCGGGTGCTGTCGTGCCGTATCGTTTATTTACTGGGAGATTTTCTTGTTCGATTTCAGCGACGATCACGTTACTTGTTGTACGAACATCACTAAAAATCTACCTAGCATGTCATATAAATGTATGTACCTACGAAGTTCGCACACAATGCTTAATATAGCTGTTATTTTTCAAGCCTGATACATTCAGGTATATACTTCTATCCTGTCTATCGCGTTTACTGTATGGGAGCCGAACTATGAAAAGAATTGCTGAGAAAGAGTATCATCAGAAAACAAGTGAGAAATAAGCATTCGGAACTGATCCTTATTTTTTCGTCTTTTTGTGTCTGTGTTCGGTGATCGTACGAACCACAATGCCCCAATACCCAACAGTACACTTCGAACTAACCTTTGATGCACGACAAAAAAAACAGATCACAATCAGAAGTACGTGCTCCTTGTTTTTAAGGGCTGCATGGTGCGGCGACTAAAACGTTATCCATTTTGCAAGGTCATAAACCGCAGTATTCGATACATACCTTAAGGGTCTAGGGTATAGCGCGCGAAATTGAGAATCCAAGATAAGACGTATTTCCGTGTTAGCGAGGAGGCGCGGCCGCCTGTTCCCTTTCTCCAGTATGTGTGTCTAAAATGAGGGGAGATAAGTCCAAAAATCCAAAGGTAAGGTCAAAAGGTCCAAAGGTAGGGTCTAAAGGTCACTATAAACATGAATTTCGCATTTCCAAGCTCCGTTACCTTTAAACTTACAGTAATGATTCAAAAATCAAATTGAAGAAGAAAACTTACGCTTGTGCAACTATTTAGCCTTTTTTGATATAGTGTTTGGTTGTTAAATTACGGGCATTTATAGAATGTATGATTTTGCATTGCGAGTTTTTTTGCACATCAAAAAACTTTTTTGAGAAAATCGAAAATAGTTGTCATTCATTAAGGTCTTAACTAACGACTTCTGAAATATTAAATATATAGTTTGAAAATAAATTGAATTGTGCGGGAAATTGTGAGTCCGTGTTTTACGTGGCAAATACATAAAGGTCCCAGGCCCCTTAAGGCATGTCGTTGACGTCCCATTATGGGTCACTATCAGCGCCACGGTTTTTGTACATACCTATTGCATTCCTCACACCACACAATACGCTCTACCATCAGAGCATGGCGTTACTTCTAATACCTGTGTACCTTCTTTGTTACGGACCGTGTAAGCCTCTCTGCGGGATCTTGACTGAGCTTTTGTAGCCATATTGGTTTACATATTATTCCCGCTATTTATGGGTCTTATTTTTGGGCATTTCTCCAGTTTGTTGTGGGTTTCTGGCGAATAATTGTTATGTCTATATGGACAACAATAGGGGCTGCTTGAAGTGTTTTGTGTATTCTCTAAGCGGGGTGTCTTTGTGCAGTGAAGTACCTATAAGTTACCATTTTACGAACGAACTGGAAAAGTAGGAAGAATTTGTCTTTAAGGAACAGTGCAGTGTCACAATGTAGTCAGGCCTTATTCTCTACATTATCAGTAAAGTCTATCGGTTCCAGTACAGTATTTTGATATAAGGTTGTTATTAACTAATTTGTTTAATTCAACGTTTTCGGACCGCATCGTTTTCCGATCGTAGGATAGTACGTTTTTATGGAAGTTTCATGAGATTTGTCACGAAACTTCATATCACTCATTGCTGCAAAACTAGTTGTTCGCATTTTTGTCGCCACGAGTTCTCAGTAACTATTGTATCAAAATTCAACGAAATTTGCGGAATAACAAACTGGCGGTGCATAGTAAGTGGCGGTGTTATTTTTATGCATATCGGAGCATTGTAAGCGACGTATCTGGCAATCATTATATAATATTATATGGTATCTAATATGAATTTTAGGTACTTTTAGAATTGCTCTTTTCTTGTCGTTTGGAATGTCTATTCATATGTATGCGCAATAGATGAGATGGAAGCCGATATACGAGGGTTGCTCTATATCTCCGTCAATCCACCAGTACGCAGACAGCTGTTCCACGCTTATTAGCGATCATCAGTGCGCCATAGGTCGATTGACGGAAATAGAGAGCATCAATTCTTTCATGTCTACCAGACATGTGAAGCATGTTGTAGCAGGCGACAGAAATGTTCTGCCGGTGTGCCATCTGGTACCCGAAGGTAACGGCAAACCAAGGAAATCGCTGCTGAACAGCAGTAGATTTCTTGTCGGGACGCCACGGTCCGTCCGCCTGGCCACCAGAGAGCGCGCGTTCTATATGCTGCTGCATATGAAAGCCGATATACGAGGGTTGCTCTATATCTCCGTCAATACACCAGTATGCAAACAGATGTTTCACGCTTATTAGCGATCATCAGTGCGCCGTAGGTAATTGACGGAAACAGAGCGCATCAATTCTTTCCTGTCTACCAGACAAGTGAAGCATGTTGTAGCTTGTAGCAGGCGACAGAAATGTTCTGCCGGTGCACCATCTGATACCTGAAGGTAACGGCAAACCAAGGAAATCGCTGCTGAACAGCAGCAGATTTCTTGGTGGGACGCCACGGCGCGTCCGCTTGGCCACCAGAGAGCGCAGGTTCTATATGCTGCTGCATATGAAAGCCGATATACGAGGGTTGCTCTATATCTCCGTCAATCCACCAGTACGCAGACAGATGTTTCACGCTTATTAGCGATCATCAGTGCGCCATAGGTCGATTGACGGAAATAGAGAGCATCAATTCTTTCATGTCTACCAGACATGTGAAGCATGTTGTAGCAAGCGACAGAAAGGTTCTGCCGATGCGCCATCTGGTACCCGAAGGTAACGGCAAACTAAGGAAATCGCTGCTGAACAGCAGTAGATTTCTTGGTGCGACTCCACGGCGCGTCCGCTTGGCCACCAGAGAGCGCGGGCATAGAGCAACCCTCGTATATCGGCATTCATATGCATATAGAACCCGCACTCTCTGGTGGCCCAGCGGACGCGTCGTGGCGTCCCACCAAGAAATCTACTGCTGTTCAGCAGCGATTTCCTTAGTTTGCCGTTACCTTTGGGTACCAGATGGCGCACCGGCAGAACCTTTCTGTCGCCTGCTACAAGATGAGATGGAAGTAAGAAAAACCCAAAAGTTATTTTTTATTCCTGTCAATATTTCCAGTGACCTAAATAATGTTAATAACAAAATATTAGTTTCTAGTTATATTCGAACATTATGTACAGGGTGGTCCAATAAGCGCGCGGTGCTTCCTGGCGGCCATACGGTTTAAGTTAGACAAAAATGTTTTAAATAAAAAACGTTTCTTTTCAAATGCTCTACATTTAGAAATTAATTTCAAAGATGGCGGACTTTCGGATATGCCGGGAGTAGGCATCAACTTCCTTATTTTAAATGGAATACCCTGTATATTATTACGTTTTTGAATTCAGCATCGATTTTTAGGTCCAGTTTGTTCACCATTGTTTATGCCTACGAAGCCTATTTTCGGAGTTATTCAGCGATTTTTACAAAATTTAACGTTTGTAGTACTTTACAAGAAACGTTAATATCTAGAAAACTAAACGCGATAGAAAGATGCGGTTTTCGGTTTTGAAACGAGCAAGGAACGTATTTGTGTTTCAGTAAGATCGTTGTTTCAAAAGAACATTAAATCAATAGACTAGAAATTTTCAAATTTGAAAAGTTAAAAACGTTAAAAACTTTTATTTTTCAAATGGGATGGTATCATAAGTTTCACATCAGTGGATGCGGAATTACATTCTCTTTAACTTTTATCTAGGCACATGTGGTTCTATCTTTGACGGTTTTTAAGATATTTACGGTTTTGTAATTATTGCGTAGGAATTGGAAAAATCGTAGGTGGCGTGGCTCGCAGACGAAACAATTGGCAGGAAACCTTTCATCCAAAGTGTTTCGGTCTCTAATACTAAAATGTGCTTTTGCTTCATCTAACTGTAACCACATTATTCTTAAAAACTCCTGTGGTGAAGTTTTCAACAGGATTTCCAAATTTTCATGTGGAAAATATTGGAAAACATTAGTTTATTATGCGGTTTCCAATAATACCGCCCCAAATGCTTAGACTTCATGCTGGTTGTCAACAAACTTCTCAAAATTTGGATTTACGTGGGCGTAAAATATGAGAGAAGGAAACATGCAGTAGTAATACATGAAGATAGTGAGTTTGACATTCTCGCAATTGTGGTTAAAGATCCGTATAGCAGTGCTACAGCAGAAATTAGTCGCTATTTGGGCATTGGTCAAACATCTGTGAACATGATCTTAACGGAGTACATATAGCATCACGTGCAGCTAAATCAAGCAATTGAAAGACAAGACTTTGAAAACTGAATGAATTTTTGTAACCGGAGTCGTGCTCAAGTCCAAGAAAATGCACTCCTTTCTAACATACATTTCTTATGAAATTCTTTCATTTTCTTTGTTATGAAATGTAGCTACAGCGTTATCATTATCGGTCATGTAAACTGACATAATTTACATTTTTATACCGACGTAAATCCAAATTTTGAGAAGTTTGTTGACAGCCAGCATGGAGTGTAAGCATTTGGGGTCGTATTACTGGAAACCGCATATTAAACTAAGGTTTTCTAAAATTTTCTTCGCGAAAATTTGGAAAATCTGTTGAAAAATTCACCACTGGAGTTTTTATGAATAATGTGGTTACAGTTAGATGGAGCAAAAGCGCATTTTAGTATTAGAGGTCGAAACACTTTGGACGAAAGGTTTCCTGCCAATTGTTTCGTCTGCGAGCCACGCCACCTACGATTTTTCCAATTCCTACGCAATAATTACAAAACCGTAAATATCTTAAAAACCATCAAAAATAGAACCACATGTGCCTAGATAAAAATGAAAGAGAATTTAATTCCGCATCCACTGATGTGAAACTTATGATACCATCCCATTTGAAAAATAAAAGTTTTTAACGTTTTTAACTTTTCAAATTTAAAAATTTCTAGTCTATTGATTTAAAGTTCTTTTGTAACAACGATCTTACTGAAACACAAATACGTTCCTTGCTTGTTTCAAAACCGAAAACAGCATCTTTCTATCGCGTTTAGTTTTCGAGATATTAACGTTCCTTGTAAAGTACTACAAACGTCAAATTTTATAAAAATCGCTGAATAACTCCAAAAATAGGCTTCGTAGGCATAAAGAATGGTTAACAAACTGGACCTAAAAATTGATGCTGAATTCAAAAACGTAATAATATACAGGGTGTCCCATTTAAAATAAGGAAGTTGATGCTTACTTCCGGTATATCCGGAAGTCCGTCTTTGAAATTATTTTCTAATGTAGGGCATTTGAAAAGAAACGTTTTTTATTTAAAACATTTTCGTCTAATTTAAACGGTATGGCCACTAGGGAGCACCGCGCGCTTATTGGACCACCCTGTATATTAATAATGTCCGAATAGAAACATAGTAGAACATCAGGACCTGGAAAGAGTAAGGAGACTTAAATATTTGGGAAGATAGCTAAATGACAAATGAGATCCTAATGAAGAAATTGAAAGCAGAATCGAAATCGTCAGGAATACTTTGTTAAAAATAAAAACGGTACTTTGCAACCCAGATTTAAGTCTGACTACTCGATGACGAGCAACAAAATGCTATGTACTGGCCATATAATTATACGAATTCCATGGATGAATATTAAAAGCATGGACCATGCCAGATTTTGGCCATATTTTTAAAAACAGCACATACGATTTTTTATAACTGATCGTTGAAAGACCGAAGGATGACGCATCAGGAGTAACACGTTCTCCTGGCGTCAAAAGCAGCTCGTCATGTTAAATATTGAGTTGCTAAGTTAGTTACTGGCCTGTTCAACATAGCCCAGCATGTTCTGGAGATTATCTGTAGAAAAACCGCGACAATAGTATAGACAGAAAGTAATAATTAACATATGTTTTCATAGTGATATTAAAAAAAAATTAAAAAACTGATTATATCAAGATCTAAAGTTTTCGAAATTGCAACATGTTACTACCTTCGGTGTGGAAAATAGAAAAAAATAGGAAAAGCTTGAATAGCTGTGGAGTCTTTTTAGTGCACACCAATTTTATTTTCTAGCTTGTAGACCACGAGCTTAAAGAGCATTATAATTATTACCATAACGTTATGTCATAAAAATTATAGTACATTTTATTCGTACACGAAAACATGCCGATTGAAATTCAATTACTTGCTGAAATTGTAATCAAAATCAATATTTCGTATTTGTTGGTATTTAGTGCCCCACATAGTTGAAAATTGAATTGAATTGAAAAAGTTTATGATTGATAATATTTCCGGTGAAACCAGATTTTAGCGATGTTCGTGTCAAAAATTCATAATTTTTCCAAAATCTACCGATAAACAAAAAAGTTGTAAACGCAGCCTACTTTCCTGTGTTGCCCCATATCATTAAAGCAGAATATACTTTAAAACAAAGAATACATAATGTCCTCCCGAAGCTTAGCAAACCTAATTACGGTCCAGGGCTCGCTGAAAAATCAAACAGGGAAGCGTTAAAAGGATTGCAAAGTAAACGAATTGCTGGCTGCAGTACAATGTAAATTCGGTATCGATTCGAGCGTGCAGGGGCATGGGACAGAAAAGGGGAGAGAGACATTGTAGCATCCGTCGATTGATGATACGACACGATTTGGGACGAGCACAACGAGACAGGAGTGAGGAGGAAACGCTGACCCCGGCGCTTTGCTTTTGTCAATAGCCATCCAAACGGGAACGCTTCGACACCCTGGCTGCCGAGGGATTTTATTACGTTTTTTCTACTGACGAGTAGACTCCAGATTTGCCTTGCTGATTACATTTATACACTTTAAAATATTAAGTCGGGTAGATTGAATGTAAAGCCATTTCGAAATGAGTGCAGGTTCGATTTTTGCTCTTCTCTACTGAGTAGGAGTAGTGATAAAAAGGCGAAGCCAGTTGTCGGGCTACTTGTGTAGCGCACCTTTGGCCCTTTTTGCCAACCCCATGGAACAGACACTAAAATCCTACTTCTTAGAAGGCTCCTTGTCGAACATATCAGACGCAAGTCAGTCTGGCTCTCCAAACTCCGTATTGCCGATTACCTGATCCCTAAGGTTGTGATATATGTACAGCACACATTTGCGGAAAGCTGTCTCGTCCTCCTCCCAGCACCTGGAGGAGATGGGGCCCCTATCACTCTCACGAGTGACAAATGTCTATTCGGTCGCTGAGAACCCCCACCAAATGGTTGAGCGTCTCTCTGCCTTTTTTCGACTCAAGTCCACACCTTTGCCAGTAGTAGTTTCCAAAGGCTCAGATTAAACTTATAAAGCATCAATTGTAGTTTCAAATAGTCAACTGTAATTTCCAAATTGTCAGCTACAGTTTCAATCAGATAAATTTTCAAAAGCCTCAAATGTAGTGTCAGATTGTCAATTTTAAATTCTAACACGTCAACTGCAGTTTCAAATCATCAATTGAATATTCAAAAGCATCATATTAGTTATAGGTATAAAAAAAGAGTCAAACGAAGGTTCTGAGCCATCAGTTGTACATTCCAAGGCGTCAGTTCATTATTCTAACGTGTCTGAGGTCCACATAGGCTAAAATAAATACCATACGGTATAAAACAGATAATTTTTAATGGCTCGGTTGTTTCTGTACAAAGCAAAAACATGTAACAAAAGTCTTTCGGATCCATATATCGACCTTTCCAAAGTTGTCGTTCAAGTGATATATACTCAAGCATAACCTCAATGTCTCCTAAAGACATGCTGCTTCTGTCTACTACACTTTGAATAAAAATTGACGCAAATCAATCGTACTCAGTACAATAATGCGATTAAATTAATGAAAACCTTAGTCTTTTGTACACAAATTCGTTTTACAGCTCATATAATTTTACTTCAACATCTTTTCGATTTATCGCAATATTATGCGGTAGGCGCTCGAGGTTGCCAACTTGGATTACGCATGCTGGATGTAGTTCCTATAAAATTAAGACTACAATATATGTATAACGCAACATAAAAGATGTGTAATGTGAATTCTAAAAACCATACCGGTATTTTACAGTAATTCTAAGTTGTCAGTTAGTGAAGCATTTGAAGGTTCAAATGACACTTTAGAAATGTCAATTGAATTTTGGAATTTGCAATTGACTGCCAGAAATTACATTTGATTCTTTTGAAAATTCTACTGACTATTTGAAAATACAAACGACGAATTTTAAAACTTACTTGACCACTTTGTATTATCACGTGACTCTTTGGAAGCTATAGTTGGAAAATGTGTAGATATTTTTTATTTATTTCTACTAACTACACTTAGGTACACAAAACAAATACTTCCAGCTCGAAGGGTACGCCCTGTTTGAGGTATTCCTTATTTTATTTATACGTAACATCCTATACAGTGGCCACTCTTGAAGGTTATACCTTGTATAAGGATACTGACCTTAACACAAAATTTAAACCCCCGATACCAGAGAGATAATATGTGGTACGAATGATAATTTGGTATCGTAGATAATATCCAAGTCCTTAACTCTTTACCTACTGACAGTTTTGAATTACACAGCTCGTAATTGTAGTCTACTACACTCAACTTTCGAGTGAAAGAAAGCTTGATGCACTTGTCTATATTCAAAAATAGTTTATTGATTTGACGCCAGTTCTCCTGAGCCGTCAAGTCTGATTGTAATATTTTGCAATCGCTTATGTTATCCATGCGATAGAACAACTGTAAATCATCTGCAACTATTTGCTCTCCTATGAGAGCATTGCAAGTTAAGCCTAATATTATATCATTAATATGCTAGATAGCAAGTGTCCTAACACAGATCTCTTGGTCTCTCCCGATGTTATACAAATTTTTGTTGACCTGAAGCCACGGAACTCACACATGGCTCTCGATTCCGCTTCGAAAAAAGTTATGAACTGCTGACAGGGGCCACAGTTTTTAAGTTTTGCAAGTAATATGTTGTGATCCACTTGATCAAAACCTTCGAAAGGTCTGTGTAAACCTCATCAATCTGACCTCCATCATCGAGAACTTCGTGTTATAGCCATTGTGGTTGACCTCCCAGGAAAAAATCCGTGCTGGCAAAAAACTTTAGATTTACTTAATATCCTATTTGTCTTCTTAATAGAACTTATAACTATAAACGGCGGCAGCAGATTTTATTCCCCACCTTAAAGACGGCGCAGCATCGGGATTGGATAATCGGAGCACCTCGAGCCGCGCTGGTCAATTTATAGTGGTCATGCAGTAAAAATTTTGACAAATTATCTGAGATTTGATTAGCTCTAGGATACATAGAATTGCTACTATTTAGCTGTGTCCCTTTTTTCGGTATTTATTATGCAATTGGTGCCATTCAGTCAATATATATGGTGATATATAGGTGCACTGTACTGTACTCACGTTGCGTGAAAGCTCTACCGTCTTTGGACAGGTCATTTAGAAAGGTACATTTCAGGGGAGTCCACTGCCTGTTGTAAAGCATAAACATAAATTAATTGTTTAAAATCCTGCTTGTTTGTATAGACATATATAGTTCCCGGGAATTTTTTTAACAACAATAATGGAAAAGAGTCTAGTACAGCTTTATTAAAGTAAAGTACATAATCATGTCGCGTACAGGCGTCTATGGCTGCTGCGTTACGATTAGTTGTAGGATTTCTATAAAGCAATTATGTCTTAAATTGCTTGATTTCTGTTAGTAGTGAATAAGCATATTGTGTAAGCCTCCAAGTTGAGATGTATTACGATGAACATAAGCAGTTTGGCTGTATTCATAAGCAAAACCTCCTACGAATGACAGCGTTTCTCTAGACGTTAAAGTTACAAATTGCCCTAGATGTGTGAATTCTTAGCGAAAAATGAATGTTCCATACAACTGTAATGCTGGCAGAAAAATTAGAACCTACGAAGACTAAAAATTAAAAATTATATGTGCATATTAAGAAACAATTTCAGAATACTGGGTAGCAATGAAGAGTGATTCTTACGCAGTTTTTTATACCAAAAATATCCAATCGTCAGCTTCTGTGATAATTAAAGGAACAAAAACAGGCAGCCTTAAGTTCAGGCTCCTCGTGGAACTATTAAGTAATATTCTTGTCCTCCCAGATTTATTTTAGGAAGCAATCTGATAATCTACACAACAAGAACATTGCCAAGACTAATGCCCGTCCACTAAATGGACCATCAATATTAATCTCTGGTAGTCCATTGGATTACGGTCATATATCTGATAAAAAAATAAAGCGACTGGTAGGTCGGTAGACAAACGGCTTCAACCGTCAGAGGCGCACATAGGGTGCACGGCGTAGTTATTTGCTCTTTTTAATAGAAAATCTCTCGCAAAGGTATCACAAAGATCTCTAAGTCTTCACGTTAATCTTGAAATGCTATAAATAACAAGTACTTGGCAAATATCACATAGCTTTCCGACACATGCCTCTCTCTCCAAGCTTTGCGGTTGGCTGTCAGACTTCCTCTCGGGTCGGAAAATATCTCTCGTGGTAGACGTCTTCTCCTCTTCCTCTCATAACATCAACGCTGGGGTCCGCAGGGATCGCTATTGGCTCCGACGTTGTTTCTGCTTCACATCAATAATTTACTTTTTAGCATTACAAAACCCAATCCACAGTTTTGCGGATGGCGTAGTGTTGTATGCTATCAAATAAGAAGTACCCAAGCCATCACCCGGTTGATTAATGATCTGACGCGAACATGTTGCGCCAATTGCAGAAACTGCTGTGGAAAATTTTGGGTATCTATTCAGAGATAGAAGGTATTTCTCACCATCTAACATTCTCACGTTAAAGCCCAGATAAGACCTGGCCTGGAGTATTACTGTCACAATTATCTGGGGAGCTGCTGTCCCTATACTACCCTGTCTGTTATACTTGATGCCGTCAAAGAAGGACTACTTCGTGACCCGGCCTCAACGCGTTACCTCCAGCCGCTTTCTCGCCGGCGTGCGGTTGGTAACCTCTGAGTCTTCTACCGATATTCAAACAGAATTTACTCTTCTGAGCTACTCTCTATAGTTCCGGCTCACCGATTCTATCAGATGCATCCGCTGGACTGCTACATCTCATCCTATGGCGGTCGTTGTTCATACATCAAGAGCCAAGCGGTACGACTACACATTTATTCCTAGGATGTCCAGGGCTTGGAACGGACTGCCAGCTGATGTATCTGTAGGGCCTATGGGTGTTAGCCTATTAAAGTCCCGCAAACTTCGTCTAACATAACCTTTTCACAGCAACTATTGCACCCTGGTATTTAGGCTATGCCTACGCTGTTTGCTCAATTATAAAAAAAATAAATAGCGCAAGTTTCTTAAAAAATGCTTTTTGATAGAAGCTCCTTCAAGTTCTCGGAGCACTGTCTTCCTTCTAAAAAGAAGTAAGAAATGATCAGGAACCCCAAAAACGCATAAAAACGAAGTTTGAGACATATTTGACATTTATCGTTTTTTGCCAATTACTCCGCCGCCCATCGATTTCAAAATTATAGCAGAATTACCTACTACGGCCCCCCAAATTTCATCACAAACCATGCAGCGATTATTGAGATTACGAGGCCAAAAGAACGCCAACAGACAGACCGACGGAAATTAGTGACGTAGATTTTCGTTATGCGGATATCATAAAACGCCCAAAAAGCGTATTATCTCAAAATCGAAAACTTTCGCGATCGCAATACTCTCCTCACCTATCGATGTGGGAAGTAAAACAGTACCACATAAACAAACGAAGAGAAGTATACCGGAGTAGTGCACCAAGCCTTTCACCTCGCCGCGCATCACTCTCATACTACTCCACTATGTTTTTACGCTAATAAATCTGATATCGTCAACGATACTTCTTAAATCAGCGCTTAGGGGCCGGTCATTAATCACGTGAGGCTTGAAGGGGGGAGGAGTTTGACAAAAATCGTGAAATATCACAAGGGGGAGGGGGGTCTAGAAAGATATCACATGTATTTACTTTTTCGACAAGCACATTATCAAAAGCAACTTGCAACCTTTCTGTCTAGACATTTTTATCATGGTCCTTAATTTTAGAATGAAATAACATTATACAAACGTTGTACCAGTATATTTAAAGATGATATTCGTAAAATTTTAAGATTCTTTGTTGGTACTAAAATTACACGTGATGTTGGATGGGAGAGGGGGTAGTCTCAAATCTCACCACATATAACCAAAGGAGAGGGGGGATAAAAAATGCTAAATAAAAGATCACGTGAGTAATGGACGGGCCCTTAGCTGTTGAAAGAAGTCATGTCTTAACACATTTTGTCCAGCAAAAGGATTCAAATTATTCAGTTCCTTTTTATTCAACTAACCATTTCCTCCAAGCATTTAGGTAATGCATCCGTACGCCAATGCCTACTTCTGTTGTTAAATAGCCTTGTTAGTGTTATTTTTTTCTATTTGAGAATACAATTATCTAGATTCGTGATTACTGTAACTGGAATATTGTACAATAAATAGCAATCTTTTAAGTTTTAACGTTTTACCGGAGGCTAATACTGCTTATCAAAAGTTTAATCCTCCTGTTTGAAAAGGGCGTTTACGCCACGAGTGCAGCACGGGGCAACTTTACAAGAAGAAGGAGGAGAATCTGATATTCAGGCAATCTATGCGTTTAGTTGTGTCAGTTCTTCAGTCAACGGCTTTTTTTATTTCGATTCCATTTTTCCACGTTTTGTTTACACAACTTTTCGCCAGTACATCTTTTTAGGTATACTTTAAAGCTTCTATCCAATTGTTATTTATTGATAGTTTCTTTGACTCCAAACGTCAACTTGATTGTAGGAATCCTAGCCAAACAAGTTTTGGGTTTTTTGTCGAGGTCATCGTTCATCAACGTTTTGGCGATGAACACAGAAAGCACCATTTATCTTAGCTAGACCATATCACAGCATAACCATATGGCCAGAACTGTTGGGGCAGTTTTATAGACTTTATCTTCCTTTGTAGGAAATAAGGTAAGTGTACCAAATATTGCCACCTTAAGAGTAACTACTTTATATAGTATCCGTTTTTCACTGTAAGGAAAATGGGACGTTCATTAAGGAACGTATTGTCTATCACACAAGTTAAGAAAATAAATAATGCATTTATTGTAGTTTTCTGTTACAGATCCACATGACCGTGTTATGCTCAATAGAAGCCGTATTATTACCATATATTGCATAACTGATAAATTCAAACAAGAAAACATTTTAGCAAAGCAAATAACGTAATGAAATGTTAACAAATAAAGGCGTAAAACTCAAAGCCTCACATAGATGATACTGGTGTTGAAAAACGTGCGCAAGCGCTCCTTATATTACCACCAGTGCTCCTAATACTGCCAGTGGCTATGTGAGATAAAACTGCGTGGCAATATTAGGACCAAGTACCATGATAGAATATTTTAATTTTTTGGCTAAAAGACGTATAACACCAGAAACAATCTATGGAACAATACCTACAGACATGTATTTATTAATTTGCATTAATGTAGGAATCCCAAGAACAGTCAAATATAATTGCACACAAGCCATCAGTTAGAATAAGTTAGAAAATCTAACTTCTTGTAGTAAAGAACTAATATAACTGTTCGCGTGAATTTAAGGCAAAGGTCTAGTCTCAACTGAAGCCAGCCACGTCCTTCAGAATGGCGTCCACTGTTGCTATTTGATATGCAACACCAGAATGATATGCTTTCTTTGGGGTGGCACTATTAGGATCTATGGCAATATTTGGTACACTTCCGGTTAAATGCTTCTAGGCACTTCCTGAAGCTGAAGCAAAACCGATTTTTTTCAAACAGGACAAATGTTTCAATAACTATATCGTGTTATTCACGTTATTCGACACAATGCATTATGGCTAAAGTATCTGATGAAAAAAGAAATAATACTTTCGGATGGATCGAGATCCATTACAGCTACATTTTATAAATATTTTTATGCAGGTTATCCGTAAAACACGAAACGTATTAAAGGTGTATTTTTTAAATATAACGCCCTGTATATTCTAATATATTCAGATTCGTTGATCGATTCTAGTGTGACTTTATGAATCACATATGAGACATAAAAAACCGTTTTGGGGCAAAACCCAATTTTTGGTATAATTAGATGTCAGAAAACGATTGAATATACCAGCGCTTATAAAACTTGGAACGCTGTGACTTTGCTGTATGACTAACTATAAAATGCGATACCTTAGCTCAGATGGTCAAATTAGAATTATTTATGTGCTTGAAAAATCGGTACCTAGATCAGTTAGGGAAACTTCAATCAGAGATAACTTGATTTTTTCAAATGGGAAAGCCTAATTTTTTCATACGAAATTTGATAGCCTTTCTGATGAATGGGCTGTACCCACGTCCACTAGATGAGATCAAAAAGATCCAAGCAGCGCTGTCGTTGACTAGGAACATCGTGCCTGATGCAATTCAGGACATCTTCCAAACAAGGATCGTGATATCCTTGGAGTGACTTTGGGTAGAGTGATAACCATTTTCATGGCTGTATACAAAAAAGCATATTTTCAGTTTACCATAATGTAGTCATTCATTTTCAAGATAAAGATGTGATATTTTGGTAAATAAGGATAGCTTCAAAAATGTCACAATGCCATTTTTATTCTCGCGTTATTTTTTATGCGTAGTTGAAAGCAATGTTTTAATAGGGACAGAAAGTAAGGTTTCTGATGTTCATCATTCATGTTTGTCATGTCATGTCTATCTGCGATCATTTTCGGACTTCGACAGGAAACAAAAATCAATTTGCACACGGATCTGCTTGACTCTTTTTTTATGTAATAGTAATAATATATAATATGTATAATATAACAGTCCGGCCATTTGACCATAGCTTGTAGGTTGCACCAGAAGTCAGCTAAATCACATAACCTAAGTTCAGCTCGTTATTCGTCATCTTGAGATAGCCGCCCAAAAACTTCCATCGCAACTTCATAATTCGTGCCTTAAAATTCCTGCGCGGTGAAACTTCTTATCATTCCTTTAGCACAGTATCCATATTAAAGACGCGTCCGTCCCAGTGGATTGTCACATAGCATCTTAGATTAATTGACGTTTCAATAACGAGATTTTAAAACGTCAATAAAGACGAGGGTAGAGCGAAGGAGAGCGCGAAGAAAAAATTAACTTTCTTTCCGAACATTAATTGGCTGTCAAAAAAGAATGCGGCCGCAGTAAAGGTAAATGCGCAGCTCAGAGGTTTCATTGTCGCCGAGGCATGAAGGAATGGCACCAGAAGCAGACTGAGACAACTATTGAACCCAGCGTTATGCATGCACTTCTGCAGTCTGTAGTGAGCGACAAACTCGATCAATCGCGGGCGATATGGACTATACCACTACTATTATGAAACACTACCAAAGTAATTTAACTGTAGGGGTACATGTTATAATCAATGGTAGTGGTACCATCCTTTAAGTACCTGTAGCTCTTGAATTAATCACTTTAGACCCCAATTTGTTGGAATCGTTTGATCGGGAGGAATACAAAAAGCCACAAATATACAGGTTGTCCGATTTATAATTTTGAATCGGACGTCACGTGATCAAAAACAAATACCTCGTTGGGTGACACAGGAATAAGAAAAGATACTATATTTGCTCTAATTTAAACCCAAAAATTGTAATTCGCTACTACTGCCCAGTTCCGATATATTGCTTGTCTTAATCGTCGTGGGACACCCTGTATAAATGACGAAGACTTGTGGAAACCTACAGCTGGCTACAGCAGCTTTGTTAGCAAGCCAGACGTAAGAAAGGACGGATTGATCTGCAAAGCTGAATACGAGCCATGATTCTACATTTGATGGGATAAATGCAATATACATAGGTTAGCTAAATTACAGTCTGTATATACCGGTTTATTCACGTTATCCGATACGGAGCATTAAGGCTAAAGCATCTAATAAAAAGAAAAAATAGTTTCGGATGGATAGGGGCCCATTAAGGTTACATTTTGAAAATATTTTCATGTTATACAGGGTGTCCCAAAACACGAAACGTATCAAAATTATGTTTTTTAATGGAACACCCCGTATATTATTGCATATTTAGATTCCTTAGTAAATTCTAGTGTGTCTTTATGTATCACACATGGGATCTAAAGCGAACCGTTTAGGTGTAAATCAGCATTTTCGGTATAAGTAGATGTCTGAAAAAAATTGAACATCACAGAGATTATAAAACTTAGAAGCCTGTGACTTTGTCGTATTACTAAGTATGAAATGCGTCAGCCTAGGTTAGACGGTCAAATTTGAACCACGTTTATGCTTGGAGAAATCGATCGATTAATTAAGGAAACATCATTCAGAGATAACTTGGTTTTTTCAAATGGAAATGTCTTATTTTTGTTATACGGTTAAATGCAGAATTTGATAACATTTCTAACGATATAAGGTCATGAATATCAATCTCTGGTACTTTCTATTTAATTTCAAATTTTCAACCAAATCGGTGTTTTTCGATTTTCCAACCTATAAGCAACCTAGCAGACCACACAATATAAACAAAAACCTGTTTAGGTAGAAGAAAACAAGTAACTTAGCAAAAAAATATCCACGAACTAGACTAAAGGGACAAGATTACAAGAATTACTCACAACAAACAAACTCTAACCAGAAACAACGGCGGTAACATATCTTAGTCAAAGAGAAGCTGGAGTATGACAGAAATGGAATTTTTTCACGGCCTACTAGCTACTGCAATGTACTAAAGATTGGCAATTTCCAAAACCATTAAAAATTTTGAAATGAAATGAAAACTACTAAAGAATATTTTAGGCAGTTTATTATTTTCATAATAAAATTTGACATTTAATGATATGAAAAAGTATTTAATTCTGTCAAGTCAAAGGTACAAAGGAGTTCTGAAAATTTTTTAGTACCCATTATCACGATCGCAGAAAACGAAGAATGAATTTAAATTTGTTCAAATTATAAAACATAATTTAAATGGCGGAAAATTTAAATATGATTTGTCAGTATTCCTTTTTTGCAATATTGCTAATAGAGACTCCACACAGAGGTATCGTTGCTTTGACGAAAATGATTACTTTTTTATACCATTACATGTGATTGATAATTGCGTGCTGGAGCAACAATTGCTGGTTATTTTTGTTTCATTTCAGGGTTTTTAATCGTCTTAGAAATGTTTAACCTAAATTGCGGTAGCCAGTAAACTGTAACAAATATCTATTACTGTCATACGGCTTCTCTTTGACCTTTGAGGTGTTATGGCCGTTGTTTCTGGGAAAGTTGATTTGTTGTAAGGAATTTTTAAATCTTGTCTCTTTATTCTAATTCGTCTGTATCTTTTTTCTAAGTTACTTGTTTTCTTCCATCTGAACATGTTTTTGTTTATATTTCATGGCATTATAGGTTGCTTATAGGTAAGAAAATTGAAAAATCAATTTGTTTGAAAATTTAAAATTAAATTAAAACTACCAGAGACTGATATTCACAACCTTATATCATTAGAAAGGCTATCAAATTCTACATTTAACCGTATAAAAAAAATTAGGCATTTCCATTTGATAAAATCAAGTTATCTCTGACCGAAGTTTCCTTAACTAAGTGACCAATTTCTCCAAGTATAAACGTAATTTAAATTTGACAGTTTCATCAAGCTGGCGCTTAGTAATACGACAAAGTCACAGCCTGCCGCATTTTATAATCTCTGCGATATTCAATTTTTTCCTGATATCTACTTATACCAAAAATGGTGATACGGTTCTCTTTACATTCCATGTGTGATACATAAAGTCACAATAGAATTTACTAAGGAATCCAAATATGCAATAATATACGGGATGTTCCATTTAAACAAATACAACTTTGATACGTTTCGTGTTTTGGGGACACCCTGTAGAACATAAAAATATTTTTAAAATGTAGCCTGAATGGGTCCCTATCCATCCGAAATTATTATTTTCTTTTTTATCAAGCACTTTAGCCATAATGCTCCGTGGCGAATAACGTGAATAACCCGGTATACCTATACCTCACACAAATAAATTGAATTGAATATTGTAGAAATGCATTAAATAACTATTCCACTATGGGATTTATAACGACGGCGACGTCACACAGTGTATCGTGCATTGTCTCCAAACTAAACATGTATACAAAATTTCAGCTCAATCGGTTGAAGATATACAGGGTGGCCAATCGGGTGACGATAATATTTTTTTTTTAGATAGCCCGTACCAAGACCTATCCAAAACACCCCCATGTATGTGTACCGATTATTGATAGTTTTCGAGTTATGATTTTTTTTTTGAAAAATTAGAGTCGTTCCAGTTTTTTCAAGATATCGTCAAAAACAAAAACAAGAATGCTTTTTGGATTTTATTTTTTTCTGCAATTATACTCAGTATTAAGCCTATTTTAAAATCCAATAAAGAGAACCTGTACATCCGAACAATAATTAAGTACATTTTGGGTCCAAAGTTTGAAATCTCTGTTTTTAGTCAGGAGACCAAAACCTTTAAAATAAAATTAAAAATACTTATGCCTTATTCTGGAGCTTCAAACTAATCTTAAAAACTCTGCAAGACATTGCATTTTCGAAATAATAATGAAAAAGTAGCACTTATGGGGACATTTTGCGCCGTACGTGAGTGTTAAAGGTAAAAAGGTGATAGTTCACGAATTTCCAAAATGATTTAAAAAACTATTATTTTGCTTTATTATGACAAATTAAAGAAAAAACACTCGTAACAACTAACAAACCCGATAGTCGTTGATGTTTTGATGACTTTTAATAAAAAACTAATACCCAAATTGTGATTTTTGAAGTGTTTTTGCTATGTACTATTGAACTTCTGGCTAAATTAAGTTGTATGGAAAGTTAACAAAGGAAAGGGATAATAAAACAATAATCTGACTTCCAATTTGATGCTAGAATTACCTGGGAAGCGATGTCGTAGCATACGCCAGTCCTTTCTTTCAGAGTAGCTTTTTGCGGGCTCATGTCGGCGAAGCGCAGTTGTCTTAGTTAATTTTCGGTAATAGGCAAGGCAATGTTCGGATGGACCTAAAAAGGTGATTTATATCGCTAGGTCTTCCTTGACAGGTCAGTAGACGGCCTATCGTGAATACAACAAGTTTTTCAGTTTTTCAACCCCCCACCCCCCAAACACCCAAATTCCACCCCCACCCAAAAAAAAACGCAGATCAAGAACCTCTAAAACGCCTAAAAACGAAGTTTGAGGAATATTTGAAATTTTTGTTTTAATTACTCCGCCGCCCATGTACCGATTTCCAAAATTATAGCAGCATTACCTACTAAGATCCCACAGCATATCGCTGCCCCAATTTCATCACAGTCCATGCAGCGGTTACTGAGATTACGAGGCTAGAAAAATGCGTACAGACAGACAGACCGACAGGCAGACCGACAGACAGAACGACGGAAATGAGTGACGCGGATTTTCGTTATGTAGACATTATAAAAGGCCCAAAAAACCTATTATCTCAAAATCGAAAATTTTCACGATCACAATTTTCCCCTCACCTATCGGTGTGGGAAGTAAAAGGAATGGCGTATGCTACGATAACGCTTCCCAGGTAATTCCGCCATGAAATGAAAAGTCAGATTGTTGTTTTATTATTCCTTTCCTTTGTCAACTTTCCATACAACTTAATTTAGCAGAAGAATAGTACACAGCAAAAAGCACAGGTATTAATTTTTTTTAATAAAAGTGATTAAAACATCAATGATTATCGTGTTTATTAGTTGTTATGAGTTTTTTTTTCTTTAATTTGTCATAATAAAGTAAAATAATAGTTTTTAAAATCATTTTGGAAATTCGTGAATTATCACCTTTTTACCTTTAACAGTCACGTACGACGCGAAATGCCCCCATAAGTGCCATTTTTTCATTATTATTTCGAAAGTGCAATGTCTTGCAGAGTTTTTAAGATTAGATTGGAGCTCCAGAACCAGGCATAAGTATTTTTAATTTTATTTTGAAGTTTTTGGTCTCCTGACTAAAAACAGAGATTTCAAACTTTGGGCCCAAAATGTACCTAATTATTGTTCGGATGTACAGGTTCGCCTTATTGCATATTAAAATAGGCTTAATACTGAGTATAATTGCAGAAAAAAATGTAAGCCAAAAAGCATTCTTGTTTTTGTTTTTGACGATTTCTTAGAAAAACTGGAAAATTAAGTTTTCAAAAAAAAAAATCATAACTCGAAAACTATCAATAATCGGTAGATATATATGGGGGTGTTTTGGATAGGTCTCGGTACGGGCTGTCTAAAAAAAAATTATTATCGTCACCCGATTGGCCACCCTGTATCGGTTTCAAAATTGAGTAGCAAGATTCCACCCGAACATAGATACATACATAAATACATACTTTGCAAGTTAAATAAAAGCTTTCAAAAGTACGTTACTCATTTGTTTTCAGGATAAAGCACAACTGAACAGAGACGTATTATGAAAAGAGGACGATATTAAACAACTTCATATAAAAAATATATGCATCCTTTTTTTTATAGATATACTATATTCTACTCCATACATGACCCTATACATTGATTAAGGTATTAAATACCTTAATCAATGGTAATAGTTTTTGATGGTGCGAATTGAAGTTATACAGGGTGAGTTTTTAGTACCGGCTCGGTCGATAACCCCACTACTGTAGAAGATAGCGAAAAAAGTTGTATATAAAAGTTGTAGCCACATGCTCCTTGCTCAGAAAATATTTAGATGTATACAGGGTGATCCGTAACTACGTGGTGATGCAAACATGCATTTTTTTACCCTACCCTATATATTATTCCATATTCGAATTCTACTAATGATTTCCGTTCTTCTAATATCGGATATTGGTACATTATACAGGGTATTTCAAAAGTTATGACCATCTTTATATCCAAATCGCTGTAAAATGGACGTACTGTATGCTCTTTTATCTTTGTATAGCACTTGCTATGGCTGCATTTATTAGTTTCTGAGATATTTCGATTTTTCTACAAATTTTAAATATACCTTCTATTTTTTTACTAAACTAAAAACTTTATTTATCTTGAGAAAATACTATCAAATTTTATTTTTGCTTAACAAACAACTAAAATATTAGGCCATAATAGACACTGATTAAGTCAAAACACTGAATTAACGAGATAATATAGGTCAAGTGTGCTGAGGAAACAATTTTATAGACGTCATGCATAATTATCAAGCAGATCTATCAGGTAGGCTATGAAATATTAACGACACAGACTAAATAAAACGATTCTTCAATCTTTCAAACGCATTAGTTTTAGAGTGCTCCGTTCAGGATAAAGCTGGTTTTTCACACAGTACGTAATTATTGAGCAGGGTATGAAAACTGTCAATTTTTCAAAGCCTACCTGATAAATCTGCTTGATAATTATGCATCACGCCTACAAAATTGTTTCCTCAGCATACTTGACTTTATTATCTCGATGATTTAGGGTTTTGACTTCATCAAATACTATCATGATCTTATAATTTAGTTGTTCGTTAAATAAGAAACAAGTCCGATAGTCGTTTCTCAAAATAAATAAATTTCAGTACACAAAATAGAAGGTATATTTTAAATTGCCCGAAAAATTGAAATATCTCGGAAACTGATGGACGTAGGTACAACAAGTGCTATACAAAGGTAAAAGAGCATGTTAGAAGCAATTCTTTGGTATAATAAAATTTTGGGGGTTACATTTAAAGAAAAAGAGAAAATCAGGATTTTGCATTCTACATCACCCTGTATACGAACATGCGTCGTGGGCTTTTTTTTGCCAATTTTAAAACAAGAGGACATTTTTAATCGTTCCATCTAAAAAAATAATTTTTGGTTCATTACTTTTTGATATACAGTACGTTCGTTTCACAGCGATTTGGATACAAAAATGGTCATAACTTTTGAAATACCCTGTATGTGTGTGTATGTAAGTATACCTTATATGGCGAGAAGAGAAATTATTAGTAGAATCTAAAAATGGGATAATATATAGAGTGTCTCATTTAAAAAAATATATGTTTGCATCACCACGTAGTCATGGATCACCCAATATAAATCTAAATATTTTCTGACCAAATAGCATATCCGTGGCTACAACTCTTATGTACAACTTTTTTCGCTATCTCCTACAGTAGTGGAGTTATCGACCGAGCCGGTACATAGAATGATAGAAACAATGTATATGGAATGATACATAGAATGATGAAACAATTACTGCTACTTAAAATACAAAGTTTTAGCTGACCTGCAAAATCTGAATTAAATGGCTTAATATAATTTAATTCGTCGAAAGTATGTCATCATACATCACCATCCTGACAATGTTTGTAAAATATATGTCATAATTTTTTTTCAGATGGCCCTCCTCTGCAGCTCACCCTACATTTCTACGAGATCCTAGCTGGGCTGGGAGGATGGTATTATGACAACACAATGCTAATCCTAAGTTTTGGCAGTTCCACAATAAGTACAATTACGAGTCGGCCGTGAAGCGTCTGCAAACAATGGAACGTCTACCTGAGAGTGGCGCCTAGGGTGTTTCGCTCTTTATTTAGAAGAACTGACCAACGAATGAACACGTTACCACAAACGGCGCGAATAATACGGAAATAATGCCCATTCCACACTCTTGAGTGGTGTTGTACAAATTACGATCTTGTTTGTATACAAACAGCTAGCCAGAAGTCGATAAAGGCAGTATCGGTTTTTCGGTTGTCATGGTTTATAATTGATGGGATGAAATTTAATAAAGTATTTTCTACGGCCATCTATGAGGACTGTAAATGGCACGTTTTCCAATAAATTTTCTTAGAGATAGAAACGGTATTTTTGTCGCATGTCTTAACCAGGATTGTTGATTTCAGAATTTCGTTTCATGTGCGAAGGATCCCTCAAAACTGAGTGTTCTATCATTCCAAAGTAGTGAGAAAGATAGTAATGCAGCTCAGTAGTTTCCCTTTAACCTAGCTATAGGAGGCAACTGTTGCCACAGAATGGATTTACGCATCGATTGTATTGCAGTCGCAATGCTGTGGTGTTGCCTCAGCATAGACAGGTAGCATTTAGCTACCTCTACCTCCTCACGATGGTATCTAAGGAGTTGTTTAGCATTTTAGCAGTCAGAATTATCATCTCATGCAGTCTTAAAAGCTTTGCAAGTGCGCTCTCTTAATAGTCTCCTTATCTCGTCAAGCGAGTTTCAGGTATTGCAGAAATGAAACACGTTGCTTCATATACTCTTATAATATTTAATCATTATCAAAAAAGCACTAGGTGACGTGGACCTTAGGCAAAAGTGTTATGTAGGTACTTCAATGTAGATATATACAAACACCATTAGGCATGTGTTGTCTATGTACCAGCGGCGTAGCTTCCATTGATGCGGGTGATAAGTCGCATTCCTCCCAAATATTGTAATGCGTCTTTATTTAAAAAAGTCACTATGGTCTCCTACAATAAATTAAAATTCTCAGAAAATTTATTAAAATAATGAAATTCAATTCCAATTATTGAATATATATGTGTTGATCGAGCTTTATAGATAATAGTAAGGGCTATGCTAAACCCTAAAAATAAAAATATCTCGACAGCGCGATGATGCGAGTGGTGCGACAGTCCTGGCCACATCTTGAACGCCGCCGAACGCGTAGGTCTGTGATTACGTTTTCACTGTGTCCAGTCCGCTGTTTTAGGCTGCGTTTCCACCAGAGATGTGCTAGGAAAATGAGCGCAGCGAGGATGTGGAGCGAAGCTGTGGAACGGTGTGGGTGTTTCCACCTAAAATGTGCTAGGAAGATGAGTGATGCGAAGATGTGTGGCGGAGCTGTGAAACGGTGTGCAGATGAGCGTTGTGACGATGTGTAGCAGGCCCTGGTAAAGATTTTTCTTTCTGCTCATCTGCATCCACAGCAGGCAACCCTGGCAACACATTTCTAGCACACATCTTTCAAAATACATTCCTAGCACACATTCCTCGCCTACATGCCTTGTTTTGTACGTACAAAAACTTCGCTCCGTTAAGTCGTTTCCACCAGGGCGGTGCTGAGCGAGGCGAGGTATTCCAAGCGTTCGTTAAAAACACATTCCCCGAAACACATCCTTGCACATCTTTGGTGGAAACACATTTCGTTCGCGGTATGAAAATGAAAATATCGTTGCGCGTCGCGATGAACGATTCTGAGTGCGACTAGAAGAATTAATCTTAATTTTAAAGTTTAAGATCTAACGGATATGCTCACAACTTAGGTTTTTAACCTAGATTTAGTTCTTTTTTGAATTGGTTTCGTAATTTTTTAACCTGCTATATTGTTGGTACCTATATTTTATTTTTTTAACTTCAAAATCGAAGACCTTAAAAAAAGAAAAGAACTTTTGTTTTGTTGTTTTGTTTTGTATTATTTGCACTTACTTATTACATCCCCTTATCCCCCAAATCAAGTAAATGCTTGCTTTTGTTATTTAGTGGGGAAAAAGCGATTTTTAGGGAAAAACTTGCGTCGTTCTGAAAAATGAAGTTTTAATATTCAACAAAGCGACAATAGGTTACACAAAAATATAATCAACCACCTGGCTAAAGGAAAGTTGCTAGCTGTTTATTTTATATACTTCCGATATGTCAGTCCCTGACCTGCAGGCTGAAAGTTTAAATATGGTGATGATTGGTTCTAGTCATTCAACACAAGAGGTATCAGAGGATACACTATAAGCTGATCTGAATAAATTCTTTGACTATCTTCGTAAGTGAAATACTTAGCAAAATTCCTGCAAAATATACTTATCAGCTTCCTTTTCAGCAGCAGACTGGTATATATGTATAGAGAGCTAAACAGAACAGCCTGCTTACACGTAACAAACAAGCCCCTCAATATCCAGGACTTATATTGAATAGCAGATTGTCCTTAAAACAATATATTATAGCAATCATTGCCGCTTAACTCAAAATAAGAAACAATATACTTAATTCAAAGGGTTCGCAATACATGTCTTACATACTAACTATATGATCTGCGTCTCTAGGGCAAGTAGGATGCGGTCGCCCACATTGAACTATCTCCGAAAATGAACCTTTGCCATTTTTGTTAAATCCCGTGAAAAATGGCAATGTTGCCATCGGGTATTCGACACCACACCTTGAACTTGCTTGTGGCTCAGTTGATGTTTGGATTAGGACCACGTAATACAATTATGTGAAGTATTGAAGATTCCGACCACGTGCAAAGCAATATTTTATTAACTTGGTGAAGGCCTTAAATTCGAAATGAAATTAGACTGGCAAAGGAGAGATGGCTAAGGAAAAGATGTATAGAAGCTGAAAGTTTTATTCGTCTGGGAGACAGTTTCCATCCCCACAAAAATGTCAAAGAAATAGCTGGACTATATCATAACAAGCCAATAAGCTTCATTAAAATTGAACAAGGTAGAATAGTAACTGAGAGAGAAGAATTATTGCAAACCTGGAAGAATTATACCACTCAACCTTTTCACGAAGATAGACCAGAAAAGCCAGCACATAAACTACACACGCCATCGGGACCAAGCATATTGACGAGCGAAGTCATGTATGCTATGAAATTAATGAAAAACAACAAAGCTCCAGGACCCGACAATATGTAATCGGAAACGCTCCACCTAATCAGTGAGCAAAACTTAAATACAATAGTAAAACTGTCCAATAATATTTACGACACTGAACATCTACCTGAAGATTGGCTTCACTCCACGTTTATCGCAATACCAAAATCAAATAGTGCAACATCATGTAAAGATTATCGTCTCATTAGTTTAATGAGCCACTTCCTAAAACTTTTCCTTCGAAACTAACATACAAGACTCCACAAAAAATGTGAGGAGGTGAGTGGAAGCAGTCAATTTGGATTCAAGAGTGGCTTTGGAACCAGAGAAGCCATATTCAGTCTCCAAACACTAGTACAAAACTGCCAAGATCAAAGAAAAGATGTCTTCATGTGCTTCATCGATTATGAGAAAGCGTTTGACAATGTCAAGCACGATTTCCTCATATCGTATCTTGGCGATTTGGGGCTAGATGGCAAGGATATAAGGCTGATCAGTAATCTGTACTGGAAACAGAAAGCAAATGTTCGAGTCCATAATGCAGGATCAACAGATGATGTTGAAATACAAAAGGGAGTTAGACAAGGGTGTATTTTGTCGCCGATGTTATTCAACCTATATGTTGAGAGAGCATTGGCTGAGGCAACCTTAGATAGCCCTATCGGCATCAAAATAAACGGATTTCCAATCAACAATCTCCGATATGCAGATGACACTGTCATACTAGCAGACAATATGAATGACCTTCAAACTCTACTGAGTCGCGTTAACGAGGAAAGCCAAAGGCTTAGATAAATATCAACAAAACCAAGTTCATGGTGGTTAGCAGAAACCATATCCCAAATACCCGAATTCACTTGAATGGAGGGGATATCGAACGGGTCAGCAAATTTAAATATCTGGGATACATGGTAAACGAAAGATGGGATCCAGATCAGGAGATAAGATGCAGAATTGAACAAGCTAGGACAATTTTCTTGAAACTTCGAAAATTTCTTGCCAACAAAAATTTGAACTTCAGTCTTAGATACAAGATGATGAAGTGTTATGTTTGGTCCACTCTGTTGTATGGCGTGGAGGTATGGACGCTGAAGGCAGCCATTGTAAATAAGATTGAAGCGTTCGAAATGTGGACTCTGCGATGAATGCTGAGAGTGTCCTGGGTCGACCATGTAAGAAATTAGAACGTTCTCCAGAGAGCTGGCTTAGCAGAATGAGAACTTTTTGAGTATATAAGGAAGAGAAAAATAGCTTACTTAGGCTACATAATGCGTGGGGAACGCTATCAGCTCCTGCGTCTCATTCTTCAAGGTAAGATCGAAGGTGGGAGAAGAGGAATTGGAAGAAAAAAGCTATCATAGCTGAGAAACATCCGTCACTGGACAGGAATAAGCGACTTCCAGGAATTACAGAGGGCTTCAATAAATAGGATGATCTGATGAGAGAAAGGATGAACGCCTACGCAGGAATCTGCATGGCATCCTAAGAAGAAGAAGGCTTCAAATCTAACTAAAACAATATAGGTTTGTTCTATTGATTTTACAATTTGTTTATTAGATGGCAGTGCTTTGTAGCGCTACCTAACAATAGCGTTGTCAAAAACTTATTTAAATATGGGGTTAATCCCAGATTTGGAGCTAGGTGCTCATACTGAACCGCTTAGAAACCTCTAATTGAACGCCGGTTCAATTAAGGCCATTCTAAATTTATATTGCTCCCGTACCTGAACATGTATGGTTCTGTTCTGACTTCAAGACTGAATACCAAGTTGAAATGATTTATTGCTTGCACTGCCACACTTCGTTTCATTGCAAGTATGTTGATGTCGGACCAAAAGAGAAAATATTCAACTGTTTATCTCTTGCAATACAGAAACATAGAATGATGGCTTATTTTCTTACACATTTTATTAGCAATTATTAGAAAAAAAAAGGTTTCGGCATTTACAAAACTATTCTTAAATAGAAATTAGTTCATTTCTGTCTAATTTGTTTTCCTGGAAGAATTATACCTACTTTATCAACATCTGAGGGCAGGTTCAATTTGAGAAACCGCGAGTTCAATTTGAGCACCTGGCTGCCGAAAATGAACCATTTGAACCATCATCTTAATTTTACATTCCTCTTGTTGTTTGCAAATATAGAAATAATCTATGCTACTCAAAATATTCCTCAAATTTGAGAGATTTGTTTTGTGTTATCAATTTATTTTATCTTTTTAATGCCACACATCCACGGACAGTGTTTTAAAATTGATTTAATATGGGTGACCTCACCCTATGTACTGCCACAGAATAATGTTACGGTTTTCATTTTCATGCTTTAATCCACATGTGGATATTCCAGTTTAAATTCTCATAGAATAAATGTTTATATTTAATAATAAAGGAATCCTGTTAAAGCGTTGTTCAAATAGAGAAAATGTTCAAACTTCAACCTATATAAATATCGAAATGTTAGTCAAAAACGTGTATGTAAACGCTGAAAATTAAAAAACAAAAGTCAAATTAAAAATCCTAGTAAGTTTATACAAAACTAAATTCACGATCTTATTTAACGGATTAAGTACCTTTTCCATATTAGGGGACAAGTCAGTGCCCCCCTCAAGCTACACTTTGTCTTATCTGCCGTAATACGTTGAACAGGAAATTTATAAGGCTCAATGTACTGAAATAAAGACCAGTCAGCAGCCTATTCGCATCTTGTAGATACTTGCTTAAGAATAAATAAATCAAAACGAAAAAAGCGAAAAGCAATGCCGCACCGGTAGCGAAGCAGTTGATACCCAAAAGGAGTAATTAGCGCTAATGGACGGATGAAGACGTTCCTCCTATGATGCTACTGAAGACTTGCTTGACGAATGCCTCTAGGGTTGAATGCTTATTCATGCTTAGCTAACCTTTGAGTGGTGTTGAAGCTCAAACAGTGGCGCCGAAGTCTTGTTTCCAGAATATACTATATCGATTAAAGTATTCATTTTGACTTTCTATAAGTTGTATACAAATTATGATCACGCTTAAAGGATATACAGGTATATATCTAGATGGCTGGGTAGCGGCAAATAAACAGCGAAGTGTACTCTTAAAACTCTATTTCCAAGCTTTCGGGATCATTTGATCCCTTCTTCAGGGCTACAAAGACAATTTAGCAATCAGCAACATTAGAAAAATTAAGAATGAAAAGTTTTTACTTACAAAAGTTTGTGAGGATGTTGCTGGAAGATGTTATAAAACAAGCCAAAAGAGCAAGTAACAACACATATCTTGCATGAAGCACGTTATACAGACACAGAAATTTACGAAAAACATTACACAATTTACTGTTAAAAGTTAAAATCTTAATAAAATCGTAAAATGGCCGTTCAATGAATATTTTTCGTGCCGGCAATTACGTCTATCGAAACGGTCAAGCACAACGTGTCTGAGCGGAAATAGGTTAGTGGAGGGAAATTCAAATTTTGTTCATTTGTCAATTGTCATTTGCCTAAATTATGGCGCATGCGCGCACAATCTATGTTGAAATTATTTTTGTGGAGGGGATTTATGTATAGGGTGATTCAAATTATCACTATACAGTGTCGAACAGAATGAACTGATGTAATAAAATATTTTTTAATATTTTATTTTTTTAATTTTAATGTATATAATATTATGCAATGTGCGTGGATAGCAATGAATATATCGAAAAGTAGAAAAATAGGAATTTATGTGCGTTTATAGCAAGAATTTTAGTGATAATGTGAAATTGTTAAAAAAGGGGGGAAAGTTTCACAAAATATGTGGTGTAAATTAATTTTATATGTATTACATTTACATTGATGAATTCTCCACAGAGTTATCAATACGAAATTTTTCACAATTCAAAAGATATGAATAAATTATGCTAAGGCTGTTGATATCAGTTTTTTTATTAATACAGTTGTCACATTGAAAAATATGTGCCATTTCAAGGAAACATCTTTTCTTTAAATTTGACTCACTTGCCAAAACTTTAACAGAATTGTAGTCAATGATATGATTGGGAAGATTAGCATGTGATGCCAAAGTACACCTGTTAGGGTAAAGTCTGGCATCACTTTTATGAGAGGTAAGCCTCCCTTTAAGGGACCTGGAAGTTTGACCAATGTATACTGAGTTACAAGTACTGCAAGGAATACTATAAACCACATTGGTTAAGCTAAGCAATGGTACTTTGTCCTTTAATTTGGAAAAAAGATTATTAATTGTTAGAACTGGTTTTGAAGCAATTTTACAGTTTACACTTCTGAAAATCCTGACCAATCCAGGAGTTAATTCTTTGATAAAAGGCAATTTTGCATATATAGTGATAGGTTGAGTGGTAAGTTGAGAATTTTCACCTTGTAAATTATTTGTATTAGCAATGTTGTGGTTAATATTAGCAATTTGTGGTAAATTATTATTCTCTGAATTGAAAAGGGTACTGTTAACCAAGTGTTTAGGGTAACCATTATTAATAAACAATTTAGACAAAGTATGAAGATTTGGATTGTGGAAGGAGTTATCAGCTATTTTTATGACCCTGTTTTTCATCTGTTTTATAAGGTTAATCTTGATTTGCATTCTATGGTAAGACATATAATTAAGGAATCTGCCAGAACTGCTGGGCTTCCTGTACCAGTCAACCAAAAGAATGTTATTTTCAGATCTTATAAACCTTGTGTCAAGGAAAGGGACTGACTGTTTGGAGTCCTCATTCTCAATCGTAAATTGGATGTGAGGGTCATAGCTATTAAAGATATCCACTATTACATCCAAGCCTTCAGACGGCAAGCAGACGATAATGTCGTCTACATATTTTTTTAAGAAAAAAAGATTGAAAGGTAACACTTGGATCACTGAGTCCAATAAGTCATCCATTACATATTCTGCTAAGATTGGAGAAATTTTGGCTCCCATAGGAGTGCCAAAAGTTTGTTGAAAAATTTTGTTATTAAAAGAGAAATGGTTATTATTAAAAAGAAATTTAATAATATTAAGGAAAGATTCAAGAGTTAAATTGCAAAATTGACTGATATCTGACCAATGTTTACTTACAGACCTTAAACAGGCATCCAAATAAACATTGCTAAAGAGAGAGATAACATCCAAGCTTGCAATAACATGATTTTCAGGGAGTTGTAACCTATTAAACTGCTCTGAGGCATCAAAAGAGCCTTTAATGTAATAATCACCTTTTTTATGTGCTCGAGTGAGAATATCTGTAACAAAAGATGACAGAGATTGGGTAGCTGAACCAATTGAAGCAACAATAGGTCTCACAGAAAGAGTAGGCTTATGTATTTTAGGAAGTGCATAAAATTTTGGCAATATAGAGTTATAACTCATTAATTTTTTCCGTTGAATATCATCAATTTGATTTGTTTCCTAACAAATCGGCAACGATTACCCGCTTCCTAAAATCAGGTATATATCTATACACTGTGTTTTGACAGCTATTTCAGTGGCTCAAAAGTATATAAACGCTGTGTAAGAAAGTAAGCATTGTTTTCATAATAATATACAATGTACATTATGAAAATATCTCGCAGTTTAAGAGTGATATAAAAATACAGCTACCTTGGGCAGCAACTTTAGGTAAGAAATTAAGAGACTATCACATTCTATCTGGAAATTTAAATAGTGATATCTATCTAGATTTTTTAGACAACCACTTATTCGAGATATTTGAAGATTTAACGCTGAACGAGCAAGGATCTCTATTTTTTATGCACTATGGAGCTGCACCGCACTTTGATAGAAGGTGTAATTGGTTGAGTAACCACTTTCCGAATCGGTGGATTGGTAGAGGTGCAGAAGCTGCGATTCATTGGCCTTCTCAATCATGCGATTTCAATCCTTTGCACTAGACAGTTTGGTCGTAGCTTAAGGAAGAAGTCTACGCTACAGACGTAAATTCACGTCAAGAACTGGAAGACAGAATTCAACGTCACTTTAGTAACCTCATAGCTGATCCCCAACCGTTTAGAAGATTGATGGAATCTTTAGAATTTAGATTTTGAGTATCAACTTACCAACCATCCAAGTTTCAAAACATTTTCTTACATTTATAGTCAAGTATTTGAGTAATTTTATATGCTAGAAATTCTTTTGCCCTAACAAGTACTGTAGCAGTTAACCAAATAACATGAATTCCTTCAGAATTCCTATAGAGACTTCTATAGTGTCTAGGAAAAATCTATCATAAGCTTTGTTTCATCAAGTAAGCATAGATTTTCTTTAGGAAGCGTGTAATTGAAGATAAGGCAAATAAGTAAGGCGTGCGCTATGCAGCTGCTACTTCACAAAATGTGTTCGTTTCTGCAGCATTCATGTATAATCAGCTATTCTTCTTCTTTTCCATACAAGTTGTCCTAATCGAAAGTATCTATTGTCGAGCGTTTTTCGAGGATCTTTTTAGATGAATAGCGCCATGTAGCGTGCCCATAACAGCATCTTCTAAAATCTGGCGATACTCTCAGCAACATCAGGACACCGGGCACGCTTTCGATCTATGCGTCTGATAAGATGCGTTCTCTGATAACCTCTGAACAGGTAGAGAGCTAGCAGGGCGATCAACAGAAACTGCCAGAACCAACGCTACGATTTGTCCGAATTTCGGTTTGGGACAATGCAAAGCCAACCATTGTTGTCTAACAATTGTCTTATCGTATGCGAAATCGTACTTTGACGGTTTTCGCTGCATTATCGTCTGGGGTTGCAAGCGTTTTGTATTTTACGCCTAAGTCCTTGTTCTGTGAATGTTTGGTGAGAGCGAACGTATTTGTTGCATCTGGAGCTTTTAGAAGTATGTGGTTATTTAGTGGGTTAGACCCATCTTCCACCACTCCGGTATCTCCCCGAATAAACAATTGTTCTTTAACATTGAGAGCTACAGGTACGGTACTTAAAGGATTGTACCACTCCTACGATTGATTATAACATGTACCCAAATATTCAAAATTATTTTGCTAGTGTTTCATAATGGTAGTGGTACAATGGTTTAAGTACCTGTACCTTTTGAATTAATCACTTTAGACCCCAAGTGTGCTAGTTTTTTGGAATTGTTTTATCGGGGGAACACAAAAATGCACAAATATACAGGGTGTTCCATTAATCATTTTGAATCTGACGTCACGTGACTAAAAACAAATAGCTTATTGGGTAACATAATAACAAGAAAAGATACAACATATGCTCTAATTTACACCCCCAAAATTTTAATTCTCTACTACTACCCAGTTCCGATACATTGCTTGTCTTGGGACACCCTGTATGACGCGATTAAATATTCTCAAGGACACTCTCATAAACCGTCGTTTAATCCCCATACGCAAAATTTTAACTTATTTAATCCTGGAGATCAGAAGTCTAACGCTGTTTAACTAAACCGACGATTGTACAACGGATGTCAACGTTGAGCCAAAGCTTATAGCTAAGCTTAGGTCTAATAAAGTTTGGCCCTATATACAGGGTGAGTTTTTAGTGCCGGATCGGTCGATAACTCCACTACTGCAGAAGATAGTCAAAAAGGTTGCATATAAAAGTTGTAGCCAAGGACATGCTCCTTGCTCAGAAAATATTTTTTTACAGGCTGACTCATAACTACGTAGTGATGTAAAGATACCTTTTTTAAATGAAACACCCTCTAAATTACTCCACATTAAGATTCTACTAATAATTCCCGTTCTTAAAGTATAAGGTGTTTTAGCATTACACAGGGCGTTTCAAAAGATATGACCTTTTTATATTCAAATCGCAGCCAAATGAATATGCTGTATATTGAAAGTTAATGAACAAACATTATTTTTTTAAATAGATAGAGAATAGGGAAGATAAAAAATCTCCTCTAGCTTCAATACAGGCTGACCCATATTTATTGACAGGGTGAGATAGAATGCAGAAACTAGATTTTTTTTAATCTAAGGCCTTATATTTTATTATGCTAAAAAATGCTTTCAATATGCTCTTTCATATTTGTATAGCATTTCTTGTATTTACATTCGTCAGTTTCTGAGACATTTCGATTTTTCTGCAAATTTTAAATATACCTTCTATTTGTGTACTGAAATTTATTTATTTTGAGAAAGTGCTATTGATAGTATTTTTTTGGTATAATAAAATAAGGGGAGTTATATTTAAAAAAAGAGAAAACCTAGTTTCTGCATTCTACCTCATCCTGTATATGAATATGCTTGCCATGTAAAAAACTAATTTTTTTTTGTTTATTTTATATAAACAGTACGTTCGTCTGACAGAGATTTAGATATAGAAATGGTCATAACTTTTGAAATACTCCGTATAATGTTACAAAACCTTATATCTTAAGAACGAAAATGAGTAGTAGAATCTAAATGTGGAATAATATATATAGTGTCTCATTTAAAAAGTGCAAGTTTGCATCAATACATAGTTTTATGAATCACCCTGTATAAATCAAAATATTTTCTAAGCAAGGAGCGCTTCCTTGGCTACAACTATTGCATACAATTTTTTTCGCTATCTTCTGCAGTAGTGTGCGATCCGGTACTAAAAACTCACCCTGTATATGAGTATAATGGCTGTCCCTTTGAATCGTTAAATACTGCGGAATGGTCTATAAGACCCGGGCAACTTCTTCCCACTTCTTTCTGGAGTTCCATCAGGTCTACTTCTACAATCCTTACTTCTTGAGAAGGCGCGCATTTTACAGTATTTTTTCAGAATATCACGCAAAGCCGTTGGTGAATGCGTTCGCATATATACCGTTATTGAATGAGATATTTTGCTTTTCACAAAATAACAACTACTCTGTCTATATGAAAATGGTCTGTCATTTCATTTTTCTGTAGTCTCATTATAAGAAGGATTTGAGACAAGAAACAGCTGCAAATTAGATCCACCTTAAAGAAACAAAAATTGAATAGGAATTTATAGAAAGATTAAGAAATTATGAGAGAAATGAGTTGCTCTTTGTCAGTTTGTAAAGCGTTTCGAGAACCGCCTCAAACTGACATTTTTATGTATTCCAATTTCGAAGGACTGTAAGTTTCGACAAAAAATGAAGCCAAGTGTTGATTGACTCAGTACCTCCTACACATTACGATGATACCAGATTA